>JAWNPU010000090.1:7500000-8125000 GCA_035047325.1 Drosophila vallismaia | reverse complement strand
ATACCACTCCTTTGGTCAGCGAGCAGTTGCCGCTAACATGCCTGTGGGCCGAATACAATAGCGATGCGGTTTTTACTGCCAAAATACAGGATCTCTCTAAAAAGTACAAGTTCATACGCCGCACCCGGCCCGATGGCAACTGCTTCTTCAGGGCCTTTGCATACTCCTACTTGGAGTACTTGATCTCAAACAACAGTGCCTATCAGGAATTCCGAAAGCTGGCAGAGGAGTCCAAGGACAAACTCGTTCAGCTAGGATTCCCCAGCTTCACATTAGAAGACTTTCACGAGACCGTGAGTGCCTAAATACATTGTTTATCCATTCTTATGTTATATTTGCCTGTTATATTTCTCTTAGTTCATGGAAGTCATTAAACGAGTCAGCCCAGAAGAAGCTGGTGGCCACGATAAAGTGCAGACAGAGCTGCACAAGATATTCAATGAACAGGGATACTCAGACTATGTGGTTGTCTATTTACGATTAATTACCTCCGGCAAGCTTCAGGAGGAAGCTGATTTTTACCAGAATTTCATCGAAGGCGACTTTACAATCGAGGAGTTTCGCCATCAAGAAGTTGAGCCAATGTACAAAGAATCGGATCATATCCACATTATCGCTCTATGTACTGCCCTCGGCGCGGGGGTACGCGTTGAGTATCTAGATCGTGGAGAGGGCGGTACTGTCAAGGCCCACGATTTCCCGGAGGGCACAGAGCCAAGAATCTATCTGATATATAGGCCAGGTCATTACGATATATTATATCCAAATTAGTTTTCTCTTGATCATTTTTAAATCATTAAACCATTTATGTATATAAAATGTAAAATAAAAATTCATTTATTTGCATACGAATTGAAAGGTTAAGATCCGCTTCTGGACTTTAATAAATAAAACCTGAAATATGAAAGGAAAGACTCGTCATTTACACATATCGTAGCTTTTAATTTATTTAAACACTATTCTTTATTATTTGATTTGAACGATTGTGATAGTGACATAATGAAATTGTCTAATGTTTTATAAAATATTAAGGTTTTTTTTAACGGTATTTCGCCATTATTTGATCGGAAAATTTCTGGCGATGCGCAGACAGTGAGAGGTTCACAATTATCTCTCGATCATCCGTCCGTCAGGCGCCTCCACAGTACGATTTAATTGTAGGATGATATTGACCACAAGATTTCAGCTCAGTAAAGACTTCTGTGAAAAATCCAGGCTCAGCATTGATTTTAAGCATTTTATCACTCAGCTTGTTCACAATAACTAGACATCTGGAATTTTAAAGGTATTGTCGTCGATTCCAATAACTAACGAAAGTTTCAATGTCCTACCTGTCCCAGAACTTTTCCTTTGAGTCTTCCACCAAAAATGGCTTGAGGGGATAACTGATCTCATTGCCCATATAGGAGTATGACAAATACAGGCAGGTAAGCACAGAGGCCTGAAGTTCGGATTCCTTGCTTTCCTCACCGCTAACCAGCTCTCGAACTAACATGTAGACAAACACTACGTTTGCAGGGTTAATAAACGCCACATCCTGAAAAATATAGTTTATTTTTTAGAATTTGAGTTTATTATAGTTATATTTTGATATTTTTATGACTTCTCTCAGAGAATATATTCTAGTAGAGTAAGCAACTCAGAAAACCTTTCAACTTACCTGCCATCCTTGAAGCAGTAGGCTGCGATCGACGGCTCTAAGCCACATGACTGCATCGCCTGCATCAAAATTGTTAAGTCTCTGGCAGCGACAATGCAAAAACATTCCCAAACACTTCAGTAATTCCGATGTGGATGCCTACAAAAACGGACGTTATTTTTAAGGGATACAAAAGCTTTCAATAGTTTTTTCGAGCACCAATATTAAATATATATAATTGTTTTCCATTAATACTTAAATTTTGCAAAGCTTTTTAAGTTTCGCGCCAAACGTCGCCATTTTGTTTTTACAAAAGTAAATGTATTTAAAATTTAGAAAATATGTATAAAAACATAAAAACTAACCTGAATAACGGTTTTACGAGGAATCTGATTTGTATTTTTAATCTGCAAGGATGCCGGCTGTAATTGCGGCGGCAGGGTTAGCGTCAGCGGCTGTTTCTGGATTAGCTTGTTGTGATTCGTTATCGAGTTCTTGTTATTGACCTTGACTGGGTCTTTCGCCTTGGAAGGATTCTGCGATTTGCTCGGTCCGGTGTTCGCCTCCTCGCGAATGTCCTGAGCTTGATTGCAGTGCTGGTGTTGGTGCTGGTGTTGTTGATTGTGCTCCTCAATTCGGTTGCAGTGCAGCTGGATGTTGCGGTTCTTGTCGGACGAGGATGCGAATGAGGACTCCAGCAGCTGAGCCTTGAAACAGGCTGTGGGCAGGTTCGCGCACTTATTCTTATTCTCGATCTTCTTCTTGTTGTGAGAAGTGGATAGCTTCTTCCAGGAGAGAGCATTGATGAAAATTGAATGCTTCTTCAGGTTCTTCTCGAAGGAGCTTTTCTCTGCCTTGAGTACCGAGTTCTCGTTGTGTGCGTCCAGGACATTGGTAATAGTGTCCTTGGACGCGTTCGTTAAATTGTTCAAGTTGTGCGAGCTCAGCTGCGTTTGCGTCTGCAAATTAATGTGCACCCCACCGCAAGTTCCCTGTTGTCCTATGACGTTTTTCGACAACTGATGGCATGCCGATTTCTTGTTTTCTCTATTTTTTGCATTATTTAACTGCTCGTAGGAGAAGTTATTAAGATGTGAATCAATCGAGCCTGTACTGTCGTTCTCGTTTCTTATATCGGTCGCATGGTTATATTGGAAATTTGGCTGAGACGAGTATATAGGATGCCGATCCCGCGGATTGAAACTTAGTACCGTTCCCATATTGGCTGTAATTAGGGCTTAATCAATAAATTACGAATAAAATGACCCTCACCCTCTGTTGGTAAGGTTATTTTAAAATATTGATTTTTAATCAAAGTACCCATATCATTTACATACTTTCCAACTTTGCATTTATTTAAACTTATATTTGTTAAACTTAGTTCTTAGTAACTGTTTTCTAAAACGTAGTATAGTAAAAAAATTTCTCGAAAGAAGTTTTTACCTTTGTCCTATGTATATTAGTTTTGAAGAAAAAAATTTTCAAGACTTAGTTGCCACGCCACTTTCTATCTGATGGTGCACTTTGTTATGCCATTTTTAATTACTGCATAATTGTAATTATGTGTGGAGCCCTTTTCCAACAATCATATATTTTTTCTCGCACAAATTCCAACGAAGCACTTGTTTATGAAAACATCTTTTCGCTACAAGCTTACGAAATAAGTACACAGTTTTAAAATCGATACAAGTTTGCGCAGGCTCAAAGCCGAGGGTGGGATCTGGGTCCTGGGCGCATTTCTGGGCATGCTCAGTACAGGTGTTTTTGTGAATTTTATGAGTATTTTTGGGTGCTGCCATAGTCTTTTAAAGATTTAATCGTATAGGTCCCTATAGGTCCATATAGCTCCGATTACAAGGCTCCTATGTTTATATTGAATTTTAATTGTGGAAATACACGTAAACTTTTTTTTTTTATAAATTTAACTGAATGAGTAAAGAGACTTTAACAAAAATAAATATTTATATTTAAAAATTTCCACGAACTTTAAATAGTTTAAGATTAGAGGTAAAAAAAAAGTAAAGGAACTCTGCTATTGTAGCAAATTTTAGGAGTTTTTTATTGCAGAGCTTTGTTTTAATAAGAATCCCAAAATACGATTTCCTTTAATAAAACAACAATTTTTTTATATTTATATGGTTATGATTACTTTTCAATAATTTTATTATTTTACTATTGTAACAACTTCCGTGTTAAGACCTAACATAATAATGCTACCCAAACATAGGACACAAACAGTTATGGCAAGATCCTTTAATAAGGAATGGAGGATTACAAAGATATTATTAAATTGCTTTACTCTGCTGCTAATGTTTGGGTTTATTAGGAAAATTAACATCGGACCCAAATTTGATGGTAAACTTTCCCTTTTATGGTATTGAAAGAATACAAACTCCAGAACCGCAAAAAGCAAGACAGGCACAAAAACACTGCTATTCGTGTAAAGTGCTAGTACAAAGCCAACGCATGCTGCCAAAACAATATGAATCCTGCACTTCACTAGAATGTTTTGACCATGGGATTGCGGCTGAATTGGTTGTTCCGGCAGGAGGGTGCGTTGTATTGGAATATCAGGTTCCACCTCTGGATCGGAATATTGTTCAGGGGTCGTAGGTTCGCCATCTACAGTACGGATAAAATATAGCTTTAGTATAAAGTGTATCATATAGAAATGTTTATTTTATTAAAATTGTGTGAGGTTACCTAGAGTCTCGTTTTCTGTTGCTGCAGCTCTGCCATTGAGTTTGTCGAGGCGGGATTTCGAAGCCTCTAAGATCTTTTTCCGACGCAGTTCCCGTCTTAATGCAATTGCATCTTGTGTTGCCTTGTCTCTAATTGACGATTCTGTTTGTTCCATTTTATGTCAAAATGTTACAAAGAAAAAAAAGAAAAAAGATATTTATTCCACATTTAAGACGATCTAGTTTGTTGTTAGTCAAAGACGTCAAGTTAACAGCGATAGATGTACTTAAATTGAACCGATGGAATGTGGACTGCTTGTTTCAGTTGGTTATATTTAAGGAATATATCTTTAAATATGATGTTTGAATTCTATTTCTTTTATTTAAATTAAAAATTAAAATGCCATTTAAAATATTCGAAAATTAAATTTTGATGTTTTATTCAGATTTTTTATATTAACAATACATGACGTTAACACAATTATTTTATTATAGCTTTTCCAAGCGTCTGGGTGCGTACAGAAGAACATATGCAGAATGCCAGTCTCCGCCTCCGGAAAGCTTCAAAATTTCATCGGAGGTCACCGTCGAAACATCATCGTCATCGAACATGAACCATACGTCCCCGCTGGAACGCACCCAGGCCACGTAATGCCCCGAAGAACTGGATCGACCCTTATGTGTTAAGACTGCCTGCAAAGTGTAGAATCCGGAATTGTTGCTTCCCAAGTCGTCGTCGAACCAAAACTGCTCGTACTTGATGTCTTTCTTCTCCTCCTTCGCTTCGTTGGGCTTGACAACGTCCACCTCCATTTTCTTGTCCTCAAGATCTTTGAATTTGGCGCGCATTGGACACAGCTTGTTCTGCAACTCGGGAGTGCACAACTCAAAGGCGTCAAAATCAATAGGGAATTTAATATCTTTTAACACTTTCGCATTAATTCCCTCCTTTCCTTTGTATTGAAAGCGAACAAACTGCACCGTTAAATAAGCCGGAAGCCGGCTCACCAAGTACTGCCAAGTGCAAGAAAAAACTTAATTTTGTTCTATTAAACATGAATTCGAAGGACTTACGTTCCTAGTGTACTGGGCATCGCGTCCCAGAGTCTCTGATTTCTTTACCAACTGCTCCCTCATTTTCTATAAAATGAATTACCAAAATTGGATATAAAAATAAAATATTTTATTGTCGTTACTTACTGATTTGAGACCACTTTGCATATACTTGACATCCATTGATATAAAGCAACTCAACTGCAGAAAATTCTCACTTGAGACGGTGGAAGGTTCGTCGGGAACTTCCTCCGAACTCATCGTTACTTCAAAAGTGCCACCAAACCATTGGTCGATAAATGAACTAAGAAAAAAATATTACAAAAGATAATTATACATATATAACTATAAACTTGGAAGCGTTTTTTTTTTACCTGTGTTGCTTTTTCTGAGCAACAGTACTCGATGCTTCTTGGTTTGTCGGACGAAGCTTTTGCTGAAGCATCTTTAAAATTTCTGCCCAGCACTCGTTAGCGTCCTGTTGCCTATAGGTACCGTTCTCGCCAGTCTGGGCAAATTGTGGTGATGCCCGGTGTAGAGCCTGTAGCAGGACAATTGGTGTCACGGTTGTGCCCTTCTCCATTTGAGCAAATATGGATTTCATGGCAGACGAAATTGAAAATGCAGTTGACATCGTGTCGGTTCCATCGTGACTAAACCCAGTCAAGGCAGTACGGAGTTCAGGCACTGCGTTTAAGCATTGAACGGTGGCATTCATGTAGCATGTATTACCAAGATTTGTAAGCCCCGCTGGTAAACGCATCTGTAATAAATGGCATTACAGAATATTAAAGAATATTTACTCTTATCGAATAGTCAAGGTATTTCTCTGTTGAATGACTTGGCATATTTTTGTAAATTTTGTAAATACGTTCTGTCCGATTACCAATCCCTGTTTTATTACAATTCTCTCAACTAAAAAAAATATACGTACGGCTGTTGCAGCTTCCACTTCGTTCATGTCCTCTATGAATTTAACCGGTGTGGCAGGCACTTCTGGTACGCTTTCCTTGCTGCCCAGCAACAAAACAACAGCTCCCTGCAATGTCAATAAGATACTTGAAAATGCACAAACATTTCGCGTCCCTACTTACATCTTTTAGTTGCAAGTTCCACTGATCATCCTTGAGTATACCACCTTTGCACATCACTTTCTGACGATCCGGCTGGACGCCAGTAAGTGCAAACAATTGGGCTTTAAACAAGATGGGCTCCTCGTCGGTGTTTACATCGATGTCTGTGTAGAGCTCCCGGCCCCACTTTACCTTAACTAAAAGCAATATTTAAAGGCTTTGAATGAAAGTTGTAAGAAAGCAGGGTTACCTTTAAACGCGGGCATCGCTATGTTCTTTGCAAATATAAGTTCTTTTTTCCGTAAAATTCAAAGTCATACTAGCCGAAATGGAGATGGGTAAAACGCCGATATATTTTTGCAATGTTTGCACGCCATTATCGATATTGGAACGCCGGTATATGAACTATTTCTCGTTATAAAAAGGTTTAAAATTTTCATATTTAATGTATATATTACTTAAAAAGTTGTCTGCAAACATATCTGCGTCTGTTTTTAAGTGTGAGAATTCGCAATCAAAGGAAATTGATGGTCAAATGGCTTTCAAAAACTATTGTTCAATTTTCCTTTTCCCAACCCCACAAAAATAATAGCTGTCGATAGACACATTTACCTACGATTACCATCGATAAAACAGCTGACAGTTTTCTGAATTCTCTTTTTATAATTCATTAATTGCCCACATCGGCAGATTTAATTAGATTAGATTCCAAAAAAGCTAGAAAACATGAATGAAGCGGATAGTTTTGCCGAAATTTTCAGAGGCGGGCTACCTCATTTCCTACTCATTGTTTTTTCGATGTTATTAATATGTTCACCGGTAATGCCCAGCGAATTCGAGGTTATTTCCATGACCAAATTTGATGTTAATGGACAGCATTTTGGTAAGTAAATAAAGAATAAGCCACAGCTTAATTATGTAAGTTTATTTAACAGTAGAGTTCCAAATAGGAACGTTTTTAAATTTTCTCTTTCCCGACATGTGGTTGACCCCAATTTTCATAAACATTAATGGGGTTGTTTCTGCCTTATTTAATTAGCAACATTGAATACGATTAGGGCATTTAGTGTGTTTCTTATCTTTTTTTATAAGTTACAAGTATCTACTAGCGTTATAAATTCGAATGATGAGTATGATTAGCCCTTTCGACTTCCATGGGCTCACCGAACCTCAAATCTCCACTTAAACCCTTGCATTTTAGCTTTGATCATTAAAAAACTGGGTCACTTTCTTTACACCCATATCTTATACTCATCTATTTGATAAAATAATGAATATTATTGAAAACATGGTTTTCTATTTGTAGGTAGTCGAGTGTCTGCAATCTCCCTAGAGGCCAGATCGTTGTACTCTTGGAATACATCCAGGCATTGTGTTCTCACGCGGTAAGAATAAAATGCTATATTATTTTCAAAATGAAACGATTTTAACGCATATATTTTTTACAGGCTCACGGACTTGTCGATTCATGATTTCGACAAGCTAAGGCAAAATGCGGGCGGCATAATTCTCATGCTGCCAGCCAACATCTTGGACTTGGATGTTGAAGCAAGAGAATTGTTAACAATTCTGGAGCAATCTATGCTTACACAGGCAGTGGCAGTGCCCATTTATTTTGCCCCATACAACAAGGACTTGGAAAAGATCATAGATGATATTACGTACACTACCACCGACAGTGCGGCGAAAAATGAAACCGCATTGGGACAATTGATTGTGACAGTATCGGCGAATCGTTACCACATAAATGTGGGTGCTGGAAGTATAGTTGCCAACAAGAATAGCAAAGTTCCTATTATCCAAGGCGAACTGATTCCAAATCAGTTGGCATTGAAACCCAGCGAATCTGTTACCGATGGACAAAAACTTCCAGTTATCTTAATAACTGCGAATCTAAAGACTTTTGGTATATATAATGTAAGTAATTGCTCTCTTTATTTGAATTAATGTATTAAAATTCAAAATTCTTTAATCTTTTTAGGATTATCCGGTGAATGCTGATGCGGCTGTTTTATTATCACTTGTTGAATTGTTCAGTAAAGTGCACTACACAGCTAGTATGGCACCCAAGTATCGACTAAAGTTTTTGCTGTCAGACGCTGGCCTGCTACTAAATTTCCAGGGTTCAAAGAAGTGGCTTGAAACAGACGATAATGCCCTGCAGGTAATGTTTAGAAAATACAACTTTATTTTGTTAAAACCAATATATTCATTTATTCGTTCGCCTCCAGAATGTCGAATTTGTTTTATGCTTGGACACCATTACGGAAAGTTTATCGTTTAATCCAGAGAATGCTTTATATATGCACGTTTCGAAACCACCAAAAGAGAAGAGCTCCGTAAGCAATTTCTTCAAGCTCCTGAAATCAGCCGCTGAAAAGTATTCGACTGGATTGACGGTTGAAGGTGTTCACAAGAAGATCAATTTGGCAGATTCGAAACTCGCCTGGGAGCATGAACGATTTAGCATTAAGCGGTATCCCTCCTTTACTTTATCGTCCGTGAAGAGTCCCAGAAGTCCCATTCGAACAACCATTTTTAAGAACGACGAGAGTCAAATTCTGGAGCTAACGCTAAACACGTCAAGAATTATTGCTGAAGCTCTTGCAGGTTTTATGTACAAAGTTGACTCTGTATCTGGCATATTCGATGGAGAGTTGGTAAGCAGCTGTATGCTTGAAATCTAATAGTATTATTAATAATTTTCTTATAATTACAGGCCATCAGAGAAGAAAACCTATTGCCATATTTCGGAGTTAAATCCATACTTCACAACAATGATGTTAAGGATGCTTTCGAAAAATACCTTAGCAATGTTAAAATCATTTACGATAAACCCGACAGTCGGGATCCAGACTTTATGTTTTACAATGAGCATGATGTGAAACTAAATGTATATAGAGTAAAGCCTGCGATTTTCGACCTCTTCCTCACCATTGTTATTGGCGTTTACCTCTTGACTGTGTTTCTAGCCATTCAATATTTCCCACGATTTTACGAAGAGGTGTCAAAGTTAACGAAAGAAGAGCCGGTGGGTCAACTTAACGGACATTCTTCCGAGCGACTAAAAATGAAATCGCATTAGCATAAATACGGTATTGAGTAATATAAAATTTGAATGTAGGAAAATTTATGCCCAAATTTCTTTTTCAACAATAACTGATAATAATAATAAAACAAATTGTTACTTTAAAGATAAATGAATGGTAGAATGTGTCCAATATACAATTAGTTTCCAAGTAAAGATAAATTCATTTGTTATAAATAATCGTTTTCTTTTATTTTACATAATATTGTATATTATTTTTTGTATAAATATTTTTTGGTTATGCATATGGGTTTTAATTATTATTTACACTGCCGTTGCTGAAATTGGAGCTGGATGAATTGTGTGCACGGCTTGGCTTTGGCACAGGATTCCAATCCAAATTGGAAGATGTGGGCGACGATTCTCTGTACTGTGTCTTGACCTTTGTAATTTTACTTATAAACACATTGTTTTTGGTTGGTGATTCATTTCCCTCCGCCGTTGGCACAGAAATGTTGGCAGAAGTCACTTCTTTGGAGGATCTAATATTAACGCTATTTAATTCATTGGGGTAGTTATACTTATTATCTGCATACGAAGGAGTCATATAAACTTTGGTGCCCTTAGCCGCACTTTCATTTAAAATCTTCTGATTGCGACTTATAGATTCTAGAACCTCTTTAATTGATTTCTTCTTCCTCATCCTTGGTGTAGGAGTAGCATTAGATTCCCGTTCCTCTGAGATTGGTGACCTAATGCGATCGAAAGAGTGCCTGTCGGCCAGCCTAACAGGCCTCTCCACTTCGAAATCTTCGCTTATGTGTAAAGCATTATTGGGTTCAGGGGAATTCGACTGAACTTTATTGAAACCATAATGGCTATATTCCGGAGTTGTAGCTCCATTTAAATGGGGGGGAGTTGCAGTTTCTTTGATAACTTTATTAGGAACGCTGGAACTAATGTTTTCTTCGAAAATTTGTGAAATTTGTTTGACAGTGCCAAAAGAATTAGTTTTCTTTTCTTGATCTGGCTGCACACTGAAATCTTCAACAGTTTCTTTGACTAACCTAACATTGCTATTATCAGTATACTGATGTGCCTTGGATGTGCTTGGGTTAAGATCGCATTCGGAATTAACAATAGTGACCAATTGTTTTGAAATTTGTTGAGTCTCGGCTTCTTTTACAGACTCGTCGTTAGCCGATATTTGATCAGAGACGGATACTGTGACGTTTTGCTTTGCAATATTGTTCGGTTCCTTGTGCTGAATGTTATTGATACCGTTCTGTTTTCGCTCAGTGCATAATAAGTTCGATTCATTAGTTTGCTTCACGTGTATTGCGGTGCAATTTGGTGTTTTGGACGTGCATGGATTAAGTTCTGTGGCTGGGTGAGATGCAATATCTGTGCTTATGCTTTCAGATTCTTTTGGATGCTTTTCGGAGTATGTGCGGGAGTTTGGTTTAGTAACTGGTATAGGTGCTGGGAGCTCTTGAACCGTTGAACTCCCAGTTGTTTCGGTTTTTTGGATCTTTGTAACGGTTTGAATTTTTTCGAGCTCTTTAACTTTTTCGACCCTTTCGGTATTTGTGATTATGGTACCATTCGTTTGCTTAACATTTACAATCTGGCTGGTTTTGGACGAGCTAGGACCTTGTTCGCCATCAGTGACGACAATGGTCACCGATGGTTTTTGGGGGCTTGGTGGACATGAATGCCGGACTTCCTTCTCAGCGATGGAATTATTCAAAGACTCGTTTCTGGTGTTAACGTACTGTTCAATTTCAGAGGCCAGTGATTCAATGTCCTTGGTAGCCATGTAATCTGGGATCTGGGATTAAATAAATATGTTATTCTTTTATTCTTAAGTTAAAAATTTGAATGAAATTACCCCTGTTTTTGACGGCGGTGGCGGTGGTGCCCTCTTTTTTTTACGATATTTTCTGGGACTTCTTGGGGAGTTGGGGCATGAATCTGCCTCTGATTCAAATGGATTTGTGCTGGTCAGACTAGATTGCGAAGACCTAGAAATATCAAATAAAACAAATATTTGAATTTTACGCTCTCAGATAAGAGTAATCTAGTTACCTTATATTGTGTGGCATTGGCGAGGAATATCCAGAGAACTGGGTTGTGCTTCGGTAGCGATCATTTCGATTAAAGTACATTCCACTCGAATCAGACTATATATTTCAACAAAGTATTAATTAATTTGTTCTATTTTGACTTGAGAATAAAAATACCTCTCTTCTTGTATCAATATCTTGTAGGGAAGTATGCCGATCGCCGCGGAAAACTCGTGAATTCAAGAAGGAACTGAATAAGATGGAATCTTAAATATTTTACAATATAAATAGAATTTTTAAAGTGTACGTACGTATCATGTAAATCCCGTCTAAGTGTTGGCGGGCTTTCTGATGTTTTGTTTATGCCCAATGTGGAAGACTTTTTTTTGCGAAAAGAATACGTCTTCCTGCAAAATATAAACAATAAAACTTACGTTTCATTTCATTTAGTCTTCAAAGCACCTTAAATATCTAGTAATTTAAAATATTTGATATGTTCGTCGATGGATGACGGCATAAGGAAGCTATTTTTACAATTTAGGGATCGCCATCGCTCGAATTACATAAATAAACCCAATCAACGAAGCAAACTTACCACAATTCTTGCAAGTTTCCAATTGACAAACTGTGTCTACCATTATCGCTCTTCTTTTTAATGGTAAACCCCAAAAATCGGAGCCGCTTGTGATTGTCATCCTCGTAGAAAGGGTTCAAGTGCTCCGGGTAGTTGTAAATTGATATGTGACTAGTATTCCTCTTGTTCCAACTCATTTTGGTTAGTAATTAAACTTTGGGTAAATTCATCTGAAACAAAAGCCGGAAGATATAAAATATATTCTCAAATAGGAATTAAAAACTAACTAAAACCGGTTTAGTGACTTAGATAGAATAGAATGCACAAACAGAAAATACTATAATTTTTTATAATCCTTATATTATAGGAAATTGATTAAATTAACACTCATCGGGTGACCTAAGTGATCAGTTTTTAGAGTGATGATTTCTTGACAAAATATTCATTTTCAATCCCTTAGAGTTTCTCTAGATACATTTATTTTCAATTACTTAGGGTTCTATAGATTTATTCTTTTGGATAAAGATATAATTTAAAATTATGATTATGATTTCTTTTTAGTAGCTGATTAAGAGAAAGGTAAGGAGTTGATGATATCATTTGATTTTTGTTTCTTTATGTTTATCGAAAGTTACTTTGAATTTAGAAATGTCACTATTATTTGGCACAGATTGTTTGGCTTTGAGTTCGGTTAACGAGCCGCGGAAGGTTATTGGTTTCGCTCCGACTCGGCTTGGTTCAGCAATCTGAGATTAATTGGCGCTACATGAGTACAAAGTTGAACACGTCTATATGGAATCGACACCAAGGCATACACCGTACATATTTGTGCTGACCATAAATATAACGATTGCATTGTTGACACATTCCCGAAATTCAAAAGTACTACCCAATCATATGATTGAACACTTATCGGTTGGGTCATTTATAAAAAAAAAAATTATTTATTTAGTTATATCACTTGTTAAACAGAAGATTAATTTGTTTTAGGTACTTTAAAGCTTTGCGCTTCAACAAACTTATTTTAACTTTCGTGCCCGGGCTCCGGAGCACGCACGAATTTTTATTATGACACGGCCCGTGGCGGCCCGCCACTAATGTGAGATCATGTAGATTATTTTAAACACAAACAAATACATATTTTCAATCTACACACATTTTATTTGGGTACATATCAGGGGTATAAACATTCGCGCGTTATATAAAAGGCCTTCACACTTTTGGCTATCATTTTTTTTATCCATTTACAGATTATGTACCATATATGTGCTACGGGCAGGTACACATAAGTACAAATGTAGATAAAAATATACACAGGTATGGCCAAGGAAAAGTAATGTGTTTGTATCTCGTAGTTCCAAATGACCCCAAATATTGTATTTAGCGGATGAAGCTTTTCGCGATACTCACCCACCGAGTTGTACTTGAAGAATGAACTTCATGAGCACATAGATAGAAAGCTTTTCAATATTCCGAGGGCTTTTTTTTAAATAAGTTATAGTATGCTTGCACCTATACCTTCGTACATTCACATGAATGTGAGACAATCTATTAAGATCGCGAAATGTTTCAAAGCTAGACGAATATCTTTTCTGAATGCTCGTTCAGATACACTTTTCGAACTGAAGAGCTATCATAAACTGAAAAACTTCTTTTAATTCCCCAAAGTTTTAACTTTTACTTTAAAAACCATTTGTTTCTTTTTTAATTTCAGCAACAACTTTTACAAATAGTATACAAAACTCATCTAACCGAAGTTTTTATATTGTTCATCTTAATAAAGATCATTAGCAGATTTAGAGAAACCACAATATATGATACATTTGAACGGAAAAGTTTTAAACAGAAAGATAAACAACAAGTAATAAAAGTCACGAATAGTATATATTGTTTTATATAAATTTATACTCCCATTTTTTAGGTACCTGAATGACACACCTGTTGCAAGTCATTTTATCCACAATCAATCAAGTCCACAATCAACCTTTGAAATTTATTTAATAACGAAACTCTTTTCCAAAATATATTCAATAGTTTTAAATATAATTTTTTATATTCTGTCATCTTATTTAAATGCACTTGAATATTATTTGATATCTGCGGGTTTTGACACAATCCTGGAATAGTATTTAAGCGTTTTATATTTTAAAGGACATAGTAAAGCTAAGTTTTTTAATGATCTTCCAAAACGAGGCTATCATTCTAATCTTTAAAAAATTCGTATTGCACGAAGAGATAATTGAGGTTTATCCTTCAGGGTCAAGACTTACATATATGTACAAGACACACAGCAACGTAGGCTTTGTTAATACAATATTATAAAATTAATTTGAAATGTAACATGCTCAATAGTGAACAAATTTTTCAAACCGATATGGGAAGCTCTGCGTATGAATTAGGCGTATTAGGTATATCTTTATGGTAAGTAGAAGGCGTTGGATTAAGCGTTTCGCCCAAAATTTTCCAAAACAACAATTTTTTAAATTTCTAAATTAATCTAATAAATTTTAAAAATTTTATATATATTTCTACCAGCAATTTGGAATGCTGCAGGATGTACCATTTATGATCAATGTTTCGTGTTAGAGGAAAATCTACTAAAAATGAATCCGTTCGTATTAAAGTATCGAAGAAACAATGTAAGTATGGATAATAATTTATATTTGCAACTTTTTTGTTTTCCTTATACAAATAAGTTGATTTAAAATAATATCATAGAAAATAAAATACATTTTTCCATGTGAACTGAAATACTCTTTTATTGTGTTATATAAATATGATTATGAATAATTATAACCTTACAAAATTAAGGTATTTTTAAACATTTAATTTTTTTAGTTATATAAAGATGAATAAAATAAAAATAATAATAAAAATGAATATTAATAACAATGTGTTTAATGTTTAACACGTTTTGATTACTGAGGTCACATTAATGACATAAGTATTTTTAATCTTTTGAAGAAAGAATCGCGACAAATGTGAAAATGTCCAAGCTGAGTTTTATTACATAATATAGAATAAAAATTGATTAAAAGTTAAGGCCTAATATGTAACGACAATGTAATACCCCAAATTATAATTTGAGAGAACTAAATAAAAAATATAGAACTATTTTTTTAGAAGCAGCCACTACTAAATGTAACGTACATTCATAATACTTCGAAGCCATTGTTCTAAAATTTACGAAAATATTATCGCAGGTACAACGAATTCGTTAGACCTTCTGATACCTTTTATTTTAAATTATCTGTTTTGAATTTAAAATTTCTAGTGCGTTATCAGTTTTTTAACCTCTACCAATGAAAAAAGCATCGCGACAACTGAAAATTTTGTTTTAGACACACGAGACAAATTATTTGAGTGCAAAATAGGAAATACTTTACAGTCTTTTTCAAAATGGCTCAAGAATATAATTAAAAAATAAAACAAAATACATTCTTTTAATACATAAGAAAGTGCAAGTGACTATTAAAAAGGATTCTTAATACACATATATATATATAATGAGACTTTAAGCATTTTAAGCATGTGCTTTTATTCAAGTTTGTGATCGCTTTCTTTTACAAATTTACAAATTTCAATAATCCCAAACAGGATCCGTACAGGACTAACGGCTCCGGGGCCGGAAAATACCAATTGGAAGCTGCCTCTGAGGAGGTATCTGCAAACATGGTAGTGGATTTCGTGGCTGGACTCCTCGGCGGTAATGTACTCGGGTTTCCTTTCAATCCAATGAGATACTTAATCCAATTTAAAACCCGTATTTTGACCTTTTAGGAGCCGCTGGTGTTTTGGTTGGTCATCCCTTCGATACGGTTAAAGTTCACATGCAAACCGATGATCCCAAGAATCCAAAATACAAGGGTACATTCCACTGTGCCAAAACGATTTTGCAAAAGGATGGTATCCGAGGAGTATACCGAGGAATTAGCAGCCCCATGGGTGGTATTGGATTGGTTAATGCTATTGTTTTTGGAGTTTACGGAAATGTTCAGAGATTTTCTAATGACCCGGAGTCGTTGAAGACGCATTTCTCTGCCGGCTGCATAGCCGGCATGGCCCAGGCTTTCGTTTGCTCGCCCATGGAGCTAGCGAAAACAAGACTTCAGTTATCCAAGCAAATTGACAGTGGAATAAAATTCCGCGGTCCTGTCCATTGCCTCAAACACATATTCAAAACCGAAGGCATTCGAGGAACATTTAAGGGATTGGTCGCAACAATTCTAAGGGATATTCCAGGTGAGGCGGCTAACAAAGAATATATATCCTTCTAAACAAAAAATTTTTTTCTTTAAAGGATTCGCTAGCTACTTTGTATCCTATGAGTATATAATGAGTAAAAAATCCCAACCTGGAGTGCCATATACACTCATGGCCGGTGGGTGTGCGGGAATGGCATCGTGGCTAGCATGTTATCCTATCGACGTGGTGAAGACACATATGCAAGCCGATGCACTGGGAAAGGATGCCAAGTACAATGGATTCTTCGATTGCGCCATTAAAGGGTATAAGTACGAGGGAATCCAGTACTTCTTCCGCGGCTTAAATTCAACACTAATCCGAGCTTTTCCCATGAATGCCGCCTGCTTTTTTGTGGTCGCCTGGGTATTAGACTTTTGGAGTACCAGGACTGCCATAAAAAGTGTGAAGCATTCTGATCAATCTCTAGGCCTTATGAATTTAGACAACAAGTCGCATGCTGAATTGGATATTGTTGTTCCAACAGTCGAAGAAGCTGTTCGAAAACTAATCACGGAAAATTCCTTACCGTACCAGTCCGGATCGTCACCACAGGATGTCGTTCACAACCGTTTTTCTAGTAACCCCATCAATATCCCTAAGGAATCTAAAAACCGAATGCCAAACGATTGTAATATAAAATAAAGTAAAATTTTTGTCCTACATTTAAAACAAGTGCTAATGATTTCCCTTTATTTTAATTTGAAATTAAAAAACAAACGTCTTTCAATATCACTTAAAAACGTTTGAAAAGTTAGATAAGACCGGATCCATAATTTATATTTATTTCAAATTGAATACATAATACAATACTATAGTTATTTGACTTATGTTTCTAAGAGCCACAGGACATGCAAGCATCCTTATTTTCTAATGAGCACACCATATCGGCCATTTTCCGCTCCCTTTCAGATTCATAGTTCTGGGCACTTTCCTCCTTGATCCCATTTTGGCCATTTAACTTCAGAGCACTCATTTTCTTGTCGACAGTAAACTGAATTGCGTTGGCCGCTGGCTTTGTGCGCAAGTAGTACATTCCTGTTTTAAGGCCAGCCTTCCATGAGTAGAAATGTATGGATGTTAGCTTTCCATAGTTTGGCTCTGCCACGTGAATATTGAAGGATTGACTCTGATCTATAAATGCTCCGCGATCAGCGGCCATTTTAATAGTTGATTTTACGGAGATTTCCCACACTGTTTTGTAAAGGTCGCGAACTTTTTGGGGAATGGATTCAATGTTTTGAATAGATCCCCTGCTGGAGATAATCTGATTCTTCATATCATCGTCCCACAAGTCAAGTTCGGTCAAGTCCCTCAGCAAATGATGGTTAACCACTTGGAATTCGCCGGAGAGTACGCGCCTGGTATAAATATTTGTCGTGTAGGGCTCGAATGATTCGTTATTTCCCATAATTTGAGCTGTCGATGCTGTGGGCATGGGAGCCACCAATAGGGAGTTTCTGACTCCATACTTTTTAATGGACTCCTTTAGAGATGTCCAATCCCAAAGACCTGTTGGCGTTTTGTCCCACATGTCGTACTGCAGAATTCCCTTACTGACCGGACTTCCTTCATAAGTTTCGTAAGGGCCATCTCTTTGGGCAAGTTCACAGCTAGCTTCCAGGGCTCCAAAGTAAATGGTTTCAAAAATCTGTTGGTTCAAGAGACCGGCCTCCTCGCTTTCGTAGGGGAAACGCATTAGAATAAGGGCATCAGCCAGGCCCTGGACTCCGATGCCGATAGGTCGATGCCTCAAATTAGACTTCTTGGCCTCCGGCAGGGGATAAAAGTTTATATCTATTATCTTATTCAAGTTTCTGGCCACCGTCTTTGTGACCTCCTTTAGCTTTTTGAAGTCATATGTCTTCTCTGGGGTCACAAACATGTTAAGAGCGATAGAAGCCAAATTGCATACTGCAATCTCGTCGGGAGAAGAGTATTCAACAATTTCCGTACACAGATTACTGCACTTGATAGTGCCCACGTTCTGTTGATTGCTCTTTCGATTGCAGGCGTCCTTAAACAGCATGTAAGGATTACCAGTCTCCACTTGCGACTCAATAATAGCGAACCACAAGGACTGCGCCTTCACAGTTCTGTTTGCGCGTCCCTCCTGTTCGTATTTCACATAAAGTTTTTCAAACTCATCGCCCCACACATCGTGAAGCCCCGGGCACTTATGGGGACAGAATAGTGACCAGTCCTCATTGGCTTCTACTCGCTTCATAAAAAGATCAGGTATCCAAAGAGCATAAAACAAGTCACGGGCTCGATGCTCTTCCTTGCCAGTATTTTTCTTTAGATCCAGAAACTCAAATACATCTGAATGCCAGGGCTCCAGGTATATGGCAAAGGCTCCCGGCCGCTTGCCACCACCCTGATCCACATACCTGGCCACGTTGTTAAAGACTCTCAGCATGGGAACCAGGCCATTAGAAGTTCCGTTTGTACCGCAAATTGAGGTACCCTTAGCACGAATGCAATGTACATTAAGGCCAATGCCACCTGCAGACTTGGAAATCATGGCACACTGTTCAACCGATTTGAAGATGCCCTCAATGGAGTCGGACGTCATGGTAAGGAGAAAACAGGAAGAGAGCTGAGGGCGATTGGTGGCAGCGGCAAAAAGAGTTGGAGAAGCGTGTGTGAAATAGCGTTCCGACAACAAATTATATGTTTCGACGGCAGCATCAATGTCTTCTCCATGGATTCCGATTGCCACGCGCATAAGCATGTGCTGGGGTCGCTCGGCGATTTTTCCATTTATTTTGAGGAGGTAAGAACGTTCTAGAGTTTTAAATCCAAAGTAATTATAACCAAAGTCACGATCATAAATTATAGATGAGTTTAGGCGATCGGCATGTTTTTTGACAATGTTATAATGGAACTCCGACACTAAAGGTGCTTTGAGATTAGTTTCTTTATTGACATTGGTATAGAGAGCCTCGAACACATCTGTAATTACAAAAGATACCTTTGTTGAACTAGAATAGATAATTTTATTTATTTATACGTATTCTTTGACCTCCAAAGGATCTACCCCTTGTATATTATTGTGTTTACGTACCGGAAAAGACCTTTCGAGTTTCCTTGTGCAAATTTGAGACTGCAATCCGAGCTGCCAAGATGGCATAGTCAGCGTGATTGCAAGTCAATCCGGCCGAGATTTCCGCAGCCAAGTTGTCCAGCTCCTGTGTGGTCACTCCACAATAAAGACCGTTTATAACTTGCAAAGTTATAGTAACCTAATTAGATAAGTTCCACCGATTAGTAAAATACTATAAATTACTCATTCACGTTCAAAAATAATAGACAATATATTTTACGATTCCATATTGAAAGAAAAGAACAAAGTGGGTACTGAGCATTTGGGTACCACAATTCCTCTTTTCAGTTTTATTTTTTAACCTATGGGTTTAATTATTTGCCCACAAAAAATAGAATAGGAATATATTAGAAACTAGCCGCCATTTGTATTTAAATTATTATTAAATATTAGCTTTTGGCTGCACACATATATACATTAATTGGACACCCACATGGATTAGGCACCCATGCAGTAGACTTTATTAATGGCTATCGAAAACGCGAAATAGCATTACCCAACATTAATATACTACTAATAATATCACTCTAGATAAATCTTTACTTACAGGATCAACAAAATCCATGTTTAAATTGTAACAAAGTTTCTGGATTCTAGAGGTTATTTTATCGAAGTGTACTTCCTCCTGCCTGCCATCTGAAAAATAATTTATAAGTACGATAATTACAAAAAGGATAGTTAGTTTACCTCTCTTAATAACGTAGAGCTTTGAGCTCTTCAAAGTTTTATTCTTCATCATCTTAAATTATTTATTTCACAATAAGGTGCAGATATAGAATGCTTTCAGTCAACACAAAAAGGCGCCAAATTAGAGTCGATTTTAATAGTACCGCACTACAAATTCGAAAAATAATAAATATTTATCGAAATTTTGAAACAAACGAAAGCAAGAATGAAAATCTTATTATTTTCTACAAAATATGTTATTTTTATATTTAAATATTATTTAATACATCAACATTATCATTCAAATTTAAAATACTTCCTTTCAAAATGTTTCAACACCCAATTGAAATGGAACAATGAAATCGAAACAAGCTTTTTCTCAGACAATACTAATAATATGTGTAGTTTGGTTCTATAATTTATTTATTTTGCGTTAAATACATAAATAAATTACATAAATATAACAGTGTTTAAAGAACTTTTAGAATATGTGTTTTATAAACTTTTTTGGTAGATTGGTATTAGTTAAACATGAGAATCCAGTATTTGCAAAGAAACATTTTGTTTAGTTTTAAAGTGTGGTTTAGTTTAATCATATGTTGTGTGACGGAATGTTTGATTGATTTTCTGACCATTTTGCTGCTGATAAACACTAGAAAGACACATTTCATTATTAAAAATTTATTCGTTAATTGTTGGCGGTTACTTACAAAAAGTTATTTATTTTTTCAAGATCATGTAATATGTCGTCTTGGTCCGAATTAAGATCGTCTCTTTCTTTAAGGCTTTCCACTAAAGTAACATTTAGGTTCTCAATATACATTTGAAGGTTGTTCACCAATATCTGAAGAGTTGGAACATCAATTCCAGTGAGCAATTGCCTAGAAATCCAACGATGATTGGAATTCATATTTATGCCAACATCACAGAGCATTGAACGTATTACATCCACAATTGGAGTGACACCGTGCTTTTTTGCCTAATTGTTGTTTAAAAAAGAAATTTTTATATTACCAAGAAATTTAAATTTCAATATATACCTTTACTTTCATTTGCGCAATTTCCTTCGATTGAGCCAAGGCTATTCTAACTTCAATTTGAAGCTTTGATTGTTTCGCGAAGAAGAAATCATTTTCATTTAAAGGAAAGTCGTGATCTTGAATCGGATTTCCATTTATCGTGTGAGAGATATCATTTTCGTTATCATTTATCCGCTTAGTTTCAAAAACATCCGATTGCTTTCGAAGAATTCCACTTGATAGTTTGGGACAAGTCTCAGAGTCCGAACTCTCATTGTCTGATCCTGTTAGAAACTCCTCTTTATCATTGTCTGAAATTTTAAAATGAGCTTAAACCATATTCATTAATAAAAAGGGTTTTACTTACAGGTTGTATTATTTAATTGATCCTGATCTTCGATTGCCAATCTTTTTCGTATTTCGTCGCGATTAAAGCGACGCTGTAACAGGGATTAATTATTATGTTATAAATGTACATATATTTTTATATAAACTTTACTTTTTTCTCTATTTGCTTAACTTTTTGAACGTGATTTTGTAGCGTTTCCATATCCATATCGTTTGCCACTTTATAAGCGTCAAATTGCTCTGTAAGTTATGATTTAAGTTCTCTTTAATCAGTATATTCATAAATAGTTTCTTTAATTACCTAAAACCACAGCAGATGAGGTGATCTTGGGAAATTTATGTGGATCTTCCAAATATTGGGACCAGCAAGATGGACTTAGGTATCTGCGATTTTCAGATATTTTCTTTTCTTCCGGGAGACTTTGCTGAGAGTGGCCTATTTCTAAATTGCTTAAATTTGGTATATCAACATGGTTCTTATTTTGCGTATCACATTTAGTTTTCTCCGAAACTGAGCTATAACTTTCAGTATCGGAATTGAAATATTTTTTTTGATTACATATTTTATAATCAAACGTGTCCGGTGGTAACTGTCTTTCATCATGAGACGGTTTTTGATGTTTACTTTTCGTCATTTCATGTCCATATGGTGTATTCTTTTTCTTATTTTTCCGAATACTGTGTCCAGCAAATCGAGTTGATTGTGATTGCTTTAAAGCTTCGGTGCCATTTGATAGTTCTGCGTCACATATCTGTAAGTTCTTAAAAGACATTTTATGCTGTATAAATTTAAAAATTTCCTATGTTCACATACCTTTGTTAAATTCAACTCATTTAACTCCGCTTCAAGTTTACTTTTGTTTTTATATCCTGTGATAAGTAGCTCAAACTCCCTTTCGACTTCCCCACCAAAATCTCCAACAATATCAATTGGACTTTGTCCTTGCAGTTGCCCCTCGTATTTTGTGCAGTGCCATGGAGCAAAGTCAGATGTATTTACACAATTTTTGCTAAGATTATAGATAAGATCTGGTTTGTTTAAAGTTTGAATCGGCATTTCAGATGCCGGTTTATAGTTCTCATTCACAAGATCAGGTATATTTACAGGCGCGGAACTGTTTGCCGACTTATCCAATATGTAAGTGTTTCCATTATCAACTTCTTGCATTTCAATACTTTTTAAAATCAAATCTTTAGTATTTTCACAAGCTTTCGAACCGGAAATATTTGCAGTGTTTGCGTTATAAGTATTTTGTTCATCCTCCCTGTCACTATCCGTTAAATCGCTTTCGTTACATTCCATGTCTGAATACTCAATGTAGTCATCGGAGAGAGTATGTGCAAATTTTTGAAAACCGGGATAGTTGGGGTTGATAATACCCTTCGTTATGTAAATGTCCATTTTTGAGCTAGGCATTTCTTCTAGTTTACTAAATAAAAGACACAAAATTTTGATTTTCATTTGATAAATATTTTAAAAATATTTTTAAAATTTAAATGGTATATTTAAATCCTTTTTCATATCAAAATATATGAGGTAAAGTTTATTCTCTCTACAGAGAGTTAAAACGTTTCTTTAAATCAGTGCATTGCTTATTTTAACTTATTAATTTGTCTGCTTTAATTTCATATTTGTTTGTATCTTTTATGTGTATATAATGATTTAAAAAATAATTTTAACAACAAATTGTTGGCCTAGGTAGAAAGTTACTTTTCACAAGTGGTACAATTAAGAAAAGCTTGACAGTAGATTAATAGATTACTTTTTATTGTTACAGTTTCATTAAAAAACTACATATAGATATATAAAGTTAATGCTTATATGCTTTATATCTTTTTTTTAATTTCTTAAAGGAAATTTACTTGGTTATTGAATCGATGAAGACTTACAAGGACTCGAGCACTCGTCCATTCACACATTACTATTTTGGCGCATGCGTATATCTTAAAGTCCTAGATTTTAGTGTTGAAAGTAACTTTTTACCGTATATTACCTTTTTTATTTTACAATATTAAGAAATTCGTAATACATTAAATACATTTTTAAAAATTAATTTAAAAAAAACGAATCTATGATTTGTATGTCTTCTCTTTCTAATGCTAGATTTTAAAACATATTTGGTATTTTTTCCCCTTTTGAACTTTGGCAACACTAAGCACAATGTGATTTAAAAACATCCAACTTATTTATAAATATTAAAAGAAACACTAGAAATATGAAATAACCAAAGTTGTCTTGTGTCTGTGAATAATAATGATATTATTCAAAGGGATGCGATGGGTGCGAACCCAGCTAAAAACACCTGCTGAATTGGTTCTTATCCGGGTAAGTTCTCCGATCATTACGCAATGCCAAACAAACTATAACTTTTTACTTATTTTAGTACTCGACGGCAGCGACTATTTCAACCCACGATGACAACAAGAACCTCAAACCTGTACAGCCAACAGTCCCCTTTGAAAACCTAAAAAGTCCCCAATTGTCTGATACCCCGGTGTCATGGGTGCCGAGTCCGTATACGTTGCCTGGAAAAACATTAAGCCAGTACAAGAAGCTGTCAAAGTTTCGCCTAACATGTGAGTACTGTTGTAATATTGTTTAATTTCAATATAAGACGGCGTTGACCTTTTTTTTAAGCCCTCGTGGTGATAACTACAATGGGAGGCTACGCCATGGCACCGGCTGCCTTCGATCCCACCTCATTCGTCATGTGCACCCTGGGAACCGGGCTTGTTTCGGCAGCGGCCAACGCCATAAATCAGTATCATGAAGTTCCCTTCGACTCGCAAATGTCACGGACCAAGAATAGGGTGCTCGTCACTGGCCAAATGACTCCCCTTCATGCTGTCACCTTCGCCGTTGTATCGGCCACAACTGGCTTAAGTATGTTATATTTTGGTACAAATGGACTGACGGCGGCTCTTGGAGCTGGAAACCTCTTGCTCTACACCACGATATACACCCCAATGAAACGAATCAGCATAGCCAACACATGGGTGGGATCAGTGGTGGGAGCCATTCCACCCTTGATGGGCTGGGCAGGATGCGCCGGTACTCTGGACGCAGGAGCGATGATACTGGCGGGCATACTGTATGCCTGGCAGTTCCCGCACTTCAATGCACTGTCGTGGAACCTTCGGCCAGATTACTCCCGCGCCGGATACCGAATGATGGCGGTAACCAATCCGGGACTCTGTCGTCGAACTGCCTTGCGCTATTCGGTAGCCATTGTGGGCTTATCTGTATTGGCACCAGTCCTCGACGTCACAAACTACTGGTTTGCTTTGGAAACCTTTCCCTTGAACGCCTACTTTGCATACCTCGGTAAATTGGAGTTATTACACATATTTTTTATTATTTTAAACATATTTTTATTTCAGCGTACAAATTTAATGAAAAGTCTGATAGTGGAAGTTCCCGAAAGCTTTTCAGATTTTCTCTGTTGCACCTGCCCGTCTTAATGCTCCTTTTCTTGGCCAACAAAAAGGAATGGTATTTCAGTAAGCCCACCGGAGAAGAACAAAATGCAAAAGA
The DNA here is from genome assembly GCA_035047325.1 of Drosophila vallismaia. Taxonomy (NCBI): domain Eukaryota; kingdom Metazoa; phylum Arthropoda; class Insecta; order Diptera; family Drosophilidae; genus Drosophila; species Drosophila vallismaia. The sequence continues at coordinate 8,099,970 of JAWNPU010000090.1, read as the reverse complement.
TTCCAACCTCCTCGCAATAAAGCAATCAGCGAGTAGTTGTCGAAATATCCGGATAGCACTTGCACACCCTAGCGTCATTGAAGGAGATGAAGGATAAATAATTTAAGTGTTTCGCATCTTGTAAAAATAGTCAAATAATGGTATAAAACATTTACCTCTTTGTATAATATTGTAATACAAATAAAAGGCGATCACATTCTTGACAAAAAGATTATTTATATTTATTTATTTAAAAACTAGGTGAATTATAAAAACAATTTAAATTCCAGTCCAATATAAATAAATTGTGAACTAACAATTTATCGAAAATGAACAAAATTTTTGGTATTTTTTGGTATTTGAGGAAATTTAAATTTTTATCAATATTGATAGTAGAAGACATTTTTATTATTAAGATTCGATAAAATTAAATATTTACTTACACCTGTTTGAATTATGCGCACATAAAGCTATTAAATAATGATGAAATATATGAATCATATCCCAAATGCGAATAACGCCGGATCCCTCGTTTGGTAATTTGAACGGATAACTAGCTCAAATGAACGTAAAATCCGTGAAGAACCACTGGAGTGAATTATTTTTAGTGAGCTGAACGTGGATTGTGACAATGAAAAATTGAGGAATAGTGTTTACATTCATTTTATAATTTATTTTAAAGTTATCTTTTTTATCTCTAAAGAAGAGAGGCATATGAAAGTTTCTTTACACAGTGAATGCAACTATAAATATCTAATTATGTATAATGTACCACATAAGTTTCGTCAAGTTTGTCGATTGTGCCTCACATTGGTTAGCGAGTGCGATGTTGCAGAACTACAGATTTATAATGATTCGTCGCACAAAAGTGCTCAATCCAAAGCCGAGCAGCAGCAAAAGGTGGCCGACTCACGAATATCCGCGAGGCCAGCTAGCTGCTTCTGCAGGGCCCTGAGCCCAAATGTGTGCAGCTGCGTCGGTGATAACTCGCTATCAGTGGTGCTGACCACCAATAACGAAACGGGTCCAAGCCAATCCCTTCACAAATCGCATTACACACCAAGTGTGCCTTCAACTGTGGACGCAATATCGAGTGGCGGTAGTGAACCATACGCCAAGTCTTTTGCCAGCAAAAGCCAATTGGAGTCGGTTATCGCCGAAAGATCAGTATTCAAAAGTCAGTCAACGTCGTCGTTGGGACAGCATGGGACAACTGCTAGCCATGCTGGCGGGGAATCGGAATCGGAATCGAACGCGGAACTCCTGCGGGAGGAGTGCTCGCTGCATAATCAATCCGATTTCGTTGCCGAAAGTGCAAAAACAAAAATAAGCCACAGCCAGAGTCAGCCGTTCGTTGGAACAGATAACCGCGGCCAAGAGCACGGCAGGGATGATGATTCATCATCACATCTTACATTTCAAATATTCAACTGTCTCTCTATTAAGGTAAGCAGATTTCCATCCAACACATTTGCACAGAAACGAATTTACATTAATTACGCACACATACAACTGCGACGGTGTATCGCTGGTCTGTGTGTCTGCGTGTGTGTGTGTTATCTATGTGATTACGACACCACACGTCAAAATAATAGGAAATGATTGGGCCGCGTTTATCCCATGGCCTATTAACAATCGGTATCAGTTGTTGGTATTTTTTTCCAATGAACCATTTTGAGGCATTCTCCCACACACACACACACATACCCACAGACACACACACACGCGCGCACACACACACACACACAGGCACACACACCTCGTACATCAATATCCAGCATGTGAATGTAAATATTGATATGTACAAGTGTACATTGTACATTGAACGTTAATACATATGTACATACATATATACGCGGCTGAAATGTGAGCGCAGAGACCTACATTAATCTACACTATAGATAACGTAATTATTTCGCTGCAATTTTGATTGTTTTAGGGCCAATTTATCAACGTCAGATTATATTTTGATGACAAGCAAATAGGGAGATGGGTCACATTTGGGTAATTCTACCAAATGTAAAGTCGATTATCGTACTTGAATTTAATAAATTATAGTGTCTAATTTTTTACATGCGTAAATATAGGAAATTATTTATCTTATTAGAGGTACTAAATGTTTTCTATTTTTATTCATAAAAAATTAGGGCTCATTTTTACATCTTAAAAATTAAACAATATATTTACCGTTAATTTTTGATAAAGCTAAGAGTTAGAATTTGGTATTAGTTTCGATTTGATTGATTCCAAGTATATTTATAGTATTAATCGAATTTATCTTCGTTTCAGCCCATGCCTAACGACGGATTCCCCAACGTGATATGTCGGGACTGCAGAACAAAACTGGATTCCTTTGAAAAATTTCGAATAATGACGCACAACTCAAATAATGCTTTAAAACAATTTTTAAATATGTCAAGAACTCTCAAACTAGTAAGTTTTCACGAATTGAATTTAACCAAACTTTGTTATAGGTATATTTTTATAACATTTTCTTTATACCACTTTTTACAGGACGAAAATGATTTGGAAGAAAAGCTTGATACAATTTTAAAGACTCCATCAGAGGCTATTGCTGCAAAAGCTTTGACGGAGCTAAGCACGTTTTCTAAAGTTAAGTACGAACAAAGTAGGAAGGATGCCACAATCCCATCTGCCTTGGATCGGAAGAATGAGATTAGTAATCAAGATATACCAGCGCACAGCCTTTATCCAAGTTTTCTTAAATCAATTGATATAAAGAGCGAAAAGATTATGACGCCAAAAAAAGTAATGCCTGGTCCCATCCAAAACCAGTTCGATTCGAAGTTTCAAAAGGACCTGGATATCGAGAAATATGAAAACTTGCAGCAGCAGCTCGAAACGGCTGCCGTTTTAATGGATATAAGCAAAAAAATTGTAATTTCACCTCCGTGCTCGAATCCTCAATCTCCATGTTTTTCTGCAGCTGTAGATACAAGTATTAAAAGTTCTGTGATAAAATCAAAACGTCCATTAAGCAAAAATGAAATTCAGGACGGAGTTGAAATCGACCTGTCCGTTAAAAAACAAAAGAACGATTGCGCTAATCAACGGATCCCATTGTACAATTATTGCCAACCTTCAATGCTTGATCGCCAGTCACACTTAAGAAGTGAAGAGGATTTTAAAAACTACAGTATTACCCTTAACCAAGTTGGTGGATCCGATTACAAACACAAGGCGCCAAAGGCGAGTACCGGTTCCCTGCTAGACTCCGGGGATAGCTCGGACTCTCACAAACTGGAGATGGACATAACCTCCTCCATCAACGATCGAAAGACCCCGGATAGTCTGAGCTCGGACCATGCAACAGACGCGGCTACAACTCAACTTTGGCAAGCATTAGCCCGATCAGCCGGTAAGTATACACATTTTTCTAAAGACTGAAATAATTGAATTGCATTTAATTTATTTACTTCAGCCAAGAGCAAGGAAGAAAATCAGGCTACAGAATTAATACGAAACATGATGAGCCAGAACTTTGTGTTCTCGGTTCCACCAGCAGCATCATTTACAAAAGTACCTGAAGAACCCATAGCACTATTAAAGGTAAGTGTTAATTTGCTATCCAATCAACACGATGAAAATGCTTATTGTAAACATTTTTGTGCTATTTTTAGGATCTATCAGAGGCTCAATCCAGTAAATCAAAACCTTGTAGAAGAAAACAAAGTTTTCCAACCAAAACAGATTGCATTGATGTAGCTAATGAGAATGTGACTGATACTTATACCACTTCAGAAGCAACTCCAGATGACAAAAAGGATAAAAGGGTAATTATTGCTTGAATAGACTGTAACTTCAATCACTTATATCCTTTTTTAAATATATATTTTAGCAGAACATTAACCTCTTTAATGCCATACCCGGTGCTCAAAAAGATATGTCATGTTCCAATTGTGGCACTCTTACCACTACAATCTGGAGGCGAAGTGTCAGGGGAGAAATGGTTTGCAATGCCTGTGGGTTATATTTCAAACTGCATGGTGTTAATCGGCCGCATTCAATGAGACGCGATACCATACACACCAGACGCAGGCGTCCTAAAGAATTGGAGCGATCTAAAAAAAGTAAGTTTTCATAAACTCTTATTTAAGATGGTCTTCAATTTTTAACGAAATTTTGTACCTAGATCAAGGTTAATGAAGCAATATTTTGCCTACATTAAATGTCAATTCATTTATTTTTTTTTGTTAAATATAACGTTTTCTATCCAGATTTAACAAGCTAATCCTAAATAACTTATCTTCCCATCATACTTAAATGAAATAAAACAAAATGTTTCCTCCCTCGCAGGGTTTTTAAGAGTCTTAATATGTGTAATTTTTGAAATACATTTAAAAACGAATGCAGCATCTTTATTTTACTCGAAATATGTTTTAAAATATTCATGTCAATTCCAGAACACAAGCAAATGTCATGTTCTTCGATTGAACCAACAAAACCGGATTTCTTGACGTCTAGGGAAACCCTTGATATTTCTGGCATTGTTTTGAATGTAAGTGCATATATGCATATAATGTGCTTTTCCTTATAGAAAAGCATGACTAATACCATACATTATTCCATACAATTTTCATTTAATTTTAGAAATTCAAAAGTGAAATGGATGAATCCGAGACCGCAGCAGCACTTAAAGATATTTTATTAAGGCGGAAAAAATCGGCGTTTAATGATACCTGTGAAAGTGCGGACCACTCCGCACCGCTTAACCTTGTTTCCAGTGAAAATAATGCAAAGTTAACATAAAACGCCAAATATATTTCCCCTACTCACTTTTCGAAAGGAAACCTTTAAGAAACATTTTGTTTATTTATGAGGTCGCATAAGAAATAAAACAAAAGGTATAGGAATACAATAAGTATAGATTAAAAATAAAATTTTCATTCTTTAAAAATTAAATTTTATTCATTTGTATCTTTAAAAACTAATACCAAAATACTTATTAGTGTAAAAGAGGTATAAAATTGAACCAGTATGTCAAACCTTTTAAATAATATCACACTAAATATAGACCTTAAGCAAGGACATCAATACTTAATGCAATTAAATTAAAAATAAAATTTATTATATTTATATTTATTAAAACCATTTTACAGTATTTTTAATTTTTTAATAACACAAATTGCTTCTATTGAAATTGAACGTTCAGTTTTAACAATGATTTTTCAGCTTTCTACGCAATTGAACAACTTCTAAAGCTAAACAAAATAATGTTTTAAATCTCTTGCCTATACGAAAATCATGTGATAATATAATAATCTCCACAAACATTTTAATAGTAAAACTATGCAAAAAGCAATAATCACGCAATGCAAACTTTTCAAGGAAATATTTAAATTATATACAATTATAAGAAACTAAAATCTTAATGCTGTTTTCGAATCTACATAAATCGTCTAAATAAATTAAGGACTTCATATTAGATTAAGATACAAAAAATATTACTCATTTATTTTTTCAAATAAAATACTCTATACAATTTTTAACAATCACAATAAACTGGTTAATGTAAAATGTAAATCAAGCAACAAATTGTGTTTTCTTTCTTACCAGAAATATACATATAGTCTTCTTAAGGAAGTCTAACATTGGGCTGAATTTTTCTCACTGTAATTTCAGTATTTTCCCCAAGTTCTTTGAAATTGAGAACAATCGATAGAGTCTAAATCCGATAGTGTATAGGGTTATCGTTTATTTTACATCACATCGCCAAACTCTTATCAATTTCATCTGTTTTTGACGGTGAAAATTGACCATGCTGGAAAACGGAGAGCATTTTTTCGAAGGAGTTGAAAAGCTTTTAGAAATTTGGTTCGAGGAAAGCGCCAATAGCGAAAATGACCTACGGAATATAACCAGGTAATTTCGAATCGGTATGACAAATCGTACTATATGTACACTTGCAAACTGAAAAGAACAAAACATAGGTGCCCATCATGTAAATACAAACTAATTGTAATTTAACGTGTACTATCAAATAGATAACAAGTATTATATATAGTCATATTTTTTTATTCTATAGTTCGCTACAAGACACTTAAGTATCACACGCTTTTGAGGTCTTAATCTTAGCTTTAAAATTTTGCCCATGACCTTTCCTATTATATTTACAGGCAGATAGTGTTTTCCAACCGAATTTAATACATTTTCGGGTTCTTATCTCTTATGTATATTCTTGGTTAGTTAACTCGACTAATCTAATTCCTCAATTGTTTCAGAGCTGACTGGGAAAACGTGCTGACCCATGTAAACTGTGAAATAATAAGTACTTCCAAAAATGATATTATTGATGCTTTTGTGTTGAGGTAAGCTTTTATCTTAATAATCGATATTAAATAAATTGATACAAGAAATGATATTTTTAATTTAGTGAGAGCAGCATGTTTGTTTCAAAGAGAAGATGGATTTTGAAGACTTGCGGAACAACGACTCCTCTAAAATGTCTAAGCTTATTGTTGGAATTAGCTGCTGCCAATGGATTTACCGTAGTAGCTGATCTATTTTATTCTCGAAAAAACTTTACAAGACCAGAAGCGCAGGTGATTTATTTAAATGGTATAAAGTAAATAGTATATTTATAAATATAAAACTTGTTTTTTTTTTAGATAACTCCCCACCAAGGATTCACGGAAGAAGTTACTTATTTGGATTCAATCTTTCCCAACGGAAGATCCTATTGCTTGGGTTCAATGAACTTGGAATGCTGGTATCTTTACACATTTAGTCGAGCTGATATGAAAGTTCCTTCCGAGCAAGTAACTGATGGAAAAGGTGTTGAATCCGATTCTGATCCAGACCAGACTATCGAAATTCTCATGCAGGACTTGGATCCCGAGACTATGGCAATCTTTCACAAGGAAAAGTTTGCCAGCGCCAACGAAGCTACATTGGTAAGATATATCCAATTTTTTGTTCATAATTACAATGTTTCTGCCTTAGAAATCAGGGATAGATACGCTTCTGCCAAGTATGCATATTGACGACTTTCTCTTTGACCCTTGTGGCTACTCTATGAATGGGATTAATGAAAATGTGAGATTTAATTTATTTACCTGAAAAGTTAATAAGATTTCTGTTATGTCCAAAACAGGGCGAGTACATGACTATTCATATTACCCCTGAAAATAAGTTTTCATACGTGAGCTTTGAAACGAATGTGGCTTTAAGCAACTACAGAAAACTCATTAATCAAGTAATCAAAACCTTCAAGCCTGGAAAATTTATAGTAACTATTTTCGCAAATAAGGTAGGTTGGATTTAAATTTGTTGATTATTGATTTCACAAATACATTTCCTGTTTTTTTAGTGCTCCTTAGCTTATGAAACCATGAAAGAGTTGGAAGTAGAGTACTCCAAAGGTTCACATTGGAAAAGAACGGACATGCAATGTTGTAATTTTCCATCTTATAACCTATTGTTTGCACAATATTCCCATACGGATAAGAAAAGTGATAATTTATAAAAAAAATATGTGAATTTTGTGTTTTAAAATGTGTTTGTTCATGCTTTATTGATCAAATTAAATACAGAATAATCTAAATACTTAAAAGAGAAGTTTAGAAATTTTAAAGAATAATGATCGAAAAATTATGTTTTAATATGGGAGTCCTCTAGTTTTGAAAAAAAGTACCTTAGCTGGGTTGTTACCACGTAAATATTTTAATATATATTTTAAAACAAATAGTATTTTTATATTTTAATGTGTTATTCATGCTGAAATAATAATGGTTTGTTTGCAAATGAGTACCCCCTTAATTTAAATTAACTGTTGAATAAAATACTAAAAATATACCAACTATCATTTGAAATATGGATAGATTTATCGCACAAGTGGCAATCGACTTCCACCTCTAACCAGTCTCTAGACTCCACAATTAAAGCCAAACGAAAAATAAAAATGGGTGAAATTTCCAACGAAAACATTATTTGGACCATCAAAAACGGAGAGTTCGATGCAGTGCAAGCGGCCTTCCAAAACGATGTGTGTTTAACAATATACAAAATGCGTTTTATTAACTAAATATCTCTGTACACAGGCACAAAAAGTGAACGAGGAGATTAAAGGAAGATTCCCCATACATTATGCGGCAGATTTTGGACAGCTTAAAGTGCTGGAGCTCCTTATTAGTATAGGAGCAGAAGTCGATGTAAGTTATTTCCGGGAGGAAGCAGAACCCAAATGAAAGCAGCCCACTCATATGTATGAATGTACATTTTCCTGTTTTCTTACATTTGGACTACATACATACAATTGTTTAGTCATACTTATAAGCAAAAGCCGGTCGTTTCAGATTGCGCATTGATTAGAAATTTAAAAGATACCAAGATACTATTTAAACCCAATTGTATATTTTTATTGCAGAGAAAAGACAAACATGGTATAACCCCGATATTGGCTGCCATTTGGGAAGGACATACAAGCTGTGTGGAATATCTTTTGAAAAAGGTTTCGAAAGGATATCAACAAATTATAAAAAAAATTGATATTAATTAAAGCTTTCTTTACAGGGAGCAAGCAAAAACGGAACTACACCAGATGGCCAAAGCTACCTTGAGGCAGCAGAAAAAGACGAAATTAAACAATTACTTGCTTAAATATTAGATGTAATTTAAAGATACCAACGTTCAGTATCAAATACATTTTAAAAATACAGTCATGTATAGCTTTTAAACTAAAAGAACTAATCATTGTCTTGTTTATGAAGAATTTTTTAGAGTCAATATTTATGTTGTATAAAAATTAATCTAGAAAAGGCGTTGATTAAAATGTGTAGTTATCATTGCGTTTTTCTAAACATATTTTGGCCAAGCAGCGATCGCTAAAAATCATCGATAATTTTAGACCAGTTTGCACATTTTACCACCACTAACGATATAGTCAAAAGCTTACTCTGCTGATTAGAACATAAGAAGACATTAAAAATGTTTCAGCCTGAGAAGCATGGGCTTGCGCCCGACTTTCAACTAACTAAGTTTACCACCCACACCGGATGAAGTTGCAAAATCCCCCAAAAAGTACTTGAGAAGTACCTAAGGGGAACAGGCATAGCTAATGCAAACAATGAAGGATTCCTTATTGGTAACAAATTATGATTTAGTTATTTAAGTTATTAACCTCAAATTATACATAGGCTCTGGAATGGACTGTGCCGTAATACCACTAAAGCGACATGATGATTTTTTACTCGTTCAGACTGTTGATTTCTTTTATCCCATGGTGAATGATCCAGAAATGTTGGGTCGTATTGCTATGGCCAATGTTTTAAGCGATGTGTTTGCGGTGGGAGTGACGGAGTTTGATGTAGTGGAACTGGTTGTTAGTACCTCGACCAGCTTCTCAGATAAAGAAAGAGACATTCTCATGTCTCTTATTATGAAAGGATTTCAGAACTCACTAAAATTGAATGGGTATCAAAATACTATCGTACGAATCAAGCAACTGAAGATCAATCCATGGTGCATAGTTGGCGGGATAGCAACGTCTATCTCTCGAAAGGAGGAAATTATTTTGTACGTATTTATGTCTTTGAACAAGTGTCCATCTCGTATGGGTCGTAAGAATCCAACCATAGCGTCCTTTTGAAGCTTTATTTACGTATGTGTTTTGAATACCGTTAAGGCCTTCTAATGGACGACCAGGCGATGTATTGATACTCACAAAACCATTGGGAGGACAGATGGCCATGGATGCCTCCCTTTGGCAAATTAATCAAAATGAGAAGTACAGAACGCTGCGGTCCGAATTCAGTGATGATGAAATCAGGGAGACCTTTCAAATAGCAGTGAAATCGATGACCTATTTGAACAAAAATGGTAAATGGTTCTCAACAGAAGTTTTTTCAAACCCATTAAACTATTCTCTTTTCAGCTGCGCTTTTAATGCAGAAATACAAAGCACACTGTGCCACTGATATCACAGGATTTGGTTTGTTGGGACATGCAGCAAATCTCGCTAATTTCCAAAAGGAAAATCTTTTGTTTAAGATCCATACATTGCCATTCATCAAGAATGTTTTACGATTCAGTTCCCTTGTCGGACAAAGTACAAAGTTTCGTTCTGGCAGATCTGTAGAAACATCCGGAGGCCTATTAATTTCCATTTCTCCTGAAGCTGCAGATGAATTTATCGTAGAATTTAATTCAGTTACAAGCGGAGAGCAAAGGGCTTTTAAAGTTGGCACAGTAGAAAAGGCAATCGAGTCGGGTGCCATATTGAGCGATAATGTAGAATTTATCGAAGTTAGTCTTTAAAAATATTTGGCACATATTTACTAATCATTCGTTTTATGATGAGTATTTCATAAAGGCATAAAGGCCAGGAAATATTCTGAAATTTATTGTACACTTAGCGTGTATCGTAATCATGATGATTAGTTAAAAATTTCACAAATATTTTAAAATGATTATGCTATAAAGGAATTATTAATTCTATGACGACTATTTTTGTATATTTTTCATTTAATGAAACTAATGTATAATTTATAATCATGTTTGTTATATTTCCATAAATAAATAATTGAAAAGTGTTTTTCGAAAATGTTTCCTGAGTTTTAGTGAAAATGCAATTTATTGTACTCTAGCTTTATAAATATTTAATTTTTGGATAATATCCTTTTTAGTATCGTTTTAGTAGAATATTGCACCCATGGGCTACAATATACCAATAGTAATATTTGTCTAAAACACATGTTAGGAAAAAGGCAGTTGTCCTTATTTGGTACCTTTTGCTGTTTTGTATCCTCCCCGTAGAAAAAACACCCTTACTGGGAAAATTAAAGGACGGCAAAGGACACTGGTTTTGTTGAACTCAGTGGAAAGTCAAAAATAACAATTAAAATGCCAAGTAATCGACATTAAGTAAAAATTTATTTCTTGTATATAATCCGCCCATTTCACAATCGCTTGGAAAAGTGACAGTTCCCATAAATGTGAAACGGTCAATTGAATTGCCAAATAACAAAATGTTCAGGAGCAAAAATGAAGGAAATGTTGTGTACAAATGCACAGTACGACTCCTCGACGATTCCGACGTCCTAGAATGTGAATTTCAGGTATATATATACCGTATCCCTTTCAGGAAATATTTATTTATAAGTTGTTTACAATTTTTTGTGAAATTAAAAACTAAAAAGTCTGTAACAAAACACCAAATATTTTTAAACAACATGACTCATGAAATCCTCCTATAAATTAAAAGTAAATGTATATAGTTTTAAAAATATTTTGAGTGTTTAAAGCGTTGCTATTCAACAAAAGAAGGAACGTGTGGCTAACGCCCTTTCTGGTTGGTTGCCGGTAAATACGATATCGACATTACAAACCCTTGCCAGTTACCAAAAACAAATACTATTATGTATTTATATATCTTTTTTAATTAAATCATTTAATAAATTTCGTTGTATTATTTTGGTACCATTGACAGCTTTTTATATTAAGAAATTCCACTTAAAAAATGCATATACGCTGTTAAATTTTTGAGTATTTTGAATATCTTACAGCCGTTCCATAAAGGTATTTATCTATTGGAATATTTATGTGGTGAATTAGAAATAAAAGAGAAGGATTACTTTGGTTTGCGATATGTTGACTCTTCAAAACAAAGGGTATGTATTTTATTAAAGAAATAAAATCATTACTTCAGTTTTATTCCATTTATAGCATTGGCTTGACCTTTCCAAATCCATAATAAAGCAATGCAAGGGTAAGTAAATTTAGTTTGAAATAGTTATTTTAGTTTGATGTGGTTTATTTTTTATTTTTAGATCTGGATCCCATGCTATTCTCGTTAAGAGTTAAGTTTTACCCTGCGGATCCGTTTCGTTTGACTGGGAATGCACGAATTATGTTATACCAGCAATTAAAAAGAGATCTTCGACATGGTCGTCTATATTGCTCCTTGGGAGAAGCGGCAGCACTGGGTGCTTTAATTGTTCAGGGTAAATTTATAATATACAATATATAAAAACAAACCATTCTATTATATAAAATTTACAGAGGAGCTGGGCGATTATAACGAAGACGTGCATATAGGATCTTATGTATCTTCCATAGAATTAGCCCTACGCCAAACAGAGTATCTTGAAAAGAAGATAATCGAACTGCACAAAAAGCGGGAACCCGGCCAGGATCTTTCCCTGGCCATGGATGAATTTCTGGGCATAGCCCGTGGCCTCGAAACCTATGGTATCGATCCTCATCCAGTGAAAGATCACCGGGGTTCGCAGCAATATATCGGTATAAATAATTCGGGTATAAGCACATTTGTAACCGGAAAGCGATCCCAACATTTTCGTTGGAATGAAATCCATAAAATAAACTTTGAGGGAAAAATGTTTATTGCACACTTAAGCTATACAGATGCTAGTCGGGAACCAGTACGTTTGTTTATTTCAAAATGTAATTTAGAGTAATATAAATTTTGTGATTTTTTGTAGAAAAAACATACGGTGGGCTTCAAATGTCCAACCGGAGCTGCTTGTCGCTATTTGTGGAGATGTGCCATTGAACAAATGCTGTTCTTCACGTGAGTATCAAAATATTTAATAATGCGTACACCCTTTAGATCTTTTGGCCATTTCTTAACCGATTTCGAAAAGGAACGTCTCTACCGATTTGTAGGATTCATATTCGTCTGCATTAAAAAAATATTTAAATCTATTTTTGACCCATTTTTTGCAAAAAATTGTGATGAACACTTTCAAAATTTTCGAAAATCGGCAATGTCCCAAATTGATGGTTTTGAGACACTCTCTTGCAAATATTTCATACATTTCTTATCGGATTTTGGAGAGGAATATCATTTATGAATCAGGATTTCATTACCTTTCAATCTGCATCAAAAGATTGGAAAAGTAGAACCAAAAAATTTTCATCGATTTTTCGAAAAAATCATGATGTAACCCCTTTCAAAATTTTCGAAAATCGGGTCGGATTTTAGGTTGCCAGATTTTGATAGAAATTGATAGAACTCGAAGATCTAAGATCGAGATGGCATAACATTTGCAAATCTGACAAAAATTAGACAAGTTATGGACTTTTCCAATCGGGACTTCATTCCCGTTCAATCTTTGTCAAATATAACATATACTTTTTGAAACCTTTTAGTTAATATTTTAGCTATTTTACATCTGACTTTAAAAAAGGAATTAATCATGAATCAGGTCTTCATTCCCCATCGATCTTCATTAAAATATCGTTAAAATCGAAAATTAAATTTACCCAATTTGTGACCAATTATCTTTAAATATCGCGTATACGCACCATTTTTTGAGGTACCTTTTATTGATTTTTATCGACAAAATGTTTAATAAAATGTTTACTTTTAGCTTACCGAACAGCCAAAGTGCGGCTGTGATTTCTGGCGGAGGCTTTTTCTCCTGGGGTACAAAATTCCGATACACCGGAAGGACTGAGCGTGAAATTTTGACTGAAAATATAAATGCATTGCGGGAACAAAAACTAAACAATTCCAATTCGAGCAAGCGAAAGGCAAGCAGTGTGCCAGCCACGCCTTCCAGCCCTCAAGGCGACTTGGCTCAAATACGTAAATATTTACATAAATAAATACATAAATTGTTGTTTTGTCAAACCATTTAATTCACTTTTTCCAGGGTACAGTAGCCTGCCGAGATCCACGATGTCCGAACCACTGGGATATGCCATACCCAATGGATCCCACTGCTATGTGGGGCAGGATCATGAGGGTAATGGCGGGATCCAAATTTCGAGCCTTGAACCAGTTTGCGAGGAGGCTCGAATGCGATCCTCGAATACCGAGGGCAACAACTACCTATCCACCCACATGGGCTATGCATACAGAGACTCAGTCGAACACTCCTCCACGGAAAGCGGTCTGACGGTGAATGGATACGACCATCCCCGGAAGCATGAGGGAAAACAGCACGGGGCATGGAACTCGCCCAATGCATACTATGGACACTCCGCCGATGCCACCTTTAATTCCAGTTCAACTGCTGATCACTTTTTGCGAAGCGATCAGTCCGTTCAGAAAGTGAAAAAGTTCCGTAAATTTCACCTGTTACATGCCTTTGTTCCGTCCGTTATTTTTGTGGCTTTCGCAATGGCCGGAACGGCCGTGTTCATCATGGAATCCGAATCGGAGGCCTTCGAGCAACTACGCAACTCTCCGGAAATGCTATGTTTACGATATCAATACTATCAGCCGCTGAAAGATTTTGTTTTCGAGAAATTCGGTCGAAGTAAATAAGGGTTTTGGATTTTTGAATATACATGTAGCAGTAGCTTGTTTAATTCCACTAACATCCACTGTATCCGGGTATTTTAGTCAATTTTTTATTATAACGCTACGATTCCATATTAAAAACAAAAGCCTGAAATTTTATTTTAACATTTATTTGATTCGTTCTGATTGGGTGAAGCTGGGCCTGGAATATTTTAAAAGAAATCATTTTTTCATTTTACACCCCCAAAGCGATAAACAATTAAAAGAATACCTAAAAATAAGGACCAATCATGCAATAAAATTAAGGAAGAGGACTTAGAAAGGCCATTTAATGGTTAGTAACTATAAAGTTATAATCAAAATAATCATAAAAACTTAGACGCCTCTAATTTAAACCTCAGCCGGTTCTTCTATTTGTCGACATTGTTTCTCAATCTTATTTGTTAGAATTAGTATCGTAAAATTTTATTAAATAAAACAATGTGACTATCTTTTATTAGACTTATGACAAGAGGCCGCAATTGGCCATATTTTCAACTAAATCTCTTTCAAAAAAGATATCTACTTTAAAATAATTTTCGCAAAATATTGAGAAAAGTAACACATTTTTTGTTAGACTTTCCCGATATTGATTTTTTTTCGAAAAATTGTTTGAAAATATTTTCTTTTTTTATCCAGATCGATAGAGACTGGTCTTTCGAATCGTTTAAAGCATTATTTTTGAAAATCCGTTGGGAAATAGCCCCGATACGTCCTTCCAAAAGTGTCCACCAAAAGTGTCTGGGGGGGGCCCCCTAGTCGACGGAAAAATTCTGTGAATTTGCTTGAAATTCGTATGGGAGAAAATCTGAAGTACCAGGCGAACAGAAAGCATCAGAAGGTCGAGCAGTGACGTCAAAGTAACAAAAATTTTAAGTAGTATAAGAGATTACTCTCTTCTACTTCTGTGGGGGCTCCATCCTCCCATTACCCGTTATGAACAGCGATTAACTAACTTACTCTCACGTGAGGTGGAAAGGGGGACAGGCAGACGATATAGAGATGAGGGTGGAGCGTATGGAGCCGTTATGTTCTGGCACGAAAGATCGTCACGAGGCAACTGCCCCCATAGGAATACATGCATTTTCACTCCCGCGAGCTCCAAAATTGTGACACGCCTGGAAAGCGACATCACTGGGAGCAAATTTCCAATCTGAACTGGAAATTCAGATGTTGGGATTGGCGAAAGTTCGGCCATCATGGATTTTAGTACCGTTATTCTCAATTTTTCGTCGAAAGTCATAAATTAACCTTTCAGTAGTCTTTAATGGGATTATTTGTCAATTTATTATTAATTAGAAACAAAACTGATAATTGGGAAAAAGAAAACCAATGTAACATAAAGAAAGGCCATTTTAAATGGCAAAAATAAATGAAAAAATAAAATTGGGGGATTATTTGATCTCATATTACTCAGCTTTTGCCCGCAAAATACATCTACGCAATTGGGGCTCATGGGGCCAGCTAAGGGACAATTATACTTATTCTCTCTACTATTCTCTCGCAAAGCAACAACAATTACACGGTGAGAGATGGAGAGTAATCTCTTATACTAATTGCAATTTTTGCTAATTTTACGTCACTGCCCGACCTTCTGCTGCTTTCTGTTCGCCTAGTACTTCAAATTTTCGTTCATATGAATTTTAACCAATCTGGCCGTCGAAATACCGTTCTTGCGAAGCGCATAACTTGGCCATTTCTCAACCGATTTTAAAAAAGAAAGCCTTAAACGATTCACAAAATCTATTTCCTGCGATCTGCACCATATTTTATTTAGAAAATTTTCGAAAATTGGCATTGTCCCAAATTGATGGTTTTCAGACACTCTCTTGCAAATATTTCATATATTTCTCATCGGATTTTGGAGAGGAATATCATTTATGAATCAGGACTTTATTCCCTCTCAATCTGCATCAAAAGATTGGAAAAGTAGAACAAAAAAATTTTCATCGATTTTTCGAAAATATCATGATGTAACCCCTTTCAAAATTTTCGAAAATCGGGTCAGATTTTAGGTTGCCAGATTTTGATAGAAATTGATAGAACTCGAAGATCTAAGATCGAGAAGGCATAACATTTGCAAATCTGACAAAAATTAGACAAGTTACGAACTTTTCCATGAAATTTATCGAAATAAAATGGATTAAACATCGAGTCCCAGTCCAAATATCCTTTTTTCGTCCTTTTCCTTAAGTTTTCAGGGAATATTTTTGCCATTTCGCATCCGATTTCGCAACGGAATACCATTTATGAATCGGGACTTCATTCCCGTTCAATCTTTGTCAAATTTAAATATTTAATCAAAGCGTAAACTTAGTAAAATCTTCTCCAAATATCACATATGGACCCAAACAATTCTTTCTCGCCCTTTAGCTTCGGTTTCTAAGAAGAAAGTTTAAATAAATATCAACTAATATGATACTACTCGAAGATATAAGATCAAAAAGGTATAAAATGCGACGATTGGAGGTGTATTACCCAAGTTATGGCTATTTCCCTAAAATTTATCGAAATAAAATCGTTTAAACATCGAGTTCCAGTCCAAATGCCCTTTTTTCGTCCTTTTCCTTAAGTTTTCAGGGAATATTTTTGCCATTTCGCATCCGATTTCGCAACGGAATACCATTTATGAATCGGGACTTCATTCCCGTTCAATCTTTGTCAAATTTAAATATTTAATCAACGCGTAAACTTAGTAAAATCTTCTCCAAATATCACATATGGACCCAAACAATTCTTTCTCGCCCTTTAGCTTCGGTTTCTAAGAAGAAAGTTTAAATAAATATCAACTAATATGATACTACTCGAAGATATAAGATCAAAAAGGTATAAAATGCGACGATTGGAGGTGTATTACCCAAGTTATGGCTATTTCCCTAAAATTTATCGAAATAAAATCGATTAAACATCGAGTTCCAGTCCAAATGTCCTTTTTTCGTCCTTTTCCTTAAGTTTTCAGGGAATATTTTTGCCATTTCGCATCCGATTTCGCAACGGAATACCATTTATGAATCGGAACTTCATTCCCGTTCAATCTTTGTCAAATTTAAATATTTAATCAAAGCGTAAACTTAGTAAAATCTTCTCCAAATATCACATATGGACCCAAACAATTCTTTCTCGCCCTTTAGCTTCGGTTTCTAAGACGAAAGTTTCCATAATTATCAAGTAATATGATACTACTCGAAGATATAAGATCAAAAAGGTATAAAATGCGACGATTGGAGGTGTATATCGCAAGTTATGGCTATTTCCCTCAAATGTATCAAAATAAAATCGATTAAACATCTCGTCAAAGTCAGAATATCCTTATTTGGCCTTTTCTGAGGTTTTTATGAAATAATTTTGCTATTTCGCATCCGATTTTGCAACGGAATACCATTTATGAATCAGGACTTTATTTCCTATCAATCTGCATCAAAAGATTGGAAAAGTAAAACAAAAAAATTTTCATCGATTTTTCGAAAATATCATGATGTAACCCCTTTCAAAATTTTCGAAAATCGGGTCAGATTTTAGGTTGCCAGATTTTGATAGAAATTGATAGAACTCGAAGATCTAAGATCGAGAAGGCATAACATTTGCAAATCTGACAAAAATTAGACAAGTTATGAACTTTTCCATGAAATTTATCGAAATAAAATGGATTAAACATCGAGTCCCAGTCCAAATGTCCTTTTTTCGTCCTTTTCCTTAAGTTTTCAGGGAATATTTTTGCCATTTCGCATCCGATTTCGCAACGGAATACCATTTATGAATCGGGACTTCATTCCCGTTCAATCTTTGTCAAATTTAAATATTTAATCAAAGCGTAAACTTAGTAAAATCTTCTCCAAATATCACATATGGACCCAAACAATTCTTTCTCGCCCTTTAGCTTCGGTTTCTAAGACGAAAGTTTCCATAATTATCAAGTAATATGATACTACTCGAAGATATAAGATCAAAAAGGTATAAAATGCGACGATTGGAGGTGTATAACGCAAGTTATGGCTATTTCCCTCAAATGTATCAAAATAAAATCGATTAAACATCTCGTCAAAGTCAGAATATCCTTATTTGGCCTTTTCTGAGGTTTTTATGAAATAATTTTGCTATTTCGCATCCGATTTTGCAACGGAATACCATTTATGAATCAGGACTTTATTTCCTATCAATCTGCATCAAAAGATTGGAAAAGTAAAACAAAAAAATTTTCATCGATTTTTCGAAAATATCATGATGTAACCCCTTTCAAAATTTTCGAAAATCGGGTCAGATTTTAGGTTGCCAGATTTTGATAGAAATTGATAGAACTCGAAGATCTAAGATCGAGAAGGCATAACATTTGCAAATCTGACAAAAATTAGACAAGTTATGAACTTTTCCATGAAATTTATCGAAATAAAATGGATTAAACATCGAGTCCCAGTCCAAATGTCCTTTTTTCGTCCTTTTCCTTAAGTTTTCAGGGAATATTTTTGCCATTTCGCATCCGATTTCGCAACGGAATACCATTTATGAATCGGGACTTCATTCCCGTTCAATCTTTGTCAAATTTAAATATTTAATCAAAGCGTAAACTTAGTAAAATCTTCTCCAAATATCACATATGGACCCAAACAATTCTTTCTCGCCCTTTAGCTTCGGTTTCTAAGAAGAAAGTTTAAATAAATATCAACTAATATGATACTACTCGAAGATATAAGATCAAAAAGGTATAAAATGCGACGATTGGAGGTGTATTACCCAAGTTATGGCTATTTCCCTAAAATTTATCGAAATAAAATCGATTAAACATCGAGTTCCAGTCCAAATGCCCTTTTTTCGTCCTTTTCCTTAAGTTTTCAGGAAATATTTTTGCCATTTCGCATCCGATTTCGCAACGGAATACCATTTATGAATCGGGACTTCATTCCCGTTCAATCTTTGTCAAATTTAAATATTTAATCAAAGCGTAAACTTAGTAAAATCTTCTCCAAATATCACATATGGACCCAAACAATTCTTTCTCGCCCTTTAGCTTCGGTTTCTAAGACGAAAGTTTCCATAATTATCAAGTAATATGATACTACTCGAAGATATAAGATCAAAAAGGTATAAAATGCGACGATTGGAGGTGTATAACGCAAGTTATGGCTATTTCCCTCAAATGTATCAAAATAAAATCGATTAAACATCTCGTCAAAGTCAGAATATCCTTATTTGGCCTTTTCTGAGGTTTTTATGAAATAATTTTGCTATTTCGCATCCGATTTTGCAACGGAATACCATTTATGAATCAGGACTTTATTTCCTATCAATCTGCATCAAAAGATTGGAAAAGTAGAACAAAAAAATTTTCATCGATTTTTCGAAAAAATCATGATGTTACCCCTTTCAAAATTTTCGAAAATCGGGTCAGATTTTAGGTTGCCAGATTTTGATAGAAATTGATAGAACTCGAAGATCTAAGATCGAGAAGGCATAACATTTGCAAATCTGACAAAAATTAGACAAGTTATGAACTTTTCCATGAAATTTATCGAAATAAAATGGATTAAACATCGAGTCCCAGTCCAAATGTCCTTTTTTCGTCCTTTTCCTTAAGTTTTCAGGGAATATTTTTGCCATTTCGCATCCGATTTTGCAACGGAATACCATTTATGAATCGGGACTTCATTCCCGTTCAATCTTTGTCAAATTTAAATATTTAATCAAAGCGTAAACTTAGTAAAATCTTCTCCAAATATCACATATGGACCCAAACAATTCTTTCTCGCCCTTTAGCTTCGGTTTCTAAGACGAAAGTTTCCATAATTATCAAGTAATATGATACTACTCGAAGATATAAGA
The DNA here is from genome assembly GCA_035047325.1 of Drosophila vallismaia. Classification (NCBI taxonomy): domain Eukaryota; kingdom Metazoa; phylum Arthropoda; class Insecta; order Diptera; family Drosophilidae; genus Drosophila; species Drosophila vallismaia. The sequence continues at coordinate 8,079,911 of JAWNPU010000090.1, read as the reverse complement.
TCAAAAAGGTATAAAATGCGACGATTGGAGGTGTATAACGCAAGTTATGGCTATTTCCCTCAAATGTATCAAAATAAAATCGATTAAACATCTCGTCAAAGTCAGAATATCCTTATTTGGCCTTTTCTGAGGTTTTTATGAAATAATTTTGCTATTTCGCATCCGATTTTGCAACGGAATACCATTTATGAATCAGGACTTTATTTCCTATCAATCTGCATCAAAAGATTGGAAAAGTAGAACAAAAAAATTTTCATCGATTTTTCGAAAAAATCATGATGTTACCCCTTTCAAAATTTTCGAAAATCGGGTCAGATTTTAGGTTGCCAGATTTTGATAGAAATTGATAGAACTCGAAGATCTAAAATCGAGAAGGCATAACATTTGCAAATCTGACAAAAATTAGACAAGTTATGAACTTTTCCATGAAATTTATCGAAATAAAATGGATTAAACATCGAGTCCCAGTCCAAATGTCCTTTTTTCGTCCTTTTCCTTAAGTTTTCAGGGAATATTTTTGCCATTTCGCATCCGATTTCGCAACGGAATACCATTTATGAATCGGGACTTCATTCCCGTTCAATCTTTGTCAAATTTAAATATTTAATCAAAGCGTAAACTTAGTAAAATCTTCTCCAAATATCACATATGGACCCAAACGATTCTTTCTCGCCCTTTAGCTTCGGTTTCTAAGAAGAAAGTTTAAATAAATATCAACTAATATGATACTACTCGAAGATACAAGATCAAAAAAGTTTTAAAATGCGACGATTGGAGGTGTATTACCCAAGTTATGGCTATTTCCCTAAAATTTATCGAAATAAAATCGATTAAACATCGAGTTCCAGTCCAAATGTCCTTTTTTCGTCCTTTTCCTTAAGTTTTCAGGGAATATTTTTGCCATTTCGCATCCGATTTCGCAACGGAATACCATTTATGAATCGGGACTTCATTCCCGTTCAATCTTTGTCAAATTTAAATATTTAATCAAAGCGTAAACTTAGTAAAATCTTCTCCAAATATCACATATGGACCCAAACAATTCTTTCTCGCCCTTTAGCTTCGGTTTCTAAGACGAAAGTTTCCATAATTATCAAGTAATATGATACTACTCGAAGATATAAGATCAAAAAGGTATAAAATGCGACGATTGGAGGTGTATAACGCAAGTTATGGCTATTTCCCTCAAATGTATCAAAATAAAATCGATTAAACATCTCGTCAAAGTCAGAATATCCTTATTTGGCCTTTTCTGAGGTTTTTATGAAATAATTTTGCTATTTCGCATCCGATTTTGCAACGGAATACCATTTATGAATCAGGACTTTATTTCCTATCAATCTGCATCAAAAGATTGGAAAAGTAAAACAAAAAAATTTTCATCGATTTTTCGAAAATATCATGATGTAACCCCTTTCAAAATTTTCGAAAATCGGGTCAGATTTAAGGTTGCCAGATTTTGATAGAAATTGATAGAACTCGAAGATCTAAGATCAAGAAGGCATAACATTTGCAAATCTGACAAAAATTAGACAAGTTATGAACTTTTCCATGAAATTTATCGAAATAAAATGGATTAAACATCGAGTCCCAGTCCAAATGTCCTTTTTTCGTCCTTTTCCTTAAGTTTTCAGGGAATATTTTTGCCATTTCGCATCCGATTTTGCAACGGAATACCATTTATGAATCGGGACTTCATTCCCGTTCAATCTTTGTCAAATTTAAATATTTAATCAAAGCGTAAACTTAGTAAAATCTTCTCCAAATATCACATATGGACCCAAACAATTCTTTCTCGCCCTTTAGCTTCGGTTTCTAAGACGAAAGTTTCCATAATTATCAAGTAATATGATACTACTCGAAGATATAAGATCAAAAAGGTATAAAATGCGACGATTGGAGGTGTATAACGCAAGTTATGGCTATTTCCCTCAAATGTATCAAAATAAAATCGATTAAACATCTCGTCAAAGTCAGAATATCCTTATTTGGCCTTTTCTGAGGTTTTTATGAAATAATTTTGCTATTTCGCATCCGATTTTGCAACGGAATACCATTTATGAATCAGGACTTTATTTCCTATCAATCTGCATCAAAAGATTGGAAAAGTAGAACAAAAAAATTTTCATCGATTTTTCGAAAAAATCATGATGTTACCCCTTTCAAAATTTTCGAAAATCGGGTCAGATTTTAGGTTGCCAGATTTTGATAGAAATTGATAGAACTCGAAGATCTAAAATCGAGAAGGCATAACATTTGCAAATCTGACAAAAATTAGACAAGTTATGAACTTTTCCATGAAATTTATCGAAATAAAATGGATTAAACATCGAGTCCCAGTCCAAATGTCCTTTTTTCGTCCTTTTCCTTAAGTTTTCAGGGAATATTTTTGCCATTTCGCATCCGATTTCGCAACGGAATACCATTTATGAATCGGGACTTCATTCCCGTTCAATCTTTGTCAAATTTAAATATTTAATCAAAGCGTAAACTTAGTAAAATCTTCTCCAAATATCACATATGGACCCAAACAATTCTTTCTCGCCCTTTAGCTTCGGTTTCTAAGACGAAAGTTTCCATAATTATCAAGTAATATGATACTACTCGAAGATATAAGATCAAAAAGGTATAAAATGCGACGATTGGAGGTGTATAACGCAAGTTATGGCTATTTCCCTCAAATGTATCAAAATAAAATCGATTAAACATCTCGTCAAAGTCAGAATATCCTTATTTGGCCTTTTCTGAGGTTTTTATGAAATAATTTTGCTATTTCGCATCCGATTTTGCAACGGAATACCATTTATGAATCAGGACTTTATTTCCTATCAATCTGCATCAAAAGATTGGAAAAGTAGAACAAAAAAATTTTCATCGATTTTTCGAAAAAATCATGATGTTACCCCTTTCAAAATTTTCGAAAATCGGGTCAGATTTTAGGTTGCCAGATTTTGATAGAAATTGATAGAACTCGAAGATCTAAAATCGAGAAGGCATAACATTTGCAAATCTGACAAAAATTAGACAAGTTATGAACTTTTCCATGAAATTTATCGAAATAAAATGGATTAAACATCGAGTCCCAGTCCAAATGTCCTTTTTTCGTCCTTTTCCTTAAGTTTTCAGGGAATATTTTTGCCATTTCGCATCCGATTTCGCAACGGAATACCATTTATGAATCGGGACTTCATTCCCGTTCAATCTTTGTCAAATTTAAATATTTAATCAAAGCGTAAACTTAGTAAAATCTTCTCCAAATATCACATATGGACCCAAACAATTCTTTCTCGCCCTTTAGCTTCGGTTTCTAAGAAGAAAGTTTAAATAAATATCAACTAATATGATACTACTCGAAGATACAAGATCAAAAAAGTTTTAAAATGCGACGATTGGAGGTGTATTACCCAAGTTATGGCTATTTCCCTAAAATTTATCGAAATAAAATCGATTAAACATCGAGTTCCAGTCCAAATGCCCTTTTTTCGTCCTTTTCCTTAAGTTTTCAGGGAATATTTTTGCCATTTCGCATCCGATTTCGCAACGGAATACCATTTATGAATCGGGACTTCATTCCCGTTCAATCTTTGTCAAATTTAAATATTTAATCAAAGCGTAAACTTAGTAAAATCTTCTCCAAATATCACATATGGACCCAAACAATTCTTTCTCGCCCTTTAGCTTCGGTTTCTAGGAAGAAAGTTTAAATAAATATCAACTAATATGATACTACTCGAAGATATAAGATCAAAAAGGTATAAAATGCGACGATTGGAGGTGTATTACCCAAGTTATGGCTATTTCCCTAAAATTTATCGAAATAAAATCGATTAAACATCGAGTCCCAGTCCAAATGTCCTTTTTTCGTCCTTTTCCTTAAGTTTTCAGGGAATATTTTTGCCATTTCGCATCCGATTTCGCAACGGAATACCATTTATGAATCGGGACTTCATTCCCGTTCAATCTTTGTCAAATTTAAATATTTAATCAAAGCGTAAACTTAGTAAAATCTTCTCCAAATATCACATATGGACCCAAACAATTCTTTCTCGCCCTTTAGCTTCGGTTTCTAAGACGAAAGTTTCCATAATTATCAAGTAATATGATACTACTCGAAGATATAAGATCAAAAAGGTATAAAATGCGACGATTGGAGGTGTATAACGCAAGTTATGGCTATTTCCCTCAAATGTATCAAAATAAAATCGATTAAACATCTCGTCAAAGTCAGAATATCCTTATTTGGCCTTTTCTGAGGTTTTTATGAAATAATTTTGCTATTTCGCATCCGATTTTGCAACGGAATACCATTTATGAATCAGGACTTTATTTCCTATCAATCTGCATCAAAAGATTGGAAAAGTAAAACAAAAAAATTTTCATCGATTTTTCGAAAATATCATGATGTAACCCCTTTCAAAATTTTCGAAAATCGGGTCAGATTTTAGGTTGCCAGATTTTGATAGAAATTGATAGAACTCGAAGATCTAAGATCGAGAAGGCATAACATTTGCAAATCTGACAAAAATTAGACAAGTTATGAACTTTTCCATGAAATTTATCGAAATAAAATGGATTAAACATCGAGTCCCAGTCCAAATGTCCTTTTTTCGTCCTTTTCCTTAAGTTTTCAGGGAATATTTTTGCCATTTCGCATCCGATTTTGCAACGGAATACCATTTATGAATCGGGACTTCATTCCCGTTCAATCTTTGTCAAATTTAAATATTTAATCAAAGCGTAAACTTAGTAAAATCTTCTCCAAATATCACATATGGACCCAAACAATTCTTTCTCGCCCTTTAGCTTCGGTTTCTAAGACGAAAGTTTCCATAATTATCAAGTAATATGATACTACTCGAAGATATAAGATCAAAAAGGTATAAAATGCGACGATTGGAGGTGTATAACGCAAGTTATGGCTATTTCCCTCAAATGTATCAAAATAAAATCGATTAAACATCTCGTCAAAGTCAGAATATCCTTATTTGGCCTTTTCTGAGGTTTTTATGAAATAATTTTGCTATTTCGCATCCGATTTTGCAACGGAATACCATTTATGAATCAGGACTTTATTTCCTATCAATCTGCATCAAAAGATTGGAAAAGTAAAACAAAAAAATTTTCATCGATTTTTCGAAAATATCATGATGTAACCCCTTTCAAAATTTTCGAAAATCGGGTCAGATTTTAGGTTGCCAGATTTTGATAGAAATTGATAGAACTCGAAGATCTAAGATCGAGAAGGCATAACATTTGCAAATCTGACAAAAATTAGACAAGTTATGAACTTTTCCATGAAATTTATCGAAATAAAATGGATTAAACATCGAGTCCCAGTCCAAATGTCCTTTTTTCGTCCTTTTCCTTAAGTTTTCAGGGAATATTTTTGCCATTTCGCATCCGATTTTGCAACGGAATACCATTTATGAATCGGGACTTCATTCCCGTTCAATCTTTGTCAAATTTAAATATTTAATCAAAGCGTAAACTTAGTAAAATCTTCTCCAAATATCACATATGGACCCAAACAATTCTTTCTCGCCCTTTAGCTTCGGTTTCTAAGAAGAAAGTTTAAATAAATATCAACTAATATGATACTACTCGAAGATATAAGATCAAAAAGGTATAAAATGCGACGATTGGAGGTGTATTACCCAAGTTATGGCTATTTCCCTAAAATTTATCGAAATAAAATCGATTAAACATCGAGTTCCAGTCCAAATGCCCTTTTTTCGTCCTTTTCCTTAAGTTTTCAGGGAATATTTTTGCCATTTCGCATCCGATTTCGCAACGGAATACCATTTATGAATCGGGACTTCATTCCCGTTCAATCTTTGTCAAATTTAAATATTTAATCAACGCGTAAACTTAGTAAAATCTTCTCCAAATATCACATATGGACCCAAACAATTCTTTCTCGCCCTTTAGCTTCGGTTTCTAAGAAGAAAGTTTAAATAAATATCAACTAATATGATACTACTCGAAGATATAAGATCAAAAAGGTATAAAATGCGACGATTGGAGGTGTATTACCCAAGTTATGGCTATTTCCCTAAAATTTATCGAAATAAAATCGATTAAACATCGAGTTCCAGTCCAAATGTCCTTTTTTCGTCCTTTTCCTTAAGTTTTCAGGGAATATTTTTGCCATTTCGCATCCGATTTCGCAACGGAATACCATTTATGAATCGGGACTTTATTCCCGTTCAATCTTTGTCAAATTTAAATATTTAATCAAAGCGTAAACTTAGTAAAATCTTCTCCAAATATCACATATGGACCCAAACAATTCTTTCTCGCCCTTTAGCTTCGGTTTCTAAGAAGAAAGTTTAAATAAATATCAACTAATATGATACTACTCGAAGATATAAGATCAAAAAGGTATAAAATGCGACGATTGGAGGTGTATAACGCAAGTTATGGCTATTTCCCTAAAATTTATCGAAATAAAATCGATTAAACATCGAGTTCCAGTCCAAATGTCCTTTTTTCGTCCTTTTCCTTAAGTTTTCAGGGAATATTTTTGCCATTTCGCATCCGATTTCGCAACGGAATACCATTTATGAATCGGGACTTTATTCCCGTTCAATCTTTGTCAAATTTAAATATTTAATCAAAGCGTAAACTTAGTAAAATCTTCTCCAAATATCACATATGGACCCAAACAATTCTTTCTCGCCCTTTAGCTTCGAAAGTTTAAATAAATATCAACTAATATGATACTACTCGAAGATATAAGATCAAAAAGGTATAAAATGCGACGATTGGAGGTGTATTACCCAAGTTATGGCTATTTCCCTCAAATGTATCAAAATAAAATCGATTAAACATCTCGTCAAAGTCAGAATATCCTTATTTGGCCTTTTCTGAGGTTTTTATGAAATAATTTTGCTATTTCGCATCCGATTTCGCAACGGAATACCATTTATGAATCGGGACTTTATTCCCGTTCAATCTTTGTCAAATTTAAATATTTAATCAAAGCGTAAACTTAGTAAAATCTTCTCCAAATATCACATATGGACCCAAACAATTCTTTCTCGCCCTTTAGCTTCGGTTTCTAAGAAGAAAGTTTAAATAAATATCAACTAATATGATACTACTCGAAGATATAAGATCAAAAAGGTATAAAATGCGACGATTGGAGGTGTATTACCCAAGTTATGGCTATTTCCCTCAAATGTATCAAAATAAAATCGATTAAACATCTCGTCAAAGTCAGAATATCCTTATTTGGCCTTTTCTGAGGTTTTTATGAAATAATTTTGCTATTTCGCATCCGATTTTGCAACGGAATACCACTTATGAATCAGGACTTTATTTCCTATCAATCTGCATCAAAAGATTGGAAAAGTAAAACAAAAAAATTTTCATCGATTTTTCGAAAATATCATGATGTAACCCCTTTCAAAATTTTCGAAAATCGGGTCAGATTTTAGGCTGTCAGATTTTGATAGAAATTGATAGAACTCGAAGATCTAAGATCGAGAAGGCATAACATTTGCAAATCTGACAAAAATTAGACAAGTTATGGACTTTTCCATGAAATTTATCGAAATAAAATCGATTAAACATCGAGTTCCAGTCCAAATGTCCTTTTTTCGTCCTTTTCCTTAAGTTTTCAGGGAATATTTTTGCCATTTCGCATCCGATTTTGCAACGGAATACCATTTATGAATCGGGACTTCATTCCCGTTCAATCTTTGTCAAATTTAAATATTTAATCAAAGCGTAAACTTAGTAAAATCTTCTCCAAATATCACATATGGACCCAAACAATTCTTTCTCGCCCTTTAGCTTCGGTTTCTAAGAAGAAAGTTTAAATAAATATCAACTAATATGATACTACTCGAAGATATAAGATCAAAAAGGTATAAAATTCGACGATTGGAGGTGTATTACCCAAGTTATGGCTATTTCCCTAAAATTTATCGAAATAAAATCGATTAAACATCGAGTTCCAGTCCAAATGCCCTTTTTTCGTCTTTTTCCTTAAGTTTTCAGGGAATATTTTTGCCATTTCGCATCCGATTTCGCAACGGAATACCATTTATGAATCGGGACTTTATTCCCGTTCAATCTTTGTCAAATTTAAATATTTAATCAAAGCGTAAACTTAGTAAAATCTTCTCCAAATATCACATATGGACCCAAACAATTCTTTCTCGCCCTTTAGCTTCGGTTTCTAAGAAGAAAGTTTAAATAAATATCAACTAATATGATACTACTCGAAGATATAAGATCAAAAAGGTATAAAATTCGACGATTGGAGGTGTATTACCCAAGTTATGGCTATTTCCCTAAAATTTATCGAAATAAAATCGATTAAACATCGAGTTCCAGTCCAAATGCCCTTTTTTCGTCTTTTTCCTTAAGTTTTCAGGGAATATTTTTGCCATTTCGCATCCGATTTCGCAACGGAATACCATTTATGAATCGGGACTTTATTCCCGTTCAATCTTTGTCAAATTTAAATATTTAATCAAAGCGTAAACTTAGTAAAATCTTCTCCAAATATCACATATGGACCCAAACAATTCTTTCTCGCCCTTTAGCTTCGGTTTCTAAGACGAAAGTTTCCATAATTATCCAGTAATATGATACTACTCGAAGATATAAGATCAAAATGGTATAAAATGCGACGATTGGAGGTGTATAACGCAAGTTATGGCTATTTCCCTCAAATGTATCAAAATAAAATCGATTAAACATCTCGTCAAAGTCAGAATATCCTTATTTGGCCTTTTCTGAGGTTTTTATGAAATAATTTTGCTATTTCGCATCCGATTTTGCAACGGAATACCATTTATGAATCAGGACTTTATTTCCTATCAATCTGCATCAAAAGATTGGAAAAGTAAAACAAAAAAATTTTCATCGATTTTTCGAAAATATCATGATGTAACCCCTTTCAAAATTTTCGAAAATCGGGTCAGATTTTAGGTTGCCAGATTTTGATAGAAATTGATAGAACTCGAAGATCTAAGATCGAGAAGGCATAACATTTGCAAATCTGACAAAAATTAGACAAGTTATGAACTTTTCCATGAAATTTATCGAAATAAAATGGATTAAACATCGAGTCCCAGTCCAAATGTCCTTTTTTCGTCCTTTTCCTTAAGTTTTCAGGGAATATTTTTGCCATTTCGCATCCGATTTTGCAACGGAATACCATTTATGAATCGGGACTTCATTCCCGTTCAATCTTTGTCAAATTTAAATATTTAATCAAAGCGTAAACTTAGTAAAATCTTCTCCAAATATCACATATGGACCCAAACAATTCTTTCTCGCCCTTTAGCTTCGGTTTCTAAGAAGAAAGTTTAAATAAATATCAACTAATATGATACTACTCGAAGATATAAGATCAAAAAGGTATAAAATGCGACGATTGGAGGTGTATTACCCAAGTTATGGCTATTTCCCTAAAATTTATCGAAATAAAATCGATTAAACATCGAGTTCCAGTCCAAATGTCCTTTTTTCGTCCTTTTCCTTAAGTTTTCAGGGAATATTTTTGCCATTTCGCATCCGATTTCGCAACGGAATACCATTTATGAATCGGGACTTCATTCCCGTTCAATCTTTGTCAAATTTAAATATTTAATCAAAGCGTAAACTTAGTAAAATCTTCTCCAAATATCACATATGGACCCAAACAATTCTTTCTCGCCCTTTAGCTTCGGTTTCTAAGAAGAAAGTTTAAATAAATATCAACTAATATGATACTACTCGAAGATATAAGATCAAAAAGGTATAAAATTCGACGATTGGAGGTGTATTACCCAAGTTATGGCTATTTCCCTAAAATTTATCGAAATAAAACCGATTAAACATCGAGTTCCAGTCCAAATGCCCTTTTTTCGTCTTTTTCCTTAAGTTTTCAGGGAATATTTTTGCCATTTCGCATCCGATTTCGCAACGGAATACCATTTATGAATCGGGACTTTATTCCCGTTCAATCTTTGTCAAATTTAAATATTTAATCAAAGCGTAAACTTAGTAAAATCTTCTCCAAATATCACATATGGACCCAAACAATTCTTTCTCGCCCTTTAGCTTCGGTTTCTAAGAAGAAAGTTTAAATAAATATCAACTAATATGATACTACTCGAAGATATAAGATCAAAAAGGTATAAAATGCGACGATTGGAGGTGTATTACCCAAGTTATGGCTATTTCCCTAAAATTTATCGAAATAAAATCGATTAAACATCGAGTTCCAGTCCAAATGCCCTTTTTTCGTCTTTTTCCTTAAGTTTTCAGGGAATATTTTTGCCATTTCGCATCCGATTTCGCAACGGAATACCATTTATGAATCGGGACTTTATTCCCGTTCAATCTTTGTCAAATTTAAATATTTAATCAAAGCGTAAACTTAGTAAAATCTTCTCCAAATATCACATATGGACCCAAACAATTCTTTCTCGCCCTTTAGCTTCGGTTTCTAAGAAGAAAGTTTAAATAAATATCAACTAATATGATACTACTCGAAGATATAAGATCAAAAAGGTATAAAATGCGACGATTGGAGGTGTATTACCCAAGTTATGGCTATTTCCCTAAAATTTATCGAAATAAAATCGATTAAACATCGAGTTCCAGTCCAAATGCCCTTTTTTCGTCTTTTTCCTTAAGTTTTCAGGGAATATTTTTGCCATTTCGCATCCGATTTCGCAACGGAATACCATTTATGAATCGGGACTTTATTCCCGTTCAATCTTTGTCAAATTTAAATATTTAATCAAAGCGTAAACTTAGTAAAATCTTCTCCAAATATCACATATGGACCCAAACAATTCTTTCTCGCCCTTTAGCTTCGGTTTCTAAGAAGAAAGTTTAAATAAATATCAACTAATATGATACTACTCGAAGATATAAGATCAAAAAGGTATAAAATTCGACGATTGGAGGTGTATTACCCAAGTTATGGCTATTTCCCTAAAATTTATCGAAATAAAATCGATTAAACATCGAGTTCCAGTCGAAATGCCCTTTTTTCGTCTTTTTCCTTAAGTTTTCAGGGAATATTTTTGCCATTTCGCATCCGATTTCGCAACGGAATACCATTTATGAATCGGGACTTTATTCCCGTTCAATCTTTGTCAAATTTAAATATTTAATCAAAGCGTAAACTTAGTAAAATCTTCTCCAAATATCACATATGGACCCAAACAATTCTTTCTCGCCCTTTAGCTTCGGTTTCTAAGACGAAAGTTTCCATAATTATCAAGTAATATGATACTACTCGAAGATATAAGATCAAAAAGGTATAAAATGCGACGATTGGAGGTGTATAACGCAAGTTATGGCTATTTCCCTCAAATGTATCAAAATAAAATCGATTAAACATCTCGTCAAAGTCAGAATATCCTTATTTGGCCTTTTCTGAGGTTTTTATGAAATAATTTTGCTATTTCGCAACCGATTTTGCAACGGAATACCATTTATGAATCAGGACTTTATTTCCTATCAATCTGCATCAAAAGATTGGAAAAGTAAAACAAAAAAATTTTCATCGATTTTTCGAAAATATCATGATGTAACCCCTTTCAAAATTTTCGAAAATCGGGTCAGATTTTAGGTTGCCAGATTTTGATAGAAATTGATAGAACTCGAAGATCTAAGATCGAGAAGGCATAACATTTGCAAATCTGACAAAAATTAGACAAGTTATGAACTTTTCCATGAAATTTATCGAAATAAAATGGATTAAACATCGAGTCCCAGTCCAAATGTCCTTTTTTCGTCCTTTTCCTTAAGTTTTCAGGGAATATTTTTGCCATTTCGCATCCGATTTTGCAACGGAATACCATTTATGAATCGGGACTTCATTCCCGTTCAATCTTTGTCAAATTTAAATATTTAATCAAAGCGTAAACTTAGTAAAATCTTCTCCAAATATCACATATGGACCCAAACAATTCTTTCTCGCCCTTTAGCTTCGGTTTCTAAGAAGAAAGTTTAAATAAATATCAACTAATATGATACTACTCGAAGATATAAGATCAAAAAGGTATAAAATGCGACGATTGGAGGTGTATTACCCAAGTTATGGCTATTTCCCTAAAATTTATCGAAATAAAATCGATTAAACATCGAGTTCCAGTCCAAATGTCCTTTTTTCGTCCTTTTCCTTAAGTTTTCAGGGAATATTTTTGCCATTTCGCATCCGATTTCGCAACGGAATACCATTTATGAATCGGGACTTCATTCCCGTTCAATCTTTGTCAAATTTAAATATTTAATCAAAGCGTAAACTTAGTAAAATCTTCTCCAAATATCACATATGGACCCAAACAATTCTTTCTCGCCCTTTAGCTTCGGTTTCTAAGAAGAAAGTTTAAATAAATATCAACTAATATGATACTACTCGAAGATATAAGATCAAAAAGGTATAAAATGCGACGATTGGAGGTGTATTACCCAAGTTATGGCTATTTCCCTAAAATTTATCGAAATAAAATCGATTAAACATCGAGTTCCAGTCCAAATGTCCTTTTTTCGTCCTTTTCCTTAAGTTTTCAGGGAATATTTTTGCCATTTCGCATCCGATTTCGCAACGGAATACCATTTATGAATCGGGACTTTATTCCCGTTCAATCTTTGTCAAATTTAAATATTTAATCAAAGCGTAAACTTAGTAAAATCTTCTCCAAATATCACATATGGACCCAAACAATTCTTTCTCGCCCTTTAGCTTCGGTTTCTAAGAAGAAAGTTTAAATAAATATCAACTAATATGATACTACTCGAAGATATAAGATCAAAAAGGTATAAAATTCGACGATTGGAGGTGTATTACCCAAGTTATGGCTATTTCCCTAAAATTTATCGAAATAAAATCGATTAAACATCGAGTTCCAGTCCAAATGCCCTTTTTTCGTCTTTTTCCTTAAGTTTTCAGGGAATATTTTTGCCATTTCGCATCCGATTTCGCAACGGAATACCATTTATGAATCGGGACTTTATTCCCGTTCAATCTTTGTCAAATTTAAATATTTAATCAAAGCGTAAACTTAGTAAAATCTTCTCCAAATATCACATATGGACCCAAACAATTCTTTCTCGCCCTTTAGCTTCGGTTTCTAAGAAGAAAGTTTAAATAAATATCAACTAATATGATACTACTCGAAGATATAAGATCAAAAAGGTATAAAATTCGACGATTGGAGGTGTATTACCCAAGTTATGGCTATTTCCCTAAAATTTATCGAAATAAAATCGATTAAACATCGAGTTCCAGTCCAAATGCCCTTTTTTCGTCTTTTTCCTTAAGTTTTCAGGGAATATTTTTGCCATTTCGCATCCGATTTCGCAGCGGAATACCATTTATGAATCGGGACTTTATTCCCGTTCAATCTTTGTCAAATTTAAATATTTAATCAAAGCGTAAACTTAGTAAAATCTTCTCCAAATATCACATATGGACCCAAACAATTCTTTCTCGCCCTTTAGCTTCGGTTTCTAAGACGAAAGTTTCCATAATTATCAAGTAATATGATACTACTCGAAGATATAAGATCAAAAAGGTATAAAATGCGACGATTGGAGGTGTATAACGCAAGTTATGGCTATTTCCCTCAAATGTATCAAAATAAAATCGATTAAACATCTCGTCAAAGTCAGAATATCCTTATTTGGCCTTTTCTGAGGTTTTTATGAAATAATTTTGCTATTTCGCATCCGATTTTGCAACGGAATACCATTTATGAATCAGGACTTTATTTCCTATCAATCTGCATCAAAAGATTGGAAAAGTAAAACAAAAAAATTTTCATCGATTTTTCGAAAATATCATGATGTAACCCCTTTCAAAATTTTCGAAAATCGGGTCAGATTTTAGGTTGCCAGATTTTGATAGAAATTGATAGAACTCGAAGATCTAAGATCGAGAAGGCATAACATTTGCAAATCTGACAAAAATTAGACAAGTTATGGACTTTTCCATGAAATTTATCGAAATAAAATGGATTAAACATCGAGTCCCAGTCCAAATGTCCTTTTTTCGTCCTTTTCCTTAAGTTTTCAGGGAATATTTTTGCCATTTCGCATCCGATTTTGCAACGGAATACCATTTATGAATCGGGACTTCATTCCCGTTCAATCTTTGTCAAATTTAAATATTTAATCAAAGCGTAAACTTAGTAAAATCTTCTCCAAATATCACATATGGACCCAAACAATTCTTTCTCGCCCTTTAGCTTCGGTTTCTAAGAAGAAAGTTTAAATAAATATCAACTAATATGATACTACTCGAAGATATAAGATCAAAAAGGTATAAAATGCGACGATTGGAGGTGTATTACCCAAGTTATGGCTATTTCCCTAAAATTTATCGAAATAAAATCGATTAAACATCGAGTTCCAGTCCAAATGTCCTTTTTTCGTCCTTTTCCTTAAGTTTTCAGGGAATATTTTTGCCATTTCGCATCCGATTTCGCAACGGAATACCATTTATGAATCGGGACTTTATTCCCGTTCAATCTTTGTCAAATTTAAATATTTAATCAAAGCGTAAACTTAGTAAAATCTTCTCCAAATATCACATATGGACCCAAACAATTCTTTCTCGCCCTTTAGCTTCGGTTTCTAAGAAGAAAGTTTAAATAAATATCAACTAATATGATACTACTCGAAGATATAAGATCAAAAAGGTATAAAATGCGACGATTGGAGGTGTATAACGCAAGTTATGGCTATTTCCCTAAAATTTATCGAAATAAAATCGATTAAACATCGAGTTCCAGTCCAAATGTCCTTTTTTCGTCCTTTTCCTTAAGTTTTCAGGGAATATTTTTGCCATTTCGCATCCGATTTCGCAACGGAATACCATTTATGAATCGGGACTTTATTCCCGTTCAATCTTTGTCAAATTTAAATATTTAATCAAAGCGTAAACTTAGTAAAATCTTCTCCAAATATCACATATGGACCCAAACAATTCTTTCTCGCCCTTTAGCTTCGGTTTCTAAGAAGAAAGTTTAAATAAATATCAACTAATATGATACTACTCGAAGATATAAGATCAAAAAGGTATAAAATGCGACGATTGGAGGTGTATTACCCAAGTTATGGCTATTTCCCTCAAATGTATCAAAATAAAATCGATTAAACATCTCGTCAAAGTCAGAATATCCTTATTTGGCCTTTTCTGAGGTTTTTATGAAATAATTTTGCTATTTCGCATCCGATTTTGCAACGGAATACCACTTATGAATCAGGACTTTATTTCCTATCAATCTGCATCAAAAGATTGGAAAAGTAAAACAAAAAAATTTTCATCGATTTTTCGAAAATATCATGATGTAACCCCTTTCAAAATTTTCGAAAATCGGGTCAGATTTTAGGCTGTCAGATTTTGATAGAAATTGATAGAACTCGAAGATCTAAGATCGAGAAGGCATAACATTTGCAAATCTGACAAAAATTAGACAAGTTATGGACTTTTCCATGAAATTTATCGAAATAAAATCGATTAAACATCGAGTTCCAGTCCAAATGTCCTTTTTTCGTCCTTTTCCTTAAGTTTTCAGGGAATATTTTTGCCATTTCGCATCCGATTTTGCAACGGAATACCATTTATGAATCGGGACTTCATTCCCGTTCAATCTTTGTCAAATTTAAATATTTAATCAAAGCGTAAACTTAGTAAAATCTTCTCCAAATATCACATATGGACCCAAACAATTCTTTCTCGCCCTTTAGCTTCGGTTTCTAAGAAGAAAGTTTAAATAAATATCAACTAATATGATACTACTCGAAGATATAAGATCAAAAAGGTATAAAATGCGACGATTGGAGGTGTATTACCCAAGTTATGGCTATTTCCTTCAAATGTATCAAAATAAAATCGATTAAACATCTCGTCAAAGTCAGAATATCCTTATTTGGCCTTTTCTGAGGTTTTTATGAAATAATTTTGCTATTTCGCATCCGATTTTGCAACGGAATACCATTTATGAATCAGGACTTTATTTCCTATCAATCTGCATCAAAAGATTGGAAAAGTAAAACAAAAAAATTTTCATCGATTTTTCGAAAATATCATGATGTAACCCCTTTCAAAATTTTCGAAAATCGGGTCAGATTTTAGGTTGCCAGATTTTGATAGAAATTGATAGAACTCGAAGATCTAAGATCGAGAAGGCATAACATTTGCAAATCTGACAAAAATTAGACAAGTTATGGACTTTTCCATGAAATTTATCGAAATAAAATGGATTAAACATCGAGTCCCAGTCCAAATGTCCTTTTTTCGTCCTTTTCCTTAAGTTTTCAGGGAATATTTTTGCCATTTCGCATCCGATTTTGCAACGGAATACCATTTATGAAACGGGACTTCATTCCCGTTCAATCTTTGTCAAATTTAAATATTTAATCAAAGCGTAAACTTAGTAAAATCTTCTCCAAATATCACATATGGACCCAAACAATTCTTTCTCGCCCTTTAGCTTCGGTTTCTAAGAAGAAAGTTTAAATAAATATCAACTAATATGATACTACTCGAAGATATAAAATCAAAAAGGTATAAAATGCGACGATTGGAGGTGTATTACCCAAGTTATGGCTATTTCCCTAAAATTTATCGAAATAAAATCGATTAAACATCGAGTTCCAGTCCAAATGCCCTTTTTTCGTCCTTTTCCTTAAGTTTTCAGGGAATATTTTTGCCATTTCGCATCCGATTTCGCAACGGAATACCATTTATGAATCGGGACTTCATTCCCGTTCAATCTTTGTCAAATTTAAATATTTAATCAAAGCGTAAACTTAGTAAAATCTTCTCCAAATATCACATATGGACCCAAACAATTCTTTCTCGCCCTTTAGCTTCGGTTTCTAAGAAGAAAGTTTAAATAAATATCAACTAATATGATACTACTCGAAGATATAAGATCAAAAAGGTATAAAATGCGACGATTGGAGGGGTATTACCCAAGTTATGGCTATTTCCCTAAAATTTATCGAAATAAAATCGATTAAACATCGAGTTCCAGTCCAAATGTCCTTTTTTCGTCCTTTTCCTTAAGTTTTCAGGGAATATTTTTGCCATTTCGCATCCAATTTCGCAACGGAATACCATTTATGAATCGGGACTTCATTCCCGTTCAATCTTTGTCAAATTTAAATATTTAATCAAAGCGTAAACTTAGTAAAATCTTCTCCAAATATCACATATGGACCCAAACAATTCTTTCTCGCCCTTTAGCTTCGGTTTCTAAGAAGAAAGTTTAAATAAATATCAACTAATATGATACTACTCGAAGATATAAGATCAAAAAGGTATAAAATGCGACGATTGGAGGTGTATTACCCAAGTTATGGCTATTTCCCTAAAATTTATCGAAATAAAATCGATTAAACATCAAGTTCCAGTCCAAATGTCCTTTTTTCGTCCTTTTCCTTAAGTTTTCAGGGAATATTTTTGCCATTTCGCATCCGATTTCGCAACGGAATACCATTTATGAATCGGGACTTCATTCCCGTTCAATCTTTGTCAAATTTAAATATTTAATCAAAGCGTAAACTTAGTAAAATCTTCTCCAAATATCACATATGGACCCAAACAATTCTTTCTCGCCCTTTAGCTTCGGTTTCTAAGACGAAAGTTTCCATAATTATCAAGTAATATGATACTACTCGAAGATATAAGATCAAAAAGGTATAAAATGCGACGATTGGAGGTGTATAACGCAAGTTATGGCTATTTCCCTCAAATGTATCAAAATAAAATCGATTAAACATCTCGTCAAAGTCAGAATATCCTTATTTGTCCTTTTCTGAGGTTTTTATGAAATAATTTTGCTATTTCGCATCCGATTTTGCAACGGAATACCATTTATGAATCAGGACTTTATTTCCTATCAATCTGCATCAAAAGATTGGAAAAGTAAAACAAAAAAATTTTCATCGATTTTTCGAAAATATCATGATGTAACCCCTTTCAAAATTTTCGAAAATCGGGTCAGATTTTAGGTTGCCAGATTTTGATAGAAATTGATAGAACTCGAAGATCTAAGATCGAGAAGGCATAACATTTGCAAATCTGACAAAAATTAGACAAGTTATGGACTTTTCCATGAAATTTATCGAAATAAAATGGATTAAACATCGAGTCCCAGTCCAAATGTCCTTTTTTCGTCCTTTTCCTTAAGTTTTCAGGGAATATTTTTGCCATTTCGCATCCGATTTTGCAACGGAATACCATTTATGAAACGGGACTTCATTCCCGTTCAATCTTTGTCAAATTTAAATATTTAATCAAAGCGTAAACTTAGTAAAATCTTCTCCAAATATCACATATGGACCCAAACAATTCTTTCTCGCCCTTTAGCTTCGGTTTCTAAGAAGAAAGTTTAAATAAATATCAACTAATATGATACTACTCGAAGATATAAAATCAAAAAGGTATAAAATGCGACGATTGGAGGTGTATTACCCAAGTTATGGCTATTTCCCTAAAATTTATCGAAATAAAATCGATTAAACATCGAGTTCCAGTCCAAATGCCCTTTTTTTAGCTTCGGTTTCTAAGACGAAAGTTTCCATAATTATCAAGTAATATGATACTACTCGAAGATATAAGATCAAAAAGGTATAAAATGCGACGATTGGAGGTGTATAACGCAAGTTATGGCTATTTCCCTCAAATGTATCAAAATAAAATCGATTAAACATCTCGTCAAAGTCAGAATATCCTTATTTGGCCTTTTCTGAGGTTTTTATGAAATAATTTTGCTATTTTGCATCCGATTTTGCAACGGAATACCATTTATTAATCAGGACTTTATTTCCTATCAATCTGCATCAAAAGATTGGAAAAGTAAAACAAAAAAATTTTCATCGATTTTTCGAAAATATCATGATGTAACCCCTTTCAAAATTTTCGAAAATCGGGTCAGATTTTAGGTTGCCAGATTTTGATAGAAATTGATAGAACTCGAAGATCTAAGATCGAGAAGGCATAACATTTGCAAATCTGACAAAAATTAGACAAGTTATGGACTTTTCCATGAAATTTATCGAAATAAAATGGATTAAACATCGAGTCCCAGTCCAAATGTCCTTTTTTCGTCCTTTTCCTTAAGTTTTCAGGGAATATTTTTGCCATTTCGCATCCGATTTTGCAACGGAATACCATTTATGAATCGGGACTTCATTCCCGTTCAATCTTTGTCAAATTTAAATATTTAATCAAAGCGTAAACTTAGTAAAATCTTCTCCAAATATCACATATGGACCCAAACAATTCTTTCTCGCCCTTAAGCTTCGGTTTCTAAGAAGAAAGTTTCCATAAATACTACTCGAAGATATAAGATCAAAAAGGTATAAAATGCGACGATTGGAGGTGTATTACCCAAGTTATGGCTATTTCCCTAAAATTTATCGAAATAAAATCGATTAAACATCTTGCCAAAGTCCACATATCCTTATTCATCCTTTTTTTTGAGGTTTTTTTTAAATAATTTTGTTATTTCGCATCCGATTTTGCAACGGAGTACTATTTATTAGTCAGAACTTGATTCCTCCCAAATATGCATCAAAAGATTGCATAAAACGAACAAAAAAATATTTGCCGATTTTTCATAAAATCATGATGGGACCCCTTTCAAAATTTTCGAAAATCGGTATTGTCCCAAATTAATGGTTTTGGGACACTCTTTTGCAAATATTTTATACATTCATTCCCTCTCAATCTGCATCAAAAGATTGAAAAAGTAGAACAAAAAAATTTGCATCGATTTTTCGAAAATATCATGATGTAACCCCTTTCAAAATTTTCGAAAATCGCGTCAGATTTTAGGCTGCCAGATTTATAATCTTGTGGTGATAAAATTAGCCAAAATATTAACTTCTGCGACAATCTTTAACAAATATTTTAACCATATTTTAACACACCATAAAAACCCTTTTCCCTTTCATCCCATTAATTGTAAAGTCAAAACTCCATTTTAATATTTTAAACAATGTTTATTGATAATCAAAAATTCTTCATACAATATTTTGTACATTCTTTAAATTAACTTAAATTAGATTCTAAAGTAACTATTGTATATTAATATTAATTATGAAAAATTAAATGTAAACAAAAATATATTGTTATGAAATACATAAAACTATAGTGTAAAGACTATATAACGACAAAAATAATCCTAAAATTTCTGAATTCTGTACTCCCAGGACTGCGATCATGGATTTCAGCTGCACCACATGGATTGCTGGTTCATTGTGGGATACTGCATCACCTGAGGAGTTCTTCACTGCTACTTTTGCTGAGCCTGGGTATCCCTGTATCCGTGACAGGACATCCCTGGGATGACAACTCCAACACAAGGACGGTAAATTAAACGGAAGGACCAACCGCCAATCTCTGCAACGACAATACGTTCCTGTAATCCTGTAAAAAATCAAATGAATAAATAAAAGACACTTTAAAGGAAATATTGAGTGTTTTATTTGGTAGGGGCTTTATTATAAAATATTTTCAGGACTAAAAATTCTTCTCTGGCCTAATATTTGCAAAAAATTATGATGGTACGCCTTTAAAACTTTTCCAAAAGCTATTATAATCCTTTAAAAACAATCTGCAATGAACTTATTTATGTAATTTAAATTATTTCTTTAAATAAATGATAAAAATAAATAAACATAGCCTTATTTAATATTTACCAGTGTTTACCCCATTCAGTAACTATATTTTATAGCTTATTTCACATTAAAATTTAAAATTTGACCAAAACAGTGAAAAATTTTTGCTCCGAGATTCGGCTGTGGCCAGATTTGAGGTACTAGGCGAACATAAACGTGCAGAAGACCGAAATGTGACGTCAAAATAGCAAATATATTAAATAGTATAAGAGATTACTCTCTTTTATTCCTGGGTGGGGCAAGAGCGACTAACTGTCCTAATATAGATGTGGTGGTGCTCCACCGTCATCTAATGTAGATGTGGTTGTGCTCCATCGGCATCTAGAGATGACGGTGGAGCGTGTGGACCCGTTATACGAAAGATCCCCACGAAGCAACTGCCCCCATAGGAATACATGCATTTTCACTCACGCGAGCCCCAAATTCGTGACACGCCTGGAAAGCGACATCACTGGGAGCAATTTTCCAATCTGAACTGGAAATTCAGATGTTGGGATTGGCGAAAGTTCGGCCATCATGGATTTTAGTACCGTTATTCTCAATTTTTCGTCGAAAGTCATAAATTAACCTTTCAGTAGTCTTTAACGGGATTATTTGTCAATTTATTATTAATTAGAAACAAAACTGATAATTGGGAAAAAGAAAACCAATGTAACATAAAGAAAGGCCATTTTAAATGGCAAAAATAAATGAAAAAATAAAATTGGGGGATTATTTGATCTCATATTACTCAGCTTTTGCCCGCAAAATACATCTACGCAATTGGGGCTCATGGGGCCAGCTAAGGGACAATTATACTTATTCTCTCTACTATTCTCTTGCAAAGCAACAACAATTACACGGTGAGAGATGGAGAGTAATCTCTTATACTAATTGCAATTTTTGCTAATTTTACGTCACTGCCCGACCTTCTGCTGCTTTCTGTTCGCCTAGTACTTCAAATTTTCGTTCATATGAATTTTAACCAATCTGGCCGTCGAAATACCGTTCTTGCGAAGCGCATAACTTGGCCATTTCTCAACCGATTTTAAAAAAGAAAGCCTTAAACGATTCAAAAAATCTATTTCCTGCGATCTGCACCATATTTTATTTAGAAAATTTTCGAAAATTGGCATTGTCCCAAATTGATGGTTTTCAGACACTCTCTTGCAAATATTTCATATATTTCTCATCGGATTTTGCAGAGGAATATCATTTATGAATCAGGACTTTATTCCCTCTCAATCTGCATCAAAAGATTGGAAAAGTAGAACAAAAAAATTTTCATCGATTTTTCGAAAATATCATGATGTTACCCCTTTCAAAATTTTCGAAAATCGGGTCAGATTTTAGGTTGCCAGATTTTGATAGAAATTGATAGAACTCGAAGATCTAAGATCGAGAAGGCATAACATTTGCAAATCTGACAAAAATTAGACAAGTTATGGACTTTTCCATGAAATTTATCGAAATAAAATGGATTAAACATCGAGTCCCAGTCCAAATATCCTTTTTTCGTCCTTTTCCTTAAGTTTTCAGGGAATATTTTTGCCATTTCGCATCTGATTTCGCAACGGAATACCATTTATGAATCGGGACTTCATTCCCGTTCAATCTTTGTCAAATATAAATATTTAATCAAGGCGTAAACTTAGTAAAATCTTCTCCAAATATCACATATGGACCCAAACAATTCTTTCTCGCCCTTTAGCTTCGGTTTCTAAGACGAAAGTTTCCATAATTATCAAGTAATATGATACTACTCGAAGATATAAGATCAAAAAGGTATAAAATGCGACGATTGGAGGTGTATAACGCAAGTTATGGCTATTTCCCTCAAATGTATCAAAATAAAATCGATTAAGCATCTCGTCAAAGTCAGAATATCCTTATTTGGCCTTTTCTGAGGTTTTTATGAAATAATTTTGCTATTTCGCATCCGATTTTGCAACGGAATACCATTTATGAATCAGGACTTTATTTCCTATCAATCTGCATCAAAAGATTGGAAAAGTAAAACAAAAAAATTTTCATCGATTTTTCGAAAATATCATGATGTAACCCCTTTCAAAATTTTCGAAAATCGGGTCAGATTTTAGGTTGCCAGATTTTGATAGAAATTGATAGAACTCGAAGATCTAAGATCGAGAAGGCATAACATTTGCAAATCTGACAAAAATTAGACAAGTTATGGACTTTTCCATGAAATTTATCGAAATAAAATGGATTAAACATCGAGTCCCAGTCCAAATGTCCTTTTTTCGTCCTTTTCCTTAAGTTTTCAGGGAATATTTTTGCCATTTCGCATCCGATTTCGCAACGGAATACCATTTATGAATCGGGACTTCATTCCCGTTCAATCTTTGTCAAATTTAAATATTTAATCAAAGCGTAAACTTAGTAAAATCTTCTCCAAATATCACATATGGACCCAAACAATTCTTTCTCGCCCTTTAGCTTCGGTTTCTAAGAAGAAAGTTTCCATAAATATCAAGTAATATAATACTACTCGAAGATATAAGATCAAAAAGGTATAAAATGCGACGATTGGAGGTGTATTACCCAATATATGGCTAATTCTCAACCATGTATCGAAATAAAATCGATTAAACATCTCGCCAAAGTCCACATATCCTTATTCGTCCTTTTGTTGAGGTTTTTATGAAATAATTTTGCTATTTCGCATCCGATTTCGCAACGGAGTACTATTTATGAGTCAGAACTTCATCCTCTCAAATGTGCATCAAAAGATTGCATAACACGAACAAAAAAATATTTGCCGATTTTTCAAAAAATCATGATGGTATCCCTTTCAAAATTTTCGAAAATCGGGTCAGATAGGTTTCCAGCTTTTGATTAGGATCGATAATACTCGAAGATTTGAGATCGGAAAAGTATTTCATTCGAGGATCTGCAAATTAAAAGCGAAGTTATGTTTAAATTCCTTAAATAATTCGCACTTTAAAGCCTCTTTCAACCAGTTAAAACATGGCCCAATGGCAGTTGACCAAAATGGATACTTTGTGGAACCTTTTAGTTAATATTTTAGCTATTTTACATCTGACTTTTAAAAAGGAATACAATCTATGAATCAGGGCTTAATTCGCCATCTATCTGCATTAAAATATTGCTAAAATCGAAAATTACATTTTTGGTCGATTTTTGAAAAAAAATTGTGATGTGTGAAATTGATCGTATTAAAAATTCTCCTGCTCGGTTTTTCATTTTTGTTTATGCAGATCGAAGGAGAATAAAGTTCTAATTCATAAATGGTAATGCGTTCCGAAATCGGCTTCCAGTTTACTGAGATTTATTTTTAATTATCCAATTTGTGACCAATTATCTTGAAATATCGCGTATACGCACCATGCGATTTTAAGGTACCTTTTATTGATTTTTTTTTTTAAATAATGTTTAATAAAATGTTTACTTTTAGCTTACCGAACAGCCAGTTTGCGCGGAGCCTCAAAAGCGATCCTCGAATACCGAGGGCACCAACTAGCTGTCAATTAATCAATTTTTCATTATATCGGTACGATTCCACATTCAAAACAAAAACCTGAAATTTTATTTAAACATTTATTTGTTTTGTTCTGATGGGGTGAAGCTGGGGCAGGAATATTTCTATTTAAAGAAATAATGTTTTCATTACCAAAACGATATACAATTAAAAGAACACCTAAATGTATGGACCAAACATGCAATAAAATTAAGGAACAGGAATTTATAAAGGCCATTTAATGGTTAGTAACTATAAAGTTATAATCAAAATAATCATAAAAACTTGACGCCTCTAATTTAAACATCAGCTGGCTCTTTTATTTGTCGATATTGTTTCTCAATCAATCTTATTTGTTAGATTTAGTTACGTAAAAGTTTTATTAAATAAATAAATGTGACTATCTTTTATTATATTTATGACAAGAGGCCGCAATTGGCCATATTATTAACTGAATGTACATTTTTTTAAATTCTAAATAGCGATATTAACTAAAGAACCATATCTGCTTGGAGTCCTAATGATTCTGAGTGTTTTTTGGCCTTCATTCGAAGATCTGCTATACTGGAACTTTTGCTATGAGCAGCGGCGAATGCAGCCAGATTTATGGAATATTGTGGCACAGAAAAGAGTCCAGCAGGCACCGTTCCATTGGTTATAGCAGCGGCATACTGTAAAAATAATAAAAAATATAAATAAAAATATAAAACACTAATGATGTCCGAAAATAATTTCGAAGAAACTAATTTAGAAGAAGAAACTGTCTACAAACTATTCCTTTGCATTTAAATATTCCTTAATATTCTCAAATTCTTGTTAGCAGATTGTTGTCGTTATTAATTTATTATGGAGTCCTTACCTGATGAGCTGCTACTGAAATAATCGCCGGATCGAAAGCCGAAAAGGCGGCGGCTGCTGCAACTGTGCTGGAGAATTGTTTAACAGCTGAGCGGGTTATGGCCGGAGAATGAGGTGAATCCACGCTGACTACCGGAATTTTTCCGGAACTGGCACTTCCCCCCGTTGGAGGATTTGCACTTGTCGCCGCCGACGGAAGTGGAGGAACGGAGGAATTTCGCAGAGCGGCCAAACTGACGTAGGGAGCCACCCGACAAGGTTCCAGAGGAGTTGCAATGGGAGGACTCCGACTACCTACCAAGAATCCTAACCAAAAGAATAATATATGAACATACATTTTTTACATTATCTCTCAGTTTATTTTAACAACTCCCCATTCGAAAATATTATTTAGAACTTTTAAAGACACTTGTTTATCACAATGTTGTTTTCTTGTGGAAAGAGGATTTAAAAGAAAAACAACCTTTTATAAGATCTGAAGTCCATAGAAGCGAAAATTAAAATTAAAAATCTCCCTTAAACATTTATACTCGTACTTTTCAGATTGGCAAATCGTTTTAAGATTCAGTGACAAGTAATTGAATTCATTTTGTAATTTATTGCTCAGAAAACGCCCCCAGGTCTGAGAGGCGGCGGCGTTCAACCACAGGGACGTGTTACTCCTGGAGCACATACAAATGGCTCTCCGGGGACCAGAGCCCAGGTTAACGTCTTGTTTATGGTGGTTCACCGGCGGAAAAAGCCTGAGAATTGATATGAACCCATAAAAAGCTGCCCATTCGTTGTCTGCTTGCTGCTGTGCTTTTTATGCCAAATTTCAATTTGATTACATTTCTGGAAGTTTTTTTTTTTTGGGTCCAGTATTGAAATACGACAGCATTAGGAGGGAATTTGATAAATGCGATTATATCTTTTAATCCAATTAAGTAACTGTTTTATTAGGAGGGGCCACACTGCTGGAGTATTCCACTTAAAGTTAGTCATAGGCATTATTTTCGTTTCAGGAACTTTAGGTGAAAGATTCGTAAACAAATAAGGCTTAGAACGGTGACCCTTAAATTATCCTGTTTAACATTTGCCTATAAATCGGCGCATACCTTGAGTGGCGTTTGCTTTTTGTTTATTTTATGAATTACAATCAATTCTCACAATCACATCTGCTCACAATTTTGGCGGACAAGGAAGCAAGGCAAATCCCTTCGGCAATATATATATTGAGAGCCGTTTTTTAGAGACACAAACACAAATCATTGCTAACTTCATCAAATTAAATATTCGAGCAATAAAACGGCGAATGCAAACGCCATTCTATTGAGTGAGTGTGTCCTGGCCTGGGTGGGTGATGAATGGGGGGAATCAGGATAAGACCTTGGAAACGAGGGTTGAACCGGCGAAAGGCGAATGAATTAATGAAGAGACATTTAAATAACTGTGAAACCGTAACATATTGGAACCGGGAGTTGATAAGCCAGGAAATGAACAGCATCCCGAAATGTAAATTGGTCTTGGCTGATTTTTGTGTACTTAACTAATTGCGATTTACACTTTAATTAAGGCTAATTGACAAAAACTTGGCTAGCATTAAGCCAAGGAATGTATTTTTTTTACACTGCTGAAAATGTTGTCAAATTGTTAATAATTGAATCGATTACGATACATTTCATTACATATTGTGGGTAAATATATTGTATTTAAAAAACAAAAAAGGGAAGCTTGCGGGTGAAAAGTAGAAGTAGTAATATACATTAATTCAAGCATAAAGAAAATGTTTAAAGCCCAAAAATGATTATTTCGACGGAGATTTCCCTGTATTGTACATAAGGTATAAGAAGGTAGTGATATCGATGATTAATGATTTCCCTGTATTATACACAAGGTATAAGAAGGTACCGATATTTCGGGAGCAATGATATCGATTATAGTTTTTTTGGTATTTTGGTATTTTGGAATCTAAACTTAAAACTAATTTCAAACTTTAGATTTAATGTGCTCATATTAATAATATATATGTCAATATTTCCTTACCTTTATGCATTTGGTTTTCATGCTTTCTACATTTTGCCCTTCTGTTTTGAAACCAAACCTGAAAACATAGTTATTATAAATCATTAATTTTACCAGACAAATTTTGACTCCTTAAAGTATCAAGGGTAGTTGTAATTATTGCTTTTCTTAAAACGTGATTAAAACAGTTGCAGTCAACCGATATGAAATGTAGCATTTGGTCCTAGAAGCTATGTTATTTATTGAATGCCATAAAAATAGTGACACTCCTGCTGGTATCTACATATTTCATGACCACATAGTGTCTTTTGCTGGTACCCTGATTGAGCATTTAATCTTTAACCGGCCCCCTGATGCTTCAACAATTTTCTCCTCTTAAGCAAAGGGTGGCGAACGACTTACAAACCACTTAACACCCCATATTTTTCCTAGCGACGGTGGTTGAAAAATCAAAGCCTCTGGCCCCCAGTTCTCCCCATGCCAAAAACTTCACATTTGGGCACTGTTTTCGGGGAGACAGTGTCGTTTTGTCATTAGTACTACTGTAATGAATATCAATTGAAAATCAATTTGTGCTTGTATTGCATCTACAGGGGGGAACCCGTCGGACATTTTCATTGTCAGGCTGCCCATTTTGGGTTAAAATTTATGGCCACTTCAAGCGAATAATTACCTGCACCCTGGCTTCGCTGAGCCCCAGCCGCTGACTCAGTTCCTCTCGCATGAAGGCGTCGGGGTAATGTGTCTCCTCGAAGAGTCTCTCCAGCTCGTTTAGCTGGTCCAGCGTGAAGTTGGTCCGCGATCTCCGCTGCTTGGTGTTCACTACTGACGGGTCCAGGTGCTCGCAGTGCTCCCTAATTCTGGTTGGGTCTGGGGAGTTGCACTTTTCAGGTAATACTGGCTTATCCGGGGCTAATGTCGGTGTGTTGCTGTCGTCCGTACAGTCGCTCACATTTGTCGTTATTATCGGGGAGATTTTTGTTTCTAAAAATTGGTAAATTTATCTATTAGGGGTTATCTATTAGGGGTAAAAAGAGTAATGATAATTGTATATAAATTTACTCTTTTGTGTTATATTTTTACCTTAATTTGTCTTTGTTTCTCTACTAAAATCTCCGAGCGCAAGAAAGCTTGCCTTTTTGTACATTTAAAACCTTAAAGCCTAAATAATAAAAGTCATAAAGAATACTTCAATTTAAGACACAGACACTGAATACCCAATCTATAGAACACCTACATTTTAAAATTTAGGGTCAATGTGTCGGAGCTTGTATAAAAATTAAGCATACGACCCGTACCGCGAAAACAATTGTAGTATTATTAGTATTAATAGTAGTATTATTAGTAGTATTTTTGTGAAATATATATTTTTTACAATAAAACTTGTGTTTAAAAGAACTTCTTCCTAGTCTTTCAATCAGACTTTCAGATTTTGTGAAGAAGTCATTAATTTTTATGCGACTAGAATGGACCAATTAAATAACTGAAGATCTAAAAATGATACAAAGATTAAATGTTAGTTATTAATATAAAAAATACTATAATATACAATCTAAAAATTTCAATTCGAGATCAGTGGTAATAAAATGTACCTATACACCATTACGGATCAAATTAATGTAAATTTATGGTTTTTAAAAGAAGAAACTTCCACACGAACAGAAAAACTAAACTAAAATGCCTCCTCGCAATGATCATTAAGATGATTTAAGAAACAAAATTATTAGTCAATCAAGTTTCATGAATTATAAAATAATCTAAACAATTGGATCTAAAGACGGTATAATAAACGGTCCGACGGGAAATCCATGTATGAGTTTAATTATATCAAATATTTTGTGCATCGTCCTTCTTGTTTAAATCGATATTTAAATGTTACCTTCTGGCTGTGAATCCACTTCTAAATCCTCGGATATCAGCCAGTTCTTGGGCTTATTCTCCACGGGTTTTCTAATGGTTGGGCTTAAACGGCATGTCTCAACGATTTCCTCGGAAGGGGAATCGGGTCTTGGGTCCGGTAAAGGGGCGATAATTGTATTGCTTTCCGAAACGGACAAATCGGTTATGTCAATATCCACGGATTCGTCACCACTTGCACAGCCGTCGACGTAGCTCCCGCCGGAACTAATCGTATTTATAATTATGGAGTTCTTCACATCCGGATGTTTTTTAATTCGCGCGCCCGTCATTGAATTGAATAAAGCATGAACACTGTTGTTAGTCAAGTTGAACTCGAACGATTTTGTTACAAACTGTGCCAATTGCTCCATGCTTTCAATAAAATAAATAAATAATTGTGGCCGATTTTTTCGCTGCGTTGAAGCATAAGTTGCTGTAACGGAACTTAGTTGCCGACTATTTTATAGTCAACACCAATAGCATTCGGCGTGCCTAATCTCTTCACTTGGCTCTACATATATCGTTGCGCATGTCCTTCAGCGGCTTATCCTTTACCAATTCCTCAGACTCCATTAGGCAAGAGAGCCAATCATTGGAATGGGCAATATTTTTTTGTATCACCAAAAAAGCATAAAAAAAAGTGAACAAATATATTAAATCGGAATCTCTCAAGCAGACCTATTTAAATAGTTCCACATCTTGACTTTATTCAATTAGAATTTTTATTTGATTTTGGGCCAGGCGCAAGCTTTGGCTCTCGCGTTCGCTCTCTATGGCGAGTCCTTAAAAAATCCACCCCTGAAACAGTTGTTACATTAAGTGAAGTCCTGCCTACAGTCCTTTAAATTGCTCTCATTGGTCTACGGAGTAGCTGCGTTGTAATGGCAAAGTGGTTGCATGCTGAGCGATTCCACCTTACTTTCCTATTATTGGTTATAGCCATTATAGAATACACTTTATCCATTAAGAGGCAATGAAACACATTATAATTTGCCATGAATGATTCGGTGTGGGAGGAGTTTGGTTTAATTAAAGTGGGGTATCAAAGGATTTAAGAGTTTAGCACGCCATAAACACTTTTAAATTTGCTGTGATAAATACAATTCCGCTTAATCTTTACGTCCATTGCCGCCAGTGCATTATTTTTATCTACCTTTTAACAAAGCCAGAACTTGGGGACCTTTTATTGATTTGGGGCGGGCACAATGGCATAGAATAAAAGGGTCGGGCTTGGTCCTTTGCCACGCCCTTAAAGTTCATTAAGTTCAAAATGTGTTAATGACACTGTGCAGCAAATATGACCCGTTTATTTTTATATATTGTATAATATTTATGTGCATATTCATGCACAACATTTATCTTTCTAGGACACCGGAATTTAATTGTTTCAATTTAATTACATTCCTTTGGCATTGATTCGCACAACCCTTGTTACACAGTGTACTTGGTTCATTTATCAAGTTTTGTGTCTCTGTATTTAATTTGAATAAAATTCGGCAATAAAGCTCCAGTCTTATCTTTAAACTTTCGGATATTCATCATTTGTGAATAATGTACTAAAACCTGTCAGTTTTTTTATTGTTTTTGATTTTTTAGGCGTTATTTATGTTTTTAAATAAGTTAAAGCCCTTTACAAATTAAGAATAAAATCATTTTAATGGCTCACAATGTGTTTTATTCACAAAGTGTTTTTATTCACAAAAATCATTTAGTTTATAATCAAAAATTGTATTAGACAATGGCATATGCCGCATAATTGGCTATACCACACATATTAACTCCTTTTCGAATTCTCATGTAGCCGGATTCTCCCCAAAGATGCCCCCACCAATTCTTTAAAATCCAATAGTCTTTTCCAAACCCAATTATCAGCATGGCATGATTTACAGAAGCTGATGAACACATCGGATCGTCATAAATACCGTCACTGAAAATAAATACAAAACATTTCTTAACTCACTATCTGAAAATTTAAAATATTTATTTATTACCTGTATAACTGAAACGTTTTTGGAGTGGCATTAATCGATATAGCCACCGGTCCAATATGCGTTACTGCAGCTTGTATTGCTTGCTCATCGTGGGCGGGAAGGATGGCCCAGGAAGTGACATTAACCACGGATAAATCACTTACAAATTGGCATTTTCCTTTCTGTATATAATTAATTTAATAGAAAATATGAATCGTAATCAGGAAAGGAAAGATTGGTCGCCATAGATCTTGACAGATACAGTAAAAGATAGGAAAGTCTACGCGTTCTTCAAGTAAGGAGAGGATTGGCTTTTTTCACTGCTTACGTTTACAAAAATATGACAAAGCTCTTGTACTTTTGCAGTTAAATGGCGGTTTCTTATGTTCAAAAATATCTATAGTTGACTGATCCTGTTGAAAGGATCCAAGTTTCTATATATTGAAAAATCAAATCCGTACCCTTGAGACATATTTGTAATCATCAGCCCTCATAATGCCTCCAGTACTTTGCAAATAGGTTAACGTATTTCGTAAGGATCCGCCAACACATCCTTGATTTCCGTGGGATACGCTACAGTCAACGATTTGCTGTTCACTTAAATTTAATATTTTTCCGGTTCGTTTGAAAACTTGTCCTGAAATACTCTCCGCAATGCTGAAGGCGTAGCATGATCCACAAGTTTGCTGATTATGCGGCGGAGTAACGAATCCTTTCTTTCGCCAGTCCAAGCTTTCTGGTACATTAGACATTAGTGGCGAACCCACAATTTCAGCAACATTGTCAGCTCCATCTTCTGTGTGGCTTTTTAAAAGCCTAAGATATCCTTTTAGGTAACCGTCCGTATTCTAGCATATGCAAAGTTAAATTTTTATGACGCATTAAAAACCATTTAAGTGAAAGTTACCATGTCAGCAAAAATATTTGGTTTCAACCTGAAAGATGTCTGACCCTCTTGGTAATTTTGATTGTGCTTCTCGATAAATTTGTAATTTTCTTCGAAGGCTTTTAAGCTTCGAAGTTCATCATTATTTCGGAGATATTGTCTGTTATTTTCGTTCTGCAAAAAATATGTTGAAGTTGGAGTAATTAAATATGGATTATGTGACACTTACCTTAAACTTTTCAAATTCGTTTATATAGTTTAAATTAGATACATTGTCCATTTTCAAATCGGACACTTGCACATTATCCTTATTTAAATCGGACGCTAAGATTTTGTCTTTTAGAAAACAAAGGTACAGAAAAGTTAGAAGTATACGCATAGCTGTTGTTTCCACAATGGTTTAAAAATAAACTAAATTTATAACAAGTAAGCAATTTTTTTTAACAATATTTTTTAAGAAAGCAGAACAAACGAATACCCTTTAAACGCTAAAATGGTTAAAGTCTCTTTATAATTTTCTTGAAAAAATGAGAAAAAGTATATTTGAAAACAAAAAAAATGTTGCTTCACGAAAAATAATGGATACATAAATGCGGAATATATGCAATTTAAAACAATTTAAAAATTGTATTTTATAAATTTTAAATATTTAGAGTGACCGCTCTTCATCAACCATCATACCAGCCAAAAAAATACTAAAATTTATACTCCGCTCATGCAGGAAAAATCTACTTTTCGTATTTGATTTAAAGAATATTTCATTGATTCTAAAGTCGTAGGCAAAGATTTTTAAATCCAAAAAAGGTTAATCACTCGAGCCTTGAAACTATTTGCTATACGACAGTCATCAGTGTTTCTTTTCATTTGTGTCAGATATGAATAAAAGTGTGTAGTCTGAGCCTTGAAACAGCTGTTTTGCATAACATTGCGGATCCGGTTGATTTGCGTCAAACAAAAGCCAGGATCATGTTAAAAAACGCTGTTAGCCGCTTGTTACAAATCAATTCAGTAAGTTTCAACCACTTTCTAACCCGCGACCTAATCCTCCGCACTTGTTTACAGGCAAAATGTGCCGGCCGAAAGAATTTGGTTCGCAACATCAACCTGATTCCCATGGTGGTAGAGCAAACCGGCAGAGGTGAACGGGCCTACGACATATTTTCTCGCCTGCTTAAGGAGCGGATAATATGTCTAATGGGCAACATCACTGATGACATCAGCTCCACCGTAGTGGCCCAGCTGTTGTTCCTGCAATCAGAGAACGTGAATAAACCCATTCACCTATACATTAACTCCCCGGGTGGCGTGGTAACAGCGGGTCTAGCGATTTACGACACTATGCAGTACGTCAAGCCTCCAATAGCGACATGGTGCGTCGGACAGGCGTGCTCGATGGGATCGCTTTTGCTAGCGGCGGGAGCACCTGGGTTGCGATACTCACTACCAAATGCCCGGATAATGATTCACCAACCATCAGGCGGCGCACAAGTTGGTTTTAGCAAGCTTTCTCAGCTTATACTGTATTTAATTTGTTGCTTACTTTAGGGTCAAGCCACCGACATCCTAATCCATGCCGAGGAAATTATTAAAATTAAGCGCCAGCTCACCAGCATATACGTGAAACACGCCAAAAATTCATACGATGAGATGTGCTCGCGAATGGAACGGGATCATTTCATGACTCCCGAAGAAGCTAAGATCCTGGGAATCATAGATCACGTTCTGGAACATCCGCCAGAGACGGTTTCGGAAACGGGACCGGCATCGGACGATGGCGCCACCGGCAAATCGGTACCAGACGAGGCCGAGAAAAAGCAAAAGCGAAGCAAGCAGGCAGCCTAAAATTGTTCATGTGTATAAACCAAAATTCTATTTTCACTTTGAAATGGTTTGAATACTTCAATTTTCAATATATAGAATGTACCATCTTTCAATAACACTGAAACTAGGTAGCATCTGTTTTGTTCTGAGGTTAAAATCAATAGAGAATGTTGCATAACAGCTTTCTCCAGTCTGTGCATATTCAATAGATTTTATAATGCACAAATAAAACTATCAGGAACAGTTGACTGTACTTCCATTAAGATTAGAAACTGATAGTCAAGAATACTGCAACTTCTTAAATACGAAAAACGGTTTTGGTAGAATAGAATATTTTTGAATCGATGTAAGAATTAAAATGTAAAAATTAAAGAAATATTGAAGAGGGAGATTTCATGGAGTTCATAATTTGATGCCATATAATGTGATACCAATTATTTTCCGCATGGACTGCAGAATCATCAAAACATTTCTATGTATTCGCTTCAAGTCGATCTGCATTTATTTCTTATCAGAAAATTTAAAAGCTATATCAGAAAAGAGATACTTGTTTGTGCGTACACGCATATTTCTTAATTAAGTAAAGGAATAAGAAAACAAATTTCCGCTTTTAGCTTTGATCCATTACAATTATATCTGAACTTCCAGCGACTGAATCCTTTTGAATGTAATCGTAGATCTTGCTCAACTCTGGGGTCTCCTTGATTGACTTCAGGAAGTCCATTAATTGTTGATTCTTGTCTGTGGAGTTATTTCTGATTAGTACTCTGTTGCGTTCCATATTAATGTCCAATACTTACTAGCTTGGGGAATTTGCGAGAGAGCAGAAACAGCGCGTAGAGCCGAACGCTTCAGTTCATCTTGCTTTTCGTACTCCTGTTTTACAGAATTTGCCTTCACTTTGTGTGTGCACGTATCACGTAATTGCTGTATAAATTGATCGAGTCCTGAAAATCATTCCCAGATTAGCGAACATTTTCTTAATGGAATATTCTACTTCACTTACTTAAAAGAACCTTATCCGGACACAAGACGGCTAAGCGCGCTGTCATAAGATGTGTCAGCATTTTAATGTCGTAATGATCGCAGAGTCCGGCTAGAACATGATCCAAAAACTCCATGACGTCAACCCGATCCAAGCCCTGCTCGAGAAGTGTATACATGCACTCAAATGCTGCTTTGCGAATATCCAGGCCATCATCGACAGTGTGTTTGAAAGGACCCATCTCGACCTCCCGGATGAGCTCCCTATCCACCTTTGTCTCAGAGTAAAGCCACGTCAACACGACGGGGAGCAGGTCCCGCACCAGGCTAGGCTTGTTATGCACAGCCGAATTAAATAATACAAGGGCAACCCGTCGGACCTGGGGATCCGGATCCCGCAAGGCGAGCAGGAAATTGCCAATGCTCTGTTTTAGCAAGGCGTCGATGGGTTGAGGCTGATCGGAGATCGTGAATTTGACGGAGGAGACTACCACCGTTCGCATTGTAGCGCTTTCGGAACGCAGCGCTTGCTGAAGAAGCTGTGGTAGAAGCTCGTCAGGATTTACCAACACAAGCTTGCCCAAGCATTCGGCCACCACGTTGCGTGATCCCTCCTCGGAGCACTCACAATGTTTGAAAAGCTGGCTCCAAATCGAGGGGACCGAAGGTAAAAGTTGAGCAAGTCCACTAGGGGATACGGAAAGCGAGTTGATCACCTCTTTTAAGGAGTGCAACAGCAAGTACTGACGCTTGGGCTGCGCCTCAATCTCATTCAAAATAAGCGGCAGATAGGTTTCTAAACTGCCTACGCATACAGCCCCGAGCGCATGTGACGCCGCCGCCTTAACATCCTCCGAATTGGCTCCGAAGCACTCAATAATGGTCTGGGGCAGGACCTGAATGCTGCTTAAATCAAAGTGCCTGCCAATTTCTCCAATAGTGAGCAGGCAGAAGATGATTTCCGTATCATTTCTCTTTTGTAGATCAGTAATCAGCTTGGTAGCCAGAGGTGTTGCGACCTGGGGACACTGCTGCGTGAGAGCGGCGATGCATTTGGCCGATGAGTGGTAAGCTTGCTTATGAAGCTGCACCTGCTCGCTGGGAGCACCGCCTGAGGCTCTAGAAGGTGCATCACCTCCGCCAGCTAAAACTGGAGCCATCAACTTCGAGACCAGCGATTGATAATCCAAACCTGTCAGTTGTGTTTGCACTAACGCCTGGAATAACTCCAATGTGCAGTTTAATGCAGTTCCCTGTAAAGAAACATCATAATGAATTATAGCCATACAAATAATCAAAATTCTTAAATTCTTTTTCTTTCTTTAAAATGTTTTACTCACCTGTAGTAAAGGTGATCGCACCAAAATAAGCACCGATCGCAGGAATTGCTCATGAATTCCAACAAGGGCTTGCGGCTGCCGTCGGGCCACAGTGCTCAGCAGAGTAAGCGAATATTGGGCTACATGCAAATCAGAATCCGATATCAGAGGTGGAATTTCAACAATGGCTGTCTGTAGAAGATTCGGTTCAAAGTTGCTCGAATAGTTGATGACTATTTTATTAATAAGATCGAGCGAGTGCAGTTTCAGGGCACGATGGTTCTTCCGCAGGAATGTCCCCAAAGCCGGCAGCACATCATGAAGAATGGGAGTAAGATCAATGCGAAGGGAGGAAGCCGCGATGAGAGTCAAAGCCTTTACACTGCTCAGCCTGGTTACCTCGTTCTTCAATCGCTCCATAAATATTGGCAGGCAAACCGCTAGTTCGTTTTGCAACATGTCGCCCATATTGGCGATTATTTGGCCCATGCATGCAATAGCCCGTTCCTTAACCTCCTGGTCCACATCGGTTACTTTAAGTTTCTGAAGAGTGCACGAATATACTTCCCCCACAAAAGACGGTGCATCAAAGTCCGACTTGGCCGCATTTCCTTCCAGGGGTCGTATCACTTTCACCAACTGCTGAAGGACCAAGAGGGCTTCTGTTGCGATTTTGTAAAAGGGGTCGAATACCGAGGTGACCACAAGCGGAACAAGGGACGGTATGTGTGGGTGGAACACGTGCGGTGGATGTCCCTGTAGCAACGAATAGAGGAACCCCAATGACTCTATTTTCATATTGCTCGTCGAGCTCTTGTCATTCAGGGAATAGCTTATGCCGGGTACAATGCTGTCCAAGTACGGACCCAGGGCGCCGGGCAGCGAATTCAACAGTTCGCGCAGCAAGAGGAAGCAGTCTTGACGCGTTTTCATCGATTTTTCCCTCATTAGCGGCTGTATGGCCTTAACGATTAGCGGTAGCTGTTCAATTAGCAGTGACGTCGGTCCGGACACCTGATCCATGGAGTCAGGGTCGCTAGCTACATCATCGCTTGAACGAGTGTTCTTCAGCAGTGCCACATACGCATGGAATATGTCAGACTTTACATTTTCTTCTCGCTCCTTAAAGCGTGCAATTAGAGCCGGGCTCAAGGTGCGGTAAAAGTCCTCGATGAGTTCCTTACGTGTAGCAATCAAAACCTCCAAGCACTTGGCAGCAGCCCGACGCACCTTCCAGCTCATGTCGTCATCGTCGCTATACTCTTCGCTATCCACATACTCTTCCTCTTCGGTGTCCATGGCATATCCAGTATCGCCATCATCGGTCTCGTAATTGTAGTTTGGATCGTAAGTGATATACTTCAGGCACCACTTAAGTATCTGGAAACGAAACGAATAAAATGTTAAATTAAATGAAATGGTTTCGGTATTAATAAAATTCAACTTACCATGGGAATGTGCGGATTAATGCCATCGGGGCAGCGCATAACGAAAGCCTCACAGGCCTGCAGGCAAAATTCACGCAGCTCATCGTCATCCCGCTGACTGTATCGGGTCAGAACGAGCATAGATCGATCGATGTGATCGCATAGCCTATGTCCAGCCTGACGGCTAAAAGAAATTTAAATATTATCAATAAATCAAATAATAATGATGTGTAATAAAACGAAATCAATATATCTTAAAATGATAAATATATGGCAGAGATTTTCAAGTTTGTCTTACCAAATCGAGGCCAAGCACTGGATATATGTTCGTATGGCAGCTGGGTTCGGTGGGTTCTCGAGACCATCGAGCATATGGTCCATGACCCCGTTGTAAGCCTTACTATCGGCCTGAATCAGCAGGAAGGAGAGAGCCACAATGGTACGCTTTCGAACAGCCTGGCGTGAGGAGGCCAGTTGTGGCATCAGGGCTTTCAGGATAGTGCTGTGAAAGGGAACCAGAAACTCGCCAAATCTCGATAGCAGATCTGCCAGAATATCCAGCGACTCGAGCTTAACCGAAACGTCCTCCTAAAGGGAATGTTATCCTATAAGTAACGTAGCTCCAAGGAAGAAGTGCTAGCATACAAACCTTCTCAATGGCTGTGCTCAATTTGCCAGTAATGCGCTGACATACATTGGGGGCTAAGGAATTGGAGGACTGAGGCAGCTCAGCGATTACTGTTTTTAGGCCAATGCTCGAGATGTCGCGAAGCTGCTCTGTGTTGGACATCATATTGGCGCACAGGGAGTCAACAATCGTCTCCACCTGGATTTCCTTCACTTTATTGACCAGGGGACCCAGACACTTCACCGCCAGGTTCTGCACCTCGCCATTCTTGTCCTCTAGCAGTTTCAGAACCATTCGCACCACTTTTTTCTCAGATTCGTCGTCAAGAATAATGCTGTCCTTTTGTAGTTCGGTCATCAAATCATTTGTCGCCATGAATCGGAAGTCCTTATCCGTCGATGTCATCTGCAGCAGCCAAGGCTCCGTTTCAATTTCATTATATTGCTAAAATTAAAATCTATACATACTTTTTCCAGCAAATTTGCTATTTGATGGTACTGATGTGACGCCATAGCGAAGACTTAGAAAAGTTATGGCTCAGAAACAGCAAGTGATAAGCAAGTCAATATGTGTATTACTGCTCTTTAAGTTTGAAATCGAAGTCTACTGATATTTTTCCGGCAGAAATTCTACAAGTTTTTCACATTCACAATTTTGTTAGGCTCCCATTCACGATTGGTGTGACCACAATTTTATTTGGATTATTTAATTTAAGAGTGACCAGGTGTGTTGTATGTTTTATAAAAAGTCTCCATATCCGGGTTAATTACACTTTATGCATATAAAATAAATTCTCTATTTAAAATTCTAAGACTTCTTTAAAAAGTAAAACTCCTATCAATGTAAGTATTATCTGTTATATAGGAAAAAATTAAAAGCAAAGTTTCTCCTTGTCTGTGGTTTTAAATCGACTAATCGACAATCGATAAATACTACTAACTTAGGAATGTCGCTTCTCTCATCCCTAGGCCGCTCTTCATAAAATTTTGAACAAATATTAAACAAAATATCAAACGCCTGGTAATTGCCTGAAAATGGATAACATACTGAACAAGGAAAACACTGGGATTTATTGTAAGTTCAATTTTACTACAAGATCCTCAATAATATATCTTTTTCTAGTACTGACAAACCCCATCAAAAATGGAGTCCCTTTGAGCAACACAGCCTTGAAACAAACTGTAAAAAAGAGCGTGCTCGGAATATTGGACAATAATTTGCTAAAAACTCCGAGCATAACACCCTTTAAAAGCAATTCTACAAAACTCGAAGGGAGCATCGCTAAATTATCCATCCGTAGGGAGCTAAAGCCCAATCTCGTCAATAGGGATAGGGAAGAGGCGAGTGTGAAGGAAAGGAGCTGCTATTTGGGGGGCTACAAGTTAAAAAGTAAAACTTCAATTACTAACATGTTTGATTACACTGATTTTCCCAACGCACAATGCTTGAAGAAGTGCAGTAGGCGTAAGTACTCAACAGTCAGCAATTAGTATATTCTAACAAAATGAATGTTGCAGCGATTTCAGAGATCTGGTCTGAAAACCAAGGAGGTTATGATGCCTTATTAGAACAACTCTTTTGTGAATTCCACGGCTTGGAAAGCGACTTTGAAGAGAGTGCCACTTCTCTGATTGAACCAGAAATCGATTTGATGCCTATAAATGAAACAGAAACCGTTGATACAACCGAATGTGATTTAAAATTGAACTTTATGCTGCCAGTACCTAGTTTTGAGAGTGTTCAAATTTTATTTTAGATATTAATAATTAATTTTATTTGTTTTATCATAGTATGTATTTATGTCTATCGGCTAGTGATTTGTGAATTGTTTAAGAAAATCAAATAAATATTTTATCCGTAACTTTAAATTCTCTGCATACGTAACGATTCGATTTTGACTTTTCTTAGAAATACCTTTAACCTGTCTGAATGGAGACCCTATGTTTAAAGTCTATATCCTATATATATATATCTTATATGTATAATAACAATTATTAATAAATATATACAAAAAATATATAAACATTTTGTCAATACAACAAGCTTTATAAACGACTTTTTTTAAGTTCTTGGTAACTTGGCAAATATTTTCTTAAGTTATAACTTCGCCGTTTTTAAAGCCAAAGGTGGCGTTAAAAACTCGATAGTTATTAAATTAAGAAACTAATGGCAAATATTCGGTAATTAATTTCAAAAACCATACCAGAAATAATCTCAAATTTCACATATTTAATGAAAAAATTCAGATCTTTTAGAAAAACAAATTAATCATCACAGAAGGTTTAACAATAAACTTTTTAAAAAGTGAATAAACAAAATCCTTTACCTTGCAGAAAGGTTGTCTTTTCCAGCTTAAAACATTTCTGGACATTTTATAGCAAACAGTTGGCAACACTGGAAGACAGTAATGTATCTAGTTTCTTTTTTACCTTGCAGAAAGGTTTCTCATCTCGTTGGTGAACTCAGTTTGTCTTTTCAGATTTATAAAATAGCAGTGAAAATTATATAAGCGCGTTCATGAGTTGAAATTCAAATGCATATGTGGTAATTTATAATAATTAAATGAAATAAAATTTAAATAATACGGATTTAGCATAAAAATATGCCTTTGTGTATCGTCGTGCACAATATATATTATCTTAGTCTACTAGTATAAAAAAAAAATATTTTTTTATATATATTTTCCAACAAAATCGAAAGACTTAAGCGACAAACTGACATTTAATGGTACACATGTATGTTTAAAGACGTGGCAGTGTCACCAGTGCAGTAACTCAAACA
Source organism: Drosophila vallismaia (assembly GCA_035047325.1). Taxonomy (NCBI): domain Eukaryota; kingdom Metazoa; phylum Arthropoda; class Insecta; order Diptera; family Drosophilidae; genus Drosophila; species Drosophila vallismaia. The sequence goes on along the minus strand of JAWNPU010000090.1, from coordinate 8,039,204 downwards.
TTTCGCATATGTATGTATGTATTGGATGTGCGTATGTAATCATGTTCTGTAAATAGAAGACATTTCCAGTTTTTAATGGAACCCAGTTAACATTTAATTTACCATTCATTATGTTTCGTGATATGTGTTATGGTTACACACACACCCATAGAGCTGCTATATTTGTGTCAATAACTAACAAAATATATTTATTCCTGCAGCCACTTTGGGAATGATATGTGGTTTCACCTTTGATGAAATAATCTTGTTTGGTTCAATATAGAAAAGAACATTTTCAACAATGGTTTACCCTGAGGAACCTTTTTGGGTCTTACCAACGGTAACTGGATTCTACGAAGATAGAGATTACCGAGGTAATATTTTAATGACGATGTTTATTCCAAAATTCCAAAATAATATACACATATGGTGTAAATGCATTACAGTTAATGTGGTTGAAGCCCTACAAGAGTTTTGGCAAATGAAGCAATCTCGCGGAGCGGAGTTAAAAAATGGAGCTCTAGTAATTTATGAATCGATCCCATCCAATAGCCAGCCATATATTTGTTTTGTGACATTGCCAGGAGGAAGCTGCTTTGGAAGTTTTCAAGTAAGCCAAATTTTATATCTGCTTTTGATTTTTACTTATAATATTCTATTATATTACAAACGGAGTCGGTATTATAATTTTTTAAACATATAATTAAATCTTTATTAAAATATTTTCTTTATTTCATAAATAGAATTGTCCAACCAAGGCAGAGGCTCGTCGCAGTTCCGCAAAGATTGCTTTGATGAACTCGGTTTTCAACGAGCATCCGTCGCGTCGAATAAGCGACGAGTTTATCCAAAAGGCTGTGCAAGACGCACGAACTTCATTCAAAGGCACATCCCAGATCAACGAAGGAGCAGAATCTGGAATAGGAGCATTTAGGTAAGCACTGACACTGCCATTATTTAAATAAATAACTTACATTTTCGAACTTAGATTCATGTTGGAAGCGAATAAGGGCAGGACCATGCTAGAGTTTCAGGAGCTCATGACAGTATTCCAGCTGCTTCACTGGAACGGATCGCTAAAAGCTATGCGCGAGCGGCACTGCTCCAGGCAGGAAGTTGTAGCCCACTATTCCAATCGCAGCTTGGACGATGAAATGCGCTCACAAATGGCGTTGGATTGGATTGCCCGAGAGCACGACAGTCCTGGCATCATCCGTAGGGAACTAGTAGCGGCGGAGAGAGAGCTAGAGACTTTCCGCATGGCTGGCCGCGAACTTCGATTCCCGAAGGAGAAGAAGGACATTTTAATGATAGCTCACAATCAACTAGGCGGTAGTGCTCTTAACTCAACTTCTATTGATGATTAATCTAAAAATGATGAGCATAATGCGCGATCAAGTTGAACCAATTTTTTAGAAAAATCCCTTACTTTCATTTTGACTAATTATCAATATTTATTTAATTGGCATACCATATGATCTCCATGATGAAAAACAAGCGGAATTTTTATTTGAAAAAATATTACATTTTCCCCAAGAGCTTCGAAATTAACAGTAATTTAAATAAGATTGTTATGTCGGATATTTTTAAACTTATTATTTACTTAAATATTAAAATTATTGCTGTTGGCAGATTTTCCGTATGGCTTTAAAATTATGTTTTCTAAATTAGTTAGAAAAAGGTATGGAGGTTTTTTAGTAAAAATCGTAACAAATTGAATTATCCGGCATAACTTTTTTTCTATCGTTAAAAATGTGATTTTTAAAACAGCTACTAAAAAAATAAGACTAAAACCCAATAAATTAACTATATAATATTATTAAAACTATACGAGGTGTGTTCAAAAAGTAAGGTGTCTTTGTATTTTTAAGAAAACATGTTTATTTATTTATCAATATCTATGTTGTCTCCTTCAAAGTAATCCCCCTTAGATACAATACACTTGTGCCAACGGTTTTTCCAATCCTCAAAGCATTTCTTATAGGCACTTTTCGGAATAGCCTTGAGCTCTTCCAGCGATGCAGTCTTCATCTCTTCAATCGTTGCAAAGGTCCGTCCTTTTATAGATCTATTTAGTTTTCGATATAGGAAAAAGTCAAATGGGGCCAAATCCGGTGAATATGGTGGATGAGGCATGATTGTTGTGTTGTTTTTGGCCACAAAATCTCTCACAAGCAAGGATGAATGAGCAGGGGCATTATCAGGATGCAAAAGCCATGAATTGTTTTTCCACAGTTCTGGACGTTTTTTTCGTATTGCATCTCGCAAACGGCGCATAACTTCTAGATAATACTGATTATTAGCGGTACGATCATATGGTAAGAACTCCTGATGCACAACGCCATGGTAATCGAAGAAAACAGTAAGTAATATTCTGACATTTGCTCGAACCTGGCGTGCTTTTTTCGGTCTTGGCTCACCATTGCTCTTCCATTCTTCCATTTCGATATCGTAACCGTACACCCATGATTCGTCACCAGTTATGATCCTTTTGAGCAAATCTGGGTCGTCGTTGACGTCGTTTACAAGCTCTTGAACGATGCTTATACGTCGGTTCTTTTGGTCAAAATTTAGCAATTTCGGAACAAACTTGGCTGAAACACTTCTCAAGCCCAAAACGTTGGAAATAATGTCATGGCAGGAGCCAAGCGATATACAGACATCCTCAGCAACTTCTCTGACAGTAATTCGACAATTTTCCAGAACAATTTTCTTCACAGCTTCAACGTTTTTCTCAGTTGTTGCCGTGCTTGGTCGTCCAGAGCGAGGCTCGTCATTGGCATCTTCCCGGCCTTCTTGGAAGAGTTTGTACCACTTGTAAACATTTTTTTTACTCAGAGCAGTGTCCCCATATGTAACGGTCAACATTTTAAGCGCTTCGGAGCACCTAATTTTATTTTTTACACAAAATCTGATGCAAATCCTTTGATCCATATTTTCCAATAGCAAAAAAACGCCGAGAGCGTAAAACTCTAGCTTTACGCTTCTCAGAACCAGACAAAAAATGCCATTCACTTGAAATCTGGTCCAGATGTTCGGGAAGAATGTACCAACATAACAAAACAAATAAATCTATAATCTAAAATATGTTGCCCGGGAAACTTGGAGTCACATAACTTTTTCAACACACCTCGTATCTTGTTTTTATTCATTGGATCTTAAAATAAAATACAATTTTTTTCTTTTATTTCTACAGTCCCTTAACGAATTTTTTCCCCTTTTTTTGGTCAGATATCTGGATTTTGGATCATTGAGATTTGACCAATTCCCCATTTTTTTATCCCTACGTACTAATTATTTGTATCACCCACTTTTGACCAGGCCTAGAGTAGTGTGGTGAACGAGTAGTGTTGCAACCAGAGTTGCCAATACTTCAATAAATAGCTAGAATTCCAGCTAAAGCATAGCAGCCCTGGTGTTGGTACATCTCTGTTTATATGTACACATACATACAATAGAAAAATAGAAAAATACACACAAAAAAGTGTATTTGGGCAACTCTCCTGCAATTAAAAATAATAAACTCGCCATTAGCCAATAAAGTGCGATAATCTATTGAATAGGAAGCCACAAATAGGCATTCTTTAAAACGCAATGGCCTCCGAAGAGTTGCCAGCTGATTTGGGCAAGCTGAAAATAACACAGACTCATCCTCTCTTGAAGTCTGTGGAGAGAAACCCCTTCTACGCTGCAGACAATGGATTCGAAACATCGTTTCCTGGGGACAGTGCGGAACCAGGACCAGTACCCATCAGCAAGGCCAGGATGATCCATCTTTGGAAGTGCAGACCCAGGCGAAGGTCCGAGAGTTGCCTTGACGATTGCAAGCAGGAGGAGTCGTTTGCATCAGTGGACTCGTTCGATATTGTCAATCCCTTGAGCTGTTCCCATGGCGTGCAGAAACCATCGCAGAAGCGCAACTATCTTGCCCCGGCGAAGAAAAGTATATTTCGTCAGCCCATTTTGAGGTCTCTATATGGCTGCGAGCATGGAAAGTGTCTGGTCCGCAGTCGTCGGATGTATCTCGTCAAGCCGAAGGAGGAGGATCTACAAGGCAACGATGACTTGAAGCTCAGCTCTAGTGGAAAATGCATTTTTAGCGATGTGATTGGCGAATGCAATGCCCTGCTGGATGAATCGGCCAACAGCTGGCACATGTCGAAGAATTGCAACTCTTTGAGTACAACCATCTCGGGCGGCGGAGCAGAGGGTGGACAGCTTCCTATTGCCAAGTGCGACACCTCTACCATTTCCGTAGCTGCAAGGCCACTGTCAGCTATTCCGCTAATGGGAGCGACATGCTCGCAACAGGCTAGCTATAATTCCACGAACTCCGGCAACTGCGACGATGTTACCATCGGAGAACTGGCCAGTTATTTGGACACCATTGTCCATATTCCCAAGAAAATGTCCTCAATGGCAGAGATGATGTACACATAATTATTAATCATATAATTACTTCGAATCTATTTTTAAGAATTAATTTTAAAATTTCTGTTACTTGTGAATTGAATTACACATTGTCTGCCCTCTGTATCTTCAGTTGAGTAATATAATATTTATACTGTATAATATGTACATAGTCATTGGTATATTACAGCATTTCTAAACACACATTCTGCATTTTAATTCCAATCTTTGATAGCGATGATTGATTTCCGTCACATTTCGAAAAGGAAAACATTTTTGACCAAGTAGTTCAGGAACTGTAGGTAACATCAAATTCAGGCGCCAAGTGGATAAAGAAACCTTTAAATTGGATAAATTATGATATCTCTCCACAGACGTTGGTCCTTTTCCTTTCTAAAAGGTTTTGTTAAAGAAAACAATACGAGCTTGAATTTTGTTAAGACTAATCATTTATTATTCATTTGAAGTTCGGATTATACATACATAAATAGACATTCAATGCGTTTTTCATATTATGTTTATCTATTTGTGCACTCAAACTTGTCAAATTTTGTTCATGAATTAATTCGATTAATATGTAAAATATTAAAGGACGTTAAATTCAGTATTATTGATGTAACCTAAATATTTCTGGTTATTTTCGGGGCGCACCGATTTGAATTCAGTCATAAGATTAGAGTGGTTGTTCTTGCTTGAATATCGAATGGGTGTGAACACTTTCTTAAGCTTTGATATATTTCCAATACTTTTTTTAATTCGATCACTATAGTTTGAAAGGTGATTAAACGAACGACTATACTCTACTTCCTGCCATTGTTGAACGCTCGTTTTCCGCGGCGCAGCGGGATATAAAATGTGCTGGAAATAAATTAAATCAACGAGCCATTTAAATTTACACCTCACTTTCGTAATACTATGTTCTAGTACCCACCGAAACGAGAGCTTTTTCGGTGAATGTAACGCTTTTTCTAATAATGTCATCCGAGTGATGATGATAATAATATTGGGAGTTTTGCGTCTGTGAGTACCGGGTATTGCTGCTTACAATATCTACGCCATGATGGTCGGTGTTGGTGAAATTATCGTACCCATTATTATTACTAAACATATCTACAAAGCTAATGGAATGGAATTCACTCGGATGAACATAAAACGTTACAATCATTGCCGTGTAAACGACAACATGAAACAGTATGCAAGTCCAAATAAGATTTATCTGAAAGCGAAATTGGTTAATCAACTGATCATTTCGAAATTCGTAAATATATAATTACCTTTTTCTTGCGACCGTATTTCGAGAACGATGTGAATGGAACTAGGGAGACCGTTAAAAGGCAGCCACAAACCACTCCGGCTAGCAATCCCAGGAAGTTAAGTTGGTAAGGCAGTGTCCCAATCCCGACGAGCACGCTGCACAGGAGAAGCAGCTTGAAAAGGGCTATGTGCGGTTTGTGCAGATATTTCCAATGCATCCACACCAGAAGTGCGATCAACGAGGCCACCACGCCACTGAGAGATGCTGAGGGTCCAACCTGTTTGCAAGTTTAATAATTCGTAAATCAGTAATCAAAATAATTGTTAAAAAACTATTCTTATTTCTGATATATGTGTATTCTTATACAATATATATCGTGCTTTTACCTCAGGGCGATGGGGCACCAAAATGGCGCTCGTCAAATTTCCGGCAAAACCCGACATTATGTACACAATAGCTGTGCGAACTGTTCCTATCAAGCGCTCCAAGTCGGCCAAGAACAAGTGCTGAAAAATTAGTGTGATGGCCAAGTGCAATATGCCGGCGTGCATGCAGAGCGATGTCAGGAGTCGGTAAAACTGATCCGGAGTCTCGACGGATATGAACGGAAACATGCCGCACACATTATTTAGGCACGATATCTGCAAAATAAAATTGATTAATGACTGCTAACCTTTAAGTAGTTGAAATAAGGTGTACCTGTGAACACAGTGAGGCTTCCTCGTGAAAATATCCCTTTATAAAGTCACAGTATTCGCGTGTGGTTATCCTACACTCCCCGTACAAGCCCGTGCAGCAAGGATGGCCAATCACCTCGCAGACCATGTGCTCGGAGGTATGATCCTTGTAGCGATATCGCTGTGTAAAGGAATTGGTTTTGCGGCAGATCGGCCACTTGGTGATGTCGTCCGGCCACTCGTAAGGCGCTATTGATGCTGGGGCATCGCAAAACTTCGGATCCAGTCCACATACGGACCCGGATATTCGTCCTCCTGGTCCAGATTCACTAGGAGACCACTTCTTCCACGTTGATATTGATTTCTGGATGTTTGAAAACATGTAAAATATTTATAAAACAGCTCAAATATTTGTCTTAAATTTAAACATTTCTGAACGTTTTCGGATTTCTATTTCAATTTTTTTTTAAAGATATCCTATTTCACTTACCGTCGGATATAGTCCCCTAATCGAACACTCTGCTTGGGAGCTTTGAACGCAACCGGAATCATCATTGCGGATGCAGCAGGCGGTCTCCCTCTCGTGGCGCCGTGTCTTCGTAACCACCTCCGTGATCCTGATGTCACGACGCATGCAGGCTGCAAACTTGGCGCCCATGTGCACCAAGTCAATGTTTCTTGGTCCGATCCAAAGATTGCGCTGCTCCACATGCTGCACCGTCTGCAGGCTGAGGCTTGTCACCAGAACCTGGCCCGTCTTCTGCTCCGAACCGATCCCTATAGGCGCAATTCCGTAACAGATGATGGACAGGATGAGTACTACAATCTGAACGGTGTTTATCCAGTAAGTGAAGAAAGGGCGGTGGTCAGTGCGGTCGTCCATGTCATTTACGGAAAAGTACTTGATGCATCGGAGAGGCGGACGACGCGAGTTCTCCAGCACGCCGTCCAAAAGCTGGGCGGTGATCCGATTACCGCGGTTGCAGGTCGAGGTGGTGGAGTGCGATGTGCGCATCGTAGGCTGCATCTGGCTGGATACGGAGTTGCAGAGAGGGATGTGAGCTGTTACGCCGGGATGCGTTGCCGGATCACTGCCTGTGAGGTTAATGTCGCTGCTAGCATTCCCGCTGCTGTTGAGTGCCGAGGTGCGCCACCCATTCTGCTGCCGCTCCGCCATGTAGACACTTACCCCTACACCCATGGCAGCGGAAGTGGGATCTGCACAGGCTCGGGATTTCGTCGTCTGCCGTCCAATCTCGGAACCATCGTCGTTCAGTGAGGTGGCTGAAACTTCGCAGGGACTGTCAAAGAACACCTCGTCCTCGATGATCGCCTCCAGGCCGTCGGACAGGCAGTCGGCATCCGGCTGCTGCCCGCTCTGGTTGGTGGTCACGTGCAGCGGAGCAAAGCTGCGGGACCACTGCCACGGGCAACGCACCCTGTGCATTTGCATTGGCCGTCGCTTATGAAACATATGCACCAGATAGCTAACCATAGCCACGAACATATATCCCACCGAGGCCTTACGCTCAACGAATTCACCAGCCAGGAAATCCCGATTGGCGTAGCTTTTCTGCCTGGCCATGTCCAGACCAATAGCATCCTGAACCGGCAGTATGTCGGGGCGATCTTGTGCATAGTTGGGGTTCCCCTGGCTGTTATTAACCTGACCCACATCCTCCCCAACGGCAATAGCCTGCTGTAAATGATACTCTAGCTCAGAGTCAAACATCCCGAAGCAACGGATAGCCAGCCGCCGATGACGTCCCTGCCACAGGGCACAGTCGGCCGCCTCCGTACTTGGCTCTACTCCAAAGAACTGGGCTGTAGCCCTTTTCAAGTAGATCCCAATCCGTTTTTTGCACGACAGATGATGTAGCTGGGGTTGGGGCAGGACCTGCATGGATTGGTGCTGCTGCGTCTGGTGGTGTATGTGCTGTATCCGTGGATTTGCAACCATCTGGCTGCGATACAGTTGGTGTTGCTGTTGCTGCTGCTGATTTGCTTCCAGTTGCTTGGCTACTATACCAGAGTCTAGGCTGGCATTTGCTGCCAGCTGTCCATCCCCCAGACCCGATATGACCGGAATGGGCATCGGCACAGGCATGGAAATGGGCACAGGGCTGATAGGTCCCGTGGTCTGGGTGGTCTGGTGCACGCCGGTTGTACGCCGCACTGTATTGCAGTGCAGACAGGTGCCAGACGGGTTGTCTACTTCTATCTGAGTCACTGATGTTGCACCTGGTGCCACCACGATCACGGAGTCGCTGTCCTCCTGACCCCGATGACGGCTTATTATTTGCTGCGAGTTGTCAACAACGCCTAAGGAGGCTCCACCACCCACTACCCCGTGGTTCACTGAACGTGGGGCCGCCGCTGTGGTAACTGGCGAACAAGAACTGACCGCCGAGAGGACCAGGGACATGCTGGTTGATGGTGCCGGAGATGGGGAAGTGCACGCCGGCGAGCAACTGGAATTGTATGTCTGCGAGGTTCTACTCAGGCTGCTGTGCGAGGATTCACCGTGGCAGCATTTGGAGCGGAAGTTGTACGGCATATTGGCGTACTGGGATTGCGGCTGTGACTGACCGGATGCGCTGGATATCCCGGATATCCCGGAAACAGCTGGCGTGGAGGCAGTGAGGGTGAGGTCAGTGTAGAGATCCATGGCGGGTGGAGGTGTGGGAACATACCGCTTCACCGGTGTGTGCACTGTAGATCCCAAATAGGCGTTATAGTTTTCGCACTGGGCCAGCGGCAAGGGTACATTGGAAGGCAGTAGGAGGCGCGTAGAGGAGACAGAGGGAACGGCCGACGGGATGCCACCCATGGACTCTATCATTTTTGTCGGAGGCGTTGCCTGGGACTCGCGATACCGCTCCAAGCGGTATCTAGAGTTCGGCGAAATGCCTCGCTGATGGAAGTTCGAGCCTGCTCCAATTCCATGCTTCTGAGCTGCCGGAGGATTCTCCGGTTTGCAGGACTGCGCTGGCATCTGATTGGCCACACAAGTGGCAAAGCAATCACTATTAGGTGCCGGCGAGGGAGGAGGTACGCCCCTGTTTGGATCATCGTATTTCTCCAACGGTGACAGCTTCAGTTTTCCGGAGTGCGGCTGAAAGCGGCCCGACGACAGGCTGCAGTACATTACATCGCACTCATTTGACTCTAGCGCCAACTGAAGCTGGTTCTGGAAGTTGATGGACTTCCTTCTGGTTGTGCCCATGCCACTGCCATTCCCACGCATTCCGCCGTGGCCGTTGTCCGGAGTGCCCTTCTCATTCCTTCTGCTGCTGTGTCCCAGGTCAGCTCCATTCGAATTCATAATAGAGGAATCACTCTTTGCCGGTCTATAAAGTAATGTTTTAAGGGAAACGATTATTTGAATGATTAAATTTTTTAATAATCTTAATTTACATGAGTAGCTATTTACCTATGTTAATTACCTATATTTATGGAAAACAATTGACTACTAGTTCCATAAATGTAAATTATTAAAAGAAATATAGATTTGGAGAAGTAAATCATAAATACAACTTTATAGCTCGATTTTTTTTAGCTATACGAAAAGCTAGTGAACATTCTTAAATGGATACTTTTTCTACCACATCTCTATTTCAGATACAAACAACAGAAAAGAGGGCCAAGGGCGCACATGAGTAATAGGGAACCCCAATTCTTTCAGAGGGAAAAGTTTTTAAACAATTTTTTAACTTTATTTCAAATGTTGAGCGTCCAATTTATATGAAAAGAAAATTTTCTGTCAGGTTAGGGATATTTAACTTAGGAAATTTGCCACACAATAACACGGCCTAAAGTTTTCTACTATTTAGACAGGAATACACGAAAAAGAAAAATAAAACGATTAAATTGACGTGAAAACTATTTAATTACTTTTGCTGATCCTGCGGACATTTATTAGTGTAAAGATGTTTTTTTCACTTCATTATTATTTTGGTTTTAACTCTGTTTATAGGCAGAAAATTCTTTTATCGATTTTCCACAATAGTCCCACAATCCATAACAAGAAGCACCTCAAGTCCAACTTGGTTTTTGAAAAACCGAGCACCGCGACTGGCCTTTAATGCATTGCAGTATTGTTTCGGTTAAAAATTGTTCGGATTGATTAATATATTTTTTATAACCATTTTTTTAAGCCACTAATGCACATGTACACAGCACACTCGTCGAAAAACTGCAAACCACTTGATTTAATTTTCCCATTGCACGCGCATGCCCGAAAATTCTCATGCTTGAGATGACACCAATTATCCTTCTGACGTTTATGGGCATCAACCCGTGTGAAATCTTTAAGAAACCAGTTAGAAATTATTTTTATTTAAAAAAAATTGTTTTATTTTTTTATTTAACTTAGTATTTAATGTTGTTAGAACCAACAAAAACATTTGTTGATATTATATTTATCCATTGTTAGATCTCCTTACAAGTTGACAAGATGACTTTTAAGTCATCCTCGATTTAGCCCTCTAAATACTGACGAAAAAAATTAAAAAATTAAATACATAATGTATAATTTATTTGCAAGCAAGTGCAATATCTTTATTATGCTTTTCTGTTTGTGAAAAAAGTTGTTTAGCTTGAATTATTAAATTTATTTTCACATGAGAATATCTATGCATACGACAATTAAATGATTTACTTATTCTTTATGCGAGTGTGAGGTGATTGAAAAGTCCAATCGTAAGAACACAATAGTGAATACAAAAATAATGTAAATGAAGCCGCTAACCAGAAGCGGTTCTTGCAACAGGGAAATTTTCGAGAAGCTGTAGTAGAGCGTGAAATCGGAAATGTGACTTTCGACCAAATTCGATTTGGAGAATGAAATCACGGGACGACCTGTGGTGTCCAGATAAGTGTGCACCAGTTCGTTTGGCAACCTGCTTATGGAATAGGGTGTCGACAGCTTGATATCGCTCGAGCCCTCGGGCAAAATAATCTTTATGGTGGCGTCATCGATGGCCATATTGTCGTAAATGTGGTCGATTAAATGCATCTTTAGCTGGTATTTGTTGCCATCGCTGAACATGTACTCGTAGGATGGAACATTGTAGCCGAGAGTGTATTGCGTTTTCCAGCCACCGAAAAGAGGGAACCGCGGACGCAGCTCAAGCTCAATGAAGTCTCGCCCCGCATTCATGTTCGATGTAGAAATGTTGCCGTTTGTATCGCGGTAATAGACGCCAGAAGCAGATGCCGGCAAATAGGTCTTGTACGACTTCAGGGAAGATTGTCCGGAGCGACCCTCCTTCTGGAAATCGTATCTCGAGAACGATCCCTTCAGTTTAGCGCCGGTGTTGGTCATTTGGACAGACTCCTTAACAGCAATGTTGCCCCAGTGGGAAATCTCTAGAGTTCGCTCTAGAGTGTTGACCGTCACAAAGGGAGCCGAGTTCTCATAATGGATTACAAGGGGTTCCAGGCTGAAGGCTAAATTATAAAATTAATTAGCTTGAGACTACTTAAAGTGGACCTTTAATGCTTACCTTCTACATTTTCGTATGGACCATAAGTTATTTTGCTGGAAGCCACTGAAAAGGGTTTCACTTGAGTTTGTGACAAAATGTTAGATGAACTGAGCTTGGCACTGGTCTTCTGCGTGTTTGTCTTGTATTTAGAGTAGAAATGCAGCTGGCCAATGTACTTAACGAACTGTTTGTCATTCTGCCTGATCTCCAAGGGGTGCGGCAGTATGCTCTTGGAGAAGACCGTCTCCACCACAAAGGTTTGCTTGGACGCACTCTTCGGGAAGGTGAGAGTATAGCTTTCTTCGCCCTTTACTACCTCGTTCTTTCGGACCTGGACAGTCTTGTCGGCATTATCTTTCACGGAAATGTAGGCGAGACTTGGCTCTGCAACGAAAAACACATATTCGGCAATCGGTTTGCCGGCTGTGTCTTCAGCCGAGATTTTGGTCGTGGCTCTCACGAGCTGAGAGGTTAGGTCCAAGCTTCTTTCCACATTTGTGTTGACGATCTCGGCCTGCACTTTGCATAGACAGAGGATAGCTCCTATGGCCAGGTAAATAACAAAATTCGTTCCCATGTTCAACTCCAATTTGGACACGTACATTAAAAAAAATCTTAATGCGGTATGGGAATTTTAGTACGTTTTGACCCGGCACTCTTGTGCTAGTGTGACCATCAAGGCGTCCCAAAATATACCTTTTAAATTCCCAAAAGCTTTTTGGCGGTAAATTCAAGAATTATGTTTCAAGTTTAAATCTTTATTTTTCCGGATTAAATCAAGTTTTTTAAGTTGCATGCTAATATTAAGAAAAGACTGGGAAACATAATGATGACTGCCTATTTGTTTCAAGTAATGTATCTGTTTTTTTCGCTTATGTTTTATTATCCTTTCTCGGTAATTTATGAAATCTATTTTTCACTTGTGTATTTTTTAAAAATTGTACAAGCATTGATACATCGATGTTTTCATCGATGTTTCTTAACCTCTTTTTCCGACAACCTTAATGCGATTGCGTGAATTATATGGACAATATTTTTTGCCGAACTTCAATTTAGTTTACGATTAGCACTTCGTAAACGAAGTTGTTCGCCGGGAATTAAATGGATACGGTTGGGGCACCAAGTAAATTCGAATAAAAATTGTGCCATTTTCCACAAACACACGCATACACACCCATATGTGCAAATATATTAAGAATGCATTGAAAAAAGGATATCACGAAGGCGGTCTGCGCTTTTAGATGGTCAATATATATGTTACACACCTCCCCTTAACTGTGCATCTGTGAAAATGTATAACTAACAAATTCCTGTATACATATGTACGTTTATCCTATATGATTGCATAAACAATTAAAGTGGAAATGCGCTAAAACTCCGATTAAACATATTTTTCTGTGAATGCATTTTTTTTTTTGCAAACAGAAATTCCCAACCCTATCCAAACGATTTTCTGAAACATAAATTCGAATTTTGGCATATATTAGATTTCAACCAAATTTGGACAACGCCGCTTCTCAGTAAAACTTACAAATTGCGGTATTTTTCCAGGGCTACCAGAAATACTGTTTTCATTTATTTTCTGTGTATGCATTTCCTTTGGAAACCCATGTAAATATATTTGTGAGGATGTCTATTTTTACTCCAATCAGGCACATAATATATATATATATATATATTAATGCATTTACAAGCTTACCTATATACAATAGTGCAAGGAAAAGCCCACACACCGATACCAAAGATTAGCAAGGCAGTGGAAACAATTATGAAAATATAATAAAATATTTCCGTGACTGTTACATGTAATTATACTTGTGTAGAGTATCTTAAAGATACAAGGATATGTATTTTCGCTAAGGATACACAAACGTGCATGCAGAGGAATTCCTACAAACATTTCTAAAAAAAATACGTACTTTCGTTGCAGAAAAAAATGTTTCGGGTATAAAGTGAAGTTGCAAAGTATACGATCTGTGGAGCTACGAATTTTGGAATAATGGAACCGAAAAGATGGCACTTGCATTTATCATGTTTTTTGCTACTCCTTAGTTCAACCTTTTCTGGTAAGTGATTTTACATACATTTGTACATATATGTATAAATTACTTTCAACACAAACTAAGATGTGTCCTTTACTTATGCGCATTTTTGTATGCTATAAATAATTAAAAAATATTACAACTTTTCATTTTTAATAACTTTTTCCTACCTGCACTAAATAAATATATTTGTTTATATTTACTGTAAGCAAGGCTCGTTATAAGTATATTTGCGATAAAACAAAATTTGTATATGGTTTTTCAGATGTCGGAAAAATAACGTCTTCTCAAAATCATTTTGGAAACACTATACAAAGTCAATTTAACACTAAAAATAATACTCGTGTTATTGCACAAAAAGGGGGTCTTGCCATTTTACCTTGCGTGGTAAAAGTCAACTCTCCGGCAACGGTAAGAAACGTTTGGCCTCTAGCCAATAATTTAGGGTTTGGCTTGCAACATTAAGACACTAAAATTGTATCATTTCGTTTAGGTTTCTTGGATACGTAGAAAGGACTTCCAGCTCTTGACGGTGGGTCTATCCACGCACAGTAGCGACAAAAGATTTTTGGTGGAACATACGCGCCACATGGGACATTGGTCCCTTAGGATCAAAGCAGTTAGAGAGGAAGACCGAGGCTTTTACGAATGTCAATTGTCAATTTATCCAACTCAGTCAATTGTTATAGAATTAAAAATTGTCGGTAAGTAAATATAAATTGAATGTAGTTTTGATATAATAAAATTAACGAATTTTTTTATTCGCCATTTTAGAAGCGGTAGCGGAAATATCAAGCGCGCCAGAACTCCACATAGATGAGACTTCAACTTTAAGACTGGAGTGCAAACTAAAGCGAGCTACGGAAAATCCAGCATTTGTATTTTGGTAAGATGATTTAGATTTTCGGCGTACTTTAAATTACCACATTAAATCCATCACTTTCGCGCCAAAATTTCGAAATATACTTTTCCAATGGGGTTTGAAAAACCTGGACATTTTTACCAAGGCCCAAGCCTATCCCTTCCTATCAATCCTTATCCGATCCTCGAAAAGAGCATGCAAAACTACCTATATTTATATTTCTTGTCAATCTGCAATTCCTCAGAAAATTATAAATATTAGCGTCTATATATTTTCCAATTCTTATCCGATCATTAAGCTGAATACTTTAATATATTAACTGTACGATTTTCTATCACGTATTCATCTATTTGCAGGTACCATGATAGTAAAATGATTAATTACGATTCCCAAGGTGGTTTCGTGGTGACATCGATCGGGCAGAGCAACTTGCAAAGTGGCCAGGTTTATAGAACACCAGCAAATAAATCGCGCGCTACCGCTATTGCAAATTCAATGGATTCCCCAAATAGCGCCATTAACAATCTTTTAGGAGGCTCAGACAATTTTAAAGGATCGAATCCGCCATCGTCTACACCGTATTTCCTGGCACATCAATCGTCATATCTTCTGAATCCTTCAGTCAGCGTACTCACTGTCAAGCAAGTAAATTTTCGCCATGCTGGAAATTATACATGCGCCCCATCAAATGCCCGCCCAGCCAGCATAACAGTACATGTCCTAAGAGGTAAGATCCTAAATCCTTGTTCGGCTGCCTAACTCAAAATCTATATTTAAATAATTTAAATCTATACTTAAAACAGGAGAAAAGACGGCGGCTATGCAGCACGCCAATCGAACTATTCTGGATACAGAAAATAGCGGAAACGGAACTTTTGGATTGATCAGCTTGGGAGGACTAAATGGCGCAGCCAACGTAGCACTGACCGAAAGCCTATTGCATTTTTATGTCATGATCCTGCTAGTAGCCACTGTAGTTTTAGATCGTTTCTCATTAGCAGCAACTCACAAGGTATTCTTAGCTTCCATCGTAGTTCTTTTGCATAGCTGAAACATATAATTCACGATATTAGGAATGGAGCCACTTCAATCATTCAAAAATAAAGAATTGATATTTTCAAATAGAAGATGTATATAGATCATTGACATACCATATTAAAAAATTGTAAGACATTTACTTAATTTAAGATTAACTGTAAATAGACTTCCATTACATGCAATGTATTGAATTGAGAAATAAGAGAATTCAAAGAACTTGTTACCCCAAATCTAAAAAGAAATGAGAAATCGTTGAATCAAAAAAGATTTAGCACGGCAGAACTGGATGGCTCGAAGGTGGTACGAAATAATGTATGCTTAGATGTTCATATTTATTGACTGGTACTGACATTTTAATGTTACAAACAAAGGAATTAGAATAAATTATTGATAAAGAAAATCATACCAATTTGTTACCTAATAACTCGAAAAATTTGATCGTCACCTTTAAACTGTTATTCTGCTCAGTGTTCGATATTTAGTATATAGAAGGACTTATGTAAGCACCTTTAGAAGTATGGTAATTCGTATATTGTATGTACAACTGTAAATAAATATTACTTTCGTGGGCGTTTAGGAAGCGCTGTCTTAAATCCAAATGGGCCTAAATGCCTCTATTGTTTTGGTTAAACTCAAATATGGAATGCATACAAATCAATAAATTTTGTTGCAAAAATACCAAGGTTTTAAATAAACAAATCCATTTTAAAAAATAATCTCTGTAATTTTATTTGACTCAAGAACCTAGTACAAAAACACTTCTATTATTTTAGCTCAATTTAATAAAAAAAAAAAACTTTTTTTAAACCTTAAATTGAAATATTAATATTTAAATAATAATTGGCAGTTATTCAGATCGAATTATGAGGAATACCCGCCAACGGTGCTGCCAAATATTTTCCAGGGGAAAAAAAATCCGGCAACGCTATTCATTCATTCATACCAAGTGCCACCCGTGGAAAATGTTAGCAAAACAAAAATATGAAATCCGAAATTATAGCCGCCGCTTTCTTGGGATTGGCCGTCAGGTCAATAATATCCCTGCATTCCTACTCGGGGCACAACGCTCCACCCATGTATGGCGACTATGAGGCACAACGGCACTGGCAGGAGATTACGGTCAATCTGGAGGTCGGCGAATGGTACACAAACAGCTCCAACAACGACTTGATGTACTGGGGCTTGGACTATCCTCCGTTGACAGCATACCACAGCAACTTGGTGGGGAGAATTGGCAAAGCCATCGCTCCCGAATTCGTCGAGCTGCACAAAAGCAGGGGCTTCCAGTCCGCCGAGCACAAAACCTTCATGCGATCAACAGTTGTCACTGCTGACGTCCTCATTTATTTGCCGGCAATACTCTTCGTGTGCTTTAGCTTAAACAAAATCTTTCAGGGCCAAGATATACTGTTCCTGTTTACGTTGCTTGTGATTTATCCCGGCCAAATATTGATTGATAACGGCCACTTTCAGTATAACAACATATCCCTTGGCTTAACAGCCCTTGCTGTTGGAGGAATCTTGCTTGGCAGATACTATATGGCATCCTTTTGCTTCACGTTGGCCTTAAACTATAAACAAATGGAACTTTACCACAGTTTGCCGTTTTTCGCATTTCTTCTGGGAGAATGTGTTGGACAGAAAACGTAGGTTTGAAATTACAACTTTATCAATATTTGTATTCAATTATATTTATTTTTAGTATTGGCTCCTTTGCTTCTAAACTTTTACGAATAGCGGCTATAGTGCTAGCTACTTTTGCTGTGCTATGGTCACCCTGGTTAGGATCTCCTCAAGCAGCCCTAGGGGTGCTGCATCGCCTCTTCCCGGTTGCACGAGGAGTATTCGAGGACAAGGTGGCTAACGTCTGGTGTGCTGTGAACGTGGTGTGGAAACTAAGGTATTTTTATTAACCCAATGTACATATTTATTTAATTCTACTTATTAATTTTAGGAAACACTTTTCAAATGAGCAAATGGCGCTGATATGCATTGGATGCACTCTAGTCGCTTCTCTGCCCGCGAATATCGCTGTCTTTAGAAAACGTAGTAAACTGGGTTTTCTATTAGCCCTTTTTAACACATCTCTTGCCTTTTTTTTGTTTTCTTTCCAAGTAAGTTTTTGCGAAATGAATATATTAGAATTTAACGGTAATAGTACTTACTTTCTTCTATTGTAGGTCCACGAGAAGACAATTTTATTGGCAGCATTGCCCTCGCTGTTTTTGCTGAAATGGTGGCCCAACGAAATGCTCCTCTTTCTGGAGGTTTCCGTCATCAGCATGTTACCTCTTTTAACAAAGGATAAATTATTACTGCCGGCCTTAGTATCCACTGCAGCATTTCACTTAGTATTTAAATGTTTTACATCCGATACGAATTCCAATCATGAAGGCGTGTTGAAGAAGATTGTAAATGTTTCAAACATTGTCATAGTTTTAATAGTGGCAGCTTCATTAACAATACCCGCCCCATCGCGATTTCCAGATCTATGGCCTCTTATAATATCGGTTATTAGTTGTGTCCATTTCTTTTTATTTTTTCTCTGGGGAAACTACCAACAATTTACTTGCAAATAAGTTAAATTTAATAAGAGAAATCCTGTACATACCAAAAAAATACATACATATTGTTGACCACGAATAAATCAAATCTTTTTACTATCTTCAACGTTTTCAACATTATTTGGCTTATATATAACACTTTAACTTTTGCCAATCGAAATATATACATAAATATATATATATCGCCTATTGCCTGCCTATCTTATCGTTGATTTGATCAAAAAAGTGGCTACACTTTCCAAAATATGTCTATTATATTTTAATATTAGACTATCCTGCTAATGGAATATAAAAAATGAAAAAAAAAGTTTATTTAACTTTTGATTCAATAATGTTTCATATTTAATAAAATGTGCATAACCAAGGAGCAAAGCTTTTGTTGCACTGTGTTATCAACAGGTTTCGCCAGATAAGATAAACACTCGGTAAAGATTAGTTGAGGGTGAGCAGACTTTTCTGGGTTTGTTAGTCATGTACAACTAATTGATCGGTGAACAAGTTAAAAGTTATTCATCGCAAGAATTTCCGTAAAAATGAAATCAACATTTTTGACGATATTAACAATATCTATTTTGTGTTTTGTTTTCACTGAAGTAAAATGTGATACGGAATCTGCTAAAGATGATACCACAACAACAACACCAGAACCTCCAAAGGTAGAAAAATAAGTTTTTTTTTTGTGTTTTCAATAAACAAATACGATTTTATAAAGATAATATTTTTGTTAGCACGTTTTTCTTTACTTTAAATTTATCGTAAATTTGCTAAATGTGTACTATAATGGCCAAAACTTGAAAAAAAGTTTCGAATTAAAGTAGCAAATTAGTAATGGACATTTGCGATTCGTGTACTACGCCCATAGAGGTAATGCAATATATAAAATGGGTTATAACCGAATCGATAAGATATCAACAAAAAAAATGTGACTCAACAAAAGGTTCTTAAATGGCGATAATAAGATTAGAAATAGATATTGAATTTGAACAGTTAGATTTAAAACTATGTTAAAATTTAAAAAATTTATTAAAAAAGGTAATTTTTTGCAGCAAAAAACATCCGTGAAGGATAGCAAGATTTGCAAAAAGTGTATTTGCGATTTAGAAAACAGTTTCCTGGATTGTTCTCAGAAATTAAGCGGATGGTTTTCTGATGATGAGTGGAAAGATTTAACCAACGGTGATGTAGTGTTCAAAACCCTTAAATTGGAGCACAACAATTTGACAAATATTCCAGTTCTACCCACATATGAAGTAGAAAATTTGTACTTGGGATTCAACCAGATTGAGAACATCGCTTCTGGAGCTTTTCAGAATTTAAGTGAACTGGCAAACCTAGATATATCGCATAACAAGTTAAACACAAAAGTTCTAGTGCCTGATGTCTTCAAAGGACCTTACTCCGCTAGTGACTACAAGCCTTTGCCAAAGTTGAAAACGCTTAATCTGGGATATAATGATTTACATGCTCTGGATGCAGATATTTTTGAACACATTCCCAAACTGGAGGAACTCGTAATATGCTCTAATCCCTTTCAAGTGATTAACAAAAATACCGAAGTAGCTATTTCTGGATTGGCTTACCTGAAGGTAAATATTAATAGATCGAAAGCCATTCAGTCAATACTCAATCCTTTCTTTTTATCAGACACTGGATATTTCATATATGGAAATTGATGCCGTGCCGGAAACAGTTCTGCATGGACCCCGGGATCTAGTCACTTTGTTAGCAGCTGGAAACGAATTCAAACGTTTACCAGACGGCTTGGAATACGCCCAGAACTTGGTCCACCTTGTTTTGAATGAAAATCCCATTGAAAATTTGTCGGGCGATAAGTAAGTTCACAATCAAATCATTTCGGTTCAATACTATTTTCAACTTATTTCCATTTTAGTGTATTTCCGGCTATGACAAACTTAAAATACCTGAGTATGAGTTTTATGCCAAGATTGTACAAAATAGGATCTGGAGCCTTTAGCGAACTGCAAAGTAAGTATTGTATATTTCGACAAGTAACTATACTTATTAATCATTTTTTACTTAGATCTCACTGAACTGATTTTGTCAGACAACAAATTCTTAAATGAAATTGACGACCTTGCATTTTCAAAGAACGTTACCGGAGGACCATACTTAGACTTTCCTCCATTGGAACATGTAAGCCACGCATGAATAATGTAAAATGTTCAACACTAATTAAATTAAATTTGTAGTTCTACCTAAACAACTGCAACTTGACAGTCCTGCCGCAGCCCCTATTAGTTCGTTGGGATAAGTTAAAGGTACTTGACCTGCGATTTAATCCTTGGAAATGCGATGCTTCCAACGACTACTTGATTAACGTGTTGATAGGACAAGTTAACAAAACCAATTCAATCATGGCGAGAAATGTTGACTGTGGATTCCCAGATGGATTGAAAGAGGTTTCAGTTTTAAGGGTGGCGGATGAACATTTGGTTGAAAACCCAGGAGGCAGTCTAGTTTGGATTGGTCTACTTGTTGTACTTCTGATTGCGATCCCAACTATAGTGGGCGCCTACGCAATGAAAAAACGCGGCTGTTTCGGTCGGTTCCGCCGCAATGACAGTGTCGCCAATCGAGCTCTCTATAATAGGACCAGTTTTAATGAAGATTTTCATATTTAATTTAAGTTTCATGTGACTAAAAAATATACAACTTTTCAAAATAAATAGGCTAAAAAATTAAGCTTGAACTGCACTTCGATTTTCAACAATTCAAATCCAACATTAAAAATTGACAATTTTATCTTTACGAAACTCACCTGAAACATAAAAAGACCTTTTAACCCTTCATATTGTGGTGATGTACATCGACATCATCCTCTTTTAATAAAATTTTTATTCTGCCCATATATCTTAAGAATATAAATAAAGTTTGAACATTTTTTATTTAAAAAGTGGTAAATACATGGTGTTCTTGCAAACATTCGAAGGTTATGGAAATTCCGAGTTATATGGCAGAACGGATCAGTTCCTTTTAAAATGGATTCAAAGATGGCATATCGTTTCAATCGGCAAAAATATTAAAATTATGCCAATTTCAATCCTTCAGTTGTATGGCAGATAAAGGATATACATACATTGTATCATCGGAGTTCCATAACTGTGTTAAAATTATAAAACCCTCTGTGAGGGTTTCATCAAAATTTTATTCTATATCAAGAAAAGATCGGGCTTTGTGCCACTTAAAGTGTTAATGTTACTTACTTTTATTTTAATGAGACTATTTTCAATTAGCTTTACTAATTATCAGAAAAAAACTTGCTTCTGGTAATTTAAAGGATTTCTTGTGCATATATGTATGTTACTAAAGAAACTACATTACAGAAAGTTAGTTTGAGACTAAATTAGCTTGGAAACCATTAAAGTATGGATGCTCCAGGATACCCTTCGCGGATATACGATGAACTGGGTCATAAATTAGCATACTTTGAATGAGATTAATTCCGTTGGCATCAAGGTTTTTAAGCTGGTTGGTCAACTGATTGGTTGACCAGCAGGGAAAAGTATTTTTATAATCCGGAAGTGATGTTACGCCAGGCCAGATATCTTCGGTAGGTGTTTTGAGAATTCTAATTGCAAAAATTTTTGTAAATTCTCAATAGTGCAAAAGTAAGAATATTTACCTAAACATTCTAAATAATTGATCGATTTCCGAATCGCCTTGAAACAGAGGTTTACGTGTTGCCATCTCCGCAAATATGCATCCAATAGACCAGATATCCACAGGACAGGAATACCTAGGGGAGCCCAGCAAAACTTCGGGGGCTCGGTACCAAAGGGTCACGATTTCGTGGGTATAGATGCGTACTGGAATGCCAAACGATCTACCAAGACCAAAGTCAGCGACTTTAATAATGCCGTTTTTGTCAATCAACAAATTTTGTGGTTTCAAATCGCGATGGAGCACTCGACGACGGTGACAGAACAAAATCGCGCTTGTTATTTGGTACAAATAGCTTCGAACTAATTTGGGGTCCATATGCTTATCTGCTGGCAATGAGTCCATGTATTTTTTGAGGTCCATTGACAAGAACTCAAAGATCAAGTAAATGCGATTTTCCTCCATCAACACATCTTCCAAGCACACAATATTGGAATGCTTTAATTCCTTCAGGAGTGAAATTTCTCTAAAAATAAAAGTATCCAATATTTAATAAGTAATTTTTTATTAATCTGCATATATATATAGAGACATAAATGTATGTACATATATGTACTATTTTACATAGGCATCTTAATACATATGTACATATATAATTATGTTGCGGTGATCCATTCAATATTAGGAACACAAAAGATGTGCTAGTATCCTAAAGATCACGTCATAAGTGTTTATAATACCCAGGAAGTTACTTAATTATAAAAAATATAGATCGAAAGGTGCAAAAATGAGTGCGCCATGTAGTGGCTTGGGTTTCGGGTGCGTTTGATGCCAAGGCAGGTTACCTGATTGCTGTCGACGGGACGCCTTCATCGTCGGACTCCAAACGGATTTTCTTCATCGCCACTATTTGGCCAGTAACGCGGTTACGTCCTTTGTAGACGACGCCATAAGTGCCCTCGCCAATCTTTTCAATTTTCTCGAAATCTTCCATTATTTGCAGGCTTTCACAAATTAGAGGAACTTTTAAATTAGCGCGTTTTTGGAGTCTCTCTGTCACAATACTGCCAGACTTCAAATTCTCAAGTAGTAAACAAAAAGTGTTGTATTTTTTGTGATTTGGAACGTGGAAAGGAATCGATATTTATACCGGTTATAGTTTTAGATAATTTCTTTACAATCCATATCTGAACGCTACACGCCCAAAAAAATAACCCATTTTTTTCGAAGAAGAAAAATATCCTATATTATTATAACTTATTAATCGAAAAATAATGCTTGAAGCCGAATCAAAACATTGAACATTGATAACACATATTATCGTTCCATATTTCGCATTTCAAAATTAAATGTCGCTGTTATATTGACACTCTTACATGCTTTTACCAAATACATTAAACAAACCTACTATTTCTTTGAACGTTCAACCTAATATGTCAAAATGTCATTTTTAACAAGAATAGTAAGGCAATCGACAAGTCTCAGGTGAGTTTGAGCCAATAACATTCAATATTGCCTGTGCCTTTACATTTTCACTAAAGTCGCTTATTTATTTTAGTGGCATTCGATTGATGTCTGTCTATCCACAACATTACGTCGATCCCATAGTGCAAAAAGATAAACAGATTGAACAAAAAAATGAGCTCACAATGCTCCACCATGTCCCGATTAAGGCTGCTGTCAACAAGTCTTCGGATACTGTCTTCTACGACGAAACGAAAGAGAAGCTTTTGAATTATATAACGAAAAAGGGAAACAGTGCATTGGCCAGATCGCTTCTTTCCAAAGCCTTTGAATTAATCAAAAGAACGCAAACAGAGCGCTTGAATCTTGCTAAAGGGGACAAGGATCAGGTCATCACGAACGCAGAGGTCCTTCTGAAGCAAGCTGTTGAAAATTGCCGGCCATTACTGCAAGTAACTGCCATTAAAAGAGGTGGTGTTACGTACCAAGTTCCTGTTCCTATAACTACGAAGCGATCCTACTTCTTGGCCATGAAGTGGCTTTTGGAGGCTGCTCGTGAAAAGGAACGCAAGGTATCTCTCCCGGAAAAGTTGGCCTGGGAAATCCTGGATGCCGCCCACGGCCAGGGTAGGGTTGTCAAAAGAAAAGATGACTTGCATAGGCAATGTGAAGCAAACCGAGCGTATGCTCACTACCGATGGAGCTAAAAACAAATGATTTATTGTTTTATTAAAATTGAGTTAATTTAAAACTATGATTTTGAAATAGTTGTGGATTTTTATTACATTTTTTTGTCCCATTAAAATTAGGTAAAACTTAAAATTGGTTACTATAATCTTGGGATACAAAGGGAGGAGTTCTTTTTTATAATCTAATGGTGTGAAGAACATTTAAATTTATGAAAATGGTTTTTAAATATTGAAAAGCACTAAAGCTTATAACGAACAAAAATATTAAATGAGTCGTCGAAACAGCTGATTCAATACAGATGAAATTTCTTTGATATATATGTCTCTGATCTTCCATTATATTTCTAAATTTACATAGACTCACAAATTGTATGTAATGAATAAGATTTATGAATAATTTTAAATTTATTTATTTAAAAATACCGTTGGGAATAAAAATACTAAATTTTAAAAATGTTTTGTCGTTAGAAAATATATTTTCTCAAACGAATAATTAGAATTTATAAAATATATATTATTTTTTACTTTCATTAACCTTATGTACATTTTTCAGAAAATCTGCAACAGGTATTTTGCTTTATTCATGAGTAAAAATAAGATTTCATCGTAGCTTTAAGTTTATGAAAGGCATAAAATTTAAAAACTAAATTCCGACAACAGTTTGACCAAATTAATAAATTAATAAATAAAAATATAAAGGAAGAGCTAATGTTAATTATAAAAGATTTTTAATGTAAGAAAAATACTTTTAGTGACGGAAATCGAATATCGAATTTTTGAACAATTTATCGAAACGCAGCTCTACAGATGACGCACGAAGAGAACAAAGATGGCGATCCCTCCCGACCGAAAAAATCGTGAAACGAGCTGAATGATAAATAAAGAATTTTGTAATTGTATTCAAACGGCCGCAAACGCAGTGAAAAATATAAGTTATTAACAGTGTCATGCGTACTTACAATGTGTAAGAGAAAATTTTACCGCAGAACAGTTCGATTTTAGCTGTGCATTTCGACTTGCTCCCAAAACACATAATCATACGAAACGAGTTACAGTAGACTGGGCTGCATCAAAGAAAAACTTGTTAAATTTAGGAAACGCTACAATTCACTCGGATTCTCGGCATTGAGCAAGGAAAAATATGTATATGTAATACATAGGCCGTGGCTCGACGTCAACACTCGCTGCAACAAAAGGAATTGCATACATAGAATTGACAGTGGATATTAGGGTGAGTACTTTTCACGAAGTATCTGGCTTTAAATTGGGTTCAGGGCATATTGCACACCGATTTTGTCGCAATTGTCTCTGGCGTGGGTTGAGCTACATACCTTGGATTTTCGGATAAATATGTACATACGTCTGTACATAGATAGACACGAATTAATTCCGTTTAACTGTATGTGGATACATTTTCGTGATTCTGCATACATACACATGTAGGTATGTATGCATGTACAAACGCTCGTAAACAAAGTAACTGCTTATGTATCGCATTGGATGTAAATATATGTAACAACAAACGATCCAGTTAACTTTTTGATGAGTATACACATGTGTGTGTTTTAGGTTTATTTTTATAATTACAATTTTGTATTTTTTGATCTCTTTATGTGCATCCGATTCACGAGTTTATATACTTTGTACATACCTGTATACATGTATCATGTAAGTATCGTGTACATGGCTCGCGTTCCTCTTTCATGGAAAAGTATTGTGAATCAGGTGTGGAAAAAAAAATTAAGAAAGAGTATATATAGTTTGTATTAATTTCTTCTGTTTGTTCTTTGAATTAAGTTTCTAAATTATAATGTGTTTATTATTTATTTTTGGTTTATCAACTCTTTTGATCGAGTTTACTTTGTCGTTTAATATTTACATGCATGTAAAGTCGAATTTTTCCTTCCGATCCTTGTAAAAAGTAACTTAATTGTAATTAATTGCTACGGAATTACTTGCTTTAACTTGATTTAATTCAATTAATTTCTATATTATTTTTATATTTCATATCACTAATATTTTTTACTTTCCTAAGGCATTCCGTTGCCAAAAATTGTATCTTATTTTATTGCCACGCCCCTTTTTCTAACTGGTATATATATAGATATATATATTATGTTAACCCACAATATTTGGGTATTTTGTAAGGATTTTTTATAGTAATAATAACGAATGGAATCCCTTACCTGTTGCCTTGAAAAAAAAAACACATTTTGTTACCAAAACAGTGGAAGGATACGTTTTGCAAGTGTCCTGAAAGTGCACCTGACTTT
Organism: Drosophila vallismaia; assembly: GCA_035047325.1. Lineage (NCBI taxonomy): Eukaryota > Metazoa > Arthropoda > Insecta > Diptera > Drosophilidae > Drosophila > Drosophila vallismaia. The sequence continues at coordinate 8,012,841 of JAWNPU010000090.1, read as the reverse complement.
CCTCCACAATACTGATATTCCCCCCCCAACGAGTTTAAAATAAAAATCATTAATTTCGTATTATTTTGTAGATCTATTGCAGATATGGCGACCAGTGACGACGAGCCGATGCACCTTTATGAGGTGTTTCAAAACTGCTTCAACAAGATCGCCAACAAGCAGCCCACAGGATCGGTGGGCGGAGATCGCGGCGGTGGCGGCGGCGGGGGCTACCACTCGCCATACGGCGGCCTCGGTGTGGAGAACGGCATGTACCCCAGTGACTTCAACACTATGCACGATTCGGCCAACGGGGGTAACAATCGGTTCACAAATGCCTCCACTGTCGATCAGTATTTCGATTCGTCGGCCGCCGGAAGCGGAGGAGCGTGGTGCCAGTCGCAGATGAGCAGTGGCAGCAGCTATATGGGCCAGGCGGCCTACCAGAACAGCGCCCTGGATCAGCAGCAGCAGCAGCAGGTGCATCCAGCGGATGGCCTGGGGCTCGGGATGGGCGGTGATGGCATGCACTGCCCGGTCTCCACCACCCTGCCACCGATGAGTTCGTTCCGCGCCAGCACCGGCGGTGGCCAGCAGACGCCAGTCAATACCCCAGCCGTGTTCAACTCGCCGCAAGCCCACAACCATGCAGTACAAGCTCAGCACAGTGCACTGTCCACGGCTGGACCGCTTGGCCATCACTCATCGCTCAATCATACGCCGCACGCACATTCCCACGCCCACACGCACACGCACGCCCTGCCTCTCCCACACGCCCACCCACTCCACAGTCAGCAAAACAGTCCTGCGGTGCAGGGTGCGGACGCATTCAGTGGTGCCGGGAAGGTGGCCGGAGCTGGTAACTCCACGGCGGCGGCCCTGCGGCAGCAGATGTACATGCCGGCGGATCAAAGTATTAGCAGTTTCGGCTCGAACCCCTCCACGCCCGTCAACTCGCCGCCACCGCTGACCACCCAGTCGGTCGGAGGAGGCGCCGGAGAGCCTTCTGTGTCGGGTGCCGCCGGCTGGGGTCATTCGGTGCTCAATGGTGGCGGCGGTTCCGGCTACGCTGGCGATATGGGTCCCGTGTCCAGTCTGCACACCATGGCTTCCGTGTTCCAGGGCGTGCGTATGGAGGAGCGTCTGGACGACGCCCTCAATGTGCTGCGGAACCATTGCGAACCCGAAATGTTGGCCGGTGTTAACCAGTCCATGCCCTCCATGGACAACATGGACGCCCTATCCTCGTTTGTGCCCAATTCGCCGTCGCACCTCGGAAGCGGCGGTGGAAATTCCGCCTCCGCTGTCAGCAACGCGTCGAACGCCAATGCTCTGGTGCACGAGGTCCTGGCTATGGGTGCATCGGCGGCCGGTTCATCGGGCCAGTCGGTTGGCCTGAAGCTCGATCGGAGCGCCTCCACTTCGCTGCCGAAGCAGACGAAAAAGCGAAAGGAGCACACGGCCATCAGCAATGCGGTGCCGGCGGGAGTCTCCACCACATCAAGCCTGACTAGCCTCGATATAGCCGATACGAAGCCTACCAGCTCGATTGAATCATCAAATTCAGGACAGCTGCAGCAGCTCTCGCAGGGCGGCAAGGCCTCGAAGCGTCCAAGACGCTACTGCTCATCGGCGGAGGACGACGACGATGCCGAGCCGGCGGTGAAGGCTATTCGTGAGAAGGAACGCCGCCAGGCTAACAACGCCCGCGAACGGATTCGCATCCGGGACATCAACGAGGCGCTCAAAGAACTGGGCCGCATGTGCATGACGCACTTGAAATCGGACAAGCCGCAGACCAAGCTGGGCATCCTCAACATGGCTGTGGAAGTGATCATGACGCTGGAGCAGCAGGTGCGCGAACGCAATCTGAATCCCAAGGCGGCGTGCCTGAAGCGACGCGAAGAGGAGAAGGCCGAGGACGGGCCGAAGCTCAGTGCCCAACACCACATGATTCCGCAGCCACAGCCAGCCGGAAGCAGCTATCATCAGCAATCGGCGCAACTCGGGCCACCAGCTTCACAGACTATTAGCAGCATGACCATATCCCTACCCGTCAACCAGACCACCAGCGGCTTGCCGCCTCACTTGCAGCAACAGCAACAGCAACAATCGCAGCTCGGACACGCACAGCTCCCGCAATAGCATGCACCGCCCAGGAACCCTAGTTCGTCCCACTCTTCCATAAAAACCGAATGTATTGAAGGCTCTGCGGCCAAGTACTCAGCAAACTTGGAGCTGGAGAGTCAGGTTTTAAGCAATATGTTCTGGCGCTGTCGCCCTCCCAAATTGCAGCAACAACCCCTACAAAATGTACAACACTTTTAACACACACACAAAAAGTTTAAGAAAAAACGATGGGAAAAACACACAAAAAAAAAAAAATTAAAGAAAACGAAAAAACAAACGCCCAAATGATTGCCAATCTACAAAAACACAAAAAAACCAGAAACCAGAAACAGAAAAATAGAAACACAGAATTGCTCTTTTTTAAAATGATTGTATATAGCTGTTCCATTACGTTTAACCTGGGAAGATCTTTTCGTTTTTTTAGAATGTTTGATTTAATAATTATTTGTTTTATTTTGTGCGATATCACCGTAGCCATATTTTTTATATACAAAAACTACATGCATACATAACGACATAATTAAGTGAAAATAGTTTTATAATAAAAACAAAACACAACACATAGACTTACTTCTATATATTCCCGAGAGCTAAGGAATAAATATGTCCATATTAATACTTAATATTGTGTTACAATGTTCTTCTTACGAGTACGAGTATGTGATTACAGAGAAAGTTGCACATAATGATGGTAATGATAACCACGGAAATAATCGTTATCTAAGATTAGCTGGTAATTGTTGTAGTAACTTAAGGCTTCAAAGAGACACGTTCATGTGTTTTCTACTTTAATTAATTATATTTTTCGCTAGGGTAGGTCAACCGAAATTAGAAAAAAAACAAAACAAACAAACAAAAACCATATAAAAATCCCATATAACATTTACTGAAATTGAAAAATGTCGTGAATGATAACTGAAGCCGATGAAACCGATTCCCTGAATGTATGACATGGAAAAGTGTAATAATTTTAAGGCTCAGAATTCGTTAATGATAAACGGAAACGGAAAGCCTTCACTATTGTTTTCATCAGTCCATCTTGGCCGGATCGTTTTCTTAGCTTTGGTATATTTTACACCGCTTACATAATTCATGAAACTACTTGTACAATTTTTTAGACTTCATGACTTCAATGATTTCGTTGTAATAAATGGTATGATATAATTTTTGTACCAAATAATATTTTGATAAAATGTCGATTTTATTCTTCTATTGGTGATTGAAAGATTCGAATGTGTTTCGTGTAATTTTTTATAAAACCAGCCATAAAGTATTTTTCAATGGTACCCTGAGTTGCCAGTGCCTTATGAGCATAGACCTGAAAATTAACTAAAATCCCGATTCCAAATGGTATCAGTAGTTTGATCAATTATGTTTGGCCTTTTTTTAATGCAAAAACTGCTCATCAGGTTCACCATTTCACCAAAAACCCAACTAAAGCAATTAAAATGAACGTGTTTATTTACAAACTGTTTATTGCCATGAACTTTGTTCCTAAATGCACAACTAAATTGTTAGTAATTTTGTTTAATGTCAAAGCCACACACTACAGGTTTGACACATTCGAATCCAAAACAGATAAGGCTTCGTCCTTCTCCTCCTGCAACTCCTTAGCAGTAATGCTCAGCTTTGACTTGGCAAAGTCGCTGAGGCTAAGGCCCTGCACGATCTTCCATTGCTTGTTCTTGATCTCGACGGGGAAAGAGAAGACTACATCCTTGGGCGAGTCGTAGCTGCCGTCGGAGAACACTCCCATCGACACAAACTGTCCAGGAGCAGTGCCATTCCACCAGTCATGCATGTGATCGCAGGCGGCCTTGGCAGCCGACATGGCAGATGACATTTTGCGAGCAGCGATGACAGCTGCTCCACGCTTCTGCACGGTCTCCACGAAGGAGCCCTGCAGGTAGGACTGATCGTTGACGGCATCCACCACAGACTTGACAGCACCATTGACCACAACCTTTCCCTGGCCAGCATCGGGATACTGGGTGGAGGAGTGGTTGCCCCAGATGATAATGTTGTTTACAGCAGCGATGGGCACTCCCACCTTGGCGGCAATCTGGGAGGTGGCGCGGTTCTGGTCCAGGCGAGTCATAGCCGAGAAGTTCTCCTTGGGAATTGAGGGCGCGTAAGAAGAGCAAACCAAGGCATTGGTGTTGGCCGGGTTGCCCACAACCAGCACCTTGACATCCTTCTTGGCGAACTTGTCCAGGGCCTGGCCTTGGGTGCGGAAAATCTTCACGTTTGCCGACAACAGATCCTTGCGCTCCATTCCCTCCTTACGCGGCATGGCACCCACGAGGAAGGCGGCCGACACATCCTTGAATCCAACAGCCGGGTCGGTGGTGGGAACCACCTCAACCAGCAGTGGCAGGGCACAGTCAGCCAACTCCATGACCACGCCTTCGAGCACTCCAACCATGGGCGGAATATCCAGCAGGTGGAGGATGATGGGCTGATCCTTGCCGAACACCTCGCCACGGGCGACCATATACAGCAAGGAGTAGGCAATCTGGCCAGCGGCTCCGGTCACAACAACGCGAATTGGTTCAGCCTGAAAAAAGTAACATGTTTTAATATGAAAATAATAACAAAACTAATATTTGAGACCTATTTAAACAAATTCTTGTCCCAAAACTAACAGACCATAACTAACATCCTCTAATTTGTTTCAAAATGGGATCCCACAATACTTAAGTACCCGGTTCTAGGTTATTAGATGATCTTTTCTATGTTTAGATCCAGCTAAGCTAATTATATTGCATTTAATGCGCAAACCTTGCATCCAGTGTGTTTTAATTTTATTTATTTTTAGAAAAATTAGCGTATATTTGCAAGAAAATTGAAATAACATTGAAGGAATATGAAGAGTAGCTGGATTATATTATATCCATATACTATAAAGATAATTGTGCTATATATAAAATATCTCGCATTATTTCTAGTTCACCCACTACAGTAAGCTTTCCGCGATTAAAATAATATACTAGAAGGAAAGCGAAATCGGGGCAATTACTGGATGGGGTGGTGCATTCTAACTACCCTTGTTATGCAATCTCAGTTAAGTCCTTAAATGTGGGGCGCAGGTGGCAATTGACCCCAAAAAAGGATTTTCCTCCAAACATTGAGGTCTAAAATGATACTAGACGCTCTCCTTTGCAGTTAAGCCAAACAATTAGCTATTTAAAATCAAATGAAACCGGAACTTCTGATGTTTACCATCAGAGAGTTATTGATAAGATAGGACAGATTTGGCAGCTTGGACTTTGTTTTACGGTTTTAATTAAATAATGTGTGCTTATGTAAAACATAGGCCTTATCTGCTTTTCTAAATTATGGCTAAATTATGGAAAAACCAGCTCGTTTTATCCGAGTTAATTGGACTGCATTGAAATCGGCAGATACCTCTTGGGGCTGGAGATCGCAGCCATTTGTGCATACGTACGTATGCATTTACGTCACAAAGGTTTCAATGATCCGATGGAGAGAGGTCGAATGAATGTTAAATTTCCAGAAAAAATGTCCGAACATCCTACACATACTTGGAAAGCTCCATCTTATTTCGGATGCTCCTAGGTGGGGGTCTATTCTATGTTTACGCCGAAGTACTCGCACGATTCCCATGACTTCTACATCCTTTTTAAAATAATTATTATTTTCACCGGTCCTCTTACCATTCTGTAAAAATGTCTCCTTCTCCGGCACAGCACAAACTTGGAGCTTGGGGTTGTCGAAAATATATATGGTAACCTTTAGTAAGGCCACACTTTTTCATATACTTTCTTTGCAGCCCTGTTTTTTTAAGCTTTCCAACACTGTGTATTTCGATAGATTTCCTGGTGTATATTTTTCGATAGTTTACTACTCTGAAATGCATTGTTTTTACATTAAGCTAGAGAAATATTATGATTTTAAGATTGAGTTTTAAATTTGGAGTTTAAATAAAGAAATTTTAATTAAATAATAGAATATTTTCCATTTTCAAGATTTTTTAAAGAAAAAATTGAGAAAACTACATAAGGTTTGTATGTTATCTAAGGGCTAATGAAATATGATTGTGGGAAAATAGTAGTAGAAAAAATTAAATTAAAAAGAATTAAAATAAATAAAATAATTAAAGATTCCGCTTGATATTTGGTCATATTTAAACAATTAAACTCGCGTTCCATTTCATTTGTACCAAAAGGCGATATCCGCCGTTACATTGTCACTCATACGTGTATGTTCATATATTCAGTCGTTGCAAATTCCAATTAATTCGTGAATTCTGCGTTAAATTCTTACTTTGTGGTGCCTCTCGACAATCCCTACACTTTCAGGTCATTACACCCATATAAATACTTTCCATTTTGCGAAAACCAAGCGTATATTTTTGTCTGCGAACAACCAGAATTGCGTGCCTAAATCAAGTGATATCTGTTATGAAAAGGTATCCATATTTAAAAATATACTTACTTGTATGCGTACGTAGTCGCACATATGTATGTGCATTTCGTATATACAAAGACTTACCTGACAGTAAACACCTTGTCCAGGTACTATAAAGATTGAATGTGGTTGTCAGCACCCACCGATACAGAAATATAATAACAATAAGAGCTTCAACTTGAAACACTGCCAGTATATATGGACATAAACATACATATATGTGTGTATATGTACATATGTTAGCATTTACTTTGTACATAAGAAAAGAAATGCTCGTCTCGAAAAAATCAACACAACACAAAAATTGAAAGTTTAACTATATAGATGTTAAGTTCAGAAAACTTGTTTTCATAGTGTGCAAAAATAATGGCAATGTTGAGATGAATCATCAAAAAAGACATTACTTTGGTGAAGACCCATTCGTGGTTATATATTAATGATCATCAATTTTTAACTTTAAATGCTATAATTATACCTAAGATTTTAGGTTAAATGTTTACAACAATACATACAATAGACTGACAACTAAAACAAAGTCAGAAATTGTGAAACGCTCTTCTCAAACTCCCTTGCCACTGTCAGAGAAACTTAAAATCAATTTCTTTCCTTTATTTTGTACAGCTTTGTTCTCATCACCATCGACAATTGACTAAAATTTAGCACTGCGAATACTTTACTAGCAATAAACACCTGAAAATGAACGGCCTGAGCAGCAACGATGACGCAGTTGAGTGTCCTTTGTGTATGGAGCCGCTGGAGGTGGATGATTTGACGTTCTTTCCCTGTACATGCGGCTACCAGGTTGGCATCCTTACCCATCCTTAGATATTTGATCGAGATTAAAAATCCATTTACTTACAGATCTGCAGGTTCTGTTGGCATAGGATTCGAACGGACGAAAACAAGTTGTGTCCAGCATGCCGAAAGGAATATCCGGAGAATCCTGCGGACTTTAAGCCGTTGACGCAAGAAGAAGTAAGTAAAAGTAACTAGTATTTTGATACAACAATGCGCTTAGGTTTATCTATTAATTATTATTTTCTGTCCTGTACAGATGATTGCGTTCAAGTCCCAGAAACGGCAAAGGGACCAACAACGAAAGCAAAAAATCACAGAGAACCGAAAACACTTGGCCAATGTTCGTGTGGTTCAAAAGAACCTGGTGTTTGTTGTTGGGCTTCCACCTCGACTTGCTGATGCAGACGTATGTTCAATTTTAAACAATATTATAAAACATACTGATACTGATGTATTTGCAGATATTAAAGAAACACGAGTATTTTGGTAAATATGGGAAAATTCATAAAGTCGTTATAAATCCAAGTACCACGTATGCCGGGGTCCAGGTAAGAGTTGTAAGATTCGATCTTTATTCATTTATGAGGTTCACTGACAATACCCGAGTTGATCAGAAAATTACATATAAAAAGGTTTCAATGAAAACGACATCAATGGCATCAAGAAATTTTCATTGAAACTATGAACAGATTTACTTCATTTTTCTTCCATTTTTTCCGAAATTTTTCAGTTATAATTTTATTCAAAAAATCGATCTGGTAAGCAAAAAGAAAAACAAAATTGTTTTTAATTTGGAATTCTTAAACACAATGGGTAATTTTGGTTTTTAAAATGAGAAAATTGTTGACTATTATTTCGCTCTTAACACAGCACTTTGTAATTATTTCTTTGTAAATAAATAACTATTATTTAATGGAAATATTGCACAGTGCAGTGCCATAAATCTGCAAGGGTATCTAGTGCTTCGGTCACTCGAAACCAGTCCCATTTCCTGCATTGTTTTTTTCACAAAAACTTTCTCAATTAAAGGGTCCATCAGCGTCAGCCTATGTCACATACGTTCACAATTCGGATGCTTTGCGGGCGATTCAAAGCGTCAACAACATAATGATAGACGGGCGGCTTATAAAGACTAGTTTGGGAACAACGAAGTATTGCAGCCACTTTATGAAAAACCAACAGTGTCCCAAGGGCGACTGCATGTACTTACATGAATTGGGGGATCCTGAGGCTAGCTTTACAAAGGAGGTATCTATCGCTTTTGTAACTACATAAACATTCATTTAATATTGTATTTATCTTTTTGCTTAAAAGGAAATGCATCAGGGAAAGCACCTGGAGTACGAGAAACGCCTGCACGATACTCTTATTGCCTCATTCGGACCGAATACAACAGGTATTATTAATGGTAACGGAGCTTCTAAAGCAAATGGTAATTTGTTTTAAAATGGAAAATAATTGAAATAATATTATCTGTCCAAAACAGGCGCCATAGCATCGTCTTCATCGGCGTCGTCGTCATCCTCTGGATCGGCTGCGAACGCGAGTTCGTCAGGGAACTCCCAGCAGAAAGAGGCCTGGCCAAGTTTATCAGTCTCGCCCATCAACGGCAAGGAAGCGGCATCTAATTCGAACAATTCTAGCGGAAAGAATAAACGAGATAAGCTGCGAAACGAAAAGAGACACGAAAAGAACAAATCGAAAAACAAATCCAGCGCCAATTCAAACTCCAATGCATCGAACAAGGAGAACTATGTTCCTGAGACTCGAGGCGTCACAAGCGTAGAGACTTTTCCGGAGGGGACGGCGGATTCGCCGGTTTCGGTTAAAACGGATTCACACAATTCCAGCAATCGATCGAGGGCGGATCGGGGCAAAGACAGAGGCTCTAATCAAAAGAGAGACGAGCAGAAGAAAAGCAAGGAGATGGCTCCAGCACAAGTACCCACAGTTAGCAAACCTCTGGAACGGGAAGATGCGAGCGAGAGTACAATAACACAAACGAAACAAAAAGAAACAATAACAATCGATAGCTGTGAGGATAGATTACCACAAAAGAGATTAGCTGCTACCAGCGTTCAAAGATCTGTGAGCTCATGTAGTGAGAATAGCGAAGGACATGTATCTGAGAGTAGTGTTAGTGAAAAGAGTTTGCCTGGTGTTTATCAGGAGGAGGAGAAGTGCAATATCTCGATCTCTGAGAGCCACCAAGATAGTGTGAAGCCTCCGGAAGGCGAGGATAAGACTAGCGAAGAAGTTATAGAGGCTGAACCGGACCTTTCTGGAGAAAAATTGGAAGATGGCGAGAGTACCAGCCCCGCTGTGGTAGATTCAAATAGTATCCAAGATACTGTTTGCCCTCCCGAAGATCCAGCCGAAACGTCAAATTTGGCGGAGAACGGAACCAGAGTATCGGGTAAAATGGATTTCTCTTTTTACTTTCTTCATCCGATTAACACTTTCTCTCTTCCAGATGCACTGTCCAAGCTCAACATTTTTGATGATACGCCTAGTTTCTTTACATCGTCATCATTCCAGCAAGCCCCGCTAATAAAGAATAAACTGGATGTGGAAATGCGGCAGTCTCACTTACCAGACTTGGTCAATGGTAAGCATCGATATATATTTAATAAGTGTACCTTTTTAACCATTTCGTTTTCTGAAACACAACAGATATTGATGGTATCCAAAAGGGAGGAAACACAAATGGTAATTATTTATTAATATACGACTGATAAAATGAAATATTTATACATATTTTTATTTGTAGAATGGGAGGAAGCTTTCAAAAATGTAATGATGCGCAACACTAGACACGTAGAGGAGCAACTACTTCAACAACAACATTTGCAGCAGCAGCAGCAACATCACCATCAGCAAGTATTGCATCAACAGGAAGAGTACCTTCGCATGCACGAATTACAGAAACGTAACAACTTTGCGAATATTTCTCAAATTAATGGTCCTACAAATGGTGCGTTTAAATTTAAAAAAACAACTGGAATATAATCGTATAATAATATCGTTTTTCAGATTTCCTTAGCCATTTCCAAGCTAATCCCCTCGATATCAATAGAGTACAAGCACATGCTCTTCTGCAGCAACAACTCTTACAGCAGCAGCCTGGCGAAAATGTGTTCGGCGGTAATATGTCAAAGTTCTTCGACTTTCATAAAAGCCAACAGCAGTCGCATCATCAGTATCATAATGGACACACACCACAGCTGAATGGAAATAGTGCAGTGCCTGAGCCACAGAGAGTGGCAAATTTTATGGAAAACAATCGACTTAATTCACCTTTCGTTGAAAATGGTATGCTAAAGGTTTTTTATTTAATCTTTTTAGCTATTAAATTGTTCTTTTTATCGTACTAGGACTTATTAACCCTCAACAGCAGCCTCAAAAACAAAGGCTAATGGGAATGTTTGAAAATTTGGTACGTTTTCTGTGATATATTTTCGTCTAAAATGAATATTGAATAATATATTTTATTCAACAGCCTCCTAATTCGCAATCTCAGCAGAGTCGATTTCCTCAAACCTCAATTGTTGATGATGACTTAGGTAACCACTTTATATCTCAAGTTTTATGCATTGTCTAATTAAATATTCTTTTTTAGGCTTTGACCCGTTCATTGAAACACAAAAGGGGCTGGCAGAACTTATGGAAAATGAAGTTGTACAGAAGCAGAGTATTAACAGTGAAAATGTTGTTCCGAAATTGCCACCACAGCCACAAGTTCTCCCGCATCAGCAGCTGGTCGACAGTATGCAGAGAGCACGCATGCCTCCGCCAGGCTTCAACCACATGAACACATTAGGTTTGGGAGCATCTAGACTGCAACACACAAGTAAAATGATGCCCTTCATGAACATGCCGGTGAATGGAGTCGCCAACAGTGGTGGGCCGGGACAACATCAAATGCCGATGGGTGCGAATTGGAATGCTCATTTGCCCATGCATCAACAACAAGGACCACCCGTGGGCGACTCACAGATGCAGCATCAAATGGCTCACAACAAAGGTATACTTATATACTTTATACTCATATACTTTATACTTCCCAAGCCAACTTGTTAAAAATCAATGATTTATATTTGTTTTTTCTGTTTAAAGTTTTTAACAACAGTGACTGGACTACGATGGATCCGGCTATTCTATCATTTCGACAGTTTTCATCTTTTCCACAAAACCAAATTCCCCCACATCCTCAACAACAGCAGGATATGTTTTTGCAGCATTTGGCTCAACAGCAAAATTCCCAAAGTGGTAGGTGTTCAATTGGAATTTATTCTTTATAGTCGAATTATGATTTAGCAATACATTTTTTCAGGTTTCAACAATCAGCCACAGCAACTCCTTCCTATGGCGATGCCCAATAATTTGCTGAACGGACAACAGTCGCAACCGCCACAGGTTAATGCCAATGTTCAGGGCATGCTTGAGTTCTTAAAAAGCCGTCAATTCGTTTAGCTACAATACATATAAATATTACATTTGTTTACCTGTACTCTTTATTAAATATTTCTTAAAGTAAATATAGGCAAAATAAAATTCGAATATAATGAAATTACATGATAAAAAGACGGTAAAGTGAACTTTTGCATGTTGACAAAACGACATTCGAAACAAGAATCAAGGCTTAAACCACTGCAACTTCTTGTGCCTCAAGGATAAAAAACAAGGAAAAATATCGTAGGCGTTAGCGTTATTTGGAGCTAGATTTTAAACCTATTTAACATTCCGACAGCGTGAGAATGGAAATAACTATCAAAAAATCCACGTGAATGAAATTATCGAGACTGGGCGTATTTGTATAGTCATTAGCGTTTCGTATAAAAATGTCAAATTTTAATAATAAATACTTGACTTGAACGGTGATTCCAATTACAAATTTATTTCTATGGTTTACAAAACTACTTTCTATTTTTGGCAGCATGGGGCAGACGATTGCCCTGACCAGCGGGCCCTCCTAGGCGCATTGCGTTGTTTCCGGGACCTCCATAACCTTGTCCACTCCTATTTCCGGCATTATTGCGATTTCCACCGGGGCGTCCACCCCGCTGATTTTGCGACGAGTTTCCACCACGGTTCTTGTTCATCTCTGTGCGATTTCTCGACTTCGCTTGGGCATCTTCCTTTACCATATCGATCACTTCATCGGGGATTCGCAAATATTTTATGGTACTGCCTCGGATATAACATTCCGGCATACGCCAAAACCGGTCACCATCCTACAAAGAATAAATTTTATATTAATTCAAGGAGTTGCACATTGGAAGCAATATTTAAAATAGTCATGGTACAGATTTGCAATCGAACCAGGGCCTGGTTCACAATCTTTATCTGGTCTTAAAGCCGTACTTCTATGGAAAATTGTCTAGTTAGGGCTGACAGCGGCGTGCCAGTAAATTACTCGCCGCAAAATTACAAACTTGCATACATAAACCAGCTTCTCTAGGTGTTAAACCTACCTTTGATGTACAAATTACATCGCGGAGATTAATATTCATCCAGGAGTCGCAGCTTACTAAATGGCCATTGTAGGTTTCGCCGTTTTTCAATTCAACCAACTAAATAAATAAAAAAAATATACATAAGCCGGTGAATCAGAAGATCTAGAGGAACTCTTACCATTGGGTGGCTCTGAGCCGTTTTTAACAATGATAAAGGGAGCTGAAATAACAATAATTAACGTTTTTATATGTTATTTTCTGAAGTAATAAATTATTTACCATAATGTTGAAACAATATAAGCACAGGTATCGATACTTGAGAACCGAAAGAGATGAGTGAAAAACGATAGTTAAAAATCCGATAAGTTATACTTATCGGGTCCGGTAGCTCTTTTCAGACAGCCAATATATGTACTGTCATTTTATTATTATTATTATTATTATTACATACTTATTTTATTATATTAAATCGTTATAATACATTTTAAAAAAGAGCACGACTTTGCAGCAATTGAAGCTCATTTAGAAGCAAAGCGATATTGTACCGGACTTGTTGAAACATAGACAAGGGCAATTCCAGGGTCCGAAATTCCCTGTTCTGAAGTTTAAAATGCAGGACAATTGTTGGTTTATCAATTTGGACCGAACTGGGAATAAAGTAGTTAATGTTTAAATTAAGGTCTAGCAACTGATAATGAGGACTTACTTTAAAGATAGAGATATATTAATCCTCCACTGAAACTGCGACATTTTGACACGACACATTTTGGTAGCCGAAAAATTGTTACACAGAACGTCTCTATGGTTTATCAGGACTTTACAAATATCATCCACGTATTCTTCTGTAAAACTAAAAGAGTAAATAATGTTAATCTTAAATTCATTTTGTATGCAAGCGTTATACTAACTTTAAATCTTCCAATAAACAATTTCGAAGCTCATTGTGCTTTACTGTGCCCTTTGGATATCTTAAGTATATTTGCATCATTAGGAAGACCATTGTAAAGAGTTCGCAGAAGTTGGAGGGAACCTTGTGTCCAGCATTTGTTAGTTTGTTTATGGCAAGTGACAGCACTTCTGACGACGACTTTTTTGTTTCAATAAAATGGACTGACACCTGTATAAGGACCCGCAGAAGCGACTTGGAAAGTTGCGGGACGAATGGAGTATATGGCTTCACACTCCTTAAAAGATTATATCTGAATGTAGACGACATTTTGATAAGCCATTCCTTTCTTCCACAAAAAAAATTACTTTGGCCTTTAGAGATGTGAGAAATTGTGCCATCGGGTTTTGACCCGATAACAACTTGAACTCTAACGATTTTTTATTTAAATCAACTTTTTTAACCATTTATTAGCGTGTATTTTATTCGATTTAGAACCGATTTCAAAAAGAAATACCATTCATGAATCAGGGCTTCAGTCTGCTTCGATCTGCATCAAAAAATCCAAGAAATTAAACAAAAAAAATTATGCCGATTTTTTTAAATTTTGAAAGGGGTACCATCATGATTTTTTAAAAATCGACAAAAATTTTTTTGTTCTACTTTTTAGATCTTTTGATGCAGGTTAAAAGAGATTGAAGTTCTGATTCCAAAATGGCATGTCGTTTTGAAATCGGTTGCGAATTAGCTCAGATATTCGAATAAAACTGTTCTAAAAATGGAAATTTTAGATTTTCAAAATACGGGAAGTGCACATTTGTCAAAAACTCACTTTATCATCCTTTTACTTAAGTTTTTAATGATGTTTTTGCTATCTTGCATCCGATTTTGCACCAAGATACCATATAAGAATCGGGACTTCATTTGCAGTCCATCGTAATCAAAGATTTCTATTTAATCAAAGTATAAACTTTATAAAATCGTTTCAAACATCGCCTATGCGTCCATATGTCCTTTTCTCGCCCCTTTACTTTGGTTTTTAAGGAATACGCTTAAAAAATATACGATATTTGGATAGTACTCGAAGATACAAATTCAGAAAGGTATAACTTTTGCCCATTGGAGGTGAACAACTTAAGTTATGGCCTTTATGATAGATAAATAGAATTGTTTTTGAATTGTAATATACGGAAATTTTTAAAAAATCGACTTAGTTTTTTCCATTGATATATTATATCTTTGGAAGCAGGAATCAGAAGCCCCAAGCCATAATTCCAAAATGGCATTTCGTTTCAAAATCGGTTGCGAATTAGCTGAAATATTTCAATAAAACTGTACAAAAAAAAAATAAGTTTTTGTTCGGCGTCATTGTTATATTGGCAGGACATACCTGTGATGGATACGCAAAGGATACGCAGGCCTATTACAATGCTGTAAATAGAAAACTTCATATTAGCACACTTCAATTTACAGCGGGCCTTGTTTTTTATTTACTATGAATTCAAGCACTAATAACCCAATTTAAACAATTTAACAACCAATTGTTAAAATGTGACAGCAATTCACGCTGTCAATCAAAATGTGAAAAGACATCGTATAAAAGTAACGTTTCTAGCCACGATTCAATCATTCAAAATGAAAGCTTTAGTGTGTCCGCTGATTTTAATCCTTGCTATATGCGAGGTTAGCCTGCAAATGAATGGGTTAGTTTTAACAAACTTTATTTTAAACTTGGTCAAAACCAAAAATGCAATTGTTTTTTCATGTTTTATTGGAGGTAAGTAACAATTTGTAAATGGAATTTATTTTGCAAATGTTAATAAGAGACACAAATTCGATGCCCTAGATCTACGAGATACTTCATTTGCCCTAATGGAAATCAATCAATTTGTTCGTTCTATCCATATTGAACAAAACTATTCATTATCATCCATATTGACCAGGGAAAACTATGCTCGAACATCTATATTTGTGAATGCTCAATGTAATGGAACTTCGAAACTGTTTTCGGAAGCCTCAGAGCATAGATACTTTAACAAGACCTACCAATGGTTTGTTTGGGGTGTCGGTATCGACATTCTTTCCTTGTTCCCTTTGGATATTGATTATGTAGGTCCAAATGCCCAGATAACCTTCGTTAATAAATCAGAAAATGGGTACACATATTGGGATATTCATTCCAAAGGACGGCATTTACAAGCTGAAATTGAAATAAATTTAATAGCAGAATTAGTTAATGGAAGAATCAATGTAATTCGCAACATTTTTCAGTTGCAGAGTATTGAAACCCGCGGACAGTTTAATGGGTTGACATTGAGGGGTGCCAGCGTGGTAAGTGGTTTTTTATTGTATAGTGAGTGGTTTATATAATTCTTTTAATATTTACAGATAGACAAAGATGATATATATACAAATGAACAAATTGAATCTATACTTTCTCGGACAACAAAGGATTCTGGTGTTGCCGCATTCATAAAATATCACTACGAACTTCTAGGACTCTTGAGAGAACGTTTTAATTTTTCTGTGAATTTCCGGAACTCAAGAGGCTGGGCAGGGCGATTGGGAAATACTACTTTTCGGCTGGGTCTTTTGGGGATAATTATGAGAAATGAAGCAGATATCGCTGCATCTGGAGCCTTTAACCGTATTAACCGTTTTGCTGAGTTTGATATTATACACCAAAGTTGGAAATTTGAGACTGCGTTTCTGTACCGATTTACACCTGATTTGGATTCCAATGGGAAAAGCGGAAACTTTTTATCTCCATTTAGTGACAAAGTGTGGTTCTTCTGTTTGTTAACCCTGGCTATTTTTACCATTATTTGGATAATTTTCGAAATAATAGATGCCATGTTTTTGCATAGACTAGATAATCGAAATATCCAAGCATTACCTGAAATACAGGTTGCGAACAAGTTGGCATTTAATATTCAAAGCATTTTTATTGAAAGAATTTTGCAAACTTTTGGAGCTGTTTGTCAGCAAGGCTTAGACCCAGTTCCAAAAGATCGTTCCGTGCGTTTTCTCGTAATGACACTATTTTTGTTTTCACTGGTAATGTATAATTATTATACGTCTTCAGTAGTAGGCGGATTATTAAGTTCATCAGACCAAGGGCCAGGCACAGTGGATGAGATAACTTCAAGTCACCTAAAAATATCTTTTGAAGACATTGGCTACTATAAAGTTTTATTTAGAGTAAGTACCTAAAAATTTGTTTTCAATTAAAATATACGTTTTTTTGTAAGCAGGAAAGTAAGAACGAATCTATTACAAGATTGATTGAGAAGAAACTATCTTCTGATAGAGGATCAAATGAATTGGCCATTTTTACACATATCGAAGAAGCTGTTCCATTTCTTAAGGCCGGTGGTTTCGCTTTTCATTGTGAAGTTGTGGATGCTTATCCTGTGATTGCAGAGTTTTTTGATGCCAATGAAATTTGTGATCTGCGTGAAGTCTCTGGTCTGATGGAGGTGGAAATAATGAACTGGATTTTACACAAGAACAGCCAGTATTCTGAAATTTTTCGAACAGCGTACGTTTATGCATATAGGGTTATGAAATCTCAACTGAAACTTGATTTCTCTAGGATGTGCAATGCCCAGGAAAAAGGTTTTGTTGAGCGCATTCTTCGACGAAAGCAAATGAAAAAACCAGCCTGTCAGTCCTTATACACTGTATACCCAGTAAGCTTATCAGGAGTTTTATCTGCATTCATTATTCTAATTTGTAAGTTCACAAAAGCTACACAGCATTGATTTACTAATGATTTAAATCTTCTTAATACAGGTGGGTGCATTATGTCCTTGTTCATTTTGTGTTTAGAAGTGGTATCAGTTAATTGTTCTATTAAAAAGGTTTTAAATAAAATATAAACCATTATAAAAACTTCTATTATTGCTTTATACAAAATACATCAATATTTAATTAAATATTTGATGTATTTTTTTTTTGTTTTAACATAAAAATTACATTTTCTAACGATTTTGTAACTTATTTAAATAAAATACCATTAAAGTTTAAATATGTTAAAGGCGCAAAAATTATATATACAATTATTTTTAATAGTTTCCAGGCATTTAAATAATGAAAAGGGTAAGGATTAAAATCTATACAACTTTAAATAACTGAATTTTATATTTTATATGTGTTTTTTAATCAAATATAATTTTATTTTTATAAAAAGATTAGTTGAAAAAAAATGTTTCTTATTTTCTAACATTTATTTATTTCAATATATGTATGTTAATATCATATTAACTTATAAAAAAGTAATATTTAAACAATTTTAAAACATTTTTTAAAACTCTATAGTGTAGCCAACTATCGTTTGAAACGAAATGCCAGAAATTCGATCAATGGCAACCCCGCACAAATGCAACTCTGCGTTATTTTTCATTTCCTGTCACGCTTAGTATATCTCTTTCTTTCCTTTTGATTCTGTTGCCGAAGTGAGGTAAGTTTTTACTCCGTGTTTATTTCTAAGACGGTTTCGCGATAAAATATGATAAATAATTCAATTGATGGTGTCTTAACACTTTTAACTTGTTACTGGTGCAATATTTGAACGTTATAAAACGTAATTTGTAAAAAAAAAAGCGGTGCACATGTAACATTTGTGAGCATTTTTTCTCAGCTCATATATTCGTGTGAAAAGATTTATATTGTGAAATTTAAATTTATACATTAAGGTAAGTGATATTTTGCGTAAATGGTTGTCTGTGGAAAGTTCGAAAGGACCGAAATTGTCCACAGAAAACATATTTCGCACTCCTTAAATGGATTTGAGAAATTCAACATCTCGACCCGTTTCAGATCGGGTGCCCAGAATTAACCATACACCATGCCACAGAATGAGTATATGGAACGCCATCGCAAGCTGTATGGCCGGCGATTGGATTATGAGGAGCGAAAACGCAAGAAGGAAGCCCGTCTTCCCAAGGAGCGCGCACGCAAGGCCCGCAAGTTACGCGGTATTAAGGCCAAACTCTTCAACAAGGAGCGGCGAAACGAAAAGATCCAGATCAAGAAGAAGATCCAAGCCCATGAGGAGAAGAAGGTTAAGAAACAGGAGGAGAAGGTCGAGGATGGAGCCCTGCCACACTATCTGCTCGACAGAGGCATCCAGTCTAGCGCCAAGGTGCTGTCCAACATGATTAAGCAAAAGCGCAAGGAGAAGGCTGGCAAGTGGGACGTGCCCATTCCCAAAGTACGCGCACAGTCCGATGCGGAAGTATTCAAGGTGCTGAAGACAGGCAAGACCAAGAGGAAGGCCTGGAAGCGCATGGTTACGAAAGTCACATTCGTCGGCGAGAACTTTACCAGGAAGCCTCCAAAATTCGAGCGATTCATCAGACCAATGGGATTGCGCATGAAGAAAGCCCATGTAACACATCCAGAACTGAAAGCTACATTCAATCTACCTATAATCGGTGTCAAAAAGAACCCGAGCTCTCCCATGTTTACGTCGCTTGGAGTAATCACAAAGGGAACAGTGATTGAAGTGAATATTTCCGAACTGGGTCTTGTAACGCAAACCGGCAAAGTGGTTTGGGGAAAATATGCCCAGGTCACGAATAATCCAGAGAACGACGGCGTTATCAATGCAGTGCTGCTTGTTTAACCTCGCATATTTCTCCCTACTTTTAAGCTTGCGATTAAATAAATAACTATATAAATATATAAAACATTGTTTGATTTTGTTCCATGTTTTTAGTTTTAAAACTAGTTTTAGCTTCGCTTTATATCTAAAAGATCTATAAGATTTTCTTTTAATTTTCTTGCAGTTTTGGTGACTGGTAATCAAGATGCAGATCTTCGTTAAGACCCTCACGGGCAAGACCATCACTCTTGAGGTCGAACCGTCGGATACCATCGAAAATGTCAAAGCCAAGATTCAGGACAAAGAAGGAATTCCTCCAGATCAGCAGCGTCTGATCTTCGCTGGCAAGCAGCTGGAAGATGGCCGTACCCTGTCTGACTATAACATTCAGAAGGAGTCTACCTTGCACTTGGTGCTCCGCCTTCGTGGTGGTGCCAAGAAGCGCAAGAAGAAGAACTACTCCACCCCCAAGAAAATCAAGCACAAGAGGAAGAAGGTCAAGCTAGCTGTCCTGAAATACTACAAGGTACAAACTAATCTCCGACACCCAATTACATTTTGATCTGTTCTTGGAATTCTCGAGTCTTGGTCTTGCGCTCTTTGACTTGAGATTTGGCGTTCAGAGTGACTTTTCTTTCCCTTCGTTCAAATAACACTTAACACCACAATTTCTAATTTGAACCCGTATTTATTTACAGGTTGACGAGAACGGCAAGATCCACCGTCTCCGTCGTGAGTGCCCCGGAGAGAACTGCGGCGCTGGCGTCTTCATGGCTGCCCACGAAGATCGTCATTACTGTGGAAAGTGCAACTTGACCTTTGTCTTCAGCAAGCCAGAGGAGAAGTAATTTGCTACATAACATGTACGTTTCCAAAAAAACCAATAAAATTTTAATTGAATAGTAAATTCAATCAACAAAACAAACAAAGAACGTTTTTTTAGATGCTACATTTATTTTGAAAATAAAGCAAAGTATAAAAAGCAATAATTACTTGACTGAGAAATGCAATTCGTTCAGTTCAGCATGTTAACCGTTGACTGTGTCGATATTCAGACTTTTGGACAAGAAAGTCAATATATCAGTAGCTTCCTCAATTCTCTTCGAAGTCGGCTTTCCGGCGCCGTGTCCGGCCTTTTGATAGACACGCAGTAAAACAGGATTCTTCTGAAAATCGGAATCACGGACAGCCTCCTGCAGGGCAGCAATAAACTTCAATGAATGTAAAGGACTGACGCGGTCATCATGGTCGGCCGTAAGAATCAGAGTCGATGGATACTCCGTTTCGGCACTTTTGGGAGTATGCACATTGTGCAGTGGTGAAAACTTGTAGAGATTATCAAAGTGCTCCTTTTCAGACGGATTTCCATAATCCGAACACCATGCATGTCCAATAGTAAACTTATGGAAACGTAGCATATCCATTACTCTGTTTAAAATAACTTTTAGTTAATTTATAGTCGATTTGAGCTGTATTATGACTTACCCGACTTGTGCCACCGCTGCTCCAAACAAATCGGGACGTTGGTTTATGCAAGAGCCAACTAGAAGTCCACCATTGGATCCACCTTGAATAGCTAAACGGTCCTTGGTCGTATATTTATTGTCAATCAAATATTCGGCGGCTGCTTGGAAGTCGTCAAAGACATTCTGCTTGTTTAAGAGACGACCACCGTTGTGCCATTTCTCGCCGTATTCGCCACCGCCTCGCAGGTTGGGATAGGCAAGGACGCCATCAAAGGTATCTATAAACATAAGGCTAAGGAAAAAAGATCTCTCAATGAATGCACATAAAGAACGATATAGAAGATTTCGTACCCTGAGAGCCCGAATGAGGGCAGCATACTAATGTTAAAACCTCCATATCCATAAAGAAGACATGGCCTGGGTTCAATAGAATCACGTTTTTTTCGAATAATAAACATCGGCACTTTGGTTCCGTCCTTACTGCTATAGAAAATCTGTTCTATGGCATAGTCCTCGCGACGGAATCCTTCTAAATTGAGCTTTATTTCGCGGAAAACCGTAGGCTTCTGATCAGGAGTCTTAAAATCGTATTGGTAAATGGAACCAGGATTCAAAAACGATGAAAAGTTGTAAAAAATCTCCGAATATCGCTTATCCCCCGAAGTTCCGACAATGGTTCCAATATCCAAATCAAATTCTCGCAGCAGCTTTCCATCTTTGAGAGAATTTACTTGCAAAACGCTCTGTACAATAAACTAATAAGTACTTCACAATAAGGAGCGATTATAATTTTTCTTACCTTTACATCCCTTATATAGCAAACAAGCAATTTGTCTTCATCGACGCACTTGACCCAATCCATTACATCCGACTTGTGCTCCTAATTTTTGCAAAAATAACTATAAACTTTTTTCCTACAAGAATATAGAAAATACTTACAGCAATAAGAGTCTGCCAGTTTTCCTCCTCAGGTTTTTCAAAGTCTATAAGGATTAATCGGTAATTGGGTGCATTTTTATTCGTGCGGAAGTACATCTTTGAGCCATCATTGGTAATATACTAAAGATATAGGAAGTTGTTATTTTAACAGACACTTTGTTTATTTACAATAACTCACATCGTAATCAGCTTCGAATTTCTCCACAATTTTCTTAACAGTCAGTTTAGAATTGATTTCTGCGCCGGGCTGCAGATCTGCGTAGAATACAATGTTGTCTCGGCAATCCTTGACAATAGCAAGTATCAAATATTTTCCACAATCGGATACAGTAGATTCACTAAATAGAACAAATTATTTCACTTCTATATTTATAGAAATAAAGTTACTTACATTCGCCATGAAGGTTCTTCAGGAAACTCGACTACAAGTGTATCCTTATCTTGACTCTCGCCCACACGATGGTAGTACAGCTTTTGGTTTTCGTTTTGTTTTGTCTCAGAGCCATCGGTTTTACCATCTTGATCGGGATATCTCTGAAAAACAATCATAAATTAAATGCCTTTCACAAAAAACACTGTCACTTACTCCATAGAAGAAGCCCTTATTGTCTTTTGTCCAAGATATTTCGGAGAACTTCACCTTTTCCAGAACTTCACTCAGATCTTTGCCGGTCTCAGCATCTCGAATGAGAATCTTTATCCAATCCGATCCACTTTCACTCAGACCATAGGCCATATATTTGCCATCGTCGGAAAACGATTTTTGGGTTAAAGCAATGGTACCATCTTCGGAGAGAGTGTTCGGATCCAGAAAGACCTTACTTTCGTCGGTCAGGGTCTTCTGCTGGTACATGACACTTTGGTTTTGTAAGCCAGTATTCATAAAGTAATAATAATAATTTCCATATCGCATTGGGCAGCCATATTTGGGATAGTTCCACAACTTCGTGAGCTTTTCATTTAGTTTTTTCCACTGATCCCCGCTTTCGAGGAACGGCCGGCTTATATTGTTTTGGGCATTCACGAATTCCTCGGTTTCCGCTGAATCTGGATCCTCCAACCACCGGTAAACGTCTTTAATAGGAGTGCCATGAAAGTCCTCCTCCACGGTGGTATCTTTTCGTGCGACTGGATACGCAGCGAGCTTTTTGGATAAAACGCTGGACATGACTCGGCTACCTTGCATATACATACGTGAAAGTAATAAAATTTCAATTCACATGCTCATGTAATCTTATTTTATTCTATATACTTACGGTTTAAAGGCAAGCTTCGATGTATATACTTTTTGGGCAGTGATTTTGGTACAATTATTTGGCAAAATCGGCGAATCGGCAAGGGGCCTTGAAAAATGGTATGCATTTGCAAAATTATCAATGCAAAAGTTGAAGTCAGACCTTTCGCAATCTCGATAAATATCAGGGGTACTCATTCACAATGACACAACTATCGCAGCAAACTTTGTGGACGAAGTTTTTTTTTATAAATTATTAAAATATAACACCAGAGCACTTTTAAAATTGTTCAAACATATTTCTTATACAATTTGTTTTGAAAAATATATATTAAAACACAAAAAATACAAAAACTACTAAAACTACGACAACTACTAAAAATATCGCGTCACCTGTTATGATATTATTAATGTCCTTTATATTTTAAATAAAAAATATTAAATAGCGCTATATCGATGAACTGTTTTTAAATTCCTTGTGAATTATTCGTAGTTTATGTTTTTACAATAATATGTACTAAAACATATTTTTAAATATCATTTATTTGTTTAAGTAAAAAAAGGAAAGCCAATGTAAAATATTTTAATTCCCACTGGTTATTTTCTCCCTCGTTTATTTTATTCACTTATTTTCTTTATAATTCAATTGACTAAAATTGGTAAAACTCTAGTAATACTGAAACAAATACTAAAACATTTATCGATAAATCCTAATACTAAAACAGTCAGATGTTAGCCGAGTCAACTATAGCTCAGAATTCATTAGCCCGAAAACAGCTTTTGACCATATGTGACGGGACATGTATAAACAGAACTTGGCAAAACTATCTGTGCACATGAATTAAACCGGAAAAAGGAGTTATTACTTTTCTTTTAGTTTTTTAGAGTCAAGGATTTTGTTTATTTGTTTGGTATGTAACTTTATGTTTATTTTTCGTTTAACAATTCTTCGTTTAAATGGTACTTCTTGAGTTTTCAATTTCCATATGTATGTTTTTCATGCAAAGATTTGCTTGTTAATATATGTACGTACGTAAGCGCACATAAACAAACAATATCTGTTTATGTATATATTAATTTTAAAGCAAGTTTATTGTGTTTTCGTTGATAGACGAAATGAATAATTTTATACATAAATTTGTAAGTTCATGGGCATGTTTAATCGAGTTGATGTCTATGGTGTATGTGTGCAATTTTGCAACTGCTCAAATTGGCGCTAGTGGCTCTTGGCCATTTGCAAGCAATGACTTAACAATATCTGTATGTATGGGTTTGTTTTTAGTTTTTTGGAATTGCTCCTACTCAAATTCCCTTAGCCACTTAATGAAGACAAGTTCCGTCAATGGCTGAACAGCATTCCAATATGCTCATGATTTGTGTTCTTTATATTTTCAGATAAGGAAATAACTATGGCTTCTGAAGGAGATCACATTAATAGGGATACCACAGTACGCGTTGCTGTAAGGTAACTAAAAATCATCATAAAAAATTAAAATTGAATTGTCAGATACCAAATATGATATATTATTGCTTTTCTAGAATCCGGCCTCAAAATTCCAGGGAGCTAATAGACCTGTGCCGCATTTGCACAACCGTAGCAGATGGGGAGCCACAGATTTTTTTGGGCTCGGACAAAGCTTTTACATTTGATTATGTGTTTGACAGTAATTCAACTCAAGTATGAAAATTTGAATATTTTTCATATGTCACTTCTCTAACCAACCTTATATTTAGTGTGATATTTATTCCGAATGTGTGGATCGGCTTGTGGACAGTACCTTGCACGGCTATAACGCCACAGTATTAGCCTACGGTCAGACAGGATCGGGAAAGACGTATACGATGGGTACAGGCTTTGATCATGAATCTGAACTATTTGAATCCATTAACCTTGGAATTATTCCGCGGGCGGTACG
This sequence comes from Drosophila vallismaia, assembly GCA_035047325.1. Classification (NCBI taxonomy): domain Eukaryota; kingdom Metazoa; phylum Arthropoda; class Insecta; order Diptera; family Drosophilidae; genus Drosophila; species Drosophila vallismaia. Next base: position 7,987,998 of record JAWNPU010000090.1, on the reverse strand, counting down.
GCATATATTCAGTGGTATTGAACAGCTAGAAGCCTCGACTTCGAAAAATGCACTGGCAGACGGAAATCCTCAGTTCAGCCTCGCTGTTCAGTACATCGAACTTTACAACGAAGATATATTCGACCTTTTGGATCCATTTAACAAAAACTCCAGCTTTAAAATACACGAAGATGGGGACGGACAAATTACAATAGCTGGCGCGTCTATTAAACCCATTTTTCAGCCGCAAGACGCTTTGAAGTAGGTTTTAAACACACAGCATATATAATAAATAATGTTTTATATATGTTCTTTAGATATCTACAGCAAGGAGCTTTAGCGCGAACTACAGCATCGACCAAAATGAATGATCAATCGTCGCGGTCTCATGCTATGTTTACAATTTTCGTTCGGAGACAGCGTTTGCTGTCGTCCTCGAGTTCGAGTACCAGTGTCTCGGATAACGATTTGGAAACTCTCACCTCAAAGTTCCATTTTGTTGACTTGGCGGGTTCGGAGCGGCTTAAGCGTACGCAGGCTACAGGCGAGAGGGCTCGCGAAGGTATTTCGATAAACTATGGCCTCCTAGCCTTGGGCAACTGTATCTCAGCCCTTGGGGACAAATCCAAGCGAGCTTTGCATGTGCCATACCGAGATGCCAAACTGACTCGTCTCCTCCAGGACTCTTTGGGCGGAAATAGTCAAACTTTAATGATTGCATGCGTGTCGCCAAGCGATCGAGATTTTATGGAAACGCTGAATACATTAAAGTATGCCAATCGAGCTAGAAACATAAAAAACAAGGTTAAAATAAACCAAGATCAAAGTTCCCGCACGATTTCCCAATTACGTAGAGAAATTGCAGCATTGCAACTGGAATTGTTAGAATATAAGCAGGTGATAATTCATATTTGATGAAAATTATATTTTTGATTTACATATTTGATTAATTTAATTGAATTTCCAGGGTAAACTTGTGGTGGACTGCGAAGGAAACACAACTCTTTCGGATACCTACAATGAGAATACTTTGCTGCTTTCTGATAATAAACGACTTCAGCAACGGCTGAAATCGATGCAGGAGACTGTTAATGTTTTAACCGAACGAAATGCACAATTGAAACTTAAAATGGATTCAAAACAATGGCAAAGCGAGGACAGCTCCGATTTTGAAATAACCGACGTGGTCGGAAACTATGTAATGGAAATTGAAAAGCTTCAAGCCAAGTTAATCGAATCCGAAGAGTTGCATAGACAGATGGAAAATGCTGCAATAAGATCACCAAATGCCAATAGACCAGTATTCGATGGTGAGAATTTTCGATATTTCCTAGTGTTCTTTTTCATTACAATTCTTTTTTTTCAACAGAACAAATCTTGAACAAATTCAAAAAACAATTGACTAAGGAAAAGGGATATGTAATGTCTCGATCCTTGTCCGGAATTGAAAATCAAAGCACCAGCGCGGAAGAGCCAGAACCTAGCAGCAGTGACTCCGAAGGTAACAGATTCTTTCCCTAATTAATACTTAACACTCAATGGTGGCCATAACCAATTTTTAGGTGAAGGGGTAGCTGCAGACCTAAATGAAATTAATTCCGACATTGAAATCAAAACAAAGCTAATAGAACAATTGGAGTTGTCACATGAGAGAATGGAACTAATGCGCTTGCACTATGAAGAAAAATTGTCCGTTTTAAATTGCAAAATCGTCAACACTCAAAAAGAACGTGACGAAGTTTTGTCAAATATGAGTACGTAGATTTTTAAATTTAACTACATAAAAGTTACTATTTTTATTTGTATGTTATAGACACTTCTGTAAATTCAAAAGAAGGCTTAAAAAAGGTAAAAATAGATTATGAGAACAAGATTTCCAGTATGCAAAGGGAGTTGAAAAAACTGCACAACGCTCAACGTGAACACATTCGCCAGCAGCGAGAACTTAAGTCGCACGAAGTCAGGATTGGCACTTTGCGACAAGAACTGAATGAGTTAAAGTTTACAAAGGTATATTTATTCGATCTGTCTAATACATGTCATATATGAAAACAGTTTTTCGTTAAATTTAGGTGAGATTAATGAAAAAAATGTCAGAACAATCCAGTCGACACAAGGAAGAAGATAGCCGAAAAGCAAAAGAAATTGCACAGCTACTTAAGGAGCAGCGTCGGCAGAAGAATGCTGTTATGAATCTGGAGGCCAAAGTGAATGCAAAGGAGCAAATTTTAAAACGAAAAACTGAGGAAGTTATTGCCCTGCGCAAAAGTCAGCGGGCAAAGTCTGGTCAAAGTGCTCCTCCGATAGCTTCGAAAGCTCTTGATGGGTTTACATCCCGATCCGTTCGACAGAGATGGGAAAATCTATATCGCTCTATATTGGCTGCGTCCAGGAATAAGCAGCTCATTACACAACTGGAAAAGGAACTGGAGCGTCTAATATTAGAGCGAGAAGAACTCTCCCACGAACTAAATATATTAGAGAGTGGCCCGTCTCAAAAATCAGAGGAGTTCAACGAAGTAGACAATTTAAAGACCAACATTCACTATATTCAAGAAAATATAGATCACGTACAAAATGCCATAATGGAATTTGAAGATTCAAAAGACTCTGTTCAAAGTGATCTAAACAAGATCCAGGCCATTTTGGACTCTTTTGGCTCACTAGGCGAAGCTAAATATATTCTTCAGAAATTCTCCGACAGCTCTGTTGTAATGTCGTGCAACTTGGCCATAGCCGAATCTCAATTGCAGGAGCACCAATCACTCCTAAAGGAAGCTCAACAGGAGAGCGCCATCCAACAGCAAATACTGCAACATTTCTTATCACAAAATAGTAATGTCCACATATCGGACATTTTCGATTCCTTCAAGAGCATTAGCATAGCCAATAGTGGGAATCCTGGATCTCAAAAGTCATTAGTTAGCAACGCTACGTATGACATACCACAAGAGGATCGACTGATGGAGTCTAGCCATGTGGAATTACGAGGAAGAAACAGCAGAAGCCCTTCGCCATTTGCCAACGCAGAAGCGTAAGAATAAATATTTCATTTTTGATGTCTCATAAAATGTACTTTTATATTCCTAGGTCTGATAAAAGCCCAAAAGTGCGTAGACGCACAGCTAAATGTCAAGATCTTCTTTTTGGAGAAACTGAAGAATCAGATAGGGTAATAAGTATATAAACAATTATTAAATTGTATTTAATAATATTGTATTAATGATCTAATTCAAGACTAAAAAATGACGCAATAACAAAATGACTATAAGATGAGATCATGTGCCTTATACGGAAGTTGTACAAAGTGGTGCTAAAATCAACCTTCAAACAAACAGGTAATTATATACTTTATTCGTAATGCTGAATCAATAAGTTTTTTAACCCATTATTTATTAGCAGACGCTTAATAAAAATAACAATATTAAGGACTCAATTCTCAGAGGGGTTTCCTGAAAGCTCGAGCTTCAAGCTTTTGTAATACCTATCTTCCCAGCCATACCGAATTATATATTAGGATAAATATATATATATATATATATATTAATTTTTAATATGTAAAGAGAACTGAAACAATAAACCATTAAATAAAAGATCATTTTTGTTTTAAATTTAAATATGTAACGGTTAACGTTTATCGAATGCAAAGCATGCTCTTCTTGTTTCTACAAACCGCTATAGTTACTTAGCGTTTTTAAAGCAAGAAAAAAATAAAAAATTTATTAGGTTAGTCAATATAGACTATAAAAAATAGAAACAAAAAAGGACTAAATGTAATAAATTTAAATTTGTATCATCCATTCTACTGTTTTGTTCTTGCATACCCCTCATATTTATCGATATTTTGGGCTTGTTTTGTCGCTATCTTGACTGTTATCGTTTATAGAATTTAAGCGGCAATTCTGTAACAAAAGCCTAACAAATAGAAAGAAATACAGGCAATTGTTAAAATGACTGAAAATAATGGATCCGCAGTGCGCATGCCTTGGTAATTAGTTTATTGCTTAATTGATTAAAACTTTCAATCATATACTTATTTCTTAGGGTGGAGAAGTACCGTCCAAGTGGCTTAGATGATTTGATATCTCACGAGGAAATAATATCAACAAGTAAGCAAAAGATTACCGGCATAAGGTGGAATCTAAACAAGATTTTATTCATTGCAGTTAGCCGGTTCATTAGTCGCAAGCAACTGCCCCATTTATTATTCTACGGGCCGCCCGGCACGGGAAAAACCAGTACAATTTTGGCCTGTGCCAGACAACTTTACGCTCCGCAACAATTCAAGTCTATGGTTTTGGAGCTTAATGCATCCGACGACAGGGGCATTGGAATCGTCCGTGGACAGATCCTTAGTTTTGCGTCTACGCGGACCATTTTTTGCGACACCTTTAAGTTGATTATTTTGGACGAGGCGGATGCCATGACCAACGATGCCCAAAATGCTCTGCGCCGTATTATTGAAAAGTACACCGACAATGTGCGCTTCTGTGTGATTTGCAATTATCTCAGCAAAATAATACCGGCGTTGCAGTCAAGATGCACTCGCTTCCGATTCGCTCCCTTATCACCAGATCAAATGATGCCCCGGTTGGAGAAAATCATTGAAGCCGAAGCGTAAGACGAGCTTAGATTTTAGTGATGTTATTTTATTATTCAGCATTTTACATTTTGTAGTGTTCAAATTACGGATGATGGAAAGCGTGCCCTTTTGAATCTTGCCAAAGGCGATATGCGAAAAGTTCTGAATGTTTTACAAAGCACCGTGATGGCCTTTGATACGGTGAATGAGGACAATGTCTACACATGTGTCGGGTATCCTTTGAGACAGGATATTGAACAGATACTTAAGGCCTTGTTGTCTGGAAACAGCGTGGAGGCGTCATTTAAAAGTACGTACATTAGGATTATAAAAAATTTAGATTCTATCAAATAAATAACAACACATTCTTTTTATATAGCTGTTGAAAATGCCAAATATGCTAGAGGCCTCGCCCTGGAGGATATTTTAACAGAACTTCATTTGTTTGTGATGAGGCGTAAGTAACATAATATAAATACAATCCGTTACAATAATTAACTTATTTTCTCATATCAATAGTTGAATTGCCAATGACTGTTATGAATAAGCTTATAATCAAGCTGGCTCAAATCGAAGAAAGGTTAGCCAAGGGATGCACAGAACCTGCACAAACAGCTGCCCTGGTGGCCGCTTTTTTCATTTGCAGAGATATGGTTTCTTTGGAGAAATAAATTTTAAAAAATGTTTAGAGTATAAAAATGCTTTTTATTCATTTCAATTAATTTATTTATTAAAAAAACATTAATATTGGCATCTGTTTTTAAAATGGATTCTTAAGCTTTACTTGCCGTTTCGATTCCATTGGTCCACATCAAATGAAAGTTTTGGGACGCTAACTTGCCGAGCTTTGCGAATAACTGATTATAATATATTTCTTTTTAAACATAAATATCACGGTATTGTTAATTGGATTGTGAATCATCCGGATTGATATCTCCGAGATTAGCAAATTGAGTGTCTTTCGTCAGTCCACAAATTGTTTCGCATCAAGTGCTTTGGGCGTAGCAGGCTGGATCCACCCTTAAAAAAATGGCAGCCGAAATAAAACCAGCACAGCGGAGCAACAATGATCGCTTTAACACATCTAAAAAGCCGGAACTGCTGAGTAAGCTTGAGGGGAGTAGCGATGATGTGAATGCGGCCATCCTTATTCCAGGCGAGAACGGCGTAATAAGCGTTTCCGATGACAAGTGCGTATGAAGTTGACTTTAAATAAAAAAAAAATGTACATATCTTTTGTGTTTACTTTTTGGGCTTCCAGAACTGTGCGTGTGTGGCTGAAACGCGACTCCGGCCAGTATTGGCCAAGTATTTGCCAATACATGCCCTCCGGCTGCACTGCCATCGAATACGTTCCAGACTCCCGTCACCTGTATATTGGACAGGAAAACGGCACTGTGACACAGTATACGCTCTCCGAAGACTGCAACCGTTTGTCATTCTTGCGAGATTACTTGTCCCACCAAGCCCGGGTGGTGGCTGTTGTTTTCTCCAAAACACACAAGTGGATATTATCTGCGGGCAAAGATAAGCAGTTTGCGTATCACTGTACGGACAGCGGAAAGCGAGTGGGCGGATACAACTTTGAAACACCATGTACAGCCCTCCAGTAAGTCTGATAAACCATAGCTTTGACCTCTTTGTTATCAGGAATTGTTTGTTTCGATTTGGTATATAGCCAGTATTAGGTTACAGGTGTACTGTAATTTCTTTGATATTCTCCAAAAATTATGTTCCCTTCACGTTCAAGAAGAACTCTTATAATTAGATGTCTAATTTTAGGTTTGATGCATTAGCCAAGTATGCTTTTGTGGGTGATCATGCTGGACAAATAACTATGTTGCGATGCGAAGTTCAAGGAGTTCAACTGATTACCACATTCAAAGGGCATTCAGGTATAAAACCTATTATACCTAAAAGAATTTTTAAATAAAATGTTTATATTTCAGCGGAAATTCGTTGTTTAAGATGGGTTGAAGGACCGCAACTATTGTTTAGCGGCGCCTGCGATCAGTCCGTTATTGTTTGGGATGTCGGCGGCAAACGTGGAACTATTTACGAGCTGCAAGGGCACAGGTGGGTTTTAAACCTACATTTTAATTAAATTAACTTAAATAATCGTCATTTTAGCAACAAAGTGTCGGCTCTGGCTTATGCCAATCAAACTCAGCAATTAATTAGCTGTGGGGAGGATTCCGTGGTTGTCTTTTGGGAAATGAATGCTATGCGAAAGGAAGTTCCTGACTGGGTGGAATCCAACAACTGTCAGCTCTGTTCCAGGCCCTTCTTTTGGAACTTCCGTTCCATGATGGATCAAAAGCAACTTGGTAGATATTCTGAAACATAAGTACATCAGTTATACTACAAATTGTTATTTGTCACAGGAATTCGTCAGCACCATTGTCGCCATTGTGGGAAGGCAGTGTGCGACAATTGTTCAACAAACCGTATTAACATACCCATTATGGGCTTTGAATTCGATGTTCGCTGCTGTGATCCATGTTATAAACAACTGCAGACTGTTGAGCGTCCCTCGCTGGCGTCATTCAATGATGCCAAACACTCTATTGTTTACATGGACCTTGACGAGGACAGAAAGCGCCTGTTGACCGTTGGCCAAGATAGGCTCATTAAGATCTGGGATCTCTCCAACATTTGGTCATAATCTTTTAGGTGTGCACATCCATAACACCCTAAATTAAGGTACCAAAGGTATAATCATTGAAAGGTGTTTCAGTCTTAACTGGAGTACCCACAGAAGGAGTGGAGTGGAAAGAATGACTAAAAGAATCCCAGCTAGGTTTTCATAATATTCGATGTAAAGCAATAATCATTGTATGTACGTACGCTACCGCAAACATAAAAATATATAAATTCATTGATTAAAGAAGACTATTTAAGTAGTTTATTTTATTTGGAAAAGTATAAAACTAATATCCACCACGGCCCGGTGGTGGTGCCCCTCGAATCATGCTTGGTGGCGGTCCGCGCATTGGTGGTGGTGCACCGCGTCCCAGATTGCCCGGCATCGCCGGCATTCCTCCGGGAATCATGCCCGGTGGCGGGGCACCCATCATCGGAGCTCTGGGTACTCCACGGCCCATCGGCGCCATATGCGACGGTGCGGGGCCGCCCACCCCGCGCACGGGCCCCTGCAGGCCAGCCGGCACTGAGGACATGTTCATCGGCACTCCCCTGCCTGCTACACGACCAATTCCTGGGCCTGGAGCAGCTCCGGGAATAGGGACGCGCGGAAGTCCCTCCTCTGGTGGCGGGGGTCCTTCAACCGTTAGTGATACTATGTTCTCTCCGCGAAGTAACACAAAACCCAGAACTCGCTTCTCTTCACGTTCGGGAACCTTTGAATTCTTTGAGCGGATCTTGCGGAACTCCTCGCAGTCCCCCAGAATAAGATTCATGTGTTTGTCGAAGGCCTTGAAAGTCCCTATGAACGTACGTGAATCCTGCAGAACGATTCGCACCCGGTAATTCAGGTGCTGAATCATTTTGTTATTCTTGCCGATAGTCTGAAATTAGAAATTTTCATTAGAGGGGTTCTTTTTTTGCGAGACCCGGCATTCCTAGGAACGCTTAGAAAATGCGGGCCAGGCGCGCGGCGCATTTGCTTATTTATTTCTCATCGTGCATTTACGCTTTTTCAAATATAAATATATATTTTATACATACCATTTTATATTATTTCTTAATAAATATTCAGGTAAATATTATAAAGATGCCGAATATAAAATCGCACGCGTGCCTCAGTGTGACCAGATGAACATTTGAATAACGATAAATAACAACCCATCCTGTAGTCGAAAATGTGGCAAAATTAAATACACAATTATTTAGTTATTTTTTACATTACATTATAGTTTCGTATTAATTATATTAATCATTATGAAATCCACTACTATAAGATTCTATCTTTGGCCTCCTAAAATGCTTGTTATCGACACGGTGTCAAACTTATTGGGTTTCCGTCTAAAAATAAATAATACAATAAAATTAGATCATTAAGATGGTTTTGTTATTGTTAAACTTCAAAATAACACAACTCATACAAAGTTAAAACTTTATTTTTCAACAAATCAATCCCTGGATACATTTATCGAACCAAAAACGAGGCCCCGTCCCTGGTCGTACTGTAAACAAATGACTGATATCGGAACCACGACTCGGTGTTCACCTGCGGCCACGTCATTTGACTCTCTTCGGTTCTCTCATTTATGCTGACATTCTGCTGAGAATTTTTTAGGAAGCGGCAAAGCACTAAGTATTACTCGTTGGCAAATTAAGGCGACAAATTATTTGGTAACGTATGCACCCGTTGAGCCGCATATATGTTGACGTTGTAACCGATTGAGTTCTCCACTTTTTAAGGGTGCGTTCTAACACGTCGAGAGACAGCGGAAGAAAAAACACAAAACAATAGAAGAAGCAGACAGCAGACACCTCGTATCAGGTCAGGATGAATATTTTTCGGTTCGCTGGAGACCTCTCGCATGTGTTCGCCATAATTATATTGTTGCTGAAGATATGGAAGACCCGATCGTGCGCCGGTATATCCGGCAAGTCGCAGATCCTCTTCGCCGTGGTATACCTGACCCGCTACCTTGATCTCTTCACCACATACGTGAGCCTCTACAACTCCATAATGAAGGTGCTCTTCCTGGCCACGTCCGGTGCCACGGTTTACTTTATGTACGTGAAGTTCAAGGCAACCTACGACCACAACCACGATTCCTTCCGCATCGAATTTCTGCTGGTGCCGTGCGCCCTTCTCTCTCTGGTGATTAACCACGAGTTTACTGTGATGGAAGTGCTGTGGACCTTCTCAATCTATCTGGAATCGGTGGCCATCCTACCGCAGCTGTTCCTGGTGAGCAAGACCGGGGAGGCCGAGTCCATCACAAGCCATTACCTGTTCGCCCTCGGATCGTACCGCGCCCTCTACTTGCTCAACTGGGTCTATCGGTACATGGTGGAGTCGCATTACGACCTCATCGCGATCTTTGCCGGCATTGTTCAGACCATCCTCTACTGCGATTTCTTCTACTTATACATTACCAAAGTTCTTAAGGGCAAGAAGCTACAACTGCCGGCATAAGGGGTCGTATGCTTTTTGGTACACATCATCAGTCGAAGGCATTAAGATACAAGTGAAAACATTCAGACGGAGATGATAGATGGAATGAAAACGAAGTGAAAAATGCGTGGACCGTTTGACAAAACATATTTAGTTCATATTATACAGAAGATGCATCGAGCGGAGAATATAAGTTGTAATATTATTATTTTTGAGAAATAAACCGAACATCGGAAGTCAAACAAACTTGCAATATCCAAATAATGCATTCACTTTGTAATGCATAATTGATGCATTAATCTCCGTTACTCGATACCCACATTCTAAGCTGTCTCAAAATCCAAAAATATTTTATAATAGTATTCCTCGAATGGAGCAATTGTGTATTTAAAGTTTATTAAACAGGTTTTCTTCTTAAGCGGAGGCTTTTTCATTGATTACAATACCACTGAAGAGGTCATAGATTTCTTTGATTAAATTAGAGTTTAAAGAGTATCAATTAAATAGCTTCTAAGCGGAATGTATCCTAAAAATCCGATTAAGTTAGGTCTTAGTTTTGTGGCTTATTTAAAAGTCAAATAATTGCAATGCCGTCAGCCCCAAACTTGTACTTGTGGAAACTCCAAGTGTTAAAATTAGTGCACAATTTAAATAAATTCAAAGTAAATCGACTGTATTCCATTTTCTGCATCTCCCATCTCCGCTCTACGCTTCCCCATTGATATAACAAATAAGTATGGATTTTAAAAATTGCGATCATAAACAAACATACCTAAAGTGACATACATACAAATATTTTAATACCTTTTAAAACTTACATATAACTACAAATTAAAAAGAAAAGAAAACATTTTGTTTTATTTGAGTTAGAAGATTACGGTGAATCTAAAGTAGTTTTTACAGTTCACTTAATAGCAGCATTATTTTTTGTTTGCATAAAATAAATAAACTTTTTCTAAAAAAGAAAATAAATCTTGAACTTGTTTTGTTAGAGCTCCGTAAATAACTATTAAAGGGTTTAATCAGAAGCATGAAAAAATTACCATTTTTATTAAATTTTAAGCTTTTTCAAGACAATTTTGAAATTTGTGATAAGCCTAACCCCTAAAAGCCAACCTGAAACGACTATTCAAGCTTTGGTCACATTGACAAAAACGTTTCATGTAACCAAAACAAAAAATGGTAAGAGCCGGGCTTTTAAACGTTTTATTGCGCCAAAATACGTTGGCCAGGAGTTTTTTTAAATTCGGGAAAAATAATGGGTACGACTACTATTTTTCTTTATCTTGATACGTTAAAAACAAGTAGTACTTTCAGAGATACAGGAAATTTCCAACGAATTATATCCGCCGGCAAGGTTTCCGAGGAACGCAGTGTTCCTGATGAGATCCAGAAGCCCGAGTACTACTTTAACAGCTTACCGCCTGGAAATACCCTGGGGACGCCAGAAATTAAAAATGAGGAGCAGATAGGAGGAATGCGTTCAAGTGGAAAACTTGCAGCACAGGTTCTGAGGGAATGTGGAAAGCTAGCAATTGTTGGCAAAACCACCGATGAGATAGATGCTTATGCCCATGATCGGATTATTGCAGCCAACGCCTACCCATCACCACTTAGATATGCGGGTTTTCCCAAATCCATCTGTACTTCAATCAATAACATTGCATGTCATGGCATTCCCGATGATCGAAAGTTGGCCAACGGCGATATTATAAATATTGATGTTACGGTGTTTTTGAATGGATACCATGGAGACTGTTCAAAGACCTTCCTTGTTGGTGATGTGGACGAAAAGGGTCGCTTTCTGGTCGAAGCCACAAAATCGTGCCTGGATCAGTGCATTGCGATTTGCGGTCCTGATGCGGAGTTCAAAAAGATTGGACAGTTTATTGACAGCTTTTGCATAGAACATGGCCTGGAGTCTGTGGCAGCTTTCATTGGCCATGGAATCGGAAGTTATTTCCATGGCCCTCCAGAGATATATCACTATTGTAGGTTTATTTGTTTTGTATATTAATTTTGACTATTAGGTGCCTATAAAAGGTCATAGCAGATGTTAAATCTAATTCTAGGAATTCGAAAATTGTACAAAAATGAAACTAATTTGTAACCCTCCTTTTACAGATAATGATGTCCCGGGAAAGATGCAGCCCGGCATGACATTTACCATTGAACCAATTCTGTCTCTCGGTGGATCAGAGTATGATCTCCTGGAGGATGGATGGACGGCAATGAGTATAGATGGAGCTCGCAGTGCCCAATTCGAACACACCATTCTGATCACAGAAACCGGAACAGAAATACTTACAAAAGCTTGATTTCTGTACATGAATTTTTATTCGTGACGTTTGCAAACATGTTGCTAGTTTGTTATTCCCATAAAGTGTAAATATGTGTCTGATGACAGTCTTGTGCAGTTTGTGCCTGGTAATTCATCGACTCCGGATAGTAGGTGCTCTCTATTAAGTTTTGAATAGCAGTGCAATTAACTGCAGATAGCGTTTGACTTTTGCACCGGCTTTTGAATCGGTAGGAAGAGCTTGAACTCCGGCGGCAGTTCGTCCTCCGAGTAAAGCCGATCTGAGAAGTAAACGCGTCGGATGCGGCAGTTGGCATGAATCTGCACCCGGAGCGTCTCCACATAGTTGGTGCCGTAGGCTCGCCGCGTAAAGTCGGACAAGTTGAACTGGATTTGATTCCATCCCTCGTCCAGGCGCATGGGCATTGTGCAAATGAATGGCTTTACACGGGTTGTTGACTGGTAGTTGCTAGCCCGGAACCTCCGTCGCACGTTCTTGTCGTCCAGGACCTTTTTAGGGTGGGAAAAAGTTACCAAACCGACAAAAGGACAAAAGGAGATCAGGGTTAAAAGCTTACCTGCACTTCGAACGTAAAGTACTTCTTCATGTTCTTTATGATCATCACTAGGAAAGGCAGCTTGATTCCCAGCGTCTTCTTGGGGTCCGCTGGGCACGTTATGAAAGTTGTGCTGACATTTGTGCCGACTATTTCGAGGACGAGACTCTGTATGTCGTTGTCGGTGATGCGCTTGATGTGGCCATTGCGAACTTTCTTATCCCATAACTGCAGCGGTTTTGAGCCAATACTGTACAGAATCGATAGGAATCCGGATTGGAAAGTGTTTTTGAACATTTCGCCACTCCAGCAGCCGGCAGCCGGGGTTTTCTCACAGAATAATAGTCTCTTGCAAATTTATATTAGGCCAGTTAATGTTGGCCGGTAATTTGTGCACAGCCGGAACTCGTACAAACTACGAACATGTATACAAAACTATGTTAAATTTTCATGTCAATAGGTTTGTTTAGCCACGGCCTGCTTGTTGTCATAACAATGGAGATAGTGTTGTCAATCTAAACGTTTGGTATCTTAATTTTTGACACCTATAAAAAATTATATTTCTTTTATTCAGCTATGTATGTAGGCAAAGGGAACTATACGACTACTTGATGTTTTAAAAATGTGGAATAAAAACATCTAAATGATCATAAAAAACATCGATAACATCGCAACGATTGCGCCGTATCGAGGCGAAATATCGGAATAATGATTAGTGTTGCAAAGCTCGAAAAAACTGTGCTGCAAAGCTAAAAAGGTACTTCGATATATTTATTTTCCCCAGAACAAATGGCTTCATCGTCGAGGTAAAATTTTCGTTTTTTTGTTAATTTAAAGGCCTTGTGAAATGAGTTTTTTGTTCAGATTGGACAACAACAAGGTGTGCTGCTATGCGCACCCAGAGTCTCCCCTGATCGAGGACTACAGGGCTGGGGACATGATATGCTCCGAGTGTGGTCTCGTTGTTGGCGACCGCGTAATTGACGTTGGTTCCGAGTGGCGTACGTTCAGCAACGAAAAGAGTGGTGTGGACCCCAGCCGTGTTGGTGGCCCGGAGAACCCTCTGCTCAGCGGTGGAGACTTATCCACCATAATTGGACCAGGCACAGGGTCGGCCTCGTTTGACGCCTTTGGAGCACCCAAATACCAAAACAGACGCACTATGAGCAGCTCGGATCGCTCCCTGATATCTGCATTTAAGGAAATTTCTTCGATGGCGGATCGTATTAATCTGCCGAAAACCATTGTTGATCGCGCCAACAACTTGTTCAAACAGGTACTTTCTGAAGGTGTTAATTTGGCGCTTTTAAATCAAAATTCCTTTGCAGGTTCATGATGGCAAGAACCTCAAAGGCCGTTCAAATGATGCCAAGGCTTCGGCCTGTTTATACATTGCTTGTCGTCAGGAGGGAGTTCCCCGAACTTTTAAGGAAATCTGCGCAGTTAGCAAGATCAGCAAAAAAGAGATTGGTCGATGCTTTAAGCTAACATTAAAGGCCTTGGAAACAAGTGTAGACTTGATTACCACGGCTGATTTCATGTGCCGATTTTGCGCAAATCTGGGTATGTTTTTGTTTGGCTTTTGTGTTATAAAACATCAATAAAATATTTATTAACAGACCTGCCCAACATGGTACAACGTGCTGCCACGCACATCGCCAAGAAAGCCGTCGAAATGGATATTGTTCCTGGTCGTTCCCCAATATCGGTGGCTGCAGCTGCCATTTATATGGCATCACAGGCGTCCGAGCACAAGAGAAGTCAGAAAGAAATCGGGGACATAGCCGGAGTGGCCGATGTTACTATCCGACAGTCCTACAAACTAATGTATCCCCACGCCGCTAAGCTCTTCCCAGAAGACTTCAAGTTCACCACACCCATTGATCAGTTACCCCAAATGTGAATCTTTCTGTACATTCGATGCTCAATACTAACGCTAACATTAAGAGAAGAAAATTTCTTAATTTAATCACAAATTTACGATTTTATTAAATAAAGTTAGCATAAATAATATTCAAACCTAACTGTTGCACCGAGCAAAACATAAATATGTAAATGGTAAAAGTCGCCGAGTTAGACCCAACCGGTATTATAAACGTAACACAATATTTTATATCAACTCGTATTTTTGTATATTGTTTTTGATATTTTATACATAGCTTATTTGTATATCTTGGTTATAGGCTAATACCAAAAAGCTATCAATCAGAATAAATAGTTACGTACTACGTTTATACGCCAGTTATTTGCAGAATGACATTTTGCAACGATCAATTGTTACCATATAAGCTTTAACTGTTCAATAATCTGGGATGGTTTAAATATTTTCTAACAACAAACTTGAAACAATTATATCACTAACAAAACGTTCAGTGGCAAATAAATAGAGTATTATAACGCAGTACATGACTTAAGGCATTTGAAGAACCAAGCACGCAATCAAAAAACTTTTTATAGATACAAAGCAATAGAAGTACGCTAATAGTAAATGACGAATTATCAGTCGCCAACAATAGTTATTGCTGATTTTAAAGAGTGTACATTTATTTAACTAGTCAATAGAAAGCGAGCACTTCTCGTCATCGTTGTGGCCCACACACTCCAGTGCCGGTCGATGCTCGGAATCCCACATTCCCGGACCGCAGCGTTTGCATAGGCCACTTAAAGTGCAAGGGATTTTTGGCAACTGTCGATATTGGTGCAACAGGCCACGCGCCTTGCGTAGAATCAACTGACCGTCCATATACATGGCCAGTGAGCTGAAATGTAGTAGCATCTCGTCCGGCCGTAAATTCTGGGCTATCACATCATCCGCATAGACCGCAATGATGGCTAGGCAAAGGAACAAATGGAAGTAGTCGGTCAGGAAGTTTGACCAGCAGGCCTCCCACATGCGAATGACCACGGCTTCGGTAAATTCTCGCTTAAAGCACAACAGCAGCCATCTGTGGCAGAAAAGCAGTTCCATAGAATCGTTATGCTGCGCAAGGTGCTCGTAGAAGCGCGGCAGCATCACTCGGATCAGTTCCCGCAAATAGCTTAGATTGTGGTCTATATCTCGGTCGGTGGGCGTGCAGACGAAGAACGCCCGTTGCATTAGGCCCACAAAACACCAAAAGGTCTCTGACTCGTTCTGGACTTCGCAAAGCACAGGAGCTAAAAGGTCACTCATACCCTGAAATTAGAGAAGTTTGAAATTCTTATTTCAGGACTTGTGGATTAAAAATGAATAGTAATGTCCTACCTGAGAGTAGGATAATCCTGTGTTGTATGTGGCGAAGTTGAGCAAAATGTTCTTCATGACCTCGGTATTGGGGTTGTCATCTCCGCAAAAGAAAGGATTCGTTCGATCTGTGCGGACGACATCCTTCTCAACCACGCACTGTACGGTTTTCCAAAAGTGTATTTGTTGTTCCGGGGACATGGAGTATAGTCGTTTCCGGGTGATTTCCTCATATTCTTGTCTTTTGATGTCCATCAAAACGGCTCTGTCTTCAAATGTCGAAGAGAAGGAATAACACTTCAGGAGGAAAGGCCAAACGGTCTTCCGCAGGCTCTTTTCCAGTCCGCCGAAAAACACACACTTTCGGAGAAGCAAATCGTCCTCGATCTGTCCCTTCTCGTTCAAGAGAGTTCCATAAAAGAAGTTAGTTGTTATCTTCTTAACGTCCCCCTCATCAGGATGCATTTCCGACTTCTTAACCTCCGGTCTGCAGACCATAAAGTGCCTATAGGGTAGGTCGAACTTGTCCTGTCCCGTTTCCGATGTGATGTTGTGCAGGAAGCAGTGCCATTGGTGCAGCACTTGGGCCAGGTGGTCCAGTCCTCCGTAGTGGAAGTGAAGTATTTTGTATTGGGATTCCCGTGAAGCAATCACCAGTTGACCGGATGTACAGTTGTCATCGTTGAAGAAGAGGCGAAGGGATCGCATTTGGCTAAGATCCACAGAGAAATGCCGACATTTCATCGCAGATTTTTGGCGATCGGCCGGTGTCGAATTGCCGCTGTCGGGGAACTCCAGATTGTGCTTGAAAGCCAGGAGTTCCGGGGTAGTCCATTTCGGGTTGTCAGATGCAGCTCCATCCGCCCCACATCCACCCACTTGTCCACTCGCGCAGTCAACACAGCTATTTCCATCGGTGCGAATTGTTATGCAGTTGAAAGACTGAGATATATTACTGTTTTCGATCTGTGGATTGGAAATGGTTATATTAACCGAAGTAATGGGATTGTTCTTTAGTAAAGCGGTCAGGTCGTCAATTGATGCAGCTTGCCCTCCCAGCAAGGGCTGGAGTTCGTTTTTCAGTTCCTGCATTTCAGCGGCATTGTCGTCTTCCTCCCGGATCTCTCGCTCCTGAATAGTTTGCGGAATAGCAACGTGGCAGTAGCCGTTCCGCAAATCCGGTGACTTGGTCCGTGAATTGCATTGACCTCTGCAATCTTCGGTGTTTAAATTGGTATATTTGCATAATGAAGAGTTTGGTATCCAGGTGAGGAGCAAGGTGGGCCGTTTGGCGCTGTTGTACTGATCAACGAAAGTCTTGGTCGTGCACGTCAGATATCCCGGATTATGCAGTATGTCGGACTCATCCCGCGCGATTGTGGGCGGGTGGATGCAAACGTTATTCTTGCAGAAGAGGATTTCGTTGTCTTCGTAAGAGATATCGATTTTTCTGTCTAATCTTTCGTCACCTAGTATGAAGCTAGATGCTTTTTTAATAATACTTCCTATGGGCATTTTGCAACTTAATCGTGTTGAGCAGGGAGCTTGACGCAATTACTTTTTTTTCGTTCGGATTAGAAAACTTATTTTCAAACAGGGTGGGAAGGGATGCGTTCCTCTGGTTAGCTTTTGCTATGGTTGAATATTGACGGGCAATCGTTGCTGGTTACCATTATTTTTAATGCTATGTCGTTATCATTTCTTTTTTTAACACAAAAAAGGGTCGAAATGAAGAATAACTATAAATTTAGCTGGATTTCAGCGACCTCTCACAAACGGGATGACATTGGGCGAAAAGAATCTGAGTCCAAACTTAGCGCATGCGCCTTTTCAAGTTGACTAAACTAACTTTCGATACTTCAATTGTTTAATATTTTAATATTTCTTTAAAAAGTCTGTAAAAAAACATTCCCTTCTATATAATTCTATATAATTGAAAAGAGATTTTAGGTTTATTTTTTTTTAGGTTTTATTTTATTTTTAATTTAATTGTTTTATTTTACTTAGAATGTAGAAGCGTACCATAATAAAATAAATTATTAGGAGATTAATAATTTAAAACCGATTCAAGTTTAGGAAATTTGAAAAAAACGCTGACATTGAACTAACTTTCCTTGTTACTTATCGATATATTTTTACTTTGCCATCTCTGGGATGTACAGAATCAATAAACGTACGGAACAAAAATATTTACATTCTTTAGGAGATTATTTATAATTACTATAATATGGCCAGCAAGAGAAAACACCCCTCGTCGGGAAAAGCCCAGGATGATTCCGTTAAAAAGCACACTCTCGACTCGGATGAAGAGGACTCCGACGACTACGAGCGGTAAATTTTGTAAACAATAAACAATTCGAATCGAATGGCATTAATTTTTGTTTATTTAGGGAATATCTAAATGATAGTGACATTGAAGGTGGAGAAGAGGGCATAGCAAAAGTTGAAGACGATGTGAAGCTAACGCCTTTCAACATGAAGGAAGAGCTGGAAGAAGGCCACTTTGACAAGGAGGGTCATTATCATTGGAACAAGGAGACCGAGGCCAAGGACAATTGGTTGGACAACATTGACTGGGTGAAGGTAGGAAATGTTTGTTTTACAGTCTGTTTCGAAGAATACACGTTTTGATTTATAGATAGGCCAAAAGAAAAACGCCTTCGGTCCTGCCAAAGACGACTCGGATTCAAATTCTACGGATGATGAAGCGATTGTACCTGCGGAAAATGCTTTCAACTTGTCTATGAACCTGATGAAAATGTTGGAGTATATGAAAGAAGGAGAGACTGTTAAGATGACCCTGCAACGCCTAGGAAGCCAGCGACCAGTTCTAACTACTTTACAGAGAATCAAGCAAAAGAAAGCGGGCATCGTTGATACCAAGACGCAGGAAATTTCTAAGCTAACCGAATTGGCAAACGAAATTCTGTCGAAAACCGGCAACATGGATATCTATGAAGAGACCTTTGAAAAAATCAAGGCACAGCTTGCAAATCTTCCTGGCACAAGCAAAACCAAAGCCGCCGATGATATTGACATGTATGCCGATGACTTTGAATCAAAAGAGTTGGAGCGATCCAAGGGCGCCACCACAGTATCTACGGATGCAATATCATCTCCCACAGAGGTAACGTGGGAGTTTAAATGGAAACAAAATGAGGACGAAGTTCAAGGCCCGTATAGCACCGAAAAAATGCTGAAGTGGTCCAAGGAGGACTACTTTAAGAATGGAGTCTACGTCCGAAAATGCGGCGAAAATACGAACTTCTATTCCAGCAACCGAATAGATTTTGATTTATATTTATAGAGCTTAAGATGGAATTTAAAAATGTAGTTCAGCAGGCTTTGTTTTTGCTTGGAAAATAAGCTCCAGCCTGGGTTTCAAAATAAAGTTTTAAATTATTTTACTTTGCATAACTGTGCGTCATCATCAGAACTATCTATACCTATTTTTTATTTTGACATTAAGTTTAGTTAAGTTAAAGTTCAGGAAATTATTAAATGATAATTTAAAACTTGACAATGTACTAACTATCGATAAAAGTCACGCAAAGTTAGTTTCATCTCTAGCTGAAAATTGTTTTATGTTTAATTAAGGTCTGATAGTTCGGGAATTATCTATTATCTAGTGTAATGAGTATTAAGTAAAAGCACTGGCTGACATCGCTGGCTTCACCCAAGGACTTCGGCCCCTGTAGATCTGTTGTGGAATTTGCACGTCGAGTGCAAGAAAAACCTATTACTCAGTGCTTCTGTGTGAAGGCCTCAATCAGTGGGTGCAACCGACAAAATATAGTTTTGGACCAGCCGCAACATTTGCCATAATGACAACAAAGCACATTTACTCCACGACCAATTTATCGGATTTGCAGCTAAAAGAGCAGGGAAACTGCCTGTTCGCAGCTCGAAAATATGACGACGCAATAAACTGCTACTCAAAGGCCATCGTAAGTGTCCCACCTGCCATGCCCGAAAGTGTGTATGTTGTTTATATTGTTGCTGGCATGCGTTGTCCCGTTTTTTCTAGATCAAAAATCCAACAAATGCCACATACTTTACGAATCGAGCCCTCTGCAATTTGAAATTAAAACGCTGGGAGCTATGTTGTCAGGATTGTCGCCGAGCTTTAGACATTGATGCAAACCTGCTAAAAGGGCACTTCTTCTTGGGCCAAGGACTCATGGAAATTGACAGTTTCGACGAGGCCATTAAACATCTCCAACGCGGTAAAAGTCCTTGTCATCCTTGAATATACAAATATGTATAAGTTTACTTAATCGTTTCACAGCCTATGATCTGTCGAAGGAGCATAAACAAAATTTTGGCGATGACATTACATTGCAACTGCGACTAGCTCGTAAAAAACGCTGGAATGTCCTAGAAGAGAAGCGAATACACCAAGAAATCGAATTGCAAAGCTATCTAAATCGGTAATTACATCAGTTAAATAAAAAATTTAAAACCCCTTAAAAACTTAAAAAATTACCTATGGTTTTTTTCAGATTAATAAAAGGGGACATGGAAAATCGTTTGGCTCAATTAAAACTGAATGATACTTTACACGATGATCAGCTTAAAGATAAGCAGCAGGAAATTGAACAGGAGTGTGTAAGTTCCTCTAACCTTACCTTATATATTCTGGGCTATTGTCCATTGAATTAGAGGTTAATTTTTTATGACTTTTATATTAATAGCATAAAACTTACATTCTATGTTTTAGGATGACAACATTAAAGAACTAAACAATATATTTTCAAAAGTAGACGAACGACGAAGGGTAAGTAGAAAAACCCATAATTTCTTAATGATTTAATTATTTCTAACCTTTTGTAAACTTTCAGAAACGTGATGTTCCAGATTTTCTTTGTGGAAAAATAAGTTTCGAGATATTAACTGACCCTGTGATAACTCCTTCTGGAATTACCTATGAGCGTAAAGATATAGAGGAACATTTGCAGCGAGTTGGTCATTTTGATCCCGTCACTCGGGTTAAACTCACTCAGGATCAATTAATACCAAATTTTTCAATGAAGGAAGTTGTTGACTGCTTTATTGCTGAGAATGAATGGTCTTTAGATTACTAAGTGATTATTTACAAACCTACACATGTAATGATTAGTTGTTAGAACCCAGTTCCCATTGTCTAAAAAAAAAACAGAATAGTGATAATAAATATGGATGTCCAAGTGTTTTTATTTTGTTTTTGGAGTTAGAGAAACAATCTTTCAACCAATCATAATATAATCTTATAAACATCATTTGTAGCTCCATTGATTTCGATTTACTTTCGTTATATAATACGCATTTCTAATTGTTAACCAGAGAAATAGATAATAAATATTGTGAAATAGCAGAATACCGGGTTCCGGTCAAAGGGCATGGTTCCGATTTTTGAAAATCAAAAAGAGCTAAATTGGCGGGAAAATAGCTAAATTTGGCAACACTGCTTTCAGAAGAGTGTTGTAAAGTTTGATTATAATTTTGTTTTGTTTTGAAATGAGTAACTGGGTTTAAATTCAAGTTTTGATAAAATTTCTTTTGCCTTCAAAATGGACTCATCTCAAAATCAATCGCAGGTGGCAGAAGAATCTGAGGAGGGTCTGCGCATTATTAGCCTTCAGAATTTGATTGAGAGAAATATTGAAATAGGCAAGTGCCAGAATGGCGGTAAAATTTTTGCATATTTTTAACTATGCTAGTAATGTATTGCTTTATTTCAGAGCAACATATTGAACAACAGACTATTGACGAATCGATATTGGCGATTGAAAGCATTATTAGCAAAGCAAATGATATAGTTAAAGGGCATGAAGAGCGTCGCACAAATTCTACGGAACTTGTTCTGGACACCGAACTGCTGCGAAGGAATCATGAGGTTGTTGGAAAGGCCATTGAGTACAACACGAACTTTACGGACAGAATGATGGTTACAGCCATTGTAAGTAAAGCATATCAATTGTTTCATTTACCAATAACAGCGGAACCGTCAATAGAACAATTTGGTTTTCAAAGAAAACGAGGAGGATTGGGACGCCATTTGCTCACTGGCCATTCAATTTGGAAGGCCTCTTTTCACCAACGACAGTATGCTTCCCTTCGTAGATGTTGCCCCGAAGGAGCACGTACCCAAACAGCGTGCCCAACGAAAGCAAAAGTCGGAGGTAAGTCATGGGAAGCTGGAACCTATAGACCACAGTCTCAATAATGAATCCATTTGAATCTTCCCTTTAACAGGTTGAGGAAAAGCGGCCAAAGATAAGCGATAAATTGGAGAGGAAAGACGAAGGCGCTGCATCCGTCTCATATGTGCTTAAGCAGATTAGGCAATTATATCGAGAAGGTGGTAGTCAGCCAATACCATATTTTAAGCTAATTTGCAATCCAGATAACTTTATGGATACAGTTCAAAACGCCCTGCTAGTCTCATTTCTTGTTAAAGAGAATTATATTTCCGTTGAAAATGGCGATGATGGCTTACCTCTTGTTCGGGTGGTTCCGAATCCAAAGGCACCTGGCCAAGATGAGCCTGCTCAGGCAATTTGTACCATCGACGTAGCCTACTGTGAGGTACGTTTTTTTAAATATGCAATATTTTTACAATGCTTATGTTTATTTTTGGTTTGCAGAAAATGGCACGGCATTATAAGATCCGGGAACCAATGCTTAAGAAACTACAATCCACGGAAAGTTAAATTTGGAAAATATAGATTTCTAAATATCGAATGTAAACTTATTTAAGAAGCTGTAAAATGAAAACAGTGTGTTCTTATGGATAAGCTTAAAGACTATGTTTCAATAAAATTTTTCAATAAAAAACATATATTAATGTATAGTTTTTGTTTAATTGTATCTTAGAAATTAAATTCAGGAGGTACAATAATTATTGTCACAAAAAATATCCAAAAACTTAGCCAAATGCTGTCACCCCATGATTTTGAAGTTAATTTTCACGGAAAAGTTCATAACTTGGTTAATAGTTGGCTGATCGGCAAATGTTATGCCTTCCCGACCTGAGATCTTCGAGTTCTTTCAATTTCTATCAAAAACTGGCCATCGAAAATCCGACCCATTTTTCGCAAATTTTGAAAGGGGTAACATCATAATTTTTTTAAAAATCGACCAAAAAATTAATTTTTGAATTGTTGTGATATTTTGATGCTGATCGAATCAAATTGAAACCCTGATTCATAAATGGTATTCCCTTTTAAAATCTGATTTAAAATACATAAAATATTACCAAAAAACTGTCCAAAAACTTCCTTTTTTGGCCAATGCCGTACCTTTTGGTGAAAAGGACATTTCAGCTCGTCAAATTTCACGGAAAAGTCTATAACTTGGCTAATACTTGACAGATCACCGAATGTTATACCTTCCCGATCTTAGATCATCGAGTACTATCAATTTCTATCAAAATCTGGCAACCTAAAATCTGAGCCGATTTTCGAAAATTTTGAAAGGGGTTACATCATGATTTTTTCAAAAAATCGATAAAAAATGTTTTGTTCTACTTTTCCAATCTTTTGATGCAGATTGAGAAGGAATGAATTCCTGATTTATAAATGGTATTCCGTTTCCAAATCCGATGAAAAATGTATAAAATATTTGCAAAAGATTGTCTGAAAACCATCAATTTGGGACAATGCCGGTTTCCGAACATTTTGAAAGGCTTGATTTTTTAAATCGATTGTTCTACTCTTCTAATATTTTGATGAAGACTGAGAGGAAATGAATTCCTGTTTCATAAATTGTATCCCTTTTCGAAATCCAAAAAAAATGTATAGTTTTATTCATCATCAATCATTGATCCAAGTTTGGGAAAAAGGAGAACGATGCAACAAAAGATTATGCTTTTGTGCTTGGAATGCGCCATTAATTTTAAAATCACTCCAAAGCTTGAAATAAGTGTAATTTTGGCTGCACAGTGCTATTAATTGAATTCCGTTAACTTAATTACACAAAGAAGAAATTAAGATTAATTAAGATTTATTACGGCAAGAAGCTTAGGGTTAATTGCATTTATGTGGTCAATGGAGTTTAAAAGGCTTGGCGTAAAATAAATGCTTGATAATAGCGCCTCACATCTATACAAACTTGATATATTAGTTATTAAATTATAGAGACCTAATTATCAGATTTTAGTTTTGTCTTTTTACAACGCGATCCGCCACAGAAAAAACATCTTAAATGTTGACAGTACATAAGCGGTTATCTTCGAGTTCATAGAATCTTTAGTTTAATATAAAATGAAGATTTATTACTCAAAACAAGCACAGAATTAATTACCCAATTAGATGGTGCCCAATTTTTGAAGTTCAAAAGAAAATATGGTTAGTATTAAGAGCAGCTTTGGAAAGTTTGGCAAGTTTAAAATATTTGAATGATTTAAAATATTAAAATAATAGAACGTGTTCGTCTTAAATTTTTTGTTAATTCATAAGTATTTATGTATGGCTTTATATTGTTTTATGTTAATTGATATTGAAATGATTGCTAAATTGGAAAACAGTTTCTGGACTTGACATAAACAAAACCATAATTCCGACTTCAAGTTTTGTTGAATTATAACCAATTTAGGAACTATAAATTTCTTTGGATTACTTTCGCATTTAGCGTTGGGTTTGCGTAATCTTCGAATGTACATTTGTTCTGGTATTGATGTTCAACTGAAAGCCCCATAAAGTTACATACAAATATGTACGAGTATGTGCATAGACATCACCCACATTATTCTAACTCATTCGCAGTACACAATACAATTGGGGGACGAGAAATAGGAATTCGAGAAATGATAATAAAAACCGTATTTGGATAGGCAGTTATTTTTAAACTTCATTTAGTTAAAAGGTTTTTCAAACTTATCGTGAAACCCTCGACGAATTTGCATTGCTTACACAGTAAATACTAACGAAAACAAGATACAGAAAAGAAAGCTATCTTATCAGTACAATTCTTCTCTTAGAAGATTTACCGTGTGTTTATGTTGAAATGAAGTTGCATGTTCAAATATTGAATCTCTACTTGACGTGAGGATTACAAAATTCTTACTCTAATGGACCAAAAAAAAATTGTATAGAAAAGATACAAGTTTAAAATAGTTGGGATGAATATTCAGATTGTTTAGATAGGATGTTTAAGATGATCTTTACTTCAACCTTAAATGCATAACTTAATTTCTAAATGGTTATATTTTTAGTATTTATTCTTCTAATGCCTTTCAGTCTGCTACTTTTCCGGACGTAGCTGTGCACACGCTCATATCTGTACATACGCACGTTTGGCTCCAGACTTTTGGGTGGCGTTGCCTCCTCCGCGGTGGCATGGGCGGTACGGGAGCCCGGGTGTTGCTGCCACTCGATCGCGACGCGCTCTGCCTTCAACACTTCTGTTCCTCCCAAAGCCGCTTTCCCGAAATTTCAACTCGGATTTCAGTTCGGATTTGAGTACCACGCGATGAAGACGGCGGCTTCAAATAATCCGGAATAAAGAGTGCAGTGAGTGAGCGGGATACGGGAAATGTTAAAAAATGTTTTGCAAATAAGAATGTTGCCCAAGAACGTAACGGATTAAAAAAGTGCACTTTTTAAAGCAAAATAGTTCTTAGTGGCAATTAAAAATATATCAAGTGTGTGTAGAATATTCTGTGAAGAAAGCTTTAAACATAGATCCTGGATTTACATATAAAATACAAATTGTAAATAGAGTTTTGCTACCAACGTTAAATCGTGTTACGACAATTACAAGTGAATCAAAATAATAAAAAGGTATTTTGATTGATTGTCTTTTGAATGACTTCATTCACAATCCTTTTGTCTTTTTGTTGTAACCCTTTTCAACTTGATCTATTAACAATTGTCCGACTCGTTATCTCGAAAATTAAAAGGTCTTAGGTCTGTTTGAATAAAAGCTTAATTGCTTTTCCATAAAAGTGTATAATCGATTTGAATTCTTCGATCTCGAATGCATTTTGGGACAAACCAATTTACCTCGCTCATATTGGACCTTTATCAAGGCGATGACAGTAATCGACCGATGCAATGAATGCAAGCCATAATGAAAGAAAGCTTTTCAATTCCTCAAGCACGACATTATTTTTTGGCCTGCCTTAAAAGTATCAACGTAATTGCAGTCATTTAGCTTTAGGATTGAGCATATGGATGCCCATATCTGAAAAACGAAAAACCGAAATCCAATCCAATTGGTGACCGACACTAGTGATTTATGTTCTGGCGCTATCTTTTTCGGTCAGATACAATATTTAAACAAACATATCGCTGATATCCATATGTTTGCATACATGTGTTTCCAAATAATTTCTCGTTTTGCTAATTGCGGAAGTTTCAAATAATTTAAACGAGTGTGAATGACGAAATACCCAAACACCAGAATGCCTGAGAATTTATGACATATGTATCAAAATATTTTGGGCAGATGTACTATGTGTGACTATTGGGATGTATGACTGGGGTGATTGAAGATTTTCTAAACACTTCACTTGAATGCAAGTTCTTCATAATATCCGCACTCTTTCGAATTGAGTGATTCCGAGTTCAGTGGCATTGGTGAAGTGCTATGGCCATTGCAACACTATTTTTGTGCTTGTGCATAAATGGGCAAATGCAGTTTCATTGCCTTGATGGGCCCAATATGGGCCTATTGACACAGATAAGTACGAAAAGTACATTGTGACATTAAGAATTTCTATTATATATACCCGCTACTATCCGCTGTATGCCAGCAGGGGGTATATTGCCTTTGCCTTTTTTCCAAAATGTATGTCACTGGAAAAGAGCACTTTCGAATCCATTGACTCTATATGGGGTTCCAGAATCTTGGTGACTTTGCAATTTAGAAAAGAAAAGTTTTCAAACCACATTTCCCAAAATGTTCTTCAAAACCTAGCTTAGAAATTATTCAAAGAGCCAAGAGCTTGCAAATCCATTCAAAATTTATGTACAGCATTCAGAAGCTTGATCATGAAATATACTGATATATATCATTACATAACATACAATTTTATACGAGTATATGCGTATTTTGTGGTATACGCAATACTTGGGTTCACATACATGGCTCCGAAAATGCTGTAGAGTGGGTGTGGAGGCATCTAATGAAATACGCCCTTCCCATTTTTATTCACGGATGTTGTACGGATGGTGTACGAGTATGCTGCCGAAAGTATATCCATTCCATTCCAGTCGAATAGTCACGGTCGGTTTATTCGTAATCAATGGATATAATGAAACTTGAGTTCCTCTATGCGAGTTGCTAAAACAAAGCCTGAATGTGCGTATAGCCGAACATTGAAGATCGATCGACTCGATAGCGAATTGATCTATGAATATATTAGCTAGTGTTGGTTGAAAAGTCAAAAGTTTTGGGTTCAGGGTTTTGGTTTGGGATTGGGTTTTGCAAAAACAATTCATTTAAAACTAATCATGATTTATTTGTGACTTATTTTAAGAAAACTATTCTATTTTTTGCAGATATAAAAATGGCAAAACTGTTTTTAATATTCAGGTAAGAACAATTTTTCCATTCAAACACTCATTTCTCAAGATTGCGAACTCGTTTCCAAATCCAATACGGTCAATTTTTTTTAATAACTAAAAAACGGATACCCATTCCCCAAAAAAAATAGAAAGGGATGGGGCAGATCGGTTTCAGCTGCATCTAATCAAGATTTTTGTTCACCCTCGCAGAACCGCAGTGGCCCGTTTTCATTAAACGAAATCTTAAATGAATGGCTCTTAAACAGATCTTAATACTTTAGAGTCTGAATTTTTTGTGGGAAAGCATGAAAACAGTTTACATACATTGTACATAAAACTTTGAAGACCCGATTGTATTAGAAATGAAATAAAATTTGCTCGTTATACAATATATTATTTTCAGTATTTTTATCATTACTGCGTCTATACCTGGTCTCATTTTCGTACAATCGGATTTAACCACTAAGGAACGAATTAAGGTAAGTGAATCTAAATATATAGTATAAAATATTTCATATTTTATTGTGGAGATTTGTACAGAGGGTAAAGGTCAGAGGGGATCCATAAAAATTGCCGCCAAGCTCAACGCAAATTCGTCTCGCTTTGTCGTCATAGATAAGCCAAGGGTTCCAAATCTATGTCAGATGAAGTATGTTTTTTTAATGGCATGCTAATCTAGTTTTTATGTCGTTAATTTAATTTTAATGGCTTTACAATTACCAAAAAGTTTTCGAAACAAACTAGAGTGATTTGCGTGGCGCCCTAAGTTGAAATCTGTTGGGATTATTGTGTGTAGTTTGACTCATTTTTTACTGCGCAAACTTTATCACAAGTATTATAGTCATAAAGCATTATAATTCTAGAAACATCAAGATTGGTTAAAGGAACACCGCAACCCCAAGCCAAGGAAAATTCACTCAAATAACTCGTTTTATGAACTCGCAAATTTGTGGAACACCCGAAAAGACATATCGCTTAAGCAAAAACTGAACAGCCATGCTGATTATTTAGAAAATGAAACGACTAGTAAATTGTCTAACAAAACCGATGTTCTAGTATTAAAGCCAACGATAATATTAATAAATGGAACTAACAGCAATAAAACTGAACCCCATATTGATCCGGAAATAACGACATTACCAACGCTATCAGTTGCCGATGCCACCGACAACGGTGATATCAGGACAACATTAGCCACTCCAGATGTTGAAGAAGTATTTTCCTCACCGAATCCTGTGAAAAGTATAACAACGAAAAAGTTAAAGAAAAAAGTTTATCCGTATCCCAGATGGGACAAGTGGAGCAGCTGGAGTCCTTGTTCAAGGAGCTGTGGGGGAGGTGTTAAATATCAGACTCGCAAATGCATCAACAGGTATTTATTAGATTTATTATATATCATTTTTTCTTAGGTAGAGGGAGAGCTGTAATGCATATAAATATTTTTTGTTTAAGAAACCCATCGACAAATAATCTGCTTACGAGTAATGCATGTGTGGGGTACTACAAACGCTATCAGCTTTGTAATGACGAGCCCTGCGATTCCCAGTCCCCGGATTTTAGGGCTTCTCAATGTACGGCTTACAACGATGTAGAGTTTCATGGCCATCGATATACGTGGGAACCTTATATAAAAGGTACGACGATATACCGAGAACTTTAGCTTAAATTTATACTTCTCCTTAAACGATAAACATATAATATTTTGTTATATAGATGATGCTGAATGTGAGCTTAATTGCATGCCCTCCGGCATGAGATCTTTTGCCACTTTAAACGAATCCGTAATTGATGGAACGCCGTGTAGACATCCCGCCGAATACTATCGATCTCACCTTTGGAGCCGTGCTGTGTGCGTCGACGGTGCTTGCAAGGTGAGTCTGCTATAAATACGAAATAAAATCAAGATAAATACCAAATAAATACTATATAAATCACCCAGTTTTCCCAACAAGTTTACTTTATTTGGTTACTAACTAAATAATTGAAAATGCTTGTCTTCTTAGCCAGTTTATCAATGTCATGATATGCTATAAAGATAATTTAAAAGTCCTCAAAAAAGCTTAGTAATTTGAACGATCCAACTGAAGCTTGTAATTGTAATTTATTTTTAATCTATATATTTTCCATTTGCAAAGTATTCATTCCAATCCATGAATGTTCAATTTCAATTACCCATTTCCATTCCCAGCAACTAAGTACGATCGCACATTAAAAGCACTAATAGTCTGCTCTTTCAATATATTGAAGCTTTTTCAAGTACAAGAATCGCACTGAACTTTACTTCTTATACTTAGTATTCTTTCTAGCCTGAACCATAAAGCACTGAAAATTCGCAGTGATCCGTGAATTGATTTTGAGGTTTCAAATACTTGTAGTTTTCCTTTAAAAAGGATAGTCGATACTACTAAAAATTACAAAGTAAATCGGTGTTAATGAATTTTGTAAATAGTTTTTTTTATTCAAGCAAAGTTTAAATGATTTCAAGTTTAAATTTTAGATTTTTCTTAAACTAAATTAGTTCTAGTAGTAACTATTTAGTCTACTGAAAAATAAAATAAATAAATATTTCGAAGCATTTTTTATTGTTTAGAGATGTGTATTATATAAAATATAGTGAAACTTTTGAGTATTTTTGATTAAAATAATTTTACTCCCAAATTAGGGTAAGGATTTCGCATTTTTTTTAACTTTTAACTTTATTTGGACTGCTGTTAAATTTTCTTTTTTAAACCCTAGTAAACCTATAAGCATAATTGCTTTTTAAAAAATCGGAACAGGTCAAGAAATCAAACTTAAAATTATTTTTGTGAAAGTGAAAACTGGAACGCTTCCAATGAGCTTAATTTCAATGAATAATTTTAGTAAACACATTGCCGCAGTTGTGCGTAGAGCAAATCCATCCAAAAGCAATTTTTTATAAAACATATGCCCCTTAATAAGACCGAAGCTATTTTGTAGTCATTTATTTTTTGTTTATCTGGTTGTCTTAATAAGTGGTCAATATATAATGATTTTTGCAAGGCCCGTTCGTTCGTCTTCTTTACCCTGAACTTAGTTTGGGGGAAACGGAATCATAGACTCCTACCTATTTTTAAATTTATGAAACTTATATTCAGATCAAATTCTTTAGTTCCTTTAAATGGAATTAACTTTAAATTAAGTGGAGACTTTCATATACAAAGAAATTGCGATGCTTAGATTTATAGCATTACTTTTGCTGGTAAGTAAATAGAATAAAAGTCTCCAGAAAAAGATTATTTGGATAAGAATTGTCTGGGATTTGGTTTTGTATAAATTTCGCTAATTTTCGTCCGTCAGGCCGTCCATGCCACCGGTGACATTGATGGATTGTATGCCCACAGCGGATCTGTCAGTTGCGGGGGATTACTATGTCGACCTGTCACGGGGATCTTCACCCGCGATCCCCTCCCAGAACATGCCTACATACACGT
Organism: Drosophila vallismaia; assembly: GCA_035047325.1. Classification (NCBI taxonomy): domain Eukaryota; kingdom Metazoa; phylum Arthropoda; class Insecta; order Diptera; family Drosophilidae; genus Drosophila; species Drosophila vallismaia. The sequence goes on along the minus strand of JAWNPU010000090.1, from coordinate 7,957,328 downwards.
GGCCACCTTACCTGTCGGTGCCTCCAACATTTCAATAACTGAGCTCAAAAATAGCATCAATTTGCTGGGTAAATCGTTTCTTGATATTCCCATTCGAACACCTAAAACTTCTCAATTGTTTTAAGTTTTGCGCACGTCGAAGGAGGAATCGATATTTAATGGGGAGAATACGGTGTCGGAAAGCGGATCCTACGAGGCGGTGGGTACCACCTTTGACTACCACCGGATCGATGGAGCTCAGGAGAGCATGGGGGTAACCGAGTGGATAACCAGTATAGGTCCCATCAGGGATTCCCTTCAACTTATGGTAATGATCTAACGAAGCAAATATACCAAAAACATGAATTAATAAACTTTGTTAGGTTTATACAAAAATACAAAATAATACGGGCATAAAATACGAGTACATGTTACCCATTATATCCGAGTCGGAGGAGAACGAGATGTCCCTGGAGAGCAGTGATGGGCTTCTGAGATCCGGAGTCGAGGATACCAGTTCATCGAGCAGCTCCCGGCCAGGTCGCAAGCGTGTGTTCAACTGGAAAGTGGTCGGTTTCAGTAGCTGCACGAAGTCCTGCGGAGGTGGCATCCAAACCCCCATCATCCGATGCATTCGCAAGAATCCTTTGCGCTATTACTCGCAACGCCGTTGCATGCATTCCGTGAAACCGGTGCTGAATGAGAACCTCCTGCATTGCAACACGCAACCCTGTCCGGCGTACTGGCGGGTGGACGAGTGGGGAGAGTGCCGATGCCTGAGCAGTGGCAACTTCCGGCGTCGCGAGGCAAGTTGTGTCCAGGAACTGGCCTCTGGCCTGGTCATCCACGTGGACAAGTCAGCCTGCATGGAGGAGCAGCCGCCCACCCAGAAGCAGTGCGAGTGTCCCAAGAGCCGTCGCCGAAACCTGGCCAGATATCGGCTGCCAGGAGTAGCCATCTCCGCCAATGCCCAGAATGTTACTCAAATCAGACGCAGGACAGACACCGGAAACGCCATCTGGCTGATGTCCGAGTGGAATCAGTACTGTTCCTCCGCTTGCGGTCCTGGTATTGAGCATCGTACCGTGTTCTGTGATCGCGCCAAGGCCGGAGAGGAGCGCTGCGATCCCACTACAACGCCAGAGAGTCGCCGGCCTTGCGAGAAGTCCACCTGCGAGGTGGGTGACTGGTTCACAGGTCCTTGGTCGCCCTGCAATGGCGATTGCTTTGATCTGACCCGCACCCGGGAGGTGTTGTGCATCAAAAACTTGCTGATCACGGAGCCGAAGGAGTGCCCCAAGGAGCTAAAGCCACAATCTACGGAAAAGTGCTCCCACGAGGGTATTGAATACTGTACTCCCCGATGGCATTACGCAGAATGGTCGGAGGTAATGTATAATGATTTTATAACCTTTATTCGGCGTTTAAAACAAAAAATTTTCTATTACAGTGTTCGAAATCCTGCGGCGGAGGCACTCAAAGACGCAGTGTCAAGTGCCTGGACTACGATATAAAACTAAATATCCTGCGAGAGTCCAACCAGTGTCGTTATGCGGCCAGAGATCCCATTTATCGTAATTGCAACACGCAATCGTGCGAAGGTATATGTTATTGTCAAATAAATACTCAAATAATACTTTAAATAAATCTTAAATATGCTTTTTTGTAGAAGAAATGCAGAAAACTGAGCCTGCCTTCACCTGCACCGACAAATTCGCAAACTGCCAGTGGGCTGCCCAAGCCAAACTCTGCAGTTATGATTATTACCGAGAGAACTGCTGTACTGCCTGTACAGGTGGCACTTGAACGGATGCACTTTTATATTTAAAACTTTATAAGAAGCATACTTAATTTATGAACCGTCTTTATGAATCAAGATCTACTTACTTGAATATGATATTTTGCTAACATTTTACATATTTCTGACACTAAAGCTCAAAGTAAAGCTTGCAGGGACTTGCAAAAATGAAATATTCAGTCAAAAAACATAATTATTAAACAATATTAATACAATCTTATAATATTTACTAAACTCAACTAGCTGGAGACTAAAAAAATAGAAAATAGAAAAATTATACCTATTTTTATAATTAACATTAAGAAACGAATCGTGATGTAAGTTTTGAGCATCCGAATGCATACGAATAAATAAATAATCAAAATAAACAATAGAACTGATAATTCTCTTATTATTATTTATTAATATTTTTATATTAATAGTATATTAATATTTATTTATTTCCTTTTTAAATGGAGTAACCAAAGATTTGCCAGATTAATCGAATCGTAAAAAAGTACAAAAATTCAACCAAGCCCAAAACACTAAATCCAAGAAAAAGTCCGGCAGTTCCACCAATTGAAACTAAAGAAATAAAAGAAAATATAAAGGATATAGTCTTAAATGACTGGAATTATTTTACCCATTATGTATTACCTAATAAATCGGTGAAAGAAAATATAACTTGACGTTTAAGGCGACTTTGCGGCCATGTCCTTATGGACACAGAACTTCCAATGCTTCCCAGTAACTGCCTTGAGCCTATCATTGGCTAAAAATATAATAATAGTATTTAAATTTAAATAGAAATAGAATAAAATGGTTTACCAGAGCCGATCTTGTTGTAACGACGGCATCGACGCAATTTTGTTCACAATAGCAGGTTGCAGGCTTTTCGTGTTTTCCATTTTCTTCGTAAAGTTTTAGAAAGAAATCTATATTTACAAAATGCGTGTTTCCTTAATATTTTTATAGTTAATTTATAAATGAGACATTACTTGCATGCCTTGGAAAACAAGCCCTTAGAGTTTTGTAATCGCAAATCTTTTTGGGATGAGAAACTAAATTGGAAAAACCGATTTATTTTAAAGTGTCACATTATATAATAACTCTTTTTACTTACTGCGATTGGGATAGAAATGAGGAATGCAACGACATATTTTATAGGCAAGATTAATTCGACATTCTTGCTGGCAAACATTGCGGGTGTAAAATGGAAAATGCGTTAAATTTGATTCGTGATAATAACGACATTTTCTCATTCCCACCGTGGCTTCCCTAGAACACAAAACTTGATCCGTTTATAAGATTTAATTAAAGATTAAAAACCTACTTCTCTAGATTGTCTTCAGCAGTTATTTCTTCGGTGACAGGATCGTAAACCACACCCTCGGTGGAGTAACCAAAATTATTATCGACCTTCATTACCTCGTAAACGGAATGTATAAAGCTCTGAAAAATCGAAAGGGTTAATATGAAAATATGGCAATAGTTTGACGAATTTCTTACATCAATAGCCTCACTGGTAAAGCCAAGTAGAGTGTGTCCAACATCCTTTTCGAAATAGGAACCCATTTGATATTGGATAAGCTTTCGGGTTGTTTCATATTTGTTGGGTTCTGGAAACTCTCCGAAAATGAAATACCGGGAACTGTACTCCTTCCCCAACTTTGAGTTTCCCAAATAGCACAATCCGTACTCGGTGAGTACTTGGCGGACATGGATGTTCACCTGTCCGTCGATGCAACGGGTACGTTGTTTCTCGATCGGCTCGTAGGTGCTATCAAAGGTGAGATTATAGATTAACTCCATATAGCGTTCCGGCTTCAAGTCCAATTGTTTGATTATGGCATCCACCTGCTCGTTTTCGGGAATGTTTTGAAAGTTGATGTACGTGGAGTTGGCCAGATTCTCAATAAAGTCCCAAAAGACGTTCTTTTGCGACCCTTTAATGCCATTTTTTCTTAAATACAAATGATGTAGAGTTGGGAAAAGGTAAACTTTTTAAATTTTCTCACCTGCAGTAATCAGCAAAGAAGGTATCGTTTATCCGCTGCATGGGACAAACTGTTAAGCTGGGCACTGTTGTGTTCCAAAAGTGATAGTTCCTCTGTTTTTGAGAATAAATATATTTAGTAAGTTGATTTCTAGCCCCTTGCCAGACCCCAGAGACTATCTATCCCCCATAGAATGCTATATCTCTGCAAATAAATATCAATAATCCACCCATTCGTGAGTGGAAAATCATAAAAGGTTTGTAGTTCAATTCTAAATAAATCTAAGACCAATAAAAGATTTACCTCTAGTCCGATATGTGTGCTCTTGGTGTAATAACGATCGACTGATGCCAGGCAGATAATAATGCAAAAATATATAGAGGCAACCAATAAAATAAGCCAGAAGATCCTGAAGGTTGAATAATAATTATGTGGAGAGGAAGATGGATATTTTACCATTATTTGTCCACACTTACCTTTCAAGTAGAATAAGCATTGCCTGAACAAGATATCTAAATCCATGAATACAGCAGTTATTAAAATAAGAATTGATAAAGTCAATTATGGCCCTTGGCCAAGACCTATTTTTATTGATTTTGAATGCCATTCTTGAGAAGTGTATAATTGAGTGCCTGTTTTATGACTAAATACGGATTTCTGTAATCCTCTAGTTTGTTTATAATTTCATGGCGTGACAAAAGTCTGTTTAAACAGTTCTTATTTAAACCCTATTAAATATTCAAGATTGTGAGATATTGTGATTGATATATCATGTTTTCTATTTGGTTTTAATGTCAGAGCCTAGAATATTTTCAATGAAAATGTACCCTTCCAGCCAATCCACTTCGATTAACAATAAAAATAGAGGTTGGTTTGATAATCTCTGCGTGGAGAGTCGTGCCAAGTTTATCGCAAATGAACGACGTTCTAAAGTGCACCCACACTCCACATCGAATGGCGAGAGTGACCTAATGAGTGCCGATGAGTGTTATAATTATATCAGATTCAATATGAAAAGTCCGAGGGATACGAACGGAGATGTCCTGTGGAAACTACCGATGCTTCTTCTAATACTGGGCTGTGTTCTTGTGTTTCTCATGTTCTTTTTTTTCGTCTGCCAATCGATTTACCTGAAAATCAGGAGCTCTCGCCTGACAAAAGAGCTGGGGAATATAGATCTTTGCCAAATCGAGGACCAGAAAAGCCATAAATCGGGTCCCCGTGAAACCCCAAAGAAGAAGGGGAATTCTTGCTGTTCCTGTGGCCGATGAAAACAAAAATTGCCTTCAAGAATCATTATTATATTCGTTAAATTTCTTTATACAATGTTAAGGTACATCTTCGAATATATTATTGTTGTATAATAAATGTACGAATTTGCAGGGAAACCAAAGTCACAACAAACTCTGAAGCCTCCATTGTAGAGTTGGCCTCAAGGGGTCTATGGGGAGCATAGAAGTAATCAGTATCGGCAGGATTCGATCCAGAGCTATCCTGATTGAATTTGAATCTCTTCATTTCGCTCAACAACAGATTTCCGTCCAAAGTAGTTTCCCAAATCGCCTTTCCATTCAAAGACCCGAAAAGAGGGTAAATATTGAAGCTGATTACGTTGCCAACGCTATTGAAGTTTTCCACTCTGATTAATATTTGATCTTGGTCATATCTTTCGAAGGAGAGTAAGCCTACAGATTGAGGGAAAACGGAGAAATCGGGAAATAGATTTCGATTGACAGAGGCCACATTATTGGCTTTGCTAAAGAATTTCCAAAATGGTAAGTGCAGTTCCAGTTGCGTGGATCGCTCGGCGTGATTTGGGCTTTCAGAGGCGGCGTCGAGGATGAGGGAGATCTTTCCTCGGGCAATCAAACCGGTTCCAAACTGTTCCTCATTGAGGGCTTCGCCCACGCCAAAAGCATCATCATTCAGCAGGCGACGATGCAGCATTAGCTCCAATTCTCCGTCCTTTAGGCTGGCTCCGCCCTGAGCCCGATCGTTCAGTAGGGTGAGCCGCTTCTTGTCGTCTTGCAGGGAAATCTGGGCGGTCACCGGATAGTAGTTGCCACTCACTGACTCAGTCATGTCGGCATCGAAGTTCTCCCGCTTATTCCGATCACGTTCTAGCATTTCCCTGCCATTCGAATCGGTGTAGAACTTTCCATTCGAAGCTATGTCGGTGGTGAATCGACTAACTATCTCTTTGCCCACCTCGTCCGCGGTGGGAATGGGTCCCACTAGCCATTCAAATTCCACGCGATTTATTCCCTCATAAAGTCTAATCACTTGGGAGACAAACTCATTGAAGTGCTGATGCACTTCCTTGACTTTGGTGCCGTCGTGGAAAGTGAGTTCTACTTTGTCGGACAATATTTCAATATCTCCATCGGGGCGGAAAATATATGCTCCAGATGAACGATTCTTGGATTCTCCATTGTTGCCACGGAATCCCTTGTAGATTCCAAAAGTCTGTTGGATATTTTCGGTCAACCCATTCATTTCGATGGTTTTCAACCCTCCAGTGGTGGTATCAAAAACTAGTTTTATGAGCTGCAATCGATGTTAAGGGTATTATTATCTTCAAAATCAACTTTTCCCATTACTCACCGAGTTTTCGACTACAAGGTCGTTTGATTCCTCATCGCTTGCAAGTCCTACAGGAGTTTGCTTTTCCACCGTATTATCCGCTAAATGTTTTGGGACTGGCAATATACGAATATAGAAGTTAGAAATTTTCTCGACAGTTGCCTGGAAAACCAATTCGTGTTGAGTATCATTCGGTCGATGTTCCAGGGCTAAGACTTGCCAGGGCACAGGGACCAGTTCAGATGGCACTTCGCGATATTTTTCATCCGTGACAATATAGTTTTCCCATGGCACTGGAACCCTCACATACTGAGTGGATGTGTGACCCAATGGATTCACAACAGTCACAACGACATTGTTGGCACTGTTTTGGGTAAAGGAGCAAGCACTTATGTTCAGTTCCAGGCAGCTTGCGAAGTCCCCAGATGTCAGATTGGTCAGAACTCGTAGGGCGTCCCGGGCATTGTTTTCCGCACCAACAACGGCGTCGTATAGCAGGCGATCGTAGTCCTGGGCAACAGCTTGTTTTTCGGTTCCCGTAACTGCATCATGGTGCTGCATAATACCCATGGCTTGGCTAAGGGCCTGCAGATTCTCGGACTGCTGGGCACTGGTCAGGTTGGCCAGGACACCTAGTTGCTTGACGACCTGCAGGAAGTGGTTGCCCTCTCGCTCAAAGCGTTTCTGGGTGGGACGCGATGTGAAGTAGCCGGTCCAGTAGGAGTGTGCGTCGCTGGAGTAAGGGAAGAAGTCCTGGGTCTTGTTGGGCCAGGTCTGTTCTAGCTGGTGGAGCTCATATAAATAGCACGACGGTGTGGAGTAAAACACGTTGACTCGGGATCCCTCCGACTGCCGGGCGTTGACATATCTAATAAAAACTCGATTAACATTTAAATAGGAATCCGAAAATCAAAACTCACTGAATTAGTTTGTCCATATTCTTGAAGTTCACTTCGGCTTCTTCATATTGAAAGTCATCACCCATGGGAACCATTATGTGCGGAGTCCGGAAGGATTTCGACATGTTCTTTACATACTCAATGAAATCGGTAACTCTTTTGTCAACATTATTGTCATAGCTATCGCCATCTATGATGGGATCGTCCTGGCAGTTTATGTCGAAGCAGAAACCGGGAGGAGCCGAGTAGTGATTATAAAGCATTCCAGTAAATATTTCCGAGTTCTTGAGTGATTCGCTGGACTTCCAAATCATCTCCATTCCCAAATCACCAAGGCGTTTCCTTTTATCAACGTAATCCATGCGAGCAAAAAACTCACCATGATAACCCATTTGAGCAAAAATAGAAGCCATTTCGCGGGAATGTCCAAAGGGATCGATTTGCCAGCCAATCGAGGGACGAGCGCATTCACCAAATATGTCTTTTAAGTATCTAAAAAATACGGATACTCGTATTGTGTAAAGATAACTTGTGTTTTGTGGTATACTTACTTCAATCCCAAATTGAATTGATCAATGACACTTTGATAGTGAACCGTAGCCTCATCGTTCATGCTCCAAGCTCCTCCGGTGAATTCCAAACGACCCTCGGCCACTAGTTTTTTCACGGCCCCTTGGACGGCTTCTGTTTGTTCGGAGTACCATTTGGCGAAGAAGAAGGTCTCTACTTGGATGAAACGCCGACTAGAGTCCTTGAGAAGCTCCTGGACCACCGTGTCCAAAATGTACTGAACACCAGCATGCTGGATGTTATTTTGACTGCCATAATAATATTGGTCGACGGTTTTTAGCCAACCGACATCGTCGTGCGAATGGGGGACCAAATGGACATTGATCATATTTAACCTTGTTTTGGGACATGTCTAGAAATCAAAGAAAATCTCAGTTACTAACAATTTAGATGATAAAGAACTCCAAGTTACCTCGAATCCGCAGGTGGCCTCGGATACCGGAGTATTCGGTAGCACTAATGCGATCAAAAGTAGCACCCTGCCGAAATATTCCATTTCAGGGAGTGCAAAGCTACGAATGGGGTCTTATCGGGGCTGTAGAGTCGAGTAAAATGAAACAAGGAATGAGGCAATTCCTTAGACCCCAGCAATGTGCCTCTCGAAGCGATAAACCTGCGGCGACGATCGCATTAACTCGAGTGGGATTATCAAATTAAAATCCATTTACGGGCCTCCAAGCCGCGATAACTTACATAGGCGTACCCTTTAGATAGAAGTTAGAAATAATTATTGCATGCGAATCATAATCCGTTTAATTTGCAAAATAAAATACTTAGAAATACTCGAGAGTGTTTACACGGACTTGGGGCTTGTGGAGCTTATCAATTTTTTAAAAAATAAACATACATATTCGTATTTGTTTATGTTTATGTTTAGGTTATAGTCAATGTCTTTTTGGGTTTTGCATTTAAATTCTTATCAACGCTGCAATCGGTTCGAGTAATTAATTATTCAGATTGTGAAAGGAAATCGAATTTTTTATGGTTTTGTACTCGAATAAGAGGATTATAAAAAGCGGGTCTTGTAAACAAGCCAGTTGGTAAAATATTCTTGAATGGCAGCCACTCATCCATCTAACATTAGAAGTGAACTAAAGGCTACGATTAAGGCCTTGATTAAAAACTTTTTTTTTGCTGAAGAAAAACTTTTGATTGATTGATTTGCTTTCAATGAATTCATTTCAATTTCGCGGGCAAGGAAGTTTAAAAAGATTTAACGACCGCTTATAATTGTATTTACAAAATTTTAATATATAAACATTTTGATTTAGTGCAGTTTTGTATTTGTAAACACAGCATTTGTTAATAATTTTGTTGAATTCCAAATCGTTTTGTGTTTTCCCTTTTCAAATATCCACAAAGATTTTTACACAAGAATTCGAAACCGTTTGTTAGAAATTACATCTTTAATGGGTTTTACATTAGTTTCTTAAACATTTTTTCATATATTCGATAACAATATAGAATATATATTTCCACAATATTAATTAGTTGAAAACCCAGGCTTTATTTCATATAATTTTCAACTATTTTGTTTGTTTTTATTCGCGGATAATGGTGCCTCGTAGGCCTTAAAGGCACATCAGGTTTGATTTCCACCTTCAAGAGTGGAAAGTATTTTATCCGATTCACTTATGCAATTTTCTTGATTGGATTTGAGAGGCAGAACCTTATTCACGTAGAACCCGGTGGAAGACTGACTTGAACTGTTGCTTTGGAATGGCTGAGACAGCTCCCCCAATAAGTTTCTTCCACTTCAAATAAAATGTGACTGTGTTCAGGTAGTTGTCTTTACAAATCAGCTGATAAGAAGTAATTAGAGCTTTAAAATTAGGTTAAGTTGGAGTTTTTTATAGGGTAACTGGTGATCGAATCACCTTAATAAAGCCTAATTACCTGTTGGCGTTGAAGTGAGCCACTTAGACCCTTCCTGACTCTCCGATAGCAACATACTTTATTTCAATGCTATCTTGCCTGCATTCGTGTGACGAAGGTTTTTAGAAACCAATTAAGCACTCGACTTGCTTTGGAGTGTGGACATGATTAAGTGGATTAAGCTGAAGACTTTATAACCATCTCCACAAGGAACACTTTCGGACGCGCATGTACACATTTTATAAAGCCCTATCAGTGGTTTCCATGCCCTGGGATATACTCGTATACCTACATATTCATACACCTACCTACGCTCCTAAGTACAAACATATGTAAAAATACTCGCTCAGACCTCAGAACCTCTATATATATGTCTATACATATATATGGCAATAAATACACCAGCAGAATCATTCTCAAGTAGGTCTCGAGCTGAGTTTGCGGTCTCTGGTCGGGCAGTCCGCGTTGCGAAGCCGCCTGGATCGGTTCTACGGACATAGAGAGTATCTTCCCATCGGGGGGTATCTGGAAATTTGTGTATCTACTCATAGCCAAAGTGTCGTTTTTATCAAAATAAACTAATTGGATGCATTTTCGCCAAAAGTAAATAAATCAGAGAAACTGCAATGTCTGGGAAAGCCTCAGCTTGGCTGGCAATTTTGCTGGCGTTCATTTGCTTCATATCCAATGCCGATTCTCGGAGTATTCAGCAACCGGCATCTGCTTCTCAATGCGGTTATCAGGTAAGAGAAGTTGCACTTTGCAGGTACAAACACACAAAAAGAAAAGATGTCGCATATGCAGCTGTTGCATATGCAACTGTTGCACATACAACATGCAATACGAAGTTTGTTTTGTGACTTAAAGATACAATTGATTTAAAGTTTGTTCTGTTTAAGCATGGAAAATTTTAAATCTATATTTAATACTCATTAAATATATATTTATTCCCAGCTAAATAAGATTTTAAACCCGCCTATCAGTCATTTCATTATTATACACCCCTAAAAATTATTTTGTACTGAGAGACCTAATTATATTTCATTTATTTTTGTGGTGCAGATAAGCTTTAGTTCATATATTATTTTATAATATAAAAGAAAAACAGAACTTTAATCGTACTTAAGGATTGGTGCATAACTATTTACTTAATTCTTAAACAAAAACTTTAATTTTTCTAATTGCAATAAAATATAATAATTCCCTCAGAGTTGCCACCCCACAAAACCAAACATGTTGAACGTGCACCTTGTGGCACACACCCACGACGATGTGGGTTGGCTGAAAACCGTGGACCAATACTATTATGGAAGCGAGACCAGGATTCAGAAGGCTGGTGTCCAATACATTATCGATTCGGTGGTGGAGGCCCTGCTGAGAGATCCTGAGAAGCGTTTCATTTACGTGGAGTCCGCCTTCTTCTTCAAGTGGTGGAAGGAGCAGAAGCCCAAGGTCCAGGATGCCGTCAAGATGTTGGTGGAACAGGGAAGACTGGAGTTCATTGGCGGAGCTTGGAGCATGAACGATGAGGCAACAACTCATTATCAGAGTGTGATCGATCAATTTGCCTGGGGCTTGAGGTTATTTGCAGACACTTGTCTTGAGTTTTTCAAAAACATAACCCAAACTGAGATTGTATTATTGCAGACTTTTGAACGACACCTTCGGTGAATGTGGTCGACCCCGAGTGGGATGGCAAATTGATCCGTTTGGTCACTCCAGGGAGATGGCTTCCATGTTTGCCCAAATGGGTTTCGATGGCATGTTCTTTGGCCGCCTGGACTATCAGGATAAGGACGAACGGCTCATGACCAAAAACGCTGAAATGATCTGGCATGGTTCAGCTAACTTGGGTAATTCTTAAATTAGTTATAGCTAAAAAAAAATTTTAAATGTATTTATTTTAGGAGAGGAAGCGGATCTGTTCAGCGGAGCTCTCTACAATAACTACCAAGCTCCAGATGGTTTCTGTTTCGATATACTCTGCAGTGATACACCCATTATTGATGGTAAACACAGTCCCGACAATAATGTCAAAGAGAAGGTATAACTCTTTCCATATCCCTATTACATCCATGTTTTTGGCTTTTGGTTTTTGGTCGAGCTTTTGTCTTTGTCACGTCTTTTGTTTGTGTCCTTCATTCCATCAGGTCGATGCGTTTTTGGATTTCGCCGAGACCCAATCCAAATACTACCGCACCAATAATGTCATTATCACAATGGGTGGGGATTTCACCTACCAGGCTGCTCAGGTTTACTACAAAAACCTCGACAAGTTGATACGGTAATTTCACATTGTTCTGTCCTTGCCATTAAACTGTTAACGAAAGCCCTTAAATTCAAAATTGTCCTCCGTCCTCCGTTCTCCGTTGAATTTGTGCCGTCAGAGTTAAGAATGAAACCACATTAACCATACATTCAAACAGGTTGATGCCTTCTTTGATTATGTCACTAAAATGGCCGAAAAGTATCGCACTCCAAACTTGATCCTCACCATGGGTGAAGATTTCCACTACCAGAATGCCGATATGTGGTATAAGAATCTGGACAAATTGATAAAGTAAGTAGGGAAGGGCTTTCCTTAACAGATACAGAGAGTGAGAAGGATATTGTGTAGGTGAGAGTTTATTGGTAACTAAATGAAATTCCTGTTAAACCACCTACCAGGTATGCCAATGAGCGTCAGGCCAACGGCTCGAACATAAACCTCCTTTACTCGACCCCCTCCTGCTATTTGAAGTCGCTGCACGACGCGGGAATCACCTGGCCCACCAAGAGTGACGACTTCTTCCCCTATGCCTCCGATCCGCATGCCTACTGGACTGGCTACTTCACTTCCCGTCCCACTTTGAAGCGATTTGAGCGGGATGGTAATCACTTCCTGCAGGTCTGCAAGCAACTGAGTGCCCTGGCCCCCAAAAAGGCCAATGAGTTTGACCCCCATTTGAACTTTATGCGCGAGACTCTGGGAATAATGCAACACCACGATGCCATAACAGGAACGGAAAAGGAAAAGGTCGCCCTGGATTATGCAAAGCGTCTGAGTGTCAGCTTTAGGGCCTGCGAAGCCACCACCAGGAATGTCCTTAACCAATTGTCAGTGCCATCCAGTCAGCAGGAGAGCGGCAAATATGTTTTGGAGTTTAAAAACTGTCCCCTGCTAAACATTACTTCTTGTCCAGTTTCGGAGTCGAATGACCGCTTCTCCCTAACTCTGTACAACCCACTGGCGCATGTGGTTAGCGAATATATAAGGATTCCAGTGTCTGGATATGAATACAAAATCATAGACAACAAGGGTGGGGTTGTTTACAGAATAACTACAGAGTTGAAACTAATTCATACTTTTAAATTCCAGGCTCAGAGTTGGCCACCCAAGTGGTTCCAGTTCCCGATACCATTAACAATATAAAACACCGCGCTTCCACTGCCAAATACGAACTGGTTTTCCAGGCCATCAATATTCCAGCATTGGGTTACAGGTCATACTACATTGAAAAGACTGAAGGTTCTGGAAAACATCTAAAGCCAGAACCATCGCCTAAGGCCACTTCTAGTATTACAGAAATTGGAAATGATGTGAGTTTCTTAAAATACAGAAAGTTTAACTTAATAATACAACAAATTCTTCTTTAGAAAATTAAACTAGGATTCGATACGAATGGCTTCCTCTCAGAGGTAACAGCCGATGGTATGACCCGCCTGGTTAGTCAAGAGTTCCTTTTCTACGAAGGTGCTGTTGGCAATAATGCCGAATTCTTAAACCGATCCTCTGGTGCCTACATCTTCCGACCCAACGAAGACAAGATTCACTTTGCCACCGATCAAGTTCAAATTGAGGTCTACCAGGGTGACCTGGTGGAAGAAGTCCACCAGAAGTTCAATGACTGGATAAGCCAAGTGGTGCGAGTGTACAAGAAGGACTCCTTTGCGGAGTTCGAGTGGCTTGTTGGACCCATTCCCATTGATGATAGTCTTGGCAAGGAGGTGATAACTCGATTTAACTCGGACATTGAGTCGGATGGTGTTTTCTACACGGATTCCAACGGTGAGAATGAACTATAGCTATGCGATATTAGGTACTTACGATGTCTTTCTCCGAATAGGCCGCGAAATGATCAAGCGAAAGATAAACCATCGCGATACCTGGGATGTGAAGATCAACGAGCCAGTGGCTGGAAACTACTATCCCATTACCACCAAGATCGACCTGGAGGACGATACGGCCCGCATGGCACTTCTGACGGACAGGGCCCAAGGTGGAAGTTCCCTGAAGGATGGATCCTTGGAGCTGATGGTGCATCGTCGCCTTCTGCGCGATGATGCCTTCGGAGTGGGTGAGGCTCTCAATGAAACGGAATATGGAGAGGGTCTGATTGCCCGCGGCAAGCACCATCTCTTCTTCGGTCTGTCCAAGGATCGGGAAGGAGTTTCCCTAAAATCCATTGAGCGACTGGTCCAACTGGAGAAGTTGCTGCCCACCTGGAAGTTCTTCAGCAACGTGGAGAACTACACGGCCGAAGAATGGCGCACTTCCTTCACTAATACTGTAGGTTTAAACCAAATAATATCCCAGACTTCTATAATATCTGAATTTATCTTCATTTACAGTTCAGTGGCGTTTCGCTGGTGCTGCCCAAGCCCGTCCACCTGCTCACTCTGGAACCATGGCACGAAGACCAACTTCTGGTCCGCTTTGAGCATTTCCTGGAGAACGGCGAGGATGCGCTGTATTCCAAGCCAGTTCAGTTCAATGTTAAGAATGTCCTGAGTTCCTTTAATATCCAGAGCATGCGTGAAACCACTCTGGATGGAAATGCTTGGCTGGATGAGACCCAGCGCCTGCAGTTCGCTCCGGAATCTGAGGCAGCTGCCTTTAACACCTACGGCACCTTTTCGCAGGATGCGGAGTCGGTTCAATTACTGAGAGCCGATAAACCATTACTGGAGGTAAAATACTCAGAACAATCACTGCCAGCCGGAGAACTGGGAGCCGAGAGTAATCGCATTAAGCGTGAGATTAATCCCACCTTGTACAATATGTACGATTCGCGTAAATCGAAGCTGGCCGACGAGGACTTGGATATGTCTCTCTACGCTGACGCCGATAGCAAGGATTTCATTGTCGAACTCAGTCCTATGGAGATTCGTACATTCATTGTATATTTAGCATAAGCCGTAAATTGCCGAACAAACTGCAATTTATTCAAAATAAATTTATTATATTAAAAATGTATTGGCATTCTTTAAATTAAGAAGGGGGTTTACCCTTCTTGCTTATGAAGCCCTTCTGAAAAACTGGGGAGTCATAATGAACAAAATGCAGTTGCGTTTTGGCTTTTCCGGATTACATATTTAATAAGGTTTGCGGGGTCAGTCCCTTTTTTAATTAAAAAAGTCCAACATTCATAGGTGCCGCATAGTTCTGCAAGTCATGGCTGAATAATTTAAGGGGGAAACCATTGACTTTAAGAAACCTTCTTTGGTGAGTCCGCTTTCGGATAACTTCCCTAAAACACTGTTTAAGCCCTATATAACTCTCGAGAAATGGCGTCAAAAGTGCAGCCAAAAAAACATTGTTATATAAGTTTATATTTGTGCAAATGAAGGCTTTACCCTCTTTAATAAAAAATTCAACAATTAGTTTTGAAGGCAAATGCAGGGGCCGCCTGGCAAAGCACATTTTAATGAAAAAAGTTGGGTTACTTTCAAAGTTTTTGGGGTAAGTGGGTTTTTAGAAAAGTGTATTGCATTTGCACGTCTATGGTATTTGTTGTATGACAAATTCCCACCAAAATTCCACAATTTATGATATTTTCTAAGAAACATTGTAAATTTTTATTAATATCCTTGTCGGAGTATATGATCTTGATTTACACTCGTATAAACTATTATCTATTAAGTTGTCTATTCCGATTATAATATTGCCTTTCACATATCATTTATTCAGATAAGTGCATGTCTTGTATACATATAAATATACCTAATAATTTGTAATAAAAGCTTCGAATTTATTTGCACGTCTTTTCAGCTCTTGATTAGCCTATTTGTGGTTGATTGTGAACTTTTGTGTTTTTTTAGGATTCTAATATGCTACGCCTTTGTGTACTCGTACATAATTATTATTGTATTTTGAATGCATTAACAGAAGCGTATGCATGCTATCCAATCTTAAAGGCACAGTATTTATTTATGATATATATATAAATATATGTTTTGTTGATTTTGGTCTGCTTGGTTCCTAACGTATGTAAGATAGTGTACTCATGTGGAGTCTAAGTGGTCCCATTCGTTTCGGGCCCAGTTTGGTAACTCAGTTTCGTACTCCCAGCCAGGCCCCTGAAAATTAGGAATCCATTAAGACGTTTTATATTTTGTAGAAGATAAGACAAAGTTAAGGACTCACCTTGTACTTCCATGCATGTAGATACATTATGAGGTCCTTTGACTTTGGATCGCGATAGTGAACTTTGCACTCGTAGCAATGTTCATCGACGGTGACCTTGTTCAGCTTTGACCCACTCTCACCCCCAAAACCCACAACTGCTTCCAATGAGCCCGAACTCGACAGGACGGGACCACTTTCCGGGGAAGACTTCGGGGCAGTAACTGGATACCCTTTGACAATATTGGTCTGTTCTACATTTTTACCACCAAGTTCCGGCTGTTGGGCTTCAACACAGGGCGGAGTGGTTTCCCGTGAATTTACACCCACATCATCGTCACTGTGATGGACAACTGCGGATGGTATTTTTAAATTGTAGAAATAACGAAATTAGAAACAAACGATATACTAAACACTTACCGGAAGTGTGTTCGCTGCTGAGACTTTCTCTGTCGGTTTCATCCTTGGAGTTCTTAAACATTGAAATATCGGAATCACAATCTATGCCCAGCCAGTTCTCCGCATTATGTATATTTATGAGATCTCGTATTAGCTCATCGTCTGACTTTCCACCAATATCTCCGGATCGACCCTTCAGGGGTCCAAACACTTCGTGATTGTACAGGGGGTCGTTCAGAATGGGGTAGCCTATAAAAAGATGTGGGCTTCTTAGAAACCAAACTGGGAACTGTAGTTGGGGAGAAGCTCTTACCCAAGTACTGCAAATGCACTCGAATCTGATGCATTCGTCCAGTAAGTGGCTTGCACAGAACAACACTAGTTGTGCCGTTTTGCGATAGCTTTTGGAAAGTCGTTGTACAATCTTTGCCCTTTGGCGACACCTTGCAGACGCCAATTTTGTAGCTAACCACTTCAATGGGTTCCTTGCACTCCACAATGCCGCTGATAAACACAAATTCTAATTAAAAAAAATCTATAATTGGTTTGGTCAATCTACTTACTCTGGAAAAACCCCTTCGACCCGGCAGATGTATTCCTTTTCCACCTGCCTGTTGCGGATTTGCTGCTCCATTTGTCGCGCCTTCTTGGGACTGCGTCCGAATAGCAAAAGTCCAGATGTCAGACGATCCAGCCGATGAATTGTCCTTAGATTCTTGAGATTGAACTCCTTGGCAAGTATAAAGACTACAGTATTGTGCCTGTACCGTCCACATGGATGTACCTGAAATAATTGCATTCAAAGATATTCTTCAGAAAACATACTCTCTTTGGGTTTCGAATTATTTGGTGATAACAGAAAGATATTAGACTTAATCAGAAGTTGTTTGAACTGATTTTGGTAAATGTGTAAAATGGCAGTCGTTTAAGCCACTTACAGGTATCGATGCTGGCTTATTTACAACTACAATATCCTCATCCATATGCACAATTTTAATTGGTTGACAAGTCACAGGTACTTCGTGTCTGTAAAGATAGCCGTGAAATTCGTGTTAGTTTGATATTTCATCTCCGTGGTATGTTGCTTAAGAGATTGGAAATGCAATAACGTTATGCAATATGGATAAACTAAGACATTTATGACTCAACTTTAATCAATATACTTATAAATAATGGTTCATTATTTGCAGAAATGTGGAGCAGACTTTCACTGTTGATGGCGCGCAACTTGGCGGTTTGATTATGTGATTTATGATTTATCATAAAGTTTGTGGTAAATGATTTGAGATTTGAGACAATTTAGGGTTTGATTAGAACATAAACCTTCGTTTTCAAAGGTCAATCCAAAAACTCATTGAACAATTTCTTGTGCCGCTCCCTTGTATGATTTTGTAAATGAATTAATTTTTCAAATAAATGGAGACGTTGTCATTTTGTTGCCTTGAGTTATTAATGATGTTTAGACAATTGTACAGGGGAAATTCTTTTATGACAGCTTGTACACAATTTGATTTGCGATGCACTGGCATTTTTCGAGCATTAGAAACAGACATATATAATATTATATATATAATATTTAGCAAGCACAATATGACGGAAGTATTTACGAGTATATGGAAAAAAAATCACTTGAATCGCAGAAACAGAATAAGGAACTTAAATTATTTTACCTGTGAACGATATTGGCCAGTAGATCGTTGTGTTTTAGCCGATAGTCAATGGGCACCTTTTCAAAGTTCACTGTCAAGGTTCCTGTTTGGATGCAGCGTTCATACTCCTCGGCAGGATGGGCTCGGAACTCGCGGGAAAATATGTCCAGAATCTTCTCGCCCACCCATCGACCCTTCGTGAAGGTTGTGAATGTGAAGTAGTATGGATAGACTTTACGCAGACCTATTCGGCGAAGAATTTAACTCAATCCAAGTTCCAGCAACTACGAAAAAAAGACTTGCCATTTTCCATGTAGTAGGAGGTCTCTTGATATCTCTCATCCGTGAATCCGGGTCTTTTGGCCTTCAGCGCTTTAGTCTCGAGTTTAGCCTTGAATAAAGTTGCATAAAATAGGGTTTCGTAAATACCTCATAGGAGAACACTTCATGAGAAGTTTATTGCATGATCGAGCATTTAGCAAATAAAAATCTCGAAAATGCTCACTAGTCGTGATCAATTACGAGTCGCATCTAATGAATAATAAATGATTACTGTTTACCTTTTTTAATTCTTTTATTTGATCGTTGTCCTCTGTTTTGCGTTTTTCTGGGACTTTAGCCTTTAGAATTTCCGATTCTCTCGGAGAAGTGGTCTGTAAGAGAAGAACAATGCAGTTTGCTTGAAAATGGGAAGTCAAATCAAAATTCCCAGAACCCTAACAAGATCAAAAGTACTTCTCCATCATAATTTGGCCGTTAAAATCGGGCCATTGGAAGATGTTCTTGGCGGAGAAGTCGATGTTACTCGGATTACATTTGTGTTTTGAATTACGTAAGTTCAAATAGATATGTAAATATTGTTCTAGGAACACCTACATATATTTATAAACAGTTGGGGATATATACTTGTACATACTTGCCTCCGATGCTCGTATGTGTATTAGATTTGGTTTGCTGAAGGCACCAGATCCACTATTGGCTGTTTGTCTTTAAAGCACGGTACTCGCAAGGTAAACGAGTATATTGAGTTTTATTCATTGAAAGATATAATAAACTAAAGAATCTCTTTGTTTTATGTGGCTATAAAACTGTGAAAATGTAATTGATAGGGTTTCGCTTTGTTTTTGAGAAGCTCTGAAACTTAGAATTAACTTTAACTAGAAGGAAGCTCTATCTGACTGTTTTTTGATCAAGAACCAAACTTAAATGATCGTTTATTTTATAATTAATTAAACATTAAGTAATCATTTTCATTTTTTTTTTACTTTTTTTTTTAACAAAATATTTCTATGACCTTAATCGATTAGGAAACTATAAATTTGGAATCACTATAGATTGAATAAAAAACAATTAAAAAATCTCAAGTACCCGGTATCTGGTAGTCGCATTACTCCATTATGGCTTTCCTGTGATCGCTGTGCTTTCCTTGGCAATGCGCCCAACGAGTGATGGAAACATGTTGCATGCCCAGAAAGTCGCGCGGGAGAGCGACGGACCGACCCACAGACCACGGGAGATGAGACGAGATGATATTCCGTCCGGCAGAGCTACGGTTCTATATGAAAGCCCCACAAGCAGACGCTATCCTACGGTTACAATGGATCTAAAATGCGTCTACACATATGCCTGACCGTGTACATATTTTAAAAAGAGTCTCCCCCAGAACCCCAGAACAATGCACAAACGATACTCTCGACATATATGAATTCGTTTTAAATTTAGATCATTATGAACCGAAGAATATATACTAGCGCCGCTGTACTAGCCGAAAAATTAGCCAAAAAAGACAAAGAAATTAATACTTGAGTAGGTTCACCTGCTAAACTATCAGGATCATAATATGTCTAAAGATTTGATGTGTTTGGGTTCGGGTTTCCAAGAAATACCATTCAGGAGAGTTTCCTAATCCATTACAATCTTTAGCTTTTAAAAAAAAACATGATCTTTCTGATGGAAACTTGTCAAAGGATTTGTTTTTCGAAAGATTAGATTTGAAAAACATTTTTTTGTTGAATATTTTAAGAGAACAATTTAAAACCAAGTATTTGTTTAGTCTTAGACCCACTCGAAAGGAAACCTAATTTCCTATCTGATTTCCGGATTGAAACATTTTTTGGGGTAGGCTGATTTACTGGCTATCGTGATTTCCGCAACAACTAAAATAGATTACGTCGAATTTAAATACAAGAAACTTAAACAATTATTTCCATCTTCACATTATAACATGCAATAACCATTTTTCATTTCTTTGATGGCCAAAAGACCCGGGAATAATTGTTTATTTTTGCAGCCAACACAAGTAAGCAACGAGTTTCTGGCTTTTACAAGGCCCCCCCCAAAAAAAATACGGCAGTAAATATTTGTTAAGACTACATTAGTGCATGTTCAACACCGAAAATAAAGCATTTCTGATTGACATGAAACTGAAAAGTATACCCACCGTGTGTAGGATCTAAGACTAAAATACCTCACATGCCCAGGGGCCCTAATGGAAAATGGGAATCTGGTCCAAAATTAGTCTTGCCTGATTATGCCTGGCAAAAAATTAGCTTGCACTGGCCAATTACCATTATGATGATTTCCATCGAAGACAAATGAATGAAGACCTCCTACACGCTTTTTACGTCTCTACTCATCCATGAGCGATGAATATAAACGAAGATGATCAATTAATTGAATCATTCAACAGCAGAGACCTGTTGCCAGCTATCGTGGCGTACGGCACTCATGCCACTCATAAATGTATTCAAAAAAATCTATATATATATTTGTATATCTAGACTTTTGCATATACATATACATATAGGTGTTTCTATATGTGCACAAAAAATGCATATCCAATTATACTCGATGCCGCAGAGTATGGAGTATATTGGTTTCCCAAAGCAAACGAGACACACAGTCCTCAAAGTGGTTCTATTTGCATATATCTCCGATCTGTCTGGGGAACTCGGCTGACCGAGTTATTCGATTGGAAGCTATGCTCTGGCTTTGCCTTCAAGGTGACTCCGAGGTATTTCTTTGTCGGGAAATTTGTGCAAAGCATTTATTTTTTCACATTTCTGATATAATTTCGAATGCGAATGCCGGCACTATGCCGGCTGTGTCTGATTCTAGCACTAGGAATATATTTATGAGTCCGCCCACCCCAAGGCTGTCCATGGAGAAGATCGGTGGGGGCGAAGTACAAGGCGCGGGCGGCACGCTTTTCGAGTGCGAGGAGACCCACAGATGTCAGCCCCCGGTCTGGAGGAGAACACGTGACCACTGCCCACGGTTTTATTAATTATCAATTTTCAAGAGCACTCATAATAGAATGATAGTTTCTTTCCTCCTGTGGTTTTGGTCATTCGCCACAAATATTCATTTTCAGAGGCTAGATCTATCTTTTGTTATTCTTGAAAGCTTTGATAAAAAATCATAAACAAATCGTAATGATTGAAAAAACCCATTGAGTAATACAATTCAAAAGAATATCGATAGTCAGGTAGCAATATTTTTCTAAAAATAAGTTATATAATCTTCCTTTCTCTATGAAAATGTTCTGAAGCATTCAGAAATAAATAAATTTTATTTATTATCGAATTCATTCATGTGTAGCCAAAATATATCCTATTAGTGGATTTAGAAAGTCGTAAAATCAAAGAGAAAATTGTGTATAGAAATCAATTCTTTAGCGATTCCGAAACAGCTAAAAATCTTTAAACCTAAAGTAAAAACTAACTAAAAGTTTTTTACGGTAATTCGAAATTTTTAGTGCTATTTCCTATGCAAATATTTCGCATAAACATGTAATAATTTATGCTTCAACCATCCAACAGTTCGTAAAATTGAAGAGAAAAATATTATTAAGACGTCCTTTATATTTTTTAAATGAGTTTTTAATGATACAGGCTGTCCAGAGTCTATTGTCTGAAACGTCATAAATAAATATTACCACCGGCAATTAAAAAAGTTGCGAGAAATAAAAGTGTACAGAGTGAGAATTAGCAATTCTAATTATGATACATCTGAAAGAATCGTAGAAGTCTCTCTCCAATTAAAATCAAATCTCATCGACTTAACTGTGAAGACAGTAGGCGACTTTTTGACTTGGAAAAAAACTAGATTGATGCAAGTGGGTTTGCGCCAAGTATGGTAAGTTGTTGGAAGTGCATTTAAGTGCTTGGAGCAACATTTGCGCAAAGCCGGTTGCTAAGAATGGTCCAGTGACATTCTATTCGTATTCGTCTGATCCTATAACGGGGCTTATCTACTTAGCCGTAAATGATACAATTTTCCAGTTCTTTGCTCCTAAACAGATGCTCCTCTTCTCGAACAGAAGATGATCAGGAAGTCCCGAACAGAGGAGGCTTAGAAACATGTTCTTAAACGAGTCATAGCCATCATTAGGGCCAAGATGGTGGGGTAACACAGGTGCACATTTAAAAGTTTATATTATGATCGAGAAAACAAATGTTTCCAAACTGTGTGCACTTTTAGACACATGTGGCTTTTTAATGTGAATGTGGAACGTAATCAAAGAGAATTTGTAAGACAATTTATAGCAATTTGTTGCCAAAAACCAAATGATCAATGATGGGGTTTCCCATCAAAGACTATAAGCTTTCCGGATAGGTGGAAATATTGCGTGACCCCCATGACCGCCGCCACTGACCCGTCTTATTGTCTACTTTACAAAACGAGTAATGTTTTCGTTGTGTATTTAGATGCAGCTTACTGGATTTTCATGGTCATAAACGTATGTACGATGTGCGATGTGCGATGTACGTAAGTTATAGACACTGAAATGCGTCAATTACTTATGTGCATTAAACAATGGAAAACATCTCGGAGTAGTTGCTAGCTACTAGCAGGTTGGGGAGGAGGCTATAACAGAAACCTTGACCAACTCAGTTGGCTGCCCGCTCACCATTTGGCTTATGAAATCATCGGGTTTCAAAAGATAGCCGCAAAAGGCCCTGCAAACAGCAGCTAAGTAGTCGAATCTAGCCAACCGGAAAATCTGAAAGCCGAAATGTAACCAGGCTTAAAACAAATGCGGCTTCAGATGATTTTATTGTAAAATAATGCAGGCCTATGGCTATAAAAACACGCTAAATATACTTCAGGCAAGTGTAGCTTTCAAATGCGAAATAATTTTTGATTAATTTTGACATCAAGTTGGCCAAAATATTGGGCAACACCTCGTTATGGAGTAACATCAGTTTTGTGGTAGACCAATTAGTGGTGATTGAGGCATTGAGTTTTCATTCAAGACAATACTTTTATGCCTCGTTATAGACTTAATCCAATGAAAATCGAGTGGAGACAATTTCAATATGCTTTGCTTTCTTTTATCCTAAATATTTATTTTTTGTTCTAAAAATTAATGGGTTTTAAAGACTTTATAATCCCTTTGAAGGCAGATAAGTGTAAAGTAAAGTCCATGCATTATTCTATTAAAAGGTAGCTTATAAGTATTATTGATAAATAGTCAACCAATATATTAAATTTCCAACTAAAATAATTTTTGAAAGCTTTGGTAATATCTTGCTGGCGCTGTGGTACTCATTTTTCTTTTGAAACCTTCATAAAAAAGACATTAAAAACAAAATGTATAAAAATATATTATATTATATATATATTTTTTTTTCTAGCTAATAAAATAATCACATGTGTGTATTCTGTTTTTGAAATAAGATATCATTGTTTTGATGGGCAACTATAAAGTTCTAACTTATGTTGCTAATAAAATAAAATGAAATTATACATATTTCCCTTTTAAAATAAGAGAAAAACTATAAAATTGAGAAGACAAAAACACAAAAAACCACTCGAGACTAAAATAAACTTGATTTGTAAAGAAACACAATTGTCTTGATATTAGATAATGCCTCTTTCCCCCAGTGTAAGTATAGCTTGTTGTTTCGTTTGAGAGCAAATAAGTTTTAACCTTGTCAAGCTCAAATAGAGGGTTTCTCTATGAGCACTTGGCAAACAGGTAGCTACTGGTTGGATACTCACCTTTTTATTAATCGGTACGTCGGCACCTGGCAAGATCTGGATAGAGGAGAGCGCCGGGGCCTGATTCCGCAGACCGACAACGTTGCTCAGATTGAGATTAATGGACGACAGGTGGTTGAGCTCCTGGGGCAGGCAGTTCAGGGGCTGGACCAGGGGCTGGACACAGGAGGAGGGTGCTGCCCTCTGGGTCATCTGTACGGGGACTTGGACGGGCACCGACGCTTGCGTCTGCTGGCCCAGGCCCGGTGCTCCTCCGACGGCGGCGGCGGCGGCCAGGAGAGACTGTTGGGCGGCCGTCGGCAGCGGGACTCCTCCGAAGGCGGAATGCCCGGTCCCGGCATTGGGCGAGTAGTAGGCACCCATCGGCAGGGAGGAGAACATGGCGGAGTGCATCAGGTGCGACTGCTGGGTAGGATTCAGCTGGCTGGCATAGCCCTGGGCCTGGCCGGCGTTGAGGAGCTGGGGTGCCAGGTTGTATGGTGATCCCATCGAGAAGTGGGCTCCCGGAGCCGCACTTGGATGCAGAGCTGGCTGCTGGTAGTTTGCCGGCGGGGCGGCCGCCGTGTTGGGCGACAATTGCTGTTGCATCTGCGGCTGGGCGGCAAAGATCCCGCCACCCACCGAGGCGGCTCCCAGCTTGTCCAGGAACGGGGACTGCATCGTCTGGAGCAGCTTCTGCTGGTGCTGCTGGGCTGCCAAGGTCCAGGGCAGATACCATGCACAAGATGCCGGAGAATTCTGCATGGTTCCGACGGCTTCTTCTTCAGGATTTGTATTTATTATAACACTGCAGATGGGATTGAATTGTTTTTTCAATTAAGTTTCGGTTTCTTTTGGTCGGAAATTGTATCGGAAATTACATTAATTAGGTTTGGGTAATACAACAGCTGCACAGATTTAAACAATTAAAATCACACACCAACTTATTTCCAGTTTTAGGACCATTTGTTTATATTGATTGCGCAGTAAATGGTCGAGTCCATAGGTTTTTTTCGATTAAATTACAAATCTATGAAATGAATGGGTGTGAGAACGGTTATGGAGGCTAACCTGGACTGTTTTATTTGAAAATAAAAGCGAATTAAAGGCTCTATATTGTAAATTAAAAATATAAACAAATTGCTAAACAAAATGTTTATTTATTTTTTAGTGTTTATGAACACCGTATTGGTGGCTTTATATACAACTAAAGGTATTATATATAAATCTTGATTTGTTAATTTGCGGTTTCTATTAGCAGAAGGCCGTTAACCAATTCCCCAGTCGGAACTATACGTTTATTGGTTTTGAACTTCATAGAGTGATCATGTGCTTGGTTATCGAAAACAGGCTAGTTTTATGGGTTTATGAAAACATATTCTCGGATCCTAAAGAAACATACAAGTCAAAGGTTTGCCAAAACATATATCAAAGCCATCTGGTTTTTGCTTGTCTTTATTTTTTGGTTTTCTAGAAAACCCCCCCCAAGGGGGAGACAAAGTAATGTATGTCTAATATATCCTCTAAAATGCGTAATACGTATAAACCTAAATTTGCTCATGTACATGCGTCTTTTCAGAATTTCAAAATTTTCAGAATTTCCGATTTTCATTTTTGTTGTTTTTTTGCCAAATGGCATTGCGTATGCGTGGCTCATTCTATATAAACTGAAATATACGTGTAATGGATCCGTACAATCCGTACGACATAAAGATATCGGCTCACGATATACTCGTAGTGTTTAGAAACTTTAGGAATCAAAATCAGGTATACAGAATAGATATTTCTCACCACCTACTGAGACAAATGGCACAAATGTGCACGTGTAAACATTTTTATTTACTCAAGGAGCTTGTGCTAAAATAAGTTTCTGTATATTACTAGGTCTTTTCGACGGCTCGTGTCCGTCAAGAAAGCAGAAAGCTAGAAAGTCTGAAAACTCAGAAAACCAAAAAATTATTCAAAATTTTTCAGTTCCCTAACACATAGGCACACACGTAGATTGAGACACATTCGTTTTTGTCATCACTCGCCGTCTTTTGTTTTAGTTCTGGTCCATTTTATCAAAATATCAACCACAATTGTGTATCATTTGAGTGGTTTAGTACATTTTTCAAAAACCAAATTCTTGCATAACTATATTATATAGTCTATAGTCTAAGCA
Source organism: Drosophila vallismaia (assembly GCA_035047325.1). NCBI lineage: Eukaryota > Metazoa > Arthropoda > Insecta > Diptera > Drosophilidae > Drosophila > Drosophila vallismaia. The sequence continues at coordinate 7,931,066 of JAWNPU010000090.1, read as the reverse complement.
AGATCTTTTTCGTCAGCATAAAATTAACAAATATACGAGGTATATAGGCGACGGAACGCGTGTGTAAGGTCCCCGGATCTCAAGAGGATGACAATAGATCATGGGCTTAAAAACAAGAACAAAGCACAAATTTAGTGGCAGCTACCTTCTATATTTAAAAGAGACTATATACATGCCAATGTTTGGTATTAGCCGCAGATGCCTGCCTGGTCAAAGTAAATCCAATTTCACTGCTGGTAAAAATATTGAAACGCCTCAACGCCTCAAAGCGTTTCACGTACCGAAACAAAATATTATTAATGGACCATTTGTGCGCCAATGGGGAATATTATTAGTGCTCGTATTCTTATGCCTATAATATGCTATCTATATTATATAGTAAACTATATACTGTACACATTCCCCATAGGCTTAAGTCTTCAACATTGTTCTGTATCTCAAACTCGAAAAAATGTTCAAATCAAAAGTTATAGTTATGGGAAATTAGCGTGTTAATTATACGAGTCATCTGTCCATCCTCGACTATATAATTTTAATTCCTTTGATCATTCGCGTATCATGACATTATGTCATTCATGTTATATTTTGGTTAAAGATTTCGGTTTTCGATTCATTTACTTTGCGTAAAGGCCAGTAATCACAGTATTTGGTTAAAATAAAAGCCGTCTTTCGACCACCATCAAAGGCGGACACCATCACTTGTATTCGATAAAAGAGTAAATATTTAATAATAGGTAGTTGACTTTAAGTAAGTGGCATCACACGCGAAATCCGTATGTTTTCAAATGTTTGCCGTGCACGTTTTAATACCTCTCCGACACTCACGCGGCAGCATCTGCTCTAGACGAAACCAAGAAACCGAATAACGAATAAACACGGCCAGGCACCGAGCCAAGCCAACTTGCCTTTCGTCGGGGTGAATTTCCACCATGGTGAGAGGCAAATTCGTATTATCATTTCTTGTTTGCTCAAATATAAAGACTAACGGTAATAAAATATTTGAGCAAAGGTTTGTTTTGAATATTTAATATTTTAATAAGAATGAGATAGTTTAGTGTTTTAAAAGGTAAGTTGGAAACTTATCACACATACGCACTGTTACTGGTGTTTTTTCAAGACTAGAACCAAGTAAAACTCTAAAATATTAATAAAACTTTATTGTTATAATCTAAAATTGTAAAAATTCAAATGCGTGGTAAGCGGGACTACTTGGCGTATGAGCGATTTTTTCCATCACTCATACGACCTGTATGCCTTAATGATTGGAGTTTATTCTAATTTATGTTGAATATATTTAAAAAATAAATGGTATATATCGTCATTATATTAATTAAATATATATTAGGTTGTATTTAAAGTTAATACAAGTCAAACAACGATTTTTGGTTAGTTCAAAGCTTTTAAAATCGACAAACCCACCATATCTTTGCAACTGCAACATGTTGGTTGGTTTTATCACGCTGGACAGCTGTCGACGTGGGTGACGAACTGCTATTTATATTAAATTTAGTTACAAATTTTATAAAAGTAAATAGCATATCGTTTGCTTTTTGGATAAATACATATACATATATTAATATATATTTTATTGAGATCACATACAAGTATAATTATGATTTCTGTTAGCTCGAAGCATTTGAAATCTACAAACTCACCATGGCCAAGTAGCCGCAACTTGTTGGCCTGATTGGTTTTATTTGGTTTTCAAAAGTAATTATTATTTTGAATATGCATTCAAATAAAGTAAAATTATTTCCATATTTTTTATGTATACCCCGAATAAAATTAGAAAAGTTTGATAATATTTATGACCTTTTATTAATGGTCAAGAATTTGAGCGACACCCAGAAGGTGGAAATATCAATTTACAGACTACGGGGACTGTTTGACACACTTTCGCCTTCCAAATGGAAAACGTCCGCACGCACACCCACATTCGCTCAAATAAAGTCAGCAATTTTTCCAAGACTTGCCGGACTGTGCATGCGCTTGAAGCGTTTTAATATTTTAAATCAAGCGCCCAGTCCTTGCAACCATAACCACAATCTCTTAATAAAAGTTGCTCTAAATAACTGAAAAAAAGCATCCGATTTGGCTTATGATTTATAGGAGGGTTCGCTGTAATCAATATATATAATTCTCGTAAATCAAGATACAAAAATCAAGGTAGAATCCTACGATCCTTCTTTCAGTCTCATGAAGAATTACCTTTTAGATTTTGGCTCTCCAGAACTTAGAAATATTTCTTAATTACAAATTATACATTTAAATGGAAGTAGGACTTAATAAGGACTTTTAATAATTAAAAGAGATAAAATAAAACTCATTAGGACTAAGAACACTAGAGTGTATTATATTTTATAATAATTAATTTACTTCAATGTAACGAGAACCTGTGATAGTGACATTAAATTTTGGAGCCTCACCAATTAGCAGAGGTCAGAGTTGTTTGCTTTTATGGCTAAAATTGAAAACATTATGTTGATAAAATTTTGGGACTGCGGCTCCCAGAATTGCGTGTTTGACTGCGTGACTTTTTTTTTGACGAAACTCTCTAACTCACCCACTTTCACACGAGCCACCTAGCTAGACGGTATAGAGCTCTCCTTGAAACGCGGTTGGTCACGAAACCACACAACAAAGAAAAGGCTTGCCCGTCATTTAAGGCAACATTTAATGGCCACTGGCTATAAGGCTCTGGCTCATCCTGAATAAAAAGGGGGGATGGTGCGTGTGTATGGGAGCCGGAGTTGACGTTCGTTTGTGAAAACGAAGAAAGTGATTAAATCAGCACGATATTTTGTAGGTGTGCGCTAGCTCACCCATTAAATTTCGTTCTTTGTTTTGTTTTTGTTTCTCTAAAGTTGTGTGTGTTTGTCAGGACATGCATTTGTATTTTTGTACACCCACACCCACACACCAACACTCACACATCTACATACACCTGGTCGTTGAGCTACTGTTCTAAATTGACTTTTCGCCTGGACAAAACTAAAAATGACGACATCGCGTTTTTTTTCATAGAAAAGCTTTACCTCTAAACATGCCCATCTACCGTGTGTTTATAAACAACGCAGATCGTGTGTATATATATAGGAGCAGGAACATATAGAAAGGTGTGCTGTGCTTTATATTACACTCCTGCATGAATGGCCTCCCATACATTCGTTGGCAGGAACTTGCATATAAACATACATAGCTATAGTTATAGGAACACGTTAATGTAATTAAGCCTCACGAATTGCCGAGGCTCGATAAAAAGCCAGCCAAGGCATATATCACCTAGGAGAGGATTACCTAGTTACGGGTATAAATCAGTTTTTTTTCCAAGATTTAATCTTATCAGGATATTTTCAATTATAGGTGAAGGAGAGCTAATTAAAAATGGCAGCATCGTTGCTGGCACTAATTGCTAAGAAATATTTGACCTTCTTATTTGACCTTTTCGTAATAAAAGGTCCTGTCTGAGAATTTTTGTAGCATACATAAATGGGCTAAAGTTTAGAATTGGTAGTATATAAATGCTACTACTATACTACTATAGTATTCCTACTATACTTGTACTACCCATTAAGGGATCAGGTATGTATTTTTTAATCTTGTTCAGTTTCTATATAAATTGGAACATTAAAAATCGAGGCATTACTTTACATCCTAAAGCTTACATATCTTTGATCTTTTAATAGGATAAAACTGAAAAAAGTCATGGCTCGAATGAATATTTAGATACTACCATAACTGGATCGTTGATTTAAACCATTAATCTGTAAAAAGATTTGAATTTTAAATATATATTTAAATAAATTATAGGCAGCCCTAAATGAGCACCCCTAACGGAACTGATTCTTTCGCAGCGAGAACTGGTTCACTGGTTCGATAGAGCTTGTTGTGCTTTTTGGCGAGTGCCTGACAAATAAAAACAAATATTTTCATGCTGTTTTTACGGCATTTTAAGAGGCTCTATATCCATTTGGCAAGTCCTTGCTATAAGTTAATAGGTTACTAAAAAAGTTCAGATAAATAAACCACCTCATACATTCATAAAAGTGTGTGATTCGTTGCGGTCAAAAGTGGCGCACGTGTTGATTTACTTGTTGTTATTATTTTAGCGGTATGTGAATATTGTTAACAAGCAGCAGCTCAAGGACAGTACATTCTCAAAACAAAGGACAATAAACAGTTTCCCTCTATCTAAAATGATGAATATGAAGGATGTAAGAGATGCTCAGACACAGCACGGAGACGAGGGAGTCGACGTGGAGAATATCTTCTTGCACCGGTCTATGTTGGCCACGAAAATTGGGAGCCCGACCTTGTTAACAGCTGCTTCTGGCCAACCCACGACCCCACAATGCGTTTGGTTTCACGATTTCAAGGGGAGGGAGCCAACAGAGGAGCCAAAAAGCCAGGTGAGCCAGGTGAGGACTTTGTTTAAAATAAAAATCGGGATATACTTTGAAAATAAACCGTATCTATTATTTAAATCTAATATGTTGTCTACTTTAGCTTTTAGGCAAATACACACCACTATTATTAATTCAGTCTATTTATCCGTTTTATTGTCCACGGCCTGGGAAGGACTGCTAGAGCAGAGCTTTGACCGATTCACAGCTTGTAAAAGGGCATATTTATCTTGGGGGAATCGAATACCCAAAACAATTTCGCGTCGAGTCCGTTCGCAAATGTGTGGAGTCCTGTCCTTGCTTATGCAGTATTATTGGTGTCAGGGGAAATTTCAATGCATCGCCTCAATCGCACACTTAAAACTTAATTAAAAATCTAATCAGGGTAACGCAAATGCAATTTGTTGCATTAATTTTAACAATTAATAAACAATGAGCTTATGGTTAGACTCGAAGGGATACAGTTTTGTGGTCAGCTTACTATACTTCAATTAAAAGCATTAAAATGAAATGAAACAAAGATATGTATATTTTTAAAAATTAACAAATGTATTGCTTTTAAATAGTGTTTTGTTTGCTATTTTATGTAAAATGTTTGTCAAACATGTTCGCCTTCGACAAGTTTGTTTCCTGTTTGATGTAAAAAAGGTGAGTTTGTCCATGTTTTATGCAGGTTGTTGGCCAGGATAAAAAGTATATAGGATTCTTATAAGTTTCCTGCTTAAAAAAAAATAACATTTCCCCAAAAAGAACCCTTCGTGGTTGATTTTACTTGAACTTTTTTTTGGGGTCCCACACTCCCACACTAAAATGGGGTTATTTTCAGTTTCATTTCTCTATTTTGTATAGTTTCGAGAGTCATAAAAATGGATATAAACATGTGGCGAAGGCAAAAGGTAGAGGACACCTGAAGATTTAAACTTCTTTTACGAGACTTTGAGTAACAAATGCCCCAATAAACGAGACTGCAGTGGCTGTGGCAGAGTCAACGCTCTGCCTGCATAGAAATTTAAAGCCACCCTTAGGCGTCAGTACATTCTTAAAAATTTAGGACTCTGCTAAGATGTGTTTTGTGCAACAAAAACCAGATTTTAGACAAAACCCTTAATGGCCCACAAAAACCGAGCATACAAGTTGCGGGCTCTTTGTTTGTTGGCTTTTGCCTTACCGTACGTGACAGTGGCAAATGGGCTTAAACATCCTTGCGATTATTTAGCCCCGGTTTATGCTTGATGAAACCACTTATTTTTTCCCTCTAATTAAACAATCTATTTCAACAATAAATTTACACTACGTGATAAACATGACGGGTTTGCAAAGCACAATAAATACTAGCGTAGGGTTAGGAAAATATTATATTAGGGACCAAAGGCAAGGTTGAAATACTATTGTTTGCCTACGCAGGAAGTTAAGTTATGTGGGGGACCAACTGGACGGACTGGCTTCAGTTACCTTCATATATTTTACCGCGGATTTGTCATAATTAGTTCTACGTTGCCGTTGCTGTTGCCGTTGGTGGAGCTGTGCGGCTTTCCCGACGACAAGGCCTTTTTGGGAGGCTTCTGCGGCCGGGACTTCTAGTGCCCGCCATCTCAGCGGCTTCCTAACGAGCCACTTTTGTCAAGTTGGCTGGCTGGCTACCACCACTGCTACCTGGTCGTGATGTTTCCGCAATTATTAGTGTCACTGCCTTCTGCTTTCGTGTATCTAAGTGTGGTCCTCATTGTTTCCCTGATGCGCCTTTTGGGCCAGTCGTTTTTATAATTCTTACAATACCATGTAAACACACATTAAAAAAATCTCCTGCAGAACACAGGACAATGGATACGGTAAAGGGAAAATCCTTCTACATTTTGGGCCACTGCAGACACTGTCCGTTGCCATCAAACTCGCAACTCGAAGAGATTTCAGCCATTTAGACTTTTAGGCACTGGGCAATATTTTATATATTTAAATACCGAAATCTTAAATTTATATTTGTTTCCTTTTCTTTGCTTGTTTCTTGTTTTCTCTCTGAACCTGCCTGTTTATGTTTGCTACCAAAGTGTCACCAATTTCCTGCCAGACTAGTAACTAACTGAATTCTGCTGCTTCGAAGGAAATTTTTTAGTTGTTTTTTTTGCTCCTGGGAAAAATACACAGACTGTATGAAAATTATGCCAAGACAGCAGAAAGTGTAAAGGAAAATGTTTGCCCACAACCTCCGGAAACAAGGCTTGTATGTGCTAAAAACTGATGGGATTTTGTCTGTATGATGGCTCAAGCAGTTTGTTCTGCCACTTTTTTTTGTATCTTTAAAAAAAAATCATATATTTATTTAACCATTTAGGCATTTCCTATAATCTTTCCAATTCCATTGTATAAAAATAATCTTTGCCAGACATTGGAAGTACCAGACAGAAAAGAGGAGGTCCAACTTCCGGAAAAACGTAAAGCCGACCCTCCGGAGGATGTTTCTAAGGCGAAAAGGGTCAAGTTGGAGGGCAATGAGACTAAAACAAAGCGACCTGGTTTCAGTGACGAAAGATACGAGGAAACTTCATATTATTTTGAAAATGGTACGCCGATTGCAATAATATATAACAATTATTTCCTAAATTGTATAATCCCCAGGATTGAGAAAGGTTTATCCTTATAATTTCACCTTTACAACCTATGCCAAAGGGCGGTGGGTGGACGAAAAGATTCTAGATGTCTTTAGCCGGGAATTTAGAGCTGCTCCTGCCGAAGAATATGAACGCAGCTTGGAAGCTGGAAAATTGACTGTCAACAACGAAAAGGTTCCTAAGGACTACAAAATCAAACACAACGACCTGCTCGCCAATGTTGTTCATCGGTAGGTATTAAAAATAATCTTTTATATGAATGTGCACACGTTTATATTATAGACACGAAGTCCCTGTTACTTCACAGCCAATTACCATAGTCCATATGGATAAGGATATTGTGGTTGTGAACAAGCCTGCATCGATACCAGTTCGTATTTTTAAAAAGTATCCGTAGAATATTTTTTAATTGAGTAAATTTAAAGGTACATCCGTGTGGAAGATACAGGCATAACACTGTGGTTTTTATCCTGGCAAAGGAACACAATCTCAAGAACCTGAGAACGATACATCGATTAGATCGTCTCACATCTGGACTTCTCTTATTTGGACGTACCTCTGAAAAAGCTCGGGAATTGGAGCAACAAATCCGGAATCGACAAGTTCAAAAGGAATATGTGTGCCGTGTTCAGGGAAGATTTCCAGAGTAAGTCAAAGTCAGTTGATCTTTTAAAAACTTTAGCTGATGTGTTATATCTTTTTCTCAGCGGCATTATTGAAAGTTGTGAGCCAATCGACGTTGTGAGCTTCAAAATCGGAGTTTGTAGGGTCTCTCCGAAAGGCAAGGACTGTAAGACAACGTTTCAAAAAATAGGAGAAGTTGGCGATTGCAGCATTGTCCTGTGCAAACCACTCACAGGACGAATGCATCAAATCAGAGTGCATTTACAATATTTAGGTAAATTCGAAAACAAATAAATATGATTTTATAATAAATAATATTACATTTCTGTTAGGCTATCCCATTTCTAACGATCCCCTGTATAACCATGAAGTTTTTGGTCCGCTAAAAGGTCGAGGAGGAGACATTGGAGGCATAAGCGATGAACAGTTGATAAATAATTTAATTACGGTTCATAATGCAGAGAATTGGTTGGGCATTCAAGAAGAAAATGGATCCGAGAAACCTGTTACACAAAAAGTAGTACAAAAACCAATTGAAACCGAGCCACCAAACACGGTATGTATCATGACTTGTTCTTAAAACTCATTCTTCAATTCTTTTAATATAATTTTTAGGTTTCCACTCAGACTTGTCTTGAAGAACCAGATAGTTCGTATGATCCAAAAAAAGAAACTACAGATCCGCATTGTAGTGAGTGTAAACTTAACTATAGAGATCCAGGTGAAAAAGATTTGATTATGTACCTACATGCTTGGAAATATAGGGTTTGTTATACCACTTATTATGGCTAATGAATCAAATAATAATTGTTCCTATTTACAGGGTGTTAACTGGGAGTACAAAACTGAGCTGCCGGACTGGGCTCGCGAGACGAATATTAATTATGATCTGTTGTGAATAGCATTAAATATTGTTTTTCAAACGGTTTCTTAATTCTGAACTTGGTTTACAAAAAGAGAGATTGGAATATTTAAAGATTTTACTGATTGACAATAATATGACTGTTCTTTTACTTGTTGTTTAAAATCTCAAAGAATCTTATCATTGATTCATCTGACATATTATCTTATACATATATTTTAAAAATGTTTCTATTATTTTTTCTGTCGGTGGCATTTGCCCAAAATCTTCTGTCGCATACTCGCTCAATCTTAAATATCAATCCAGCATTTCTTGACGAATACTTAAATCACGGAGATGTACTTTTGGAATACTATCTCCCACCATGCAAGTCATGCTCCAGGGCACCTTCGGCCTTGGATAAGTTTGTAGAATCCTTGGATTCCAGATCATCATTGACTCTTGCGGCAATCGATTGTGAAGAACATTTTAAATATTGTTTGACTAAGAAAATAAGGCAATACCCACACATGTCCTATTTTAAACTGAGCTCAGGAGAGGTTGAAAACAGCAAACCAATAAAGGAGATATTCGACTTCATGGCTCAGTATAACATTTCAATGGAAACCTTTATTCCCGCAATTCCAGTATTCGCTCAACATAATTCGGCATTTCCATCCGATGACTGCGTTCCTGGTCATGTTTACCATCTTTCACGGTACCGATTCCATTCACTAATTCCCAATGGAACGTACTTTATTAAGTTTTTTTCCCCTCATTGCATGTTCTGTAACAAATTGTTACCAATATGGAAAGACCTGGCTGCGAACATGGTAAACGATACGGACGTTTGTATTGCGGAATACGATTGTACCTCTGGAATGCATATTTGTCAAGAGTTAAACATCACTCGTGTACCTTCTTTGGTGTGGTTTCAGGATGGAAGAGCTGTGAAAAAATATAAAGGGGGTAAATTCAATACGCAGATGGAGGCTTTTGTCAGAGCAATGAAGAATAACGTATCAGAAAAGTCGATATCTCCAAAAGTTGTTGGTGGAAATGATTTAATTCTGTTTATGTTTATAATAAATATATTTTTGTGTGGAAACTGTATGTTGGTATTCAAATAAATAAATTTAAGTGCTTTTTAAACTATTTGAATTTAAGCGGTTAATGTTAATCGGTCTATCGATTTCTGCCAGTGCCAGCTTATCGACAGTATATGAACAGTATTGGGTAGCGCGAAAGTATATTTTATAAAAATATAAAGCAGATTGCGGACCTTTAAATTTGTTATCTTTGGCAGCAGCAAATAATAACCAGAAGGAAACTAGTGGTTTCTTCTATTAAGTCTAGGAAACCGTGCCATAATGCTACATGACCTGCTGCTCTCTTGTTTATGCCAGAGTCCAAATGACGATGCCTTAAAAGACTTTGCTGTAAGTTGTTTTAGAGCATCAAAGGGTATTTCCAGACTCCTAGTTTATTTCATATAATTCCAGGAGACGGCTGTGATTGAGAAATTTCTGCATCCTTGCGAAAGGGAAATATATTTGGATATATTACAAATCATCAAAGTCTATAATGAGGTTGTTCGATACACACAGGGCATTGGAACAGAAAAGGATGATAGATCCTCAGAGGATACTGTGATTGATTTGCTTTATGAAGGTATGCTTGGATCTCTTATTCGCTGCAACTCATAAATATATTTTTTATATTCCGTAGAACCCTCGCCTGGATATTACCTTATAAACTTCGGCAAGGGTATTGAGAGTGCCCTGGATGACTACTATAAGGAAGTTATGCGCCTGGAAGCGTATTGCTCCCAAACCAAACCCGCCTCCCTTTCATATGTGCACAATGCTTTGCAAGCAAAGGAGCCGACGTTACTTCTTCTAAAGAAATTCATTAGGGAAGTCGAAGCTGGCAACCTTCGAGGATGTTCATTGCTTAGCTACCTTTATCAGCAATCAGACCATGGCGACTTTGAGCTTGAAATAGCGGCCAGAAAGTAAATTATGAAGAATATTAGTTGTCTACTTTTCAATCTATCAATATCAATTGATGTCTCTTGTTGTTTAGAGTTTTAATGCCAGTTAAAATGGCATTTTTCTCGAGCATGGCGCACTGGATGCTGTTTGGGGTCATTGACGATGTCCACTCAGAATTTATTATTAAATTCACGCCACTCGAGGGCAACGGCAGTTCCTGCACCAAATCTTCCAACAGTTCTATATTGGTAAGAATAAATACAGCCTGAGTATTTTATTTACTAAAACAGATACACCATACTTATACCACCAATAGAACGCTGACAAAAATGGGGAGGACTATATTTGGCAGTATGAGATCAATCACATTCAACTTCCAAGCTTTCTGTCATCTGTTGTAGCTGAAAAAATATTGTTTGTGGGACAAACAGTGCTGGTCTTCCAAATGGAACGAAACTTTCAAAGCAAGAAGAAAACCGACCAGATGGCTGTGTGCATTTCTGAGTTATCACGGAAGGATATTTATCAGCTGTGGAACGGAAGGGAGGCAGAATACTTCAAGCTTATTGAGGATTTATCCCTTGAGCCCAGAATTAATCCATTCCATATTGAAGACTCTGTAAATTTGGTGAAGAAATATGTCAGTAAGCGGCTTTCGGAAATCGCTGTTAACGAAGTTGACCTGGAACGCCAATTAGGACTAATTAAGGACTTCTTTCTGCTCGGCCGTGGAGAGTTTTATTTGGAATTTTTAACACACTTGAATGGTGCATTAGACAGTAATCTCGCAAGGGCCCCTAAAAATTATCCAAGATCTTTTGAGGTACTTTTCTTTTTATTCCAATCCAAATCCATTATAATAAATCATAATGGTTGCAGATTGCAGCGACAGTTATGGGGATTACAGATGACTTTGAAAACTTTACGCTCAGTTATGTAAAAGCGAACGCTGATCCCGATGAAAGTTTCGACTTTCAAGTTTTCCAATGTCTTCACTTAAAGTACACCTTTCAGTGGCCTTTGAACCTCTTGTTTTCTCCAAAGGCAATGGAACGATATAATACTATATTTCGGTACTTGCTAATCATCCGAAGTCTTCAGTTTGAAATGCAGCGAGCTTGGGCGAAACAGACATGGCTCGCAAAGACTTTACCTGGAAAGGTACATATCAAAGCCATGAATCTCCGCAATCACCTGATGTTCTTTTTGAATAATATGCAGTACTACATTCAAGTAGATGTACTTGAAAGTAATTTATTCTACAAGAAATGTATATCTTAAGTACTAACATGTTTTATTTACAGGCCAGTTTGGCATACTCATGAATGTGATAAAAAGCAAGGCCGATTTTGAGGAAATTCAGAGAGCCCACACAGTATTTTTGGCGAATGTTTTGTCACAATGTTTTCTCATTACCGATTCAAAAGATGGCCAAATGAACATAACCGGAACAGTATGTCAATCTCAAAACCCAATTTATGGAACCATTTTGAAATTGTTTTGCATATGTGAGAATTTTAACAATTTAACCCGAGGTTTAAATATAGAAGCAGACTTTTTGGAACAAGTCGACAGCCTGGAAGCACAGTAAGAATTGATTTTCATTATTTTCTTTAACTTTATTGCACGGCACTTATGTGCTATATAAATTAGGCTTAAGGCAATACAATTTTTTTCTTCAATTTAATCGAAAACTATTTTTTTTACAGATTTGGTGTTCAAATTGCGAGCCTTATTCAACTTCTGTTGGACGCTAAAGTAGCATCTAACTTGAATCCACTTTCTCAGCTTCTTCTGCGATTGGATTTTAATCATTGGTTTAGTGGCAACCAAAAAACAATGGTATTGTATGGTCGTCGTTAAAGCTGCAAACGTTTGATGTCTTCTATACGAAAGTCGCTTCTAAAATTATAATGTTAAATGTTAAATAAATTCATCTCATTTGTAAATTAATGCTAGCCCATACCTTAGAGTTAAAAAAGTGCGAACTTCGTTGGGCGTTAAATGCCAGGAGGACATTTCTTTGTTATTTTCCGGATTCCAATATTCGGAAAGTTCTGATATCTTATCCAAATTTAGTAGAGTGGCGATTTGAGAGATCCGCGTCATCTTATCGCGCACAGACCAGGACGTGGCTCCGGTAAGGTAGCTGCCCAAAGCACGAACCTCCTGATCAAGTACCAGACCGCCAAGCTATTGTAAATATGGAAATTATTAAAATACATCCATTGCATTTTGTTAAAGAACTTACCCTGTTGAATGTTATTTTTTTAATGGCTCGTTCTAATTGGATTGTAACTTCGGTAGCGAGAATACTGACAAGGGCATCATAGTTTCTCGGACTCAATGCACTTTTGAATGAATTCAAGAGACCATCCAACTGAACAATAAAAAACTGAACAAAAGTTTCTCCGGCCTCATAGGCAGCTAGCTCTTCCTGTAATAATTATGAGAGCCTGAGTTATGATTAAAGATTGCATTGGCCTAATATTACCTCATTTAAGTTGTGACTATAATTTAAAAACTGATTTATCCAAGGATTAAGACGTGGCTTTATAACGCTTGACCTCAGCTGCTGCATACCAAAGTCAACCGTGGCTTTTAAGGCATCCCGAACCGCTTTGAGCTCGGTAAGGCAGCTATCCAGCAGTTGTCTCTCCACCGGAGTAGTTTGAGGAAAAGTACCAGCAATTTCCTGCTCCATTGTTTGCCAGAGAGTCTCGATATATTCGGTTGATATATCGGCATTGTTCAATTGCACTAGAAAGTTTGTGCGACCGCGATCTGCATCACTGGAATGTAATTTGCCCTGCTGCAATGTGGTTTGAATTGCATTGTATGCTTGTGCCAAATCGATATAACCCGATGGGTATCCACTTTTCAAGGGGGCCTTAAGGGCCGCTACAAAGTCCCCGTCCAGACAGGCGGCCACGTTATTGATCACAGCACATGTTCCATTAATCGACTGAGTTGTCAACGATCTCCGAATTGATTTACGAAGAATGAAGAAAACGTCATCTACCATAGACGAGCATTGCTGGCCGCTTTCGTAAGTGTCCAGGCCGATGGCTTTAATAACGCTTTCCTCCATGAAATATCTTAAAATAAAATAAAAAATATATACTACTAAAGTTATAATAAATATATATCTTACTTACCTTTCAAAGAGCAAATAAGTGCTCAGAATCTCTTGCATTTGTCTGCGCAAATCAGAGCTCTTCATAATCTTTTCATAGCGCTCCATTAAACCAGGCTGATCCTTCTCTGGTGCACACGTCTCAATATGAACCTAAAATAGGTAAAGATTATTTATCTTTATAGAGATTTTGTCATAGTTCTTACTTGTAAACGGCGACGCATAAATCTGAAATAAAGCTCAACCCTAGCGTGCATAACTGTTATTTCGGCAATAATTGCATCAATTTCCTTCGGGTTAAGTTTGTCGACCGATCCGCCAGATGGTTTACGATAATGACCCAGCGCTTGAATACTATTGCTGGCAACTCCTCCACTGGCAGACGAACGCTGGGTGGATTCATTAATCTGCTTGCTACGGTATTGTATTTGTCGGTTTTTATTGAACTCCATGAGTAAGTTCTTCACTTCGGAGTCGCATTCACGTTGCAGAATAGCAACCATATCGACCAACGACGAGGGTCTGTAAATGTTATTTTAAAGCTTTTCTTAGGTATTATATTACTTGAAATCATACTTACGATTGACCGTAGAAGGCTTCAATTATTGGCTGGTTAACCTCCACAACTCGTGCAAAGTTTTCCAATATAGCTGTCAATCGATCAGCGTACGCCAACTGAAGACGAGACTCCGCCTTGGCTATATCTTGGGCATTGCGCAGCTCCTTCTGTGCCTTAACCGACAGTTTCTGGCAAATGTAAGCCGAGAACTTTTCGATGCCTGTTGGATGGCAACCAACCAGCGGGAAGATCTTAAAGAATCTCTCCACGGAGGCCAAGTCATCGCTCTTGACGGCCTCGTCAAATCTTTTGGCAATAAGAACTCGTGTCTTCTCTGTGGCATCCTCGAGAGTCTTTACGGCATCGCTTACCGAAGTAATGGAGCCCTGAACGTCATCAGCGGTACGTCGGAGAAGCTGTTGATCCATGGCCAGGAAACGGGCAATGTGCGTGGCACTCTTCTCATAGTCCTCTTCCCCGATGGCTTTCACAACGCCCTGACTGCAGAGATGTAGATCGATGAGATCGTGGACCCGTTGCTGGCATTCAGAGGCACGGCACCTGGCCAAATCCAAACGCCGCACCTTGGCACTCACAGATTCAGCCAGTTGGGCGGTGTTTACAATTTGCTCGTTGAGCTTGTTGGAGTCTGCGTCCACAGTATGCAGCAGGGTCAGCGATCTGCCAATACCGCTCATTTTGGATTCTATCTGGCACTGCTTTGCCAGCAGACCCTCTAGCTTCTCATTGATCCTCGCCTGAAATGTACGAAAGCGTAAGAATTGTATTTTTGTTGATGCGGCAACCAACTTACCTCTTCCTCGGCAATCTTCTCCAGGGTCTCATCCACCTGTTCATTGGTGCTGAAGTCTTCTGCACTTAGTTTGTCAATAATACTCATCATAAAATCATGGAGGAGATAAATCTCCCGTTTTAAGTGTTATTTTACAAACAAACAGATACGTGGGCAAAATAATGTTTTTGCTTTTAATAGAGATGGGACACTGGTGTATCGAAAAAAGCTATCGAAAATAGATAAAAGAAGGCGGGCTTTTGAATTATGGGGTATATTGTATAATTTTCCAAAGGTTTACTAACGAAAATACAAACTAAGCCTTATCAGAATACAAAATTTTTAAAAGTATTTCGAGAAAAGGTCCACAAAAGCTTCTGCTGAACTTTGAATCGCCAATGCAATGTGACCGGATACTCCTTAAATAATGGTCACACAAGGTCGCGGACAGCTGATTTGAATTCAAAGCCCAACAAAAGTATTGATTAGCAATAACCGTAGATTTAGCTTAGTTCCATAGATAAGAATAGGCGTAGTCATGGATTTCACGGGCTTCGAAGTGCGTAAGGTAAGTAGGGACCCGTCTTACATGTCTTGCTTCAAATAAATGCCAAATCTTTTGACAGTGCCCACCGACTGTCACGTACATTCCCAACTTTATCACTTCCGAGGAGGAGCAGCGCATCCTTAGCCACATCGAGAGGACACCAAAGCCACGTTGGACACAGCTACTCAACCGCCGCCTGGTAAACTACGGCGGAGTGCCTCATCCGAACGGAATGATTGCCGAGGAGATCCCCGAATGGTTGCAGAGCTATGTGGATAAAGTGAACAACCTGGGCATATTCGAGTCACAGAAAGCTAATCATGTGCTGGTTAATGAATATCTGCCTGGTCAAGGAATTCTTCCCCATACCGACGGACCCCTCTTCTATCCCATTATCTCCACCATTTCCTGCGGATCACACACCGTGCTGGAGTTTGCTAAGCGAGAAGGGGTTGCTGATGATCCCGATACAAAAGATTCTGACACCTCTGCTCCTACCCGTGAGGTGGTCTTTAAACTATTGCTGGAACCTCGCAGTCTCCTCATACTAAAGGACTCCCTATACAGCGAGTACTTACATTCGATTGCCGAGGTCAGCGAGGATGTCCTTTGCGATCGTATTGCAAACTATGACTTGTGCGAGAACACCTACAAGATCGGAGACCACCTGCCAAGGCGATCGCCTCGCATCTCGCTAACTATTCGCAATGTCCCCAAGACCAGCAAGATGAAGCTGAAGTTTTGCTAGGTCCATTCCGCACTTAGTTGTTGATTACTAAATGTTGCAAATTTAATGTTAACCGCACGTTGACCAAACCTGAAGCCAACTGAAAGCCCACGAGAGTAGCGGGATGGAAGGGACCCGGTTAAATAGAGTGACTAAGATAATCTGCAAAACTGAATCTTCCGGTAGTTGTTTAAGCACCCATAAAAACGCACATACTAGCAGGCAGTGATGGGGAGCACCTGGAGTCTAGATCTTAGATAGATTCACATTGGTTTTCATTAGAGGTGAAAAGTGGATTCGGATTATTCGCATTTGCATAATAGTTTATATAAATGGAGTTTTATTTGATTAACTTAATGTCTTTTAATTTTTGTTAAACATTAAAGATTCTATTTTATATTGGGAGTGAATAGCTATGCCAAAGTTATGTATTTTCTAATACATTTAATTTTTTTTGTTGACTTTGTTCTGACTTTGAAAACATTTGAATTCCTTGAATTTGAGAAATTTTTTTTGATCCAAGTAAATATTACTAAAAAATTGTTCCAAAAATAGTAAAAATTTAATCACCAAGAAAACCCTTTACCCATCACTGCTCCACAAGCATTCAACGTTGACCCACACAAAAGTGCTTTATTTTTACCGTTAAACTTATGTGTACATATATAAATGTTTTGTATTACATATTATTACGGAGCAATAAGTTGGGCTGATGGGCGGACAGGCCTGGAAAGGAAAAGTTCCAGCAGGCATTGCCACCGCCTCTCCGCCTGCGGCATTTAGATTTAGTTACGCGAGCAATTGTTGAGAGCAATCCACGGCCTAGATTTGTGAGATATGTAGCTATATATTTATATATATATGTATAAATGGAGCACTCCGCACACTGTACTGTATTCGTATGCTCCAAGCGCCAGTGTACCCAGTGTCCAAGTGTATTTTTGTAACCATTTTTCCACCGCGCACCTTAAAAAATTTAAACTGGAACTTCCAGATCCAGCCAGAAGAGTGTTACAAATAAATGTTAGTGTGTCCACCCACTGATAGCTTCACTGATTCACATTCCTTAGGCCTCCGCTTCCTGCCAATCTAGACGGAACTCCCGCTCGAAGACCAGACGATCATAGAGACGAACCTCGCTAATCCGGGCCGAGATGTCCAGGCGCAGCTCGCTAACCGCCAGGTGAAAGTTCTGGCGCACCGTCCGCTGCTTGTCCGGCGTCAACTGGTTGAGGGGCTTTCGGAAGATACTAATGATGCGCTGCAGGTGGTACTCCACACTGGCACACCGCCCGATGCACACCCACAGGTTCTCCGGGTCGTGGATGTTGCCGGGAAAGCGGGTACGCTGATTAAATGGTGCTTTACCCGAGAGCAAAGCCCTCACCTCGCTCACTATCTCCTGATGTGTCTTCAGATCTCGAGTACTCAACGTGGTAAACTCGTACTTGTCGCAGAAGTACATCAGTTCCGAAATGGCCACCCAGGGCTGGGAGCAGAGTGTCGAGTGTTGGTTGGCCCAGTTGGAGTAGCCCGCCGGGGTGGGGGATTTGGTGGCGGCAGTTGTAGTAGAAGTCGAGGAAGCAGAGGTGGAGCCATTTGCTGGAGTTGGAGAGCTCTTTTTCGGACTGCCTGTCCTGACCTTTTCCACCTCAAGTCTTCTCCCCGCACGCTGAAGCTGCTCCATTTCTCTTTCATGTTCCTTGGCCCTTAGATAAGCCTCTTTCTTTTGTTGGAGCTCCTGCAGCTTGGTCATCTTTGGAGGCGAAGAAAGTTTCGTGAAGACTGGCACGACTGGAGCAGAGGGAGGAGGCGCCAGTACATCTGCGCCGGGAGCCGGCAAGTTCTCAATAGTGCCAACCCCATTGATGTCTGACGAAACACTACGTCCATATCTGGCCCTATAGCGCTCCAGCGTGTCCAGCGAGAAGCTGAGCTCCTTCTTAATGGCCTTCTGCATGGTTTTTTAGTTTTATGTAATCACCTTGGGCGCGTTCGATGCACGCGTTCCCGTCAAGAATTTACAACCGAATGCGAGCGAACATTCCGCACTCATCCGCGAACCCTCTTTATTTTTATCTTTTATCAATCGGTGGCGAGCCATGTGCAATTTATTTTGGTCCGTGCCAATACATTTTGATTCGCTAGCAATCGGGTGCGGCAGTTACGTCGAATATTTTTAAAACTAAGATTTTCGAAAATACTTCACATTTCAATCAAGAAAAACAAAAAATTTCTAAATTTGCTAAATTCGCCGAAAAATTGAAAACCTAGTGCTGCATCATTTGGTGTCCAGCTTGTAGAAGGTCCAGCTTGCGGAACAAGAGGTTGGTACGCTTCTGCAGCCTCCGGAGCTTCATCTGCAGCTTCTTGACCACATTTTTGCCAACGAAGTGGCCATTCTTATAGCAGGTGCGCTGATGTTTACCCCTCGGGCGAGTCTTCTTTTTATCCCCACGAGGCTTCTTGGCACTTTGAGGAGCCGGTGTAGGCTCGGATTCGGCCGGAGCTGTCTTGCACAGCTCTCCCAGTGCAGCTCTCCAGTCATAGACGTTCTGGTTGGGGGAACCGGACGGTGCAGCAAACGCCTGATGCCATGAAAAAGCCGGTGGATTGGGATTGGGATTCGGATTCGGATCCATATCGAAACTTGTAAAATTATAAGAAAATTTTAAAAAAATTATTTATTAGTAAAATTATTTCAAAAAAATGAAACGGAAAACGTTTGCTTTTGTAACTACTGCCGAATAATTGTTGTGCCTTTCACGTTCAGATATAATGTGAGGATTTCTATCCCGTTGATTTGGCATGAAACAAATTTGGAAACACCCAGACTACTATCTTCAGAGAACTTAAAAATCGAAAATTACAGGTTTTATTCCATATATTTTATAAATAATATTAATTGCAAATGGCACACTTATGTTTGTGGTTTCTTCGTTTTAAGTACAAACTTATTTCGTTGATTAAACAATTGCTACAAAATGTTTGTCGTTGTGTGCTGTGAATCATATTATAGTCGAACAAATGCACAAAAGTACATTTAATACTTTTTGTTGTGTTCTTGCCTGCCAGCTCAACCGGCGTAGGTCGTTCTTTCTCATGGATGGTAATAAATATCGCCTTAACGCATATACATATAATAGAAAAATGTACAAAATTACAATCACTTTGTCCCAATAAGACACACACAGAACAGTTAGAACTAACTACTATTACTACTAGAAAACGGGATATTAGCAAAAGGCACGGTATACACAAAGTGGGATCGATGGACATAATAAAAAATTAAGGCCGATCGCCTCGTCCTAAGATTAGGTATTAGGTTGCATAATTTACAGTCCAGCTGGGGTTGTAATCCCCATCTCAAATGCAATACGATGCCGGCACCTCGAAGATGATGTTGGTGTCCTTGGCGCGGAAGTTGGGATTCTCCACATTCGACGCCGCCTCCACGATAATGGTCCGTGCCTTGCCTTCCAGCCGACAGGCGATATTGCTGCTGACATTTACCCGAAGTTCGGTGCGAGTAAGGCTGAAAACACATTCAAGTTAGTGAACAATCTCTGGGGTAATTCGGGTGCTGCTTACTCATGGTATTTCTTGCAGACGATGCCAACCAACTCGCCAATTCGATCTTCCTTCAGGGTCGTATGCTCGCCGTGCAGAGAAAACACCAAGTCCTTATTTTTGGGCGAATGGAAGACAATCAGTTGATCCCGTCCAGGCGTGACACTAATCGCAGTCAACTATAGCAAAGATAAAGTCGAATTTGTTAGTACCGATACATTTATATATAAGTTGCTATCCTTACCTCCCGGATTGCAATGGACCGACCCATGTCGGCGAATTTTTTCTTGATATTGTTAAGTTTGTATATAGTGGTGTCCGTGACAATGAAGGAACGATCAGCCTGTTTATTATTATGGTTGAATTTTTTCACAAATCCGGAGAAGAGGACCTGGTGGAAAGGCTCGACGTTGTTGTTTCCGGCCTGTTGATTCTTCATGTTGCGCACTTGGGTGGTATAGGCATCGTACCCGCTATTGTCGTGGGAGTTGGCCAAGTAGTCTCCCAGCCAACGCCTCTGCTGGCCCCAGTATGGTCGTCGTCCGGCCAGGGCGGTAGCTGCAACGATCTGGAGCCGTAATTGGGGCCATTCGCTGCGCGGGTACTTCCTCAGGATCATGTAGGCGCGCCAGAAGTCAAACACGCGGTGCAACTTGGCCTCGGCCTTTCTTCCGGCCAGCGGGGGCTGTGGCCATTGGATGCTCTTACCGTAGTCGCGCATCTGCTTGGCGTTGCGGAAGCGATTGGCCAGCTCCTGAACGTAGCTACGAAGCTTGTAGGTCTTGTAGACCCGCATAATGGTCATGGCCGCCTTAACCTTCTTGAAGTTTCGCCGAGCAATCCATCCGCGCACCTGTTTCTGCAACAGGGTCACAATGTGGGGGATCATCTCGTTGCGCTGCTGTTCCAGGGCAAACAGAGTGCGTGGGGAACGGATGAATATCTTGGTGTGTCCATACTTGACGTCCTGGGCAAAATTCTTCTCCTCGATCAGAACCCGGACACCATCGCGATCGCTGCCGGCCCGGAAGTTGGGCCACGTGTACTGCGAGATCATCTTGTACCGCAGCAGGAACTTGTCGTAGCGCTGGCGATGAACGAATCCGGCACGTCGCACTCGCACATTCTCCAGGAGACCCAAGTAGCGCACCTGGTGCTCCACACGTTCCTCGTCGAACACCGTCGAGCTCTTGATGTCATTCGGTTTGATGCACCGCACATAGAAGGGCTCCTTCTTCAGCAGCGTGACCACCAAATCGGCCATCGATCGCTGGAACAAGGTACCGGCGGTCAGTGGTCTCTTTGTGGTCTTCTTGATATCCTGGGCTCCCTCGGGCCACATCTCACTGAGGTTGGCATCCTTGGAGTTGTGCAGCAGGCGCTTGAAGTCCTGGTACAAAGTGTCCTTGTTCTTCTCGATGAAACCGTTAATGTTGTAGATGACATCGCCGGCGTAGTGCGTGATGCGGAAGTCCTCGCGGTGCTTCAGCTCCTTGTCGGTGGGTTTCAATTGGCGACTGGTGTAGTGCGGATGCTTGCTCAGGTTCTTGTCCATGGCGCCCAGGAGCGTGTCATCGGTTACCTTTCCGACGCTCAGGCAGGCCTCGTCCATGATGGCGATAATGCCCTTGTGGGGTTGTTCTACCAGATCGCAAATGATCTGAAATGGATGATTACAATTAGATACATTTGGATATTTAATAAATGAAAGCTCACCTTGTTGTTGAAATAGTCAATGTTTGTCCACTCGATACCCTCACGTTGGTACTCCTCCTGTTCCTGCTTCAACACCAGTTCTAAAAGAAATCCAAACTGTTGATTATTTCACATTTCATATTAATAAATTCGCTTTCTTACCAATAAACAATTGCTGCAATTTCTCGTTGCAATAGTTAATGCAGAACTGCTCGAAGCTATTGGAGTCAAAGATCTCGAAACCGTAGATGTCCAAGACACCGATGACAGAGTTGAACCTGGCCTGGGTCTTACTGCCTCGGAAGAGGATCGCCCGGTTGATGCGGGAGATTATCCAGGTGAACAGGCGGTCGTAGATGGCCTTGGCCAGGGCATCTTTGCCGTACTCCGCCTGTGTGGCATTATGATCCTTTTGCATGACATTTCCTCCAGCCGCAATGACGCGTTTCGTCAAAGCGGTTGAGAGATCGGATTCAGTGACTTGGAGCAACCTGGCAGTGGACTGCAAGTGCTGCTTGTTGCTGATGACCAGCTCATCCTCAATGGCTATAAAACACAGAGAAATGTTATATTTAAATAAGAGTAATAAATAAAAGTAATAATCAAACATACTTTGAAACTCGACATTTCCCAGATGCAGAATGGCCGCCACTGTTCGCCAAATAGTTTGCACTTCGTCCGTGGAGAATCCCAGGGTCTTGAAGGCGTTGCAGGTGCCCTTGTAGTCGGACTTCTCCGTCAGGATGTCCATGCTGCCCTGGTTGAGGTAATGGTACTTGCCCGTCTCCTTCTGCAATTCATATTGTCGCAGCTCGTTGTCGTTGGAACCACGAAGTAGCTAAAAAAGGTTTGACGGGTTGGGGGCTTTAATTAAGGTATTCCAACTATTTTTAATTAATTCAGTCTTTTTCTGTACTTCATGACCATATCAATGTGACAGGAATTTAGCACAGCAGACAATTAGTAGACATGTTTAACTGTAATTGAACTTCCGCTTTCAATTATTCATACTATTCTTTTAACTGAATAAATACACAATATTCTAGTCAAATATGGCATACAAGATGTCATAACTTGTTGGATGTTAGATATCATAAATTTGTGATCGGATTTTATGCAGTTTAATAGAGAATGGATCCACAAATCTTTTCAGGTATTCCGCTCAAGAATCGGATAGGTATTGGCGGAGATAAAGCACCCGATTTGAGCTTTCGTTTGATTTTAGACGAAAAGTAGTATAATTTTTATGTTTTTTAAACCTTTCCCATGCATTCTAAGTACTATCACCCGTATTACCGACTAACTGTAATCGAGCTGCAGGTCAACAAACATCAGACTTTATCCCCAATGGCGCTACGAGGTGAGTGAGGCTGGTAGAAAGAGGAAATATAACACAAGAAAGGAAAGATAACTTCGGGCGGAGGTGAGGCTTATCTACCCTTGCAGTTAAATGTAGGTTTCTATTGGTTATATAGCAAATAAAGATATAGCAAATATTGCATATATTTGGCCGATCCATAAAAGAATCAACCCAAAGTCTTAAAAATTGCATTTTGACAAAAGATTTAATATTTTAAAAATAAACACTAAAATCTGCTACTAGCGCCTTCCTCCTCGATTCTAATTAGGTACGGGTTATGAGAATCGAGGAGGACGGCCCTTTAAAATTAGTATTTGAATTTATTTGGTCTTTTAATATTTAAATTTGATATTTCAAAAAGAAATACTTAAATCTGCTACTAGCGCCTTCCTCCTCGATTCTAATTAGGTACAGCTTATGAGAATCGAGGAGGACGGCCCTTTAAAATTAGTATTTGAATTTATTTGGTCTTTTAATATTTAAATTTGATATTTTACAAATAAACACTAAAATATGCTACTAGCGCCCTCCTTCTCGATTCTCATTAGGTACAGCTTATGAGAATCGAGGAGGACGGCCCTTTAAAATTAGTATTTGAATTTATTTGGTCTTTTAATATTTAAATTTGATATTTCAAAAAGAAATACTTAAATCTGCTACTAGCGCCTTCCTCCTCGATTCTAATTAGGTACAGGTTATGAGAATCGAGGAGGACGGCCCTTTAAAATGAATATTTGAATTTATTTGGTCTTTTAATATTTTAATTTATTTGTTATTTTAATATTTGAATTTTATAGCACAAATTGTAGTTACATTCCCCTAGTCTTTCAAAAGTACTCGATCAGAGTTTCTGCATTTTATGTTTCAGCAAGAAAGCGGAAAGGAAAATAAACCCAGCCAGCAATGAATAAAAATCTACATAGAGGAGTATTCTTATCAGCCCTCAGAACAGGTGTGAGTAAGATTGAGTGTTGTTTATTCCTGGAAAACTCTTTCAATACACTCGGTAAGTGCCCTAGGTAGTCATAAATTATATCTCGGCTAAAGGAAAATATTTATGAGCAATGCATACGAGGTACCAGGCTATTTGGTATCACCGTTCTGGCATTCCACAATATGGCACAATATTTATTTTAAGCCAAAAACAAGAAAAACTCCAAGATGATCCTGATTTAAAATACACATTACTTCTTCTTTAGCAAAATATTATGAAACCCAAACAATATCAAGGAAAGTCCCTAAGTAAATATTGTAGCAGAGCTTTAAAAAATCGAAATGGCAAACAATTGATTTCGACGCGACTTGATTAAGTGCTCGTAGATTATAAATGTAGATCGCAAAGGTGCTAAATGAAGTCAAAATTGATCAAATACTTCCGTTTAACGGAAAGAGAGATCAATTAACACCTTAACACTTGATACAAATCCGAACAAATGTAGAATCTATATATTGAATAATGAATAAGCCAAACCAACAATGACGCGATCTGTTTTTCTGGGTGAATGGATGAGTCTATGGATACGCCTGTGTTATCTTTTTACTTTATGATATCATCAACTGGAATAAATAAAATAGGTTTTAAAACTCATGGGCTCGTAATTTAATTAATTTTGGCGATAGTTTAATTAAAGAAACGATCGAAGCTTGTTGTTGAAAGTTTAGCTAAGAAAAATTTTGTTGAAATAAGATGTTTTAGAACGCTAGACAATGTAAATCTCCACACTCATAAAACTGTCTCAAATTGCTTCACACAATATTTACCCAGCAGTGGAAGTACCACACCCACCAAGAGCAACGACAATAAATGTCTAACCGCTCCGAAAAAGCAACAACCTGACACCCTCCAGTAATTGACGCCCCACAGGCCGCTCCCATCCCACTACTGGCCACCTTTCGTCACTTGGCACGCGTCACGCTGACTCACTTTGGTAAATATTCGTGCACCATAGCCTACATTATTGTATAATGCCACACACGAATAGTTTTCTGCCTCATTCAGCTCACCTGGTAGAAACTGTGGAAATTCCGCTCGCCAGGCTGCTGCTGCACCACGCGCGACTTCTCCAGGAGGTAGTTGGTAATGATGCCACCCACCGGATCAGCCTTGTAGTCGAACTCGATGTCCATGTACTTGCCGAAGCGACTGGAGTTGTCGTTGCGGTTCGTCTTGGCATTACCGAAGGTCTCCAGGATGGCATTGCTTTGGATCAGAACGTTTTTGACTCTGAAAAAGGTAAATAAAATAAAATTAATTTAAGAAATCCCATAAAACGAAATCGCATAAGACATAATGAAAAAACCAATTTAACTTTATAAATCCATCCTTAAATGCCTAGTGAATTCCCTTTTTTTGCTGTGAAAAGTAATTTGGAAAATGGCTTCGGCCCTAATCCCTGCCAAACTATACTAAATGTCATTTTAAACTTCATTCGAGGCACTAAAAATTGGCAATTTAGTTGGCCATTGTGTCTGGGGCTTGGTTGCCGGAGGTTTAAGTCTCCGTTTTATGGAGCACCTTAAACTACACCCAAGTGATAAAAGTCCATTCCACAAAGTGGTTGTCGGGGGTAGGCAATTAGTGGGCCAATTAATTCGGTAACTTAAGCCATGGCCATGGGCAATGATGTCATCTGTAGTTCAGGGGTCATGTGGCGACCGTGTGAGCGATTATTCCGCGTCTGGGGAATGCCTCGGAGACCTTCGCTTTGCCTAATTAGAAGGCACCTTGCAACTACACTCCCCCAATGCAAATTCCTTTGCGCATTTGCATGCAACACAATGGCAAAAAAAAGTGACTTTTCTCTGTGGGTACTCGGATATAGATTGAGTTTTAGTTCCCATTGTCTGGTTCACATAATTGTGATAAACCTGAAAACCTTCCATTAGCCGTAGCATCCCAGCAAAGTTAAATTGATAAACTATGCAATCAGTGCAAAGTGATGGTGGATTGCTGAACCAGTTAAAACTGTTTGGTTACATTGTCTGGCTTTCTGTAAGACAGTTTCCATCTACTTTTGCGTGTTAAATAGTCATTAAGAAACTTAATATTTAAATTATATGCCTGCCTTTCCAACAATTAAAGTTGATATATGTTTAAGATAAAAGAAACGCAATAAAGATGTTCTTAAATAGTTTACCCTAAGCATCTAAATATTTAATAATATTCCCTATCTTACCTTTCAATTTCGTTCTGGCCCTGCGTATTCGTCACCGCTGCTATATACTTCATGATGATCTTGGACGCCTCGGTTTTTCCGGCACCGGATTCACCCGAGATCAGGATGCAGGTGTCCTGTTGGCGCTGCTTGAGCACCCGGTAGGCGGCATCGGCGATGGCAAAGACATGGGGCGCATTCTCGAACAGCTCCCGGCCCTTGTACTTGCGGATCGTCTCCGGCCCGTAGATGTTCATCTGTCTGTACGGGTTCATCGAGACGCACACCTCGCCGATGTATGTGTAGATGGATCCGACCTGGAATCTGTGGAAGATAAATGGATGGATGATCGTTAGTCGATGCAGTGTTTGGAAATGCATTTCCCGTGGATTTCGAAATAGATTTAAACTAAAATAAATGTTCCCATTACACAGAGTCGAGTCGAGTTGTGCGGCGGCAGGTGGGTGGGACCGCCCGCTGTTGGCGCCTGCGGTTTCAATACGAGAATTAGTTTTTCAACAACCTCATCGCAGGGCGTGCCGTTTCATTAAAATGATTGCCATCGATGATTTTGATCGTTTTGTTCGATTTTGATTGACTGCTATGATTGTATATCTCTTTTAATGCAATTTTAAAGGCGCCAAAGATTGGGTCAAATATTTTTGTGAGCTATTTGTATGCCTTCGAAAAAGTGGGTCAAAAGATAGAAATAGAACTTAAGAATAAATAGAATGAGAATTAACCGATTGAGCTTGAAAGTTCCAAAATATGGATTTGATTATCATAGTTTAATCAAACGGGTTTTCCGAAAAGGGTTATTTAAAGAAACATTATCTAATTATATAATTTCGCAAAGTACTTAAACGTTTAAGGGAGTTAAGAAATACTTATAGATTTTTCTTTTTTAAAATAAAAATATCAAAACTTACAGATACTTCAAGTTGAGGAAGGAGAGAAGAGCTTCATTGGAGATCGATTGCATTTCAAAATTTTCAAAAGTTAAATAATTTGAGCAGTGAGTTTTACATCAAAATGGAATAAAAAAAAAGTAATAAATAAAATTGTTCACCAAATTTTGTCCAAATGTTAGATTAAGATCGTATTTTCTGAGCTGCTTTGTACTTGCAAAAGAATGTATTATTCATTTTTCGAGTTATTTAATGAGTTTTGTAGCTTCACCTAATTTGATTACGTCAAGACAAATGGAAATTAGCCAGTAGCCGGTATAGTAACGTGGCCCAGACTGGCCATAAAGTAAAAGTTATACCACAACAAGTAACAAATTACCCCAGAAGAGCCGCATAACAAAAGTCCAGTCCTCGGGCTGTGCTGTGCAACAAGTATTACAAAAGCCGGGAAAAAGTGTTTTTGTTTTCCAAAAAAACACAGAGATACTGAAGCACTAAATTAGCAGACAAAGAAGTAGAGTCAAGCCAAGTTTTCGTTAGCTCAAAGTCGGGGAACGATTAAAACAATACACTTAATACACGCATTTGTTTGTATTTATGTTTTGGCTGCTGGTTGGGCTCTCCGAGGAGGAAACACATGTTTTTACTTAACTTTTCAGTGCTTATTTATAGACGGGGGGCTGTTTGACTGCCTGGCTGTCTTTTCTGTTTTCAGTTTCGTTTTTAGTCATATTGTTGGATGCCCCGTTGCCATTCTGTTTACTTTTGCCACCTCAAAACATCTGGGTCATAATGTGACAGGCGACAAATGACTAAACGCTGAACTATTGAACTCCCAACAGCGTTTAGCATGCTTGTTAACTTTTTGGGGCGCCAATGGGTCAACTTGCACTCAGCAGGGAAAAGGGCAGGCAGCAAGCCTCTTAGCGAAAAAAGAAACTTAATCCGAAACAAAAAAATGTTTCCATTTGTGTGATTTCTACGATTTCCCCCGTCAGAAGAGTTCCGACTCTGTGGGTCATTGTGTGTACTCTTGTGGGTGTGTTCATGTAGAACGCCCACATGGCGTATGATTGACATACCGTCAAAATTTGTCGGTGGCCCGCGTGACTTTCCACTCGCCTTATGCGGGGGAGGGCTTCCCAAAGACCAATAAAGTTGTGTCGGACTTTTGTTTTGGCTTGCAATTGATTTAAAAATCAGTAGAGTGTCGATTAGTTTCAATATGAGGTCATTGATCGATGGATTGAAACTTATTTTTGTTAGAATACAACTACCAGCTTTTTACTCAAGTGCCAACCCATTATTTCTGTGCTTCTTTTGGTGTTCTCTTTTAAAAAACCTCCATAAATTAAATTATTGTGACTGGCTTCGCACATTTTCAGTTGCCGCACTTCATAAACCCCACTTGGCCATATTCATTATGACAATTGTTGCTGACTTGGAGAGTCTTTCTTCATGCACTGTCCCAATGACGTAATTCAAGATAAAAGTTTGCGAAAAAATAAAGAAAAATGTATATAAAAATGGAAAACAACTAAATCGACAGTATGGGTTCAAGATCCTATATACGTATAAAGCAAATCATTTTGTGTTTACACATCTTGTTTCACACTCTTACTTTTAGTTTTATTATTATTACTTCTGTGACTCATCTGCCTCAAACTGAGCACATGGCAATGGCATTCAGTATTATTATTTAATAATACATTTATCAATAAACAAATTGCCAGCTTCGAGTGTTAACACGTTAAGGCCTGACTCACACTTGTCTATTCTAATGAGAATTTGCATTCGGCCATTAATAATTTGCGACGCCTTTTCGCTTCCTCCAATGAATCACAATCACATTTCGAAAATAAAACTTCAAGCCAGACTAGAAAATCAATAAGTTAACAGTGCACTTTTTCGCGGTTCTCGGTCTGGCCTGACGTCATAAATTGGTCAATAAAGTAGACTCTTAGTGGGTCAATGTTTTTTACTTGCTTTTCCTTACTTTAGGGGCTTGTTCTTGGCTCTTGTCTAATTGAGTTTAGGAAATTTATTGGCAATTTTAGATGTAAACCTTAAACAAACTTGTAGTTTTATCATCCTATGCTTTGAAAGCCTTGTAGAATTATGGGAAAGTCCACAAAAAGTCTGAGAATCATACGCGAATAGGTCAAGTTGTCTTGCAAATTTTTTGAACTTCTTCGCATTTGTGGGAACCCCATCAGGCCATGGCCGGGAAGGCAGACTCTCCTTCCCATCTGTATTCTTTTTCCATATAGAATTTTCCATTTTATTTTCTCTTCTTGATTTGTGAAATGGACAATTACATCTTGGCCCTGCCCTGCCTTCGAATTAACTTCAATTTACAACAGGCTGAGAAAACTCAGACGCAAATCAATTAACAGGAGCAGAACGAACGCGAAGCCGCTAAAGATTTGTGTAAACGAATTGCAGATGCCACGGATCTTGGAGATGGCCGTGGCTCCTCCCTGGTCCAGCCAGAACCGATCGGTTCAAGTAAAAGTTATTGCATTGCGAATGACAAACATTGCCCCGCTGGCCGCTAGCCGCCGGCTCATCTGGGTAAACAAACAGGGCAGGAGCAAGAACGGCGTCGTCTAGACGGGTACCTCAGGTCGTTCTAAGTCGTTGCCACTTCTACTTCGACTTCCACTACCATTTCCACTTGGAGTTCAATGTTTTATGATTTTCTTCCCAGAATTCGCACATTAACCGAGAGAACCGAGCATGGAAAAGGGGGAAAACACCGCGAGAAAACCTGGAAAGGTAATCAAATCAAATCTAAGCGTTGTGGTGCCGTTATGTAAATTATCTAATTTCCGTTCTGGTATCAGAGTATCAGAAGTGGTGCTTATCTGCGATCAATTTTCTGCCTTGAAAGCCGCTTATCAAGGTGAACCGAAAAGGGTGAAGTCTGGGGGTCGTCTGTTTACTTTAAGTCAGATGAAAGACTCCCTTTGAACTCGAAAAATGCAATGGTGAGGTGCAACAATGCCTTCTTCTCTCTACAAATAAACAGACAATTTCTGATTGCAATCGGAAATCAAAGATACGTTTCTTGATGTTTTTTTAAAGCTTTCCTCACCAAGAAATAACATTCGGCGGCGTTCTCTTTAATAATTTTCCATATAACAAACCAAATAAGGAAACAATATCACACGGCTATCAGGTATTTAATATGAATATAAATAAATGCAATAGGAAATATATTGTATATAAAGTATATAAAAAGAACTGGTAACCTAATCCGGTGGAAGGTCTCGCCACAACAATTGCATAACCAAAAGTTCGCCGGCGACTTGCTTATCACCTTGGCAATAAGTAGAGCCCATGTCCATTGGCCATGGCTATCGAACAATACTATATATGGCTTTTTTATATACCCAAAAATGTTGTTCAGACAATTTCGGGCTGTTCAGGCCAAGAATGCAATCTTATCGGGACTTGCGACTTGGTTCTATACATAAAGAATATAAAATTTCAATGTTTCCTAGCGCTATAGACGGTTTCCACTTATTGGGGCTCTATTTAAAAAGTGGGTTTTTTTTATAAACTGATAAATAAGCTGTATCAATGGCGATAAGACAAAGTTTCTAGGGCTGATTTAGGAGAATTACTCAAGTGAAGTGATACCAAGCTGAAGCCCCAATAGAAATAATAAATTCTAGTTTTACAAGTATCTCTTGAGGGTTGGGCTCCCCTCCATAAAATAGCACTCCACCAGCAAAACAATAATTTGCGCTGAGTGTATTTTGGAGTCGGGTGTGGAATACTAAAATCTAAGCCTTGGCCGAGCCAAAATGTAAATAAAATAAAATCTATAAAAAGTATAAGCAAAACGGGGAGCATTTAAGTGAAAATGAAATGCAGTTTGTATTGGCATTGAAAGTGGATGTCGTCACTCGAATGAATCATCCAATATTTGTTGTTAGGAGGAGGATTACTCTCTGAATGAGTCTTTCTTGAATTGCCATTCGGTTATTTACCAAGAAAGACCCATTCCTTGTCAAATAATTAAATCCATGGAATGTATAAGTAATATATATTCTAGATTCTAGAAGGAAAAGTTCAACGGCAGTTCATGAAAACCCGAAAATTGAGTGTCGTAAACAATGGGGCATCCGAAATACAAAATATAGGCCAAGAGAAGTGCGTAAACAAAAGTGAGAAATGAAAAACGAACTTATCAGCCAAATAGACACAATATGATGCATGTGTGAGGGGTGCTTGAACGGGTCAAAGAGCAATCAATCAGGGATTTTATGATGCTAGAGGCCCGCCCGTCGAGGACACTTGACTTAATGGCAGGCATAAAAGTCTCCTTTTCCGGATGCTGTGATCTTGGACTGGACTGCGGCAAACAAAGAGATCTCCTTGTCTTATTTTCGGGTTTTGGGGATCGACTGGGGAGCAACCGAAACAAGTTTTCTTTCAAACACACTTATTTCTTCTTCTATTTGGTGGGTGAGTCTCTCGGCCAAACTGACGCCATCAACCGGTTCGTGTTTTTGGCTACGCCATGGTATTTTTTTGTATTTCAGCTTTATTATTGTTGACTCGAGTATCTGCAAGATATACACACAGTGAGTCAGAGCAATAGACCAGAGTTATAGACCCAAAATGTCCATATTATACATATTGCGAATAACACAAGGGTGGAAAAATTAAAACATAATACAAAGATACCAAGTCGGTGCCAAGGAAAGCATTCACAATCCAAGTCGGGCACGGAATGCAGTTTTTTCCTCATTTGATTGATTTACTTGCACAAATGAAAGTGAGTTTATTTCGCTGAAAATTCACTTATTTCTTGCACGTTTTTCTCTTGCATTTTTCAATTACGTGTTGGTTTTTCTTGGCTTCGTTTTTGGCGCGTTTTTGACCCTCAACTTGTTGGGGCTTTCCTCCCGCTTGAGTTTTCCGCGTTTCCTAATAAAAACTGATTAATGCACAACAAATTGTTTCGAGTTATGTTATGATTATGCCATAATGAAAATCGTGTTTGATATTACACGTTTCATTATGTTCATTTTATGTAATTTACAACTTTTCATTTGATAACCGATTTATGGTCAAACAAACTGGGTTAACATGCATCTTTACCGGTAATTCGTTTTTAATTATGGGTTTCTTCGATTGTGTAACAAACCAATTAAGCAAAGGGTATGATCTGTTTAGGTTTTCGATTTTTCAATATCCCCCTGCCATTGCCAGTTGGCTCCACAATTGATTTCCTTTTTCGATGGCGATTCCAACTGACAGCTAACTCAAGGCAAACAGTTTGTATTTGTTTTTTACTTTTGGGCTTATCAAAGCCAACGCATCGTTTATGTGATATATCGTCCGAGTGCGGTTGGCAATTAAAAAGGTATATATTTTGATGAATCAGAGCTGGAATCATTGCCTAAAATAAACACTTTCTGTCAAACTCATTATCATAAAAGTCCAAGCGAAACATCTATTTTGTAAGCCTTTGCTAATCAGTTGAATAAATATGCGGACTCAACAATAATGCGGCGAGAACTCTTCCCGATAGTGATCGCTTTTACATGAAAGTTAGCGAGCCATGCGAGGCACCGACCCGTGCTCCGAAAGAGTGGGGGCGACAACCCACAGGGACAGGGATAGGGACAGGGAGTACTGCCCACTCCAAGGGACGTGGATGCAACAAGTTGTTGACGGGGAGTAAAACGGAATGAAATGATATACAGCCGAGTGGGTCGAGTGGGTTGTGCTGGTTTGGAGTGCGTGGTGGGTTAAGGAACTTTACATAATAAACCCTGCCATGCACCAAAGCGGCGGTAACCACTTGGAACCACCGTGGTAGCCACACAAATATTGACAATAGAACAGGTGGGTGGGCTTTTGTTGCCACCTCATTTTTACTTTTCACAATAGTTGGAAAAGCTTCAATTGTAAATATTTATTAGATTATTGTTCTTTGAGTTCAATATTTACTTTTTATAAATACCCGGAATCCGTTTTCCTTTTCTTTCTTTAATTAAATTAAAAAAGACGCTAATGAATGCATTAAAAACCGAAAGTCATCGCGAAAAAGAAACAGAAGAGTTTAACACTTCAAATGAGCATGCAAATGGGTCCATTGAGTGTGCCCCCAAGTGGAACAAGTTGACGCCAGAAGGGGTTACGAAGTCGGAGATGGGGACTGGCCAAGTTTAATTGAAAGGCCGATAAACAAATCCAGTTTAATCAAGTCGGAAAAACCAAGAACCGCAACCAGTTTCTGTGTGGCGCCCCCAGGTGGTAATGTAGCTTGAAAAGAACCTTGAACTAGACCAGAAACCCATGGGGGAAGTGGGTCTCTGCCAGAGGAAGGAGTGACTAGTAGAGGACAAGGCTACCAGTGGAATCAATAAAGACACATGGCAAGAGTTGGTTTATTTTTGTTGCCATTAAATGGAGGATCTTACAACTTCTCCTTGTGATGCCATGGACTTCATAGAGTTCACTCATTTTAATATATTATTTGTTTTAATTAAGAAACTATTTAGTTTTCCTACCGTTTTCGTAAATTATCCATAAACTTCTCCATGTTGACTTGATCCAAAAGGACAAAGTCCTGTACGCCTGCTTCCCGCTGCATTGCCATGTTGTCCTTTTGACTTCTGTTTTGCTCACAGGATACGTTAGGGAGAGGGATCTTTGAAGGATCTTTCAAATTGCCGGCTGCAAGGGTACCGGGGTAGGAGATCAGGTGAGACCTCAGGTAAGAAACAGTCGCCGCTGATTGAAGAATTTTTGGAAAAGGCAACACACAGATCGCACGAAGACGTTTTCACTCAGTTTTTGTTTTGCTTGTTTGTTTGCCTTGCCTTGCCTCTCGCGTCTTGTTTCGAATTTTAAATATAATATATACATATATCGTTTCTATATGTATATATTCGTATCTGTTTTTGTTTTTGGTTTTGTTTTTGGAGGGTAATTTTTATGTTTTATGAGCCAAATTCGGCCAGTATCGCTGCTGGTGATTGCGTTGAATTATTTTCTCTGTCAGAACGGACACGACGACGAAAATCGGTTATTAATTAAGAATATTTTTGGCCAGATCGAACTCTTCCAATTGAAGGGGGAAGAGAACAAGATCAGGAACACGAAAACGATCGAGAACAAGAACACTATTTTTCGCTGCACTAAAAGCCACAAGTCTCGCGTCGTCGCCCGTAGTAAACATTTATTTTATTGGCTATTAGCTATTAGCTCTTCGATCTTCGATCTTGTTCTTTGCCGGAATGCAGCCAATAAATAAGATAGCCCAGTTGGTTGGGATTCGGCGGTCTGGACGGGTAATCAAACAAATATTAAAGAATAGTACCGCGCCGGCAGAGACTTTTAGTTGGTCTGCACACCTCGACACTCAAAAAAACACTCATCGCTGGATGATTCGGAAAGCTTTATAGAGTTCAAAAACCAGTGCTTTTTCAAGTTTTAGGCGTGTTATCGTTAATCGGTGAGTAAAAAAGACACTGTGAAAAACTCTATATAGGAAAAAGCACCTGTTGCACTTACGAGCTCCTAAAACTTTGTTAACATATAATACTTTTCGAACAACACCCGATTAAATGACCAGAAACCTAAGCCAATGTTGGATAAAAAAAGAATCTTGTAGATACATTGTTTAGTACTTCAGAATGTATCTCATTCAAAAGGCAGGTCGAGATATTTGGTATTTTTTCCACATTGCTAAGAACTTTTAAAAAACTATGGCCACTCTGAAATAAAACAGCTGTGCACTCGTAACAAGTAAAAAATCTTTATTAATATTGCCGAATTTAATGAAAAATGAATAAAATCACTCGTGCCTTTATAAGTGTCCTCCGACAGAACGGCTCCTCCGCGGGGAGCAGCACGCTTCTGGGTCGCCAGCTGTCCTATAAGAGCGAATTTTCCCTGGACAAAATATACCCAAGTGCAAGGTTGCAAATCTACACACCGCCTCCACCGGTAAGTAGGTTTAAATATGTTTTTAAAAACTCTTAATTTAATCCAGTTCTCCCTTTATTTTAGCCTCCTAACAACGACAAGTTCAATGGCTTCATCCCAATGGACAAACTGGAAATCACCTACAGTCGCAGCTCTGGACCGGGTGGCCAGCATGTGAATACGGTTAACACCAAAGTAGACCTGCGCTTTAAGGTGGCAGAAGCTGATTGGATTCCCGAGCAAACACGGCAAAAGCTCCTAAAGACTCTCGCCAATCGGATTACGAAGGATGGCTACTTCTACATAAAGAGCGACCTCACACGGTCCCAGCAAATGAACCTGGCCGATGCGTTGGAAAAGCTGCGTACCATTATCCGCGCCCAGGAGGCCGTGGAAGCCAGCCCACCCAGCGAGGAGTCCCTAGAGAAGCTACGTCGCCGCCAGGAGCGAGCAGCTCGCGAACGTCTTCAACTGAAAAGGGGACGAGCCCAGGTCAAGGCGGATCGTCAGGGACCGAGCGGAGTAGACTTCTAATTGTTATATTGTTGCACAAAAATACACATTACACATAGACAAATAATTAAGTTATGGTGACCGTTTGGGATATCACGTTTTCACAGATCAATTAAGATCTATTTGGTACAAAGATGACTACCCCTTTCTAGAGTATACAAATTAGGTTGTCTTTAAAAATCTGTGAAGTTGAAACCCCAAATGGGTTTCTAAGGCAGCTGTTCATCGTCCCGTGCTGGCGTGACTGTAAACCGCTTACTGGTAGATCCTTGGATGACATTCTCCTGGATCGACTGATCCTTGCCCACCTTCGAAGGCATGCTAGCAAAACGGGGACGCTGTAACACAGACAACATAAATAAAAAGTCACAATTTAAACGATCAACTTACGGGTTGGGGAGGACTCAGCTGGATAGCCACATCATGGCTTCTTTGTGAGGGCCGGCTGACCACACTGCGTCGATGGCGTCGCTCTTCTGGCAACTGACCATTGCCTAACATAGTATATAACTGCTCCAGGCGGTGGATGGTGGAGAAAGCTGCACCTGGCGGCTGCACCGAAAAGCTGTGACGATTGCTTAACGGCGACCACGTGTGTTGGTAGCCCGTCTCGTCCAAATGCCGAAGGAACTGCCGATTGAGGGAGCCGAGAGCCTTTTGGTCTTCGGTGGCTAAGTTCGCCATCAATTCGTCTATTATCTCGGCCTCTGTCTCGACCTTTCCGTTCCTTGCTAGCTTGATGTCATGCTTCCAGAACTGCCTGTTCTTTCGCCCAATTACTGGAGCTATTTCCTTGATCTTAAGCACCAGGATACCCATGAGGTATACGCACAGGACGTTGGAGATTGTCAAACACATGCTGATGCTTCCAAGAACTGCCAGTTCCGTCGCCTGGTTATCTGAGTATCGACGTGACTTGACCACGTCCCTGTATAATGTTTCATCATTCTCGAAGAACTTGTAGATGCAGGCCACAGCCCAGAGCAGTCCAGAGTTCACCGCCGGTGGCAGCAGGGAGGCGGATATGGCTACACCCACCAGGGAGCCAATGTTGCCGCCCAGGATTCCGATAGCAGCTGCTGCTCCCGAAGGAACCGCCGTAAAAACACCAACAATCAGCGAATGGAGATCGCAGCGGGAGAGCATCTCCTCCGTAAGTCCTTCCCCGATCGCGTATTTGTGATTGGTGGTGCACACAACCAGGCCGAACAGGAAGCCAACTAGTGTGGCTGTCAGGATACCTATTAACTCATTAAGCATTCCTAATCTACGGAGCGATCGGTCCTGGATCACCGTTCCGAAAATGGCCGCAATAATGGGGCCCATCAGGGGTGAGATCAGCATGCTGGAGGCCAAGAAGATCGTACTATTTTCCACTAAACCAAAGCTGGCTAAAATTCTGAAAATGAACAAAGTATGGATTATAAATAATAAGCAGTATAAAGAGAGATATTTTACGAACTCATAAGGAAGTTCTTTTGAATAATGGTTAAGATTACAATCCCTGAAAAAGCAATATAAAAATAAAAAAGTTTTCTCACGCTGCTGATACAAGGAGTATGCAAAAGTCAAAGGTTATAGCTGCATCGTGTCGCACATCCCTGACGATCTGGGCCACATTCAAGCGGGAGCGCACCGAGTTCATAAACCGATTCCAAATTCCCTGCTTCTGGGCTGTGATATTTCTAGGAAGGATTGATTATTAAGGACTTTAGAATCATTAAAATCTACTGAGCTTACTCGCTGCTTGATGGCTGATCCTCAAACTCATCCTGGAGCTCTCGATGGACGTAAGATCTGTTGGCCAAACAGCTGACCACAGAAACCGACGATCCTTCCCGATCGCCAATGCCCCATTCCTGGAGCGCTTCAAAGAGATTCTCGTAACGTTCATCGAACTCCATGGAAAAACTGACGTGGTAGGCCTTGCCCTCCAAGCTGGGCAGCCAAATGGCATTAGGAATGTGGAACTTTCGCAGGATCTTTCGAAGAACCTGCTCTTGAGCAGTATCTAATGGCATGTCCAGGAGTTTATCCCGTGAGCCATCATTTGCTATCTGAATTTGTATGATGGGTGGCCGGTTTTGGGCTTTAGTCAGTTTCTGAGGCGTCTCTTCCGGCGATTCCCCCATTCGAATGGTAGAAAGGCTCTCGATCGTGGAAGCTCTGCTGGCGGTTCTGGTTGAAGCTGGAGTAGTTACCTCCCCATTGATGACCTGAATGTATCCATCCTTCAGGCGCTGTTCCTCAGCTTTTGTGGGGATCGTGATGGTGAAAAGTACAGCGGTGGTTCCCGTCATTTTCGAGGTCGGAAATGTTATTTCCGTAAATTCTATTTACGCCAGACTTAGTTTGAGACGATCAAGTGCATAATCAACGCACACAAACAAATAGTTACACAAACACTCGGACAGAAGACGGACCCGGTAAGCCAACTGCTTCGATCTTCTTTGTGCTGGAAGTGGAGGGAAAGATGCGTAGTGGGCGCATTGAAGCCCCACTTGTTATTGCTCCAACTGATAACGGTTCTCGGCTGGGACTGCTTCTTGACGATCCGCCAATCACCCAGAAATAGATCCGACTTGACCATATTTGGAAGTTTCATTTAAGCTTTCGCGCCATCTTTTCAAATTAATAGTTTATTTTAATAGTTTATAGTATAATTGGGATCATAAAACAGTTACGAGTTTATTCCTATTCCATATATTGTTTAGGTCATGATCGAATTGCTTTTTATATATAATGTTAGGGTTCCAATTCTAAACTGTATAAAAAAAGCTAACTATGGGTTTAGCACGATTCAGCTTTCATACAGTTTTTGAAAGATAAAAAGGTTTCTTTTTTGAATTAGTCTAAAGTTTACTTGATGTAAAAATAGTTTTGATTTAATTAGTTTATTAATGAGTTAAACGTTATAGGGAATAACCCTTTGAAAATAAATGAATTTTTCAGTAAATAATGGGCGTAAGAGTTAATGGCTAGTAATTAATGTGATAATTAATTAACTTTTAATCGTGGATTCATTAATCGAATAATAATACCCAACAATAACACCATTTTCTCAATTGGGGCAAACCTCTCAAAATACCTCACACCAACTTTAATTAAAAGCAATTTAATTGGGACCCGTGAATCATCTTCATGCATCGATTTTGTAGTATTATTAAATTTTCTCGTCGACTGAGGCTTGAATGTCATTGGGGTTCATGATTATTTAAGCAAATATACGACTCATGAGTGTGTCTCTGAGACTAGTCTCCGATAGATAGGAGAATCGTGCTGATCGCAGTCACAGCCCAGTGCTGGATGAGCGCATTTGTATGCAGGTGGGGTGGTGTCATTCCCCCACGAAATAAACGTAGAATTTCAATACGATATCAATGGTGAAGAAACAAACTTTATTTGATACACAATCATCAGAGCTTCTCGTATGTACAGGCAAATGTAGCGAGAATGGAAGTGTAAATGCCACTAAAACTGACTAAACAATAGCTGGAATTGCACTTAACAAGGTTCTTTAGCAGGCTAAAAACATTAAAAATGCGTACATAAGAGGCTATCATCTATACAAATGCGCACACAACTACGATTACGATATACATATGGGCTTAGGGTATACAAAAGTGTAATGTTGACATGGAAATTTGATTGGAGAAAACTCCAAAGCGGATTTCCCCAATTTGTCCTTTGCTAGGCTAAGTCGACTCGTGGTTATCTTACAAATTAATTAACAGCATATTGGGCAAAAGGCAAAGCGAAAACACAACCCCATTGCAGCAGACAGTCGGGCTCCTAGAAGCGAACCTCGTTCTGCTGAACTTGATCGTACACCTTGGGTGTTAGCAGTTCGTAGCGCCCCTTGGCCGTCTGGTAGTAGAGGGCGTCTTTGATCGCGCTTGGGTCGTAGCCCTCCTTCTGCAGGTCCACCTTTCGCAGCTTGAAGGTGCCGGTCAGGTCCACCTTGGTAAGAAGTCGGATGAATTGGGGCCGGGCATATGCGGGCAACACCTTGGCCAAATTGGCGGCGAATACGTCGAGGTCCAACTCTCCCTGAGGATCATAGATGGCGGCCATGCCTGCCCTGCCCTCAGTGTGCGGGATAGTCACTCCGTACACAACGGTATCCTTGTAGCCGGCCACGTTGCTAACCTGCGCCTCCACTTCGCTGGTGGAGACGTTCTCGCCCTTCCAACGGAATGTGTCTCCAGTACGATCCTTGAAGTACAAATAGCCCTTCTCATCGGCCACGAGCAGATCTCCAGACAGGAAGGCCATGTCGCCGTGCTTGAATACATCCTTAACAATCTTCTTGGCGGAAGCTTTGGCATCCACATAACCAAGGAATTCCCGAGACGGGTTTCCCTTGACAATCTTTCCGATAAAGACTCCCGGTTCGTTAGGAGCACATAGCTGGCAAAGTCCATCCTTGTTCCTAATTGGTTCTCCAGTATCGGGGTCAGCACGAATGATCGAAATGGGATAAATCTTTGGCAGGATGCGCGACACAAAGCCGATGGCGCCCACAGTATTGTCGTGGTTCATGATGTTAGCATTGCCTTCGGTGGCGCCGTAGAACTCTCCCACCTTGGCGATGTTGAAACGTTCCACGAACTGTGGCCAAATCTGGGGACGCAGCCCGTTGCCAAAAACTAGACGCACACGATGCTTGCGGTCGTATTCCGATGGCTTGGTAGCCAGAATGTAGCGGGCCATCTCTCCAATATACTGACCGATCTGTGAATAACAATGAACGAATTTAAGTAAACGATCTAGAACTGCAATAAATCTCACTTACGGTGGCATTGTACTTGGCGCAGTCGGCGAAATAGTTTGATGCAGAGAACTTCTTGCGAATGGAGACGGTGGATCCGAAGAGCACCGACTGACCCATGCACATGATGCCGCCAGCCGTGTGATACAAAGGCAGAGGAGTGTAGAATACGTCATCGTCTTGGAAACCCATAGTGTAGTGAATGCCAGCAGCAATGAACAGATAGCTAAGGATATCAGATAATCAATCATTATTGAATTATTGAAATAGATATTGTAGGAGTTACTAACCGGGAATGCGAGATGACAGCCGCTTTGGGCAGACCCGTGGTGCCGGAGGTGTAGATGTAGACCAGCTTATCATGGTGGTTAACCCCCGCCTTGTTCGGCTTCTCCTTGCTGGCGGTGGCGAGCAGGGTGTTGAGGTTCTTGGCCTTCGCAATGTCCTTATCTGCCTGGCTGTTATTGTTCTCGTTGTTGTACTGGAACAGGGTAAGTTCGGCTGGTAAATCCTTGGCCACCTCGGACACAGCTTCGATAAAGTCTTCGCCGTAGATGAGGGCCGAGCAGTGGGCCACCGTAATGCTGTGCAGCAGAGAGGGACCGCGCAGGTTCGTATTGATCAAAGGCGTTATCACGCCAATCTTGGACAGACCCAGCCATGTGGCTACGTACTCGGCGCGATTCTCCAGCAGAAGGGCCACCACATCGCCCTTCTTGTATCCCTGAGCCTGCAGCACGTTGGCCACCTTGTTGGCATGCTCGTTGACCTGCCGGAAGGTCCAGCTCTGGGTCTCGCTTACAACGGCCACCTTCTCGGGATGGGTGCGAACGTTTCTCTCGAAGACGTCCGCCACCGTGTAGTTGAGCCGCTCATGACGTTTCGTGTACCTCAAAAGCTTGATGTAAGCCCAAAGAGCACTGCGCAGAAAAAGAATCAAATATTCCATCAGTATTTATAAAGTATAGAGTATAGGTTTCGTTTTTGAATCAAGAAATCACAGGAATACCCTGTATAGAAGTTGTAAACGCTTTTTATTGCTTGTAATTCGTTTTTAAAGGTGTTGTGGAGTAAAGTTTAATGAATATTGTGTGGGAAAGGGCGAGGGAAAGTGTTTGATTTGCGGCAGTAGCCGTATTGGCCATATCTTCCCCATCGATCGCGTGTGTTTTATGGCTACGCGGTTAGGTCACTAAAAATAGCGCAAAACCAAAATCGAAGCTCGACAAGCGCAACACCGGAGACGCGATAAAGCCCCGAGATAAACCCACCGGGAATAGCTGCAATCGAGACGGAACGTGGTAACTCAGACCGCCAACAACGGCCACAAACATAGGTATTGTGACGCTGCTAAAAAGTGGCTGAGTAATGGAAAGTTCAAGAGAAGGTCAAAGTACTTCAAAACACGTCTTTCATAAACAAGGTTTAGCCAATTTCCAGGGGCAAACGAAAGCTTAACATAATATTGCACTTAATCCAAAGTTCGATTGGAATGTTTGAAATATCTTTTCCAAATAAGATTATTGTCCAATAAAACAACTCTTTGTGACACAGTTTTTTGTTTAGTTTACGATTATCTTTTTCTGATAAGCATTACCACTGATTACTGGTTTCTTTTCCTAAAATGTCAACTAAGGCAATTAGTAAAGTTAACTGCAATATAATAAGCAGTTTTGTAACCATTTGCTCAGCCATAAAGTATACTTTTGACACTTTACAAAGTAATTTGTTGACTTTTCCAAATACTTTGACCCGCCGGTTTGGGAACTACGTTCGCTCACATTTGAAACCAAAGTACAGACTCGATAAATTAGCATATAAATATGCAAATACTCTTTAATCGGGCAATGTTATAAATCCAATTACGCAAGTAATGAAAAACTAATGGACTTGTTTTAATTAAAAAAGAAGTATAAAAGGTGGCTGGGAATAATCGCAAGTTTCCGGTCTGGAAACCTTTAAAAGTAGTTTCCATCTTGATTTGATACGCTCTATATATAGACTCTAAGACTAATCCCAATCATTTATTCCTAACCAGGCAACCAGGCAACCACCAACCACAATAGTCGGATCAAGTGGGGAGAAAACTTGCACTCGACTTGGGACTCGACCAGTTCGACGATCTCAATTAGAATTCGCTTTGCACCCGTACTTTGATCTGCCTTAGAGGCAGTGAAGTAT
The DNA here is from genome assembly GCA_035047325.1 of Drosophila vallismaia. Taxonomy (NCBI): domain Eukaryota; kingdom Metazoa; phylum Arthropoda; class Insecta; order Diptera; family Drosophilidae; genus Drosophila; species Drosophila vallismaia. The sequence continues at coordinate 7,888,730 of JAWNPU010000090.1, read as the reverse complement.
CGATAAGATTGCCACGTTAAGCTGCTAATGTTAGCCGTGTATATATAAGCTTTTAATCAGGCCTTATGACCCCCTTGAGTGGTTTGTTTGGTGTTCTTATTTGCCAAAAATGCTAAACGTACTGGCCTGACGATAACTCTACTTCTTGACGTTGAAACTTCGAAAAATACCCCAAGGTTGACCGTCATAACTTGAATCCGATCTCAAGAATCTGTGCCATACGAAGTTCCAAGTAAACATTTAACAATCGATGCTGTTGTTGGCCTTGGCATGAAACTCGATTTGCTGACCAAGAATACTCAGTATGGCAAAAATGCTGAAAAAATAAAAATTAATTGCTCTGAAAAATCATATAAAAAGATGGTTAAATCTTGTTTTAATTTTGAGGGATTCGAAGAGGGAAACAACTTCTTTCCGGGTAAAAATTATCCATTATTTTATGATATTTAAATTGGTAATTTCAAGCAGAATATTATGTGTATTTTCACAGCTTTCGGAAACTTTCCGCACACCTTGCGATCGGACAAACGGAACCTGATCTAGCCCTGGCAACTCTAGACAACTGAAAATACAAAGCTAAGAAACAGAAACAGAAACAGAAACAGATACGACACTTCCGCCATTTTAATTGGCGCCGCGTTGGCTTTTGGCGTACGTTTTCAAGAACAGCTGCGGGCTTTGATGGTTTGGAGGTATGAAGCTTGAGGGGATTCGATCGCATCGGTCCGGTTCGGTTTCGGTTAGTGTGCCAGTGATTCTTCCGCCCTGACGCACTCGATCAATTAGTATGCGCCGAGGGTCTCGATGGGCGACGATCGTACGAAGTCAATGGTAAATAAAAGTGAGTCTCATCGTTGTTTAATTTGGAATTTTGAAGTTTGTTTTGGTTTTGGTCGCTCAGCGACCTTGAACCTGAAGAAGTCAATGGACTTGGTTAATAATAGCGTCAAAAATGATGGTAAATTTCCTGAAATTATGGGAATTATAATGGCCTTCCATTTTCATTTTAAAGTTTTCTCTTTTTAACAGTTTTTCTCAACTTAAAATGGCTGCTGTGAATGGCGACCCAAATCAACGGGAAACGAGTTTCTCTGCGGTTTTAAAAGCTGCGCTCAAGAAAATAGCAGCGATTTCTGACTCGATACTAAAGTTTCGAGTGTAAACTTTAGACAGTTTTAAAAATTGACTTTACTTTTGTTGATTTTAAGAAACCTATTAAAGTTTTTGTTGAGAAATCAAGTTTTTTCGGTATGTTAAAAAATAGGTTTTTCCGCTGTAATAGGAAAGGGGACGGGAATTGTCTGAATCGGGGTACAATGAGCAATGTACTCGCACTTGGCTTCTCTTCAATGGATTCACAAAAGAAAAGCCAGCTAAATTGTATTGAAATGCACACCACTCGGGGACGGTATTGTAAACTTATCATCGGCTACTGGGCGCCCTCGCCCTGGCTTCCCATCAACCGACCCCCATTCCCACTCACGTCAGATCACGCTGGGCAGTGGCTCCCGCGATGTAGAACCAGCGCCATCCCGGCTTTGTAAGCAGAAGGGCGACGAGCGCGACGAGAACCGCAAAAATCCAGCCCATTGTGTGGAGCGTATAAATGACACAGCCGACGGTTAGACCGAAAGCAACCGTTGCGCAGAAAATCCGAAATATGATTAAAAAGCACTGGCGACGTCGGGCCGTTGGCGACTGGCGATCAGCTGCACGCTGCGTTGCCACATCCGAATGAAAAGCTTATTTTAAGTCGATCATTTTTGAATCTTTTCAAATATATAAGCTTACGTGGGTGCTGTAGAGCGCGCCGTTTTCAATGTTTATTATCACGTTGCTGCTGACATGGTTGTCCAGTAAGATGTTGTTCTGTAATACAACAGAATTTAATTCTTAGCTTCGACTAATTGAAACGATAAACAATTGAGATTTTAAAGTTTACCAATATCAGTAAACTAAAGCTTTATTAAAACGTCTTCTTTAAGCTATGTTTACTGTCTTGAATCAAGATTGCTCCATATGTTGCTATCCATTTCTTACCGTAAGTTCTCGCCGTGGATTGCCAATGCTGGAGCTGTTGTAACGAAAACGCTGATAACGTTCGTTTCTTTGTCACAAGAATCCATTGAACATGTAAAAAGGCAGAAAGTGTCGGCGAGCCTTGCGAAATAGCATTCCTTTTGTAATTATAGTTTATTTTAAGTGGGCCAAAAACTGCAATTTCTTGTTTTGGTTTTGTAACTGGTCCTGCGCTGTTTGTCGTTTGAGAAAGCTTTTCTGATGCACTTTGCTCGAGCTTAAGCCGCTGCAAAGTGGCAACATTTGTTTTATATATATTATTTTTTCCAAAAAGGGATTGCTTAAAGGATGATAAAGGTCCTCAACAATGTACATTTTATAAATTAAAAGGTATTCTCTATATTCGATAAAAATAAATATTGACATGAAAACTTAGCACTTAGAAACAGGTTGCAATAAACTATTAAACAAAGATACCCTTTATACTGGTAAAGTTATTTTAATTTGTGTTAGATATAAGTAATTGTTCTGCTATATTTAAATTTAAACTATTTTCAAATTTGAATTAAAATTTAAAATAATATACCAAAATCTATCAAGTAGTAAGTGAGAATACGGCCCTACTTTTTTAGAGACATCCGGCAGCTTGTCTATCAGCTGGCTTGAAGGTGGCAACTTTCCCAACTTGGCTTAAAATGTTTTGTTTATTTTAGCGCAATTTTTGAAGCCGAGATCTCCACTGCATCGTCATGAAGATTCTGTGCGAGGTCCAGGTGGTCAACCGCACCACACAGGCCAACAGGACCCCGAAGGCTGTGAAGTCAACGTTGGCAATCGGATACAAACAGAGTGCCAACGACGGCAAAGGAAACACAAAAAAGGAGCTGGAGATGGTCTTGTTTAGTGGTCAGGCCAAAACAGGAAGCCGTTACAAGGTGCGGGATAACATCAATGCCGTCCACACAAAGTTTGTGCTTGACGGCAAGGCAACAATCGGCTTTAAGCAGCCTGCAGAGAACCTGCTTATAAAATGTGATCCAATCCAGTTGAAGGGGTTTCTGCAGACGCTCAAACTGGGAATGGAAGGCAAGGATGCCATCAACTTGAGACTGAACATTGCCGGCGCCACGGCCATTCCACAGAAGGCGCAGCCTCAGGTGCGCATGGTTATCAATAAAAGAAGCGAGTACCCCATCAAGGGCTTTCCACGCACGCTGAAGTCTTTAACCATCAACAACAGTCAACTGGTGAAGCTAAGTTTCGAGATTTGCTCGTTGCGGAATCTGGTAAAGCTTGATGTTAGCGGCAACAAGTTGACCAAGGTGAGTTCTCTTATAAAAACTTCCTTCTATAGTATTGTATAAACTTTATGTATTCTAGATTCCTTCTGAACTGGGTCGTCTGCCCCTAGAGTCACTCAATCTAGGCAGCAACTGTCTAGGGGAGGTGAACGACTGGTGTTGGATGCGGGGTAGCAAGCTGAGCCAATCCCTCGGTGAACTGGATTTATCGAGCAACGGACTGACCCACTTTCCAGCCCCGCTAGTAAAGTTTGAGAGACTGGTCTATCTTAACTTGAACTATAATGAGCTTATACGTCTGCCCTTCGCCATACGTCGGTTGAAGGCATTACGGAAGTTACATGTCAGCAGTAATAAGTTGGAATCTCTTCCCTCGGCCATTGAGGATCTACGCATTGATCAGCTTGATGTGTGGGGTAACAACTTCAAGGCCTTTAACGCCGAGGCTGCCCAGCAGCTAGCACAGCAGCCACCGGCTACAATAACGCCGCAACCCCTGTGGCTACAAGCAGCACGGGCCGTTGCCAACTTGAAGGTGCCTCTTTTAGCAGGCTCCCTGCCTGCTATACTCATCGAACTGATTACCGAAGCACCGAAGTGCCTGTGCGGACAACTTTGCTACGCATTGCGTCCTGAGGATTTGCTGCAACGGGTTGTCCAACCTAAGTTTACCAACATTAAAAATCTTACCTACAGCCGCGAGCACCAGATCTACGCTGACGTGGTTATTTGTGGGCCTACTTGTAGTGCCACCTACCAGTTAAAGGCTCTGTTTAGTCTTATGTTCCCTTAATTGGAGCTGGGACCTAAAGTTACTCAAATATTTTTAAGTTTAAAACAAAACATTCTTAATTTAATAGAAGATAAGTTTTCATGTTATAAAGCCTTTCATATTTGCTAAAAACCCTTTGTTTTTTATTTAAATTTAAGCACAAATTTATTCACAAGCATTAGACCAGCAAATTCATTACATATTGTTACATTTTCGATTCGAATTTAATTTTTCAAATACTCGTATCACCACTGTTAATAAATTGCCAATAAATGTGAGTAAAACATGTTGCCAAATATTAAATGGCATTACTGAATATTAAATAGATGTATTAATGAAAATTTTTGACAATTCTTTACGTACAAAAATCACTGAAATTATCATCATGATTAGACTAAACAGAAAGTTTTTAAACTTTTGGGTTGTCGAAATAAAAGGAACATAATGGGGTAATAAGCGTTTTTCCGACTGAAGTTAGGAATCGTTGTGGTAAGAAAACCTCCACTGGGAATAGGATACTTTTGGACTCAATAGAGTATCCTTGGCGGCTCATTTTTGCTAGCATAAAGACATTCACACGCACGCTTGGCCGCTTACTTTGTTTTCGTATTACAGAGGCTCGTTGTTTTTATTATTAAAAGCTTCGTGCGTATGTGACTTGCATAAACGATTTTTTTATCAGCCGGTATACAGAGCCATCCCATCCATTATGTGTGTTCTCCAAAAGGTCCTTTGGAACATTCTACATTCTTTAAATACGCTTTCTTTCTTGAAAAATCATTGTATTTAATAGCTGAGTATTTACGATTTAAAGTACGCAGGAAATCCTTGTCTAGATTTTTCTATACTTGACTTTTAAGAACTTGGCAGGATCCACTTTCGGGGAAGGTTTCTGATGATATATTTAAAAAGGTTTTTGGTCCTTGTGCCTAATAGTTTCTGGAACTTAAAGGGCATTCAGACTTTTATGTCATAACCAGCCATTCTCCCTTTTCTCTCTCATCCTTATCAGTTGCCTTTCTTAGCTTTTCTGTTGCTTTATCAAATCAAAACTTCGAAGCGATGCCACTTTTTTAAATAAGCATAAACAGTGACAGAGCCTTGCAGCTTCAAGGACTTGCCCTACCAGCCCAACTCCCAACTCCCACCCGATTTCCAAGGCTTTAATGTGCAGCTGGGGAATAAGGCGGTGACGGCAAAAAAAGAACATACGAGTATAGAGAGAAAAAGGATGAGCCATGACTTGTGGCAAACTCGGGCCTAACTATAAAAATGTTTATCAGCTGGATGATGGTGATGGCGAAGGGGTCCTAGGGGTATCTAGAGAATTTCTCTAAGCTGCCCCAAATCCAATTTTGAACAGCATTTAAGTGTCCTGTCTGCCTGTGCCCAGATCCGTTTCCGTTTCCCCATCCTTTCTGCTGGCTTTCGTTTTTGTTTGCTATGCAGATGTGTGAGTGTGATGTGCGTGCGGGTGTGTGCTTGTGTTTGCTTACATGATGTCCTTTTGCTTTTGGCCCTGACTTTGTCGCTTTGTGTGCGCAAATATTTGGCATGACTTTACATTTGCAGCTATTCCCGGTCAGTGCGCACAAAAGTAGGCAATGGAAAATCGCCTAATGGCAGAAAATCTCAATTATTTGCATGTGGAATTCGGGAAAAAAGGACATTAAACACAATAGAAATTGTAGAAACGATGTAAATTTGAAAATTATAATGAATATAAGTATCGTTAGAGTATAAATCTAAATATAATTTTAATTTGAAAGAAGAGAGCTTTTCCTTCTTAAACTTCCTTTTTAAGTCAGTTTTTATTAGTTCATTTTTACTTTCTTTTATTTTATATTCACATAAACCAAAAACAACGTTATGGACCATCCAGACCATATAAAAGTGCTTTCAAATTTGTGTCTGTCTGGCCTCCCATACCAAAACCTTCAATGAAACCAAAGCACCCCCAATAATTTACACTGCCCCAGCCTGAAAAAAGAAAAAAATACAGCAAAAATGTGCCAAGTCAGCTAAAAGGCAGAGAAATTTAACAAGGTCTTTCCCGAAGTTACCAAGGGTCGGAGGCAGTAAAAACTCCATTAACTGTCATCAAAAATGCATTTCGCATGCATCAAAAAGGGAATGGCTCTGGCCAGAGGATCATCAAATAGAATAGAATGAAATGGCGCAAATCAAAACACATTGGCATAAATCAAAGAGCAGGGAAAAAATTCGGCGAAACACTTTTATGGCTAATCCACGATGGACCCCAGAGTCAGACCCGGGCAGATGACTCCCCTGGCAAACATTTTTATGCGCAAAATAACTTTGCAATCGTTGGCAGACTGGCAGTGGGGATTTTCTCCCACTGGGATGGAAACTGGGTGGGTTGCTGTGTCACTCCCCCTGCATTACATAAAATTTATCCCCAATTTGCGTGCAGCGGGTAAACATTTTATATGCCTCGTCTGGCTCTGCTCCACTTTGGCTTATCAAATTTTATTAGCAGGCCAGCAAATTGTGCAACAACAACAGCACCAGCCGCCACATTAACGGGACAAATAAGCCGTGGAGTCACCACTGAGCCGCCACAAGCCACCCCCAAAAATGCAGCCCCCACTGGCAGCGGCGCTTCTCCGTCTCAAGGTATGATTTGTCGTCCGCTATCAATTTCTTTAGCACAATGCCAACATCCCCCAAACGAGAGTCGCCTTCAAAGCTGGAAAAGCGACCGGAAAAGTGCAAACACACGCGAAACTGCCGGCGATCCCCTTGGCTTTCGCTTTCCCCGTTTGGCGAGGGGGCTTGTCGCCCAGACGCGTGCAGGGATCTAATAAAAACGTTTTGATAGGCTTATGCCCGGTTTCTATGATGCCAGGACTCACTCCTCCTAGTCCCTGTCCTGTATATTTGTCTTCATAATATTTCAAATTTACTTGCTAACTGTTCCAGCAAATTGAGATAAGGTAGTACAAAAAATCAATAAGCCGTTTCTGAAAACATTTCTGGGGGGGATGAGAGCAAATTATTTTGAATAGCTACGTTGATTTTTGAGCTTAAAGGTTAAAGGAAAATTCCTAAAGTATATCTGCGTGAATAAATTATAAATTACGAAACTAAATATACATTAAATATGTTAAAGATTATTTAAATAATAAAATGTCCCTTTTTTTATAAATTTACGCATCGGTTTTCGATTTTTTTTACGCGTTTCCTATATCAGAACACCCTGAAATGTATGCCACTGATATGAAGAATCCTTGAATAACAAATTGAAACTCACTCAGGCGCACTTATGTTGCAAAATCAGTATCTCCTGCTCCTTTGCTTATCGTAAAAGTCCTCCTGGCAAGTTTTATTCCATCTGACCGCGGGCCAAAGTCCAATCAATCACAAAACAGAAAAAAATTGACCAACCCGCGCAGCAAGCCAAGCAAATCAAATTTTAGTCAAACAACAAAGAATGGCAAACAGCTCGGGACTCGAGCATTGGGAAAAATCAATTTTCAATTTAAAATTTAGATGCTCATCCCCAACCATTCCATTCCGTTTGCCATAAAAGATAAAGATAGAAATGCGTTGAAGCGCAAAATGTAAATAGAAGTCCGTTTAACCAAAACTCAGGCAGGCGAATGAATGCTACAGGTTGTATTTGAGTTTTGTTTTCTGTGCTCCCTCCTAGGGTGGTTAGTTCAGTGGGTGGTTAGGCCAGTGGGTGTCTAGTCTAGTGGGTGGCTGTATAGTTGGATTGGTGAGCCACAAGGCGATTTCAAAGCAAAATATTGCCGCATAAATCTGAAGCAAAAAGTTTGTTTTGCGGTCAGCAGAGAAGAGTTTTCTTCAAATACAGGGTATGTGGGGTATAAAAGGATTATCGGCAACATAAAAAAAAAAACCAATGGAGAATGGGCTTGGTAAACTTTCTTCACAAGAAGATACAGAATAAGGGTATAAAGAAGAAACATTTCCTAAGTTTTAATTTATTGTGAAATAAGTTATGAGATATTTAAAAAAGAAAGGCTTATATAATGAAATGAATTTTAGATAAACATCAATATTGAGTTGAAGTTAATAACTTTCACAGGTCAACACCATGTCGCCTCTATCGTAACCATTTAAGTATTGAATTTCTGCTGGCAGATATTTCCCTTTGATTTTTATCGAGTGGTGAGTTTTTTACGAGCTCTTTGGCGTTTCGTCTGTGGCCCCCCTCATTGTTGTTCCCGGACCAGAGTTGATTATTTGCCGAGCCCCACAGACCCTGCAGCAGCCCCACTTCGGCAGAGCGTGCATTTCATTAGCCGAATGTATCTGCGAGATACATCTGGGTGCTTTGGCATTTGGCAAACGATTTTATGCCGCACCGCTTGGGCAAACAAAATCAAATCTGTGACTAGGAAATTGCTTTCGCCTACTTCCGACTTCCTCCTACCACTTCCAGCTCCAGCTCCCTCCAACCCCATTCCCTTATTTGATCTCAAAGGGACTGGGCCTGGGGTCCACCCAGTCGAAATACATTATTTGTTTAATGCAACTATTTAAGGAGCGTTTTCAATTTGAAATGCTCCCCTGAGTAAACAGATCCGGGATCCGGGAGATGATTAAAATTTAACTTCATCAAATATTTGCACGAACTTTGATGGGTTAGTAAAATGTTTAATAATAATATTAAGTGCATAATTCATTTTGTAGCTCCAGCCGTTGCCTAATAAGTGTTCGTTAAATTTAATGCATTCGCCGGAATGTCTTTGGGCCAATGAAAATGTTAAATACCGGCAGCAGTTAAGATGAGAAGAAAAGACCAGGACCAGGACCAGGGCTCACTTCATTGCAAGGTTCCTGCGAAAATTAATTCATTAGCATTTTATTACTTTGGCATAGTGACGACAGCAGGCAGGCAGGCGATGACGACGGAGACCCCCCCTATAGGTACATTGACTCCCAAAACTTCACTTGCCTCCCAAAGCTGCTTCGGCCGAACCCAAACCCACGATCTTCCTTCGTCCTTTGATGTGTAATTAAATCAATAATCACTTTTCAGTCGCTTCGGGTAGTTTATTAGTTGATTGAACCAGCAGGTGGTAGGTTCGGATGAAATGTCAAAGATGTAATGGCAAAGTGGAGGTATTACTTGTCATTAACAAGTGAATTTTCGGAATCCATTACCTAAAAGCTTTAAACTTGTTAAGGTTGTTGCAGATACTACAGATTTTCTCCATCTAGAGACTAGATTTATGTATATATCAAGTTAATTTGAAAATTAATAGAATCACTCAGGAACACAAATAAAAAAATACAACCCAGAAATACGAAACTCGTCAAAAAAAAGAAACAACCATTCCATTTTCCATTTAATGCCCAATTAACGCATTTTCCACTTGGGATTCACCCAAGCGAGAGATTTGTATACCTTTAAAGGCAAAAGGCAGGGCCACAAAAAGCGAAAAGGAATCGTGAACGTGCCACAGAGCAGAAAAGGCCACAGAGTCAAACCTCCCGTGGATCCCGGTTTCCTCCAGCATTCGTCAGCGCTTGTGGAAATGGGAATGCGCGGCATTTGTCGCATGGCTGCAGTTGCAAGTCGAAAGGTGGGTGCGGCAGAAACAGGAGCTGCACTTCATTAAAAAAAGAAGCTGAAACAGAGGCAGAGGAAAGTTGGTCGTTAGAAAACTCCCGACTTACAATTACAAACACAAGGACAGCCTGCTTCAAAATGAGTGATGTAATGTGCCTAACAAGGATTCCTTTCTCTATTCCCCGCAGGACTCTTGCCCTTGCTTCGTCTCGCTTACCCGCTTATTGTTGCTTGTTGACATAACGAATGCCTTAACATTTTTCGAGTTGCCGCTACCTCAGCCCCGCCCCCAGGACAATATCCTCCCCGGTCTCTGTGTGTGCACTTCCGCTCCACTTACACATAAGTCCCCTCTGCCAGTGCAGATCCTGGAGATGGGAAATGGATTTTAAAAAATATCAAGAAAACATATGTTGGTTTTCAAATAACATCGTAATAATCACAACATTTCAATAATATTTTTAAAACATCAACATGAATCAATCCCTAAAAAGAAGTATTTCAAAAACATATTTTTCCGAATATGAATCTAACATTTCAACATTTTCAAATTCCATCTCTAGCCACAGCGCTGACGTTGACGCGGTTTGTCGAGTTAATGACTTTGGCAGCTGAACGGTTCGGATGCTGATCCCTCAAGGTGTCGCTTAGCAGGAAGGGCAGCCGGGAAACCGGGAAACGGGAATACTCCGACGTCTGTTGCCTGCAGTTGACAGTTAATTATTTGTATAAATCGCTGCAGATGTTGCGGGCATTCAAGGGTTAAATTCAGATACATTGAATTAAATGAATTTGAATATATATTTAGCATTCCACATATGCGGGATAAAATTATAACACTTTCTATAACAATGAAATTCTATTTCTGAGATATTGCCAATCATTTGCTGGCCATTTTGAATTAAAATTTATTCAAGCACTCTCATCGAACTCACATTTTCATTTAAAATTCGAATTTAGCTTGAAATAAATTCCTATTTAAAAGTGATATATCAGGGCACGTCACCCCATCCACTGGTATCGTATTTCAGGATAAGGATAACGATTCTTCCTGTTGCTCGTTGTTCTGATTCGAATCGCTCCTTATCCTTAAACTCGCCCTCAGCTTACAAGGGGAATGCTTATTTTTGTGCCGCTTATCAGGGCCATGCAACTTGAAAACAATAAATATTTTATGGCCCCCTTTTTGGCCAGCGCATAAATCTTGTTCTGGAAATTGATCCGAGTACGTGTTCAGAGGGTTATACTTGAGGTGCAGATTCAAAAAGATACAATATCTGGGTGATACAGATACAGCTACAGATACATTTGCCACATTGACACACTGAGCACTTACGGCCCCCTCTTGGCACTCCGGTATTTGCAAAATTTGTCTGCTCGTATGGGAATTTCTTCACTCTCCTCTATTACAGATTCCCCGAGGTCCCAAAACGCCCGCATCTTATGAGATTTGCACATTGATTCCTCTTCCCTTTCTCCGGGATAAAAAGAGGAATGTTTAGTGGTGCGCATTTTTGATGCTTTTAAGAGGGTTCCAAGGGCTTTTAAGGCAGTTTAGTAGCTGCTTTTGAAGTTAAAGTATTTCACATTAAAGCAACGGAGTTTAACTTGTTGATGAAATAAATTTATGTAAACAAAGTCTCTAAGCGTTAAATATTCCATTTTGAATTATTCATCTTTTCTGGTTTATTCTTCCACAACTTTAGACATTTCCAAACCAATACTTGGCTGTGGATTTCAATCCGCTTTTGGGGTTTTTTTTTATCGGCACTCGCCTTTGAAACTATTAAAAGTTTGAATACAACTTTTCGAGCCAATTGACCGCACTTTGTGTCAGGCAGTTGTTTGCGGCTTGTGGCGGCCGCCTCTCGATGCCCAAGAGGGAAATTAAACGGCTAAAAATGTCATGAAATCAAGTGGTTAGCTGGCAATTGCATCCCGGCGATATTTGCATCCGAAAAATTCTAACCGCACTGTAAATAAAGTGAAAATCCATTCGAATGTCATCGCATTGGCGCTCGCTCTGGCAACATGTTGCGCCGCATCCCAGAAATGTTGCTAAGGGGGCAGAAACTGGTTTTTGAACCGAAAACGCTTTTCATATGATAATGCAGCAGCTGACATTGGGAGGGATGCCGCTGGGGAGACGATAATAACATGCATAAATTTATATATTTATGCTCAACAGCTCATTTAATGAACTGCACATTGTTTGTGCTGTTTTGCATAGCAAGTATCTGCGTAGCTGTCCCAGCAATCTGTATCTGTCTCTGTATCCGTATCTGTATCTGTGCCTGTCCAGTATCTATGTGAATGCCAGTCTTCCTGCCAGTGTATGAGTGCGTGTTTATTTGCTCGTTAAATGCAGAATAAGCTACACTTAATAATTGAATAACACTCGGCATCGGCTTGGCTCTGCCGGACTCAACTCAACTCCCACAAACTGGCCAGCGCGATAAGCTCTCCACTCATCCCCATCTTTCACATTTCTCTCTATTATGAAATTTGTGTTTACCGCCAGTAAATACGAAATTTCCAAAATTAATTTCGATTCATGTGTCCGAATTAGCGTCGGTTATCTTGCCCTTTGTCACAGCGACCAGCGCAGGCCGATAAATTGTAAAATTGTTTATTAATGGCAAAAATAAAACTCTGTACGTCTATGGGAATGTACTTTGATCAGAAAATAATAAACAAGTAGTCGGGTCTATGAGTAATTTGCTGACTAAATAATAGTAGCTATTCAGCAGCTTTAACTGATAGTCGGTTGGGGGCGAGGTTACGTTTCAATGAACAGGGTAAAATCCAATAAAATCAACTATTTGTGAATCGGAAAAATATTAAACAATTTTGGAATACACTTTACTTAAGGCGTACCTTGCTAATTTATTTACAATATCTGCTTTAGATCTTCGAAAAATGATAATAATTCCTAAATCTCTTACCATTACAATACAATACCCTTACAAACTTCCCCGAATATTTGAAATGACGTTAATATTTTCGCTGATAATTGCTATTGTCAATTATTTATAGCTTCTCATGTGGACTTTGTTTTCTGTGAATCCGTTTTAGGCAAATAGACTCCTAATCTGTTCCTCCAAATGGGAATTTTCAAGATTACGAGAATTGGGTCAAGAGGTTGGTTATGTAGACATGTTACTACCGACACCCCCAGGCATTTTTCAAATATTAATTTAAATCAAAGTGACTTATTTTTGCTTGCATCAGTGAAATGAACTCCAGATGATTCATGGGTTTAGTAAAATAGTATTACAAAGCGTGTCTGTAATTAATAAAAACGTAAAATGTAATTCTCTTTCCGGTTGAACAAAGCGCGAACCAGTTGTTAGGCGCTACGGGAGAGTTTTTGATAAAGACGAGCTTGGCTTAGAGGGGGCTTGAATTGGCCTGGCAACATGTTGATTTGTTTGTTTACCGCGTGGGTCTGGGGGTCTGGTTAATGAATGTTGCTAAGGCAGAGACCCCACAGGTTGGAATAACGACAAAACATCTCCAGTTGAGGGTCGGCAGAAACCGAAGCCACAACACTGCTGTGAAATCTCGTGCGTAAGTGAAGCCAAAGTCAAGACCATTCCAAGCCGGACTCTGGCGGAGGCTCTTATCAACGGCCCCAGATGGCAGTGACGAAGGCAGCGGGGTTATCGCTGATTTGACCAATATTTGTGCTACGGTGATTCAATTGCATCGAATGTATTATACTCGGACTCACGATTGCTGATTATTCGGGGGACAGTATCGAATAACTCGCGCTCACAGAAGATTTCTTTGTTTCTCGCCAACCGGGATTGGGATTAGTGAACATTTGTGCTTCGTAACGGACGGACTGAACTCATAGTGCTAAATAAAGAAAATAATTATACGATGAGAGAAATGTCCGCGAATTTGTTAATAACCGCCCTGTGCCTATGCCTGCTCCAAAGCCAAATAGTCGCGGGATTGTCATTTTCTTGGGGGAACCTCTCCCTCTTTAATGTCAACTTCAAGACCCCCACCGTCCTGGGACGCTCTATTGTCGTGGAGAGCAACCTGCGGGTGGAGAACGACGTGGATCCCAACATCGAGGAGGATTCGCATTTGAACACGGTAAGTCATCGGACATCGGAAGTGGAAATTAGTTACTGTGTTTATTATATAAAAAGCTTAATTGTTGCTAATTAACTGTGCAAAAAATACTACTGTTATTAATCTTTTTTCGTGTAAAGACTTTATTAAATGTTTTCATTTACTGTGTGGAATATTTCAACACGTTTTTTCTTCCGAAGTGATTAATTACTTTTAAAATGAAGTGCGCACTTTTTCAGTTAATTAAAATAATTGAAAAAAATCTTTAGGAATATTACATTAATTGATATTTTTAACAACTTTGCAGTACGGCTTGATACACAAATATGGTTATCCGGCGGAGAATCACACCGTGGAGACGGATGACGGATACATACTTACCCTGCACAGGATAGCTCGTCCTGGTGCAACCCCAGTGCTCTTAGTTCACGGTTTACTGGACAGTTCCGCCACCTGGGTGATGATGGGACCCAACAAAGCTTTAGGTGAGGATCAAAAGTCTTCGCTAATTCCCTCAAACTGATGGCGTTATCTGTTCCAAAGGTTACCTGCTCTACGATCAGGGCTACGACGTCTGGATGGCCAATGTCCGGGGCAATACATACTCCAGGAAACATGTCAAGTACAGCACCCACCACGCCAAGTTCTGGGACTTTACGTTCCACGAAATGGGCAAACACGACATTCCCAGCACCATCGATTATGTCCTTAACTACACCGGTGTAAGTCAATTGCATTATATTGGACACTCACAGGGAACGGTTGTCTTTTGGATCATGGCCAGTGAGCGGCCGGAGTACATGGACAAAATAATACTGATGCAGGCTCTGGCTCCAGTGGCCTATTTGAAGCACTGCCGGAGTCCAGTGGTCAACTTCCTGGCGGAGTGGCACCTATCGGTGAGCGTAAGTTTCCCCATCCAATTATTCCTATCCAGTTCCGAAGGGATTTCAAATCCTTTCCTAACCTCTTATCATTCTAATCCTCTCCACAAGCTTATCCCCTACTAATGTCCTTGCTATTTTTCTGCAGTTTGTCCTCAAGCTGATCGGCGTCCACGAGTTCCTGCCCAAAAACGAATTCATCACCATGTTTAATCGGATTGTGTGCGACGAGACGACCATTACCAAGGAGATCTGTTCCAACGTGATCTTCCTGACCACAGGATTCGATAAGCTGCAGTTGAACGAGACCATGCTACCGGTTATTGTGGGTCATTCCCCGGCGGGGGCGTCCACCAAACAAATGCAGCACTACGGTCAGCTGAACAGGTCCGGGGCCTTCCGGCAGTTTGACTACGGTTGGCTGAGGAACCACTGGCGTTACGGGACCATCGAGCCACCCTCCTACCAGCTCCAGAACGTGCGTGCCAAGGTGGCCCTTTATTATGGCCAAAACGATTGGCTGGCACCGCCAGAAGACGTGGAAATGTTGGACAGTCAGCTGCCAAATGTGGTATCCAAATATCTTGTCGAGGACAAGGAGTTCAACCATCTGGACTTTATTTGGGGCATCGACGCCAAGGAGCTGCTCTGGGATAGAATGCTGCAAAACATGAAATACCAGGAGAATTCCGTGCTTTAAGAAGAGTTCCCTAGGGAGGCTGAGAATATTAAAATTATACAGTATATTATATGAAATAATTAATTATTAATTATGTATTAGTTAGGTATTTATTATAACGAACAATTTAAAGCTAAGATGCAAACATATAACTTACAAATAGCTGTAATTAAATTTGTGAAGGACTTATAAAATACTTCCCTTAAAAACTACAAAACTTTGTTTTATATAAACTTTACATTAAAGTCTTTCAGTGTGTTTTTAAATAGAAGAATGCAAATTTAGTTCATAGGTTTATGACTAAAATTTGTATCGCATTTCAAAAGTCTCTGTCTTAAAGCTAGAAGTAAACAACTTATTTTAGTCTTCATTTGGATCTCTTGCTTGTTACAATTAAAGAATTAAGTTTAAGCTTTACCGAGAAAATGTCCAACAAGTTTTCTGCCATAACCCTTTGTTTGACTTTTCTTTACCTGGAGACAAAAGCTACTTTTTTTTAATTTTCGAAAGGATATTCCTCCAAGTGTTCTTGAAGATGCACAACTTAATACGGTAAGCTTATATTATATAATCAGTTTTAGTATTAGATAACTATATATTTAGAGTATAGAGAAAAGCATAATTAAATATTAGTTCAAAAAATTGTATAGTGAAGGTAAAAGTCTAAAATAATGGAAGGGCAGACTCGCTCCTGAATTAGTCACAGTTCAGGGAAATGACTAAGTAGGTTAAAACTAAAAAGAATATATAATATCAATGCAAATGTAAGCGTGAGTATATTGTTATATGATAATGATGAAAATAATGACTTGTGGTTTTTCAATTGCATAGAAATAACTCTCGAATATTTCCAGTTCCAACTCATATATAAATATGGATATCCAGCTGAAAACTATACTGTTAAGACAGACGATGGATATCTTTTGAGTCTCTACAGGATAGCTCGCCCTGGAGCAATTCCTGTTTTAATGGTCCACGGATTACTGGATAGCTCTGCGACTTGGGTGATGATGGGACCCGGAAGGTGCCTAGGTGAGGTTGCGATTTATATTTTCTCTAAAATCCTGCTAAAATTTTTGTTCTACGAAAGGATATATGCTTTACGATCAGGGCTATGATGTTTGGATGACGAATGTCAGGGGAAATACCTATTCAAAATCACATGCCAGGTTCACGGAGAACGACAGAGATTTTTGGAACTTTTCGTTTCACGAAATGGGGACCTACGATATTCCGGCCACTATTGATTTTATTCTCATAAATACGGGCTATTAACAGCTGCACTATGTTGGCCATTCCCAGGGAACTGTTGTCTTCTGGATTATGGGCAGTGAGAGACCGGAGTATATGGACAAGATCTTCATGATGCAGGCTCTGGCTCCAGTTGCTTTTCTGACCCATTGTCGGAGTCCAATTGTGAATTTATTGGCGGCTCAGGATGCGTTACTTGCGGTGAGAGTATAAGAGGACCTTTTATATTTCCTTCTTCTAAGCTATTCCCTTCTAGTTCTTGCTTAGGGCCACTGGCTTCAATGAGTTCCTGCCAAGCAACAGGCTCATAAATTTCCTTAAGAGGGCCGCCTGTCACGACACCACCATTTCCAACCTGGTCTGCGAGAATCTGTTGTTCATCATTTTTGGATTTAACCGGCAGCAGCTGAACGAGACGATGTTGCCGGTTTTGGTGGGTCACACTCCGGCAGGAGCATCCACCAAGCAAATGCACCACTACGGCCAGCTGAAAAACTCGCGAAGGTTCCAGCTTTTTGACTATGGATCTCGAAATCTCGTCCAGTACGGAAGCATTAGGCCTCCCGTCTACAAACTGCATAATATCCGGACCAAAGTGGCTCTCTACTATGGAAAGAACGACTGGCTGGCCCAGCCGGGGGATGTGGACCGTTTAAGTAAACAATTGCCAAATGTGGTTTACAATTATCTCGTCCCCGATGAACGTTTCAATCACTTGGATCTTATTTGGGCCATCGATGCAAAAAAATTAATTTGGAATCAAATGTTGGTGGTAATGAGATTCCATGAAGGATCCTCCTATAAGGCCATCGGATATTAATGTAACTTAAAATAATATCAAATGTAAAATGTATTTGGGGAAAAATATAAATGAATTGGCATTTAGGCATTTCAATAAATTCCATAATCTGTTCCATGAAATAAATTGCATTTGATTCAATGAACTGCAAAAATACTAAAATAATTTAGTTTGTTTGGAATTATAGTTGATCTGTTTAATTAGAACTAGTTTTTGCGTTTAGAGTGCTCTTGAACGTCATCACTTTTGAGTAAGTAAGGCACTTATCCGGTCATGAATGAGTTCCCCGGCTTTCATATCGATTTCGCACGACCTTCTCCGTTGTCAGCTTGTTTTATTTACATCTGCATTGCCCGTAAAACTTGTTTAATATATTCTAAACAATAATAGAGAGAATTATTTTATGCATATTGATTGCCCCGATTCACGTGCCATGTGAGATGCAATCGGGTCAAGGAGGAGACCGGGCTAACAAGCCTTGCCAACTAAAATTAGCCGATCTCATCAAATACAGCACACGATTAAATTCCTGGGTTCAGTGGAAGCTGATCAGGCAACGGGAGTAGTTACTTTAACTAACTATTATTATTTGAAATAAGCTGTAATATATAGGATGGACGAATTCTGTGGAGAATTCTATATGAAATAAGTGCCTTAGGAAACTGTTATTGCCAAACTGCATAACTATGATGTTAAGTGACTCGAAATCGGGATATTAATATACAATATTTATGAAAAACAGTTCTTGCAACTGTTATTGACTGAAATGTTTACAAATAAGAGTTCAGTGTGCATCGGTTTCTTTTTAATATTATTGTTTTTAAAATTAGTTCTGAGTGACTTGATCAAATATAACAAACAAATAATACAAGATGCCAATCTAATCGTTGTAAATATGAAATAAATATAAAGAAAATAAACTCGTATATGATATTCTTCCCAATAAATTGCAGCCAGATCTAATCAGAAAATATGATTATCCTGTGGAGATCCACAAGATTGTGGCCAAGGATGGCTTTGTCCTCACAGCTCACCGAATTCCCAAGGCGGGTGGACAGCCAGTACTGATGGTTCACGGACTCTTCGACAGCTCGTCGACATATATTCTCCTAGGTCCTAAAAAGTCCTTAGGATACCTGCTTAGTGATCTGGGCTACGATATTTGGCTGCTTAATACCCGTGGAAATCGGTATTCCCGGAAACACAAGAGATTCCATCGATACCAGCCTCAGTTTTGGGACTTTTCATTCCACGAACTGGGGATCTACGATCTTCCGGCAGCTATTGATTATGTCCTTGCCAGGAGCAAGGGCTTTCAGCAGGTCCATTATATTGGACACTCTCAGGGCACCACCTCGTTCTTTGTTATGGGAAGTGAGAGACCAAGTTACATGAAAAAGATCAAACTGATGCAGGCCCTGGCTCCTGTGGCCTATTTTGACCACATCGCGAGCTCGATTGCATTGACATTCGCAAAGTACGTCCCAACTTTGGCTGTAAGTAATCAGTTAAGTAAAAAAGGAGTCAATAGTAATATAATAAATTTCAGTTTCTGGCGAAATCCTTTGGGATTCACGAGCTTCCGCCGGAAAACGAGGTGTGGCGGAAACTCACCTATCAACTATGCAGCTTTGCCTTTCGGAACACTTGTACGTATCTCATTATGGAAATAATGGGAATAGACTATCAGCAGTATAACACCACTCTGACGCCTCTGCTCTTGGGACACACGTCCTCGGGATCCTCGATAAAGTCTGTGGAACACTATGCCCAACAGGTCCATAGTGGTGGTTTTTTCAAATTCAATTACAACAATATCTGGGAGAATCGACGCCGACATGGAACCGATACTCCGACCCAATACAATGTGGCTTCTATCACTTGTAAAGTGGCTTTGTATTATGGAAAAAATGATCGGTTAACGGCAGTCAGAGATGTTCAACGACTGCGGGATGCTCTACCCAATGTGGTCCACGAGAATCTCATAAAAAGCGAAAGCTTCAATCACATCAATTTCGTTTGGGGGAACGATGTCAAAACTATGCTCTATGATGAGGTTCTCGAAGTCATGCGAAAAGTTGACAATGGGGAGTTGTAGTTTATCTATTTTACGAGTCTCTATAAAGATTATGTTAATACTTATTAACTTTTATTTATATATAATATCATGTTGATATAAAATATAGGTTTTCAAGTCTTTCAAAGCTTTTCAATGATTCACATTCATTATTAATTACACATTAATTTCGTTCGACCTCTTCAAAATTAAAAAGTGATCTTGTAGAACTTGTTTGTATTTTTTACAAGTACACATTCCGATTTAATTCATATTGAATATTAATTCGTTTGTGGATTGCGATTGGTTTAAAAAACAGGAAACGGGTAACAAAGTGTTTAGTGACAATCGATCGGGCCATGGGAGTAGATCAAAACTAAAGCGGATCATATCTTTGGATATTAAAAGTTTTCTTATATAAATCCCAAGTTGGTGATGAATTCTAATAGCAATTAGAAATGACGTGAAATTTAAAAGCCTTAAGCGATTGATTGGCGAATTTTGTTTTCTTAAATTGGATTTCTCTCCATCACGAATTCTATTGAGTTAAAAAATGCTTGGAACTAAAAATGTGCTAATTTTGTTCTCCTTTTACCTAAATTTATACCCTGTTTTCTGCTATTTGATCCAGTATGATGAAATCATTCTAGAAGATGCCAACTTGCTTGTGGTAAGTTTAAGGCTTAACACATATAGAATGTATTAAAAATTGAATTTTTCTCTAGCCAGATTTAATCAGAAAGTATGGCTTTCCTGTGGAAGTTCACAAGATCCTGTCGAAGGATGGCTTTATACTCACAGCTCATCGAATCCCCAAATCTGGTGGCCAGCCAGTGCTGATGGTCCACGGACTCTTGGATAGTTCCGCGGCATTTGTTATCTTAGGACCCCAGAAGTCCTTGGCCTTCCTACTTAGTGATCTGGGATACGATATTTGGCTGCTAAATACACGTGGGAATCGGTATTCCCGCAAACACAAAAGATTCCACCGATATCAACCGGAATTCTGGGATTTTTCCTTTCACGAACTTGGAGTATACGATCTTCCGGCGTCAATCGATTACATCCTTTCGAGGAGTAAATTCGAGCAGTTGCATTATATTGGACACTCCCAAGGCACTACTGCATTTTTTGTAATGGGCAGCGAACGGGCGACTTATATGAAAAAAATAAAACTTATGCAAGCTCTGGCTCCGGTAATTACCTGGTACAATAATGGCAATCGTTTGGCAAGGACATTTGCTAAATACATACGGCCATTGTCCGTAAGTTATCCGATACGGGTTTTGGTATAATAATTTGATTATCTTTTATTTTCCTTTCAGACCTTGGCCAAGTCCTTTGGCATTTACGAACTGCCACCAGGTAACGAAGTTTGGCGAAGACTTTATTACCGAATATGTAGCTTTGCCTTTCCCAATACCTGCACATATATTTTGTTGGAGCTTTTTGGCGTCAATTACCAGCAATTTAATTCAAGTCTGATTCCTCTATTCCTGGGACATGTAGCTGCTGGAACGTCGTTGAAATCCATGCTTCATTACCTCCAGTTGGTTTACAATGAAGGGTTCTTGAAATACGATTATTTCGAAGGAAACCCAAGTATTTATGGGACGGACTTCCCGCCAGAGTACAACCTGGCTACTGTGGATTGCAAAATAGCTCTTCACTACAGTAAAAACGATAGATTAACTGCCACCAAAGATGTCCAAATCCTGCGCCAAGCTCTTCCCAATGTTATTCTTGATAATTTAATATCAAACGAACGGTTTAATCATATTGATTTTATTTGGGGTAACGATGTGAAAACAATGCTCTATGATGATGCGATTGAAACTATGCAAAAAGTTGAAAGGGGAGAATTATAGGGTAACTTTTGAGATTATTTCCAAACGAAAGAGATTCAAAACCAATATTGTATATTCTAGAAATAATATATTAATTAAAGGCTTATTATGATTATATACAAAGTAGTTACACAAAATGGAATTTACCTAGAGTATATTTTGGTAGCAAATTTAATCCTTCATAAGCAATTCCGTTTACGCAAATGATTTGCAATGTGAAAATGACACTTTATTTGTGTAAACTAGGAATCAAGTGCTTTCTTAAAGAAACAACTATATTTGCTTACCAACTCTCTCAGTGGCAAAGATATTTAAATTATCAGGCAATGCATTTAAACATGAAATCCAATTAAATATTTAAATCCGACAAGAGGCTTGTGGCGTGCCAACCAGAAATATAAGAAAAATAGAAGAATCTTTCTGCATATTCTGATAATATATTTCCATACAGCTGGCGGAAATTTATTGCAAGTACATTTTATTTAAAACTCCATTGCATCTGACACATGGAAGTAAAAAGGAGACCCCTCCAGTTCAGTGCGATTGCCAAAAACCCAAAATTGCAACTGACATTGGCACATGTGTGTGGGTTTGTCCTTTTTTTGGGCGCCCGCCTGGGAAACCACATGAAAATAAAAGTGTCACTCTATAGATGCAAACTTAATTGTTTGCAGTCTGAGTCCGAAACCAGTGGCACAAACAAAAGCCTTCCATATCGTGCCTCGCAGGCCGAGGCTGCCACTAGTTTCTATTTCTCAAATAAAAGCCGAACAAACTAAACACAAAACTATAGAAAACTGGTTGATTGCACAAAAGCTACTGCGTTTATGTGGGAAATCATTTTAAAGTGAGTAAGTTCCGAGTTGGTTGCGTGAGTTGGATTTCAAACGATAGATCTTTACCTCTAAACGGTTATCAACAAGGTTAGTTAATAACTGGGTTTGAAAAAATACTACTAATTGGAGGCGACTTATATGGGTTAATTGATTAAATTGCTTATGATATATGCGGAAATGTAATTAATTATCAAGAATAAGATTTTATTTACAGTACAGAACTTACAGTACATACCCTTTTTTCTCAGGAAATAACTAATCGAACTTTAATGTACAATCTTACCAAGTTTTCAAGGAATATTTTGATTATAAAGTGGCCGTTTATATTACCAAGCATTTTAATTTTCCTCATGACTTTCTTAAAACCGAGCATCGCTGAAAGCAAAAATCATTTTACACTTGCTTGTAAGCTGCAACGTGTCGGCTACTTGATGTGGTGGCATGCCACCTCCCCTTTGTTTTGTTTTCTGGACTCAGGAGTCGGGAGACAGGACTTCGGACCCGGTTGCATGTCCCGTGTCCGTCTGCGGTCTCCGCCCTCATGTCCTGGATTGACAAAGCCCCGGGTGTTGTCCTTGCAGGCAACTGGAGGCTACGGGCGCGGCAGGACTATTGCCTGGAATCATTCAGTTTCAGACGGCTGGCGACCGGGAGTATCAATCATGTCACTTGACCGAGCGGAAATCGAGTTCTCAGAGAAATGCAAATGGGACTTGGCCTCATAAAGTTTCGCCGGAGACTGGGAAGAACTAAGAACTCTCTGGTTGGTAGCAAATTAAATTGCGGCCCCGTTTTTTGGTTGTGGGGAAATTCGTTAAAATTCTGTGGCTGCCATTGTTTTAATGCATTTACATGTTTGTCCTGGCATGGCCCAATATCTCGGACTTTGATTAGAAGTCCTTTGTCCAGGAGTGCCTTTTGAGGAGCCCCTCGCCAGCGGAAAACAAAAGCCGAGGCCAGAAAACCAATCGAAGTCATTTGAAGATTTGCGATCCGATTTGCATTTGAATGGGGAAAATGGGAAAAGTTTGAGTGTTTGCTTTTCTTTTTTTCGCTTTTGGCCTGGCTTAGGTCAAGGACCAGCTGCTATCACAGGTCTAAGAGGCTGGGCACACCCCCAGGCATTGTTATGCGATTGTTTTGGGGAGGCAACTACCAACAGCCGAAACTACAAAACCAGAAATACCCGAAAACCCTTTGGCTTGTCAGCTGCAAAAATGGGAAGAGTGTTGCCTACTTTTAGGAGTTCGTGTTTTATTCTTCCGAACCTCTATTTCAGGCAAAAATATTTAAAAAATCTTCCTATATATTGTATAAGTAAAGAAAAAAAGATGTCAGTCAATAATTATATTTTAATTATTTATTAATAGCTTTAATAAAAACCTGTGCAGCTGCCTGTCACTGGTAAAAACATTCAATAGCGTTGGCCGAAAGCATAAATCGATTTGCACTTTGAAATTATGAGCTGTCAACCAAATAATATTTTCGTTTTCAAATGCATTCACTAATAATTTATTGTTAAATTTTTGCAAAACCCAAAAGTGGCAGCATCAAATCTTTAAAGTGCTTTAATATATTTGCCATTGGCTTACCCCAAATCCTTTAAATCCCCTTAAGATATTTTGCTTGCACCAAGGACATTGAAATCCGCTGTTTGTTCAATTCAAGGAGAGCAAGCAAACTGAAAATCGTTGGCCATCAATTTTCCTGTTCCGCTGTTGCTGGCTAATTGAAAATAATTTTTGCTAACGATAGCCAAACTAAAAGAAACCAACAAAAAATTGTTTTTTTCCCATGAACAGTGGTTTAGAAGATGATGTTTTTCGGTTATATTTCAAATATATCAAAAGGGAATATTTCCAAGAGATTAATAAGTATCGATCTGTGAATCTTTGAAGGTATTCCGCGCAGGAATTGGCTAACTTTTGGCAATGATATAGACATCTTTGGGGGTCAAAATGCTTTCCCTGTAGACTATCGTCCAGCTTTACTAAGAATGAATTATATTTTGCTGAAGATTCGGATGCAAATTAAATGTATCCCTAAGTGTTATATGATCTATCCTTTATAGAATTTAAATCTTTTTCCACTGTGCACTTGCAAACTTAATGAAAAATCAAACCTGGGAAGAACTGAGAGAGGTGCGGGACACCAAAGTGGGAACTGTCAGAAGCCAAGAGGTGCAAGTGCAGGTCGAAGCCACAGAGGACTCATTGGTTTCGTTCCTTTTATTTCGTCCTGGAGGAAAACGCATGTCAGGCGAGCAGTCGAGCAGCCAACCGGAAGTGCTTAACAGCAACACCCATACATAAAACCACACAAGAACACACACAGATACTCGCACCCACAGAAAACAAAACAAAAAAGCAAAAAACAAAGCTTAAGAAAAATGAAGAAGAAAATTCTTTGGGTTAGTTTTCCTCGGAAAACTTCCAACAAACTAAAGTAAACTAAAATTATTTTGTAAATACACATACACGGACACACGTGAAAGGTACTTATGTGTATAAATCAATGGGTGTGTGTGTGGGCTTTTTCCCGCCCACCTGGCCAACTGCTGTTGAAGTGCCTGAAAGCCAAGTTAATACTTGGAAATAATTTATCGAGTGCATTTATAATTGATGTTATGCGGTTGCTCCATGGAGCATCCCGAGCTCCTCTCATTCTCGATTCATTCCCATTGTTTGCAGTTTGCTATTGGGTTTGTTGGGAAGGATATGTTCAGCTTGGGCGAAACGGGAAAAAGTGCAAAATGTACTTTCAATTACTATCGAATATAAAAGAAAATTTATATCCATTCAATTAAGTTTCATAGTTTATTGGAAAATTTCTGTTCAACTTCAAAATGAAGATGAATGGGTTTGTATTCTTACTTTTCATTTTCAGCAACTTAAAAAAATCTATGCAATTAAAACTAAAACCTATCATATTTTAATTAACGTTTCCTTGCCCATAATGGTTTGGTGTGGTTGCTCAAAAAATATCCTATTTCACAATGAAATGTGCAATTTGATTTCCACGCAATTTACTTCCAGCCAGGATCTGCTGCCAGAATCCTCCCCATTATGGTACCTTCTGTGATATGTGTGTTCCCGTATCATGTTTTTCCAACCACAAAACAACTTTGCTGGACAACAAAACGCTGAACGAATCACGCAGGGAGCTTTACAAGCTGCAGTCCATCCGAATGTCTAAAATTTCATAATTGCAATGAAGTTTTCCCCATGAAATCCTCGGCATTCCCTTCCCCAAGAACTTTGCTTTGTTCTTCATGCCTCCCCCGCAATAGAATACTCAAAAAGTATTTAATTATATGTGTTACGTCCTTGTTTATTCTGAGGTTACCCGCAAACTTTTTGCAGCTGTTTTTGGAAGTTTTTTTGGCAGCGGTTGAGTTTTTCGTACATCTTCTAGATGCAAAGGATAAGCTGTCGGTGAATGGAATTTCATTTTAATTAATTTAATTAGAAGTTGCGGTTATTGTATGAAGAATTTAAAAGATCTACCTCCAATCGGCAAAAGTTACACCTTCCAGAATTTGTATCTTCGAGTACTATCTAATTATTGTTCATCTATCGAGCGTATTCCCTAAAAACCAAAGTTAGGGAGCGAGAAAAGGACATATGGGCGACTATGAGATGTTTGAAATGATTTTATGAAGTTTAAACTTCGATTAAATAAAAATCTTTGATTATGATGGCAATCCGTCTGAGATTTGCTCAATCTTAAGGCGTAGTTGACGGTCAGGTACTGGCATGTTGGCATTGTTGCTCCTCCACTGCAGCTGCTGAACCGGGAACTGGTCTCGGAACTCGGTGGCGGAGGAGGTTGCAGCGAAGCCAACTTCGTCTCTCCACTTTTCACACTGACTACATCGTCCAGATGAAGCACACGGCTCTGGGGTCCATAGGAAGATGTTAGAGGCGCTGCATCCGGCGGCAGGGGATGCGTCATCTCGACTGGCCATCATCTTCCCCGGCAACGTCGCCGGATTTGTCGGCACTGGGAGAAGAAAATAGGTTTCCTTTAGTAATACAGTCAAACATCGTTTAAAATAACTGGTAATATATTAGCTATGTACAAGATCTTTTGAGCTAGACAGAAAGTGTGTAACATTAGAAATCAATTTAACATTAGAATTAAATTAAAATTCTGTTAAGTGCGCTGTTATTTAACATTTTATATTTAAATTTTAAGTTTTGTTAAGTGCAACTAATGAGAATCGAGGAGGAGGGCACTGTTATTTAACATTAGAAATCAAGTTAACATTAGAACTAAAGTTAACATTAGAATTAAAGTTAAATTCTGTTAAGTGCGCTGTTATTTAATATTTTATATTTAAATTTTAAGTTTTGTTAAGTGCAACTAATGAGAATCGAGGAGGAGGGCACTGTTATTTAACATTAGAAATCAAGTTAACATAAGAATTAAAGTTAACATTAGAATTAAAGTTAAATTCTGTTAAGTGTGCTATTATTTAACATTTTATATTTAAATTTTAAGTTTTGTTAAGTGCAACTAATGAGAATCGAGGAGGAGGGCATTGTTATTTAACATTAGAGATCAAGTTAACATTAGAACTAAAGTTAACATTAGAATTAAAGTTAAATTCTGTTAAGTGCGCTGTTATTTAACATTTTATATTTAAAATTTAAGTTTTGTTAAGTGCAACTAATGAGAATCGAGGAGGAGGGCACTGTTATTTAACATTAGAAATCAAGTTAACATTAGAATTAAAGTTAAATTCTGTTAAGTGCGCTGTTATTTAACATTTTATATTTAAATTTTAAGTTTTGTTAAGTGCAACTAATGAGAATCGAGGAGGAGGGCACTGTTATTTAACATTAGAATTAAAGTCAAATTCTGTTAAGTGCGCTGTTATTACAGACCAATTCAATTAAATACAAGCCATATGAATATATTTTTTGAGCCAGACAGAAAGTCTAGTTTTCGAAATTAAATAAAACTAAATTTAAAATTCGAACTAAACTAAAGTTTATGTTAATAAAGTTCTACTGTGTGACAAATATCTTGATAAATATCAAAAGAGCCATAACTTTCTCCATAACTCTATTTAAATTTCCTTCAAATCTTTTTCTAAACGGAAGCAAACTGTAACCTTATTTATCGAATATCCTTTCAACCAAAAGCAAACGTTGACCAATTTGTCCTGCCTCATAATTTGTGCCTTATCTGTGCTTCAACTCGTTAACAATCGTGTTAAAGGACTTCACCTACCCACTCTTCGCAAAGGAAAAAAACCCAATTTAAGGCGAGTGTCATTTGTTAAAACACAGAAAACAGAACTTCGGGCGATATCATGAAAATGACGGGCAAAAAAATCAAAAAATCTAATTAAAAATTTTGCTGCAATTCTAGAAGGTCCTGTGTGTCCTGTGGCCCACACCACTGGCTTCGCTGGGACAAACAAAAAAGCAATTACAATGCCTCAAACTGTTGCAACTTCCTGCAATGACAACAGAGGCGCTAAGCGTGGTACACAATATTAGCAGCCAGACTCCTTTTCCCCTTGTCCCATCCTCTCACTTCCTTACAATTCCCCTGTTGAACATTTTTTGGCAAAAAAGAAAAAAGGAAGAGAAAAGCCCCTCAGTATGGATACCCAGCAGAGGTCCTGTGTATGTGTCCGGCTAACAGGCAGTCAGGATATCCTACTGGTAACCAGCCATCCTCCATCCTCCTGACTGCAGCTGTTTGGGTAGCAGTTTCAGCGTCCGTCTGTGTTAAATACGCGAATGTCCTTCCTAATCTCATTTGGTGATGTTATCCTGAACGAGTGAACGGAGCAAGGACTCCACGGAATCTCCACCTCCCCATTCTCCCTATTGCCCCACGGCGTTGCCAACTCCATTCTGTATTTTGTGGTTAAACTTTTTACATATTGTTCGCCAAAGTTGAATAAAAGAATCCTGTTATGATACCCCTCCAATACTTGCATCCTGCCATTACCGTTCTTGCAATGACTTT
Organism: Drosophila vallismaia; assembly: GCA_035047325.1. Lineage (NCBI taxonomy): Eukaryota > Metazoa > Arthropoda > Insecta > Diptera > Drosophilidae > Drosophila > Drosophila vallismaia. The sequence goes on along the minus strand of JAWNPU010000090.1, from coordinate 7,860,646 downwards.
AAAAGTTGTGTTTGACTTTCTAGCCAGTTTAATATTAACTTTTCTTAACTTTAATTTAATATAAGTTAAATGTTTTCTTAGGTTTCTTAATGATCTTTACATCGTTACGGTTTTAAGATAAAGAAAAGAACAGATTTGTAAGGATTTCTTAGATATTAAATGTAATGAAAATCTTTTTCTTTGAGAATTCCTTACTGACATAAATAAATATCTCTTAATAGCATAAATCTAATATAAAAATGTTAGGATTTTCCAGCAAAGGGTATTCAAAAGTCCCATGCTAATATCCTTAAAGTCATGGTTATTATAACCAAAGTATTTTTTGCTGTTTGCATTGCCAGGCGTGTACGTGAGAGTGGGAGGGTTTGTTAACCCGACAATGACGGCGGATAGCGAGTCCTGCCCGATCCTTTGGGCGCTGCAACCGCTGTCTCCGCTCCGGAGCACGACAAAGCCCACAAAAGGACCGAGGGGCGGGATGGTAGCCAGAAAATGGGGAAAAAAATACCACCAGCACACGTACACATTCGCCGGGGAAAAAGCCGGGCTAAAGCGCCGCCAGTCAAAAAATTTGCTTCTCTCGTTGTTGGTCCTTTTTTTAACGCAGAGCTTTCCCCGAAATCAAGCCGGGAAAGTGGGAAAAAATGGTTCGCACCCGCGGTGACCAAAGCATTTCTGCTATTTGGTACAGAATAAAGTGGAGTGGATGGCGTGGGTGGCTGTGGATGGCTGTGGGGTGGGGCAACTGTTATTATTGCGTTTTTATGCATACTCGCATATGGCGAATGTCCTTGGCCGTGGTTACACCACATGATATACGGCATTAAAGTGGACCAAAATGCACGAGGATGAGCCGGGGATTTTGAGGGTGCGAAAGTGGTTTTTGGCTGCGCTGGCTGCGATGTATTTTCCGGGCAGTCTTAGTGGCAAGTGAACGTGCTAAAAGTTTTTAAATATTTTAAGCTTCAGTGAATTATAGGCATTGCCCGACTAGCCATGACTGATCCTGTGGGGTTAAGGCGCAAGAAACTAGAAAGTCAATTTACAAAATGTTTACTGGTTGGAAACAAATTTCTAATGGAACTATTTAGAGGGATTCAATGTCTCTATTTGGGTATATTTCTTCGAATGAAAGTGATAATTAGGCCTGCCATCAATCCCGGTTAAGGTTATAGTTCCCCCAACCGATATGTAAGATACATGTGTATTTTTTTTTTGGCGCCGCTTCTCCACCAAAAATCAATACTCTGGCAATTAGGCACCCTGCCCATACCTTCCCGCCACTTGCTGTCCAATTTTGTGATTTATTAGTAAGCCCCGTACAAGGTAGGGGTCGGAGAGAAGGGAATAAATAGTGGTATAAGGCTATACTTTCTGTGGAAAAAAGTTAAACAAACAACAATAAATTGAGGCAAATTAAGCATACGAATGCGGTGTCTGTCAATATTTGCATAGACAAGTGAGACGTTTATTTGGTGTTGGGTTGGGAAGGTGTAGGGGGTGTGGCAGTGTGGCAGGGGAGAGAGGTGAATGGGGCAACTTAACACCTCCCGATTCCAAATCCAGATCAAATACTCGAACAGGAACGTGGCTTATTAAGTCAAACGGATTACGCATGTCGGTGGGGTGCGGGAATCGGTGGACACTTTCCACGCTGCACGGCACGGTTTTGTTTTTGGTCTCAGCCATGTGCGCTTACCAATCTTCTAAGTACACTAAACAAAAATTATAACTAAAAATCTAGCTTTAAAAATATGAATTTTTGGGTCATTTATCAACTTTCTCTCTTGGATTTGGTTTAAAAGTTTTAGCCTTTTAAGCTTGGATTTGAATGTATAATTTAAATATATTATTTGTTTGAAATATTCCCCAGTGTAGATAAACATCTAGAGCAGGTCAACTATTTGTATTTGGATTTTAGATATCGAATGTCCGTTTGCCATCGTGGGCGCATTTTTCCGTTCCTCAATCGCGGGTTCTCCATTTCCAGCTCGATTGACCGTTCCAGTGTCAAAACAAACTCGAAAACCTTCTCAGCCCGGTCCCCAGGTTGGAATCGGCCAAACAAACAGACAAGTCCAATAATATTTGTTGATCGTAGAATCGTGAATGCTGACACCTTCCACGGGGAATGATGAATTCGAGCCCGGAATGTCGCCATGTGCACGATTGGGTCGCTGTCCGGGCTTATCAGTGGTGCAGTGGAGGCACTGGAGGCACTGGAGGAGCAGGAGGCACTAGAGGCACCACCATTACCTGTTTACCACTTTACCTCTGCTGCTAACAATTGTGCCCCACATAATGGGTCAAAGGTTGCATGTTTTTGTTAAGTTAAAAAAATGAGAACTTTATTTTTGGTTTTCGAACTTATAATTTAATAAAATAAGACAGTTTATGAAAATAAAATACTGTAAAAAACGTTAAATGGAAACTATTTCATTAACCAAAGTTGTAGAAAATATAAAAGCTTAATCTTGAAATCGCTATCAATTGCATTATCGGTAAATTTGAGAGATAAAGTGTATGTAAGTAAATTGTATATAAGTTTTAACTTTATTTTATTTTTAATGAATTAATTTTTTTATGTTATATATGTTTATTTCTTATTTATATTTATATTTCCTTTAAATAAATGCAACTAAATATTGAATCATAATCAACCCAATGCTTCTAAAACTATAACAGCGCTGTTAAGCTAACAGACTCGAGTTGTTCTAAGGCGCTCAGTGCCGGTGGCAACATGTTTGAAGAGCATACTGGATGTGAACAATAATAGAATTTTAATTATTTTTAAAGTTAATTTAATAACTTTATACAAAGATAAATATGTAACTAACTGGATAAATATTTTTTAAAAAAGATATAAAATTTTTTCTCTTGATCAAACGCGTTTCAAACAACGTTTTCTTTAAACTAATCATTTTTTTAACAACTATTTGGATACGAAAGAAACTTGGTTTTCCAAAATAAATGTTTTAAGGTTTATTTTTTAATAAAAAAAATACAACCAAAACATAACATTACAAAATCCAAGCATAACAGAGAGGTTTTAGTGAGAAAGAGAGACTACAACGACACGACAAGGTTCGAGTTCGAGCCATCCGCAGTGGTGGTTGGCCTGCATGGCGAATGCTTAATGTCAAAAATTCACGTATTTTCGAACGATTCGGACGTGTCGCGGATGAAAGCGGAAAGTAATGGTCGCGTAAAATCGTAAGAATTTGAAGAATTTGGCAACAAAGAAGTATTAGAATTCGCATTAAAACAAAAGTGCAATTTTTTAAATAAAAGTGAAACCGGGAAAGATTGTTCTAAGCAGAGATTTGAAAATCAAAACCACCCAAAAATATTGAAAGTTTTTCAAAGATTTCCAAACAAATTGGCAAGTGAAACAATAAAGATTCAAGACTGCCAAGTGAAGTGTTAAAAAAAGGATCAATCAGTTTTAAAAAAAACATGTTGGCACAAAGTGCTCTCCCAAATTAACTGAAGCCGTGAAAGAAAGCTTATATCGGTGTTACCAATTTTAAAAAGCGGATTCGAAACCGGATTAAATCTCACCCGAAATGGAGGACGAATTGCGGTGCCCCACGTGCAAGCAGCTGTACGCCAATCCTGTGCTGCTGCCCTGCTTCCACGCCCTCTGCCTGGGCTGTGCTCTGGACATCCAGACCCCGTATAATCCGGGAGCGGGTCTGCCCGTGACCACCAACGGATCGGGGGCCTCCTCCACGGCCGGACACAGTGGACTGCATGGCGGCGTGAATGGAGGAGCTAATGGGGGAGCCACAACTGGAGCTAATCCCGGTGGACCCGGCACCCGGCACAGCTCCCACAGCTCTGCGGCCAGCACGGCCAGCTCCAACACCGGCAGCGAGAGCGTCACTTCCGACCAGGATCAGTCGGACAAGGTGAGCATCTTCAGCGAGGCGGACTCGGGCGTTGTCTGCTGCTCCAACACGTCGCGGCCGGTCTCCTATGCCGGCACAGGAATGCTACCGGGAGTGGGAAACGTGGTGGCTCCACCGGGAGCCGCCTACTGCCTCACCTGCCCCTTGTGCCGCAAGCTGGTCTTCTTCGACGACGGCGGGGTGAGGAACCTGCCCACCTACCGGGCCATGGAGGCCATCGTCGACCGTTTCTGCGCCCGCGAGGCGCTCCGCTGCCAGATGTGCGAGACGGACCCCAAGGTGGCCTCGCTGATCTGCGAGCAGTGCGAGATTCGCTACTGCGACGCCTGTCGGGAGCTCTGCCATCCCGCCCGCGGCCCGCTGGCCAAGCACAATCTGGTGAAGCCCCGAGGTGCTGCCCAGCAGCGCGAGTCCGTTTGCGGGGACCACGAGGAGGCCCTCTCCCAGTACTGTCTCAGTTGCAAGGCTCCCGCCTGCGGATTGTGTCTCCAGGAGCAGCGCCATCAGGCCCACGACGTTCAGTCCATCAACGTCACCTGCAAGGCTCAAAAGGTGAGTTTTAAAGGACAATTAAAGGGATAAAAAGATATTTTATTTGGGAATAAGAGTGTAACAAATTGTTATAGCGAAACCCTTCTTAATCCAGACTAAAAGCTATAAAGGCAAGGAAATCCTTGCAAGGATTTGGCAAAACGAAAAATAATCAGAAAAGAGTCGTGAAAAATATATAGCAGCAAGACAAACTAATTAGGGGCGAAAGTGAGGTCTTTAAGGAATATAAATATAGCCTTGCTCGGGAGGCCACCGCATATCCTGGCCACATCCTGGCCCGTTTCCTTCTTGATTCTTGTTTATATTTCGGTTTCTCGCTCTGCCTTGCGCCTGTCTTTTTTGTGGAAATTTATGGCTTGTCTGCTGGCCCTGAACATTTTTCATGCAACACTGTTTTGGCGCATAGCTTTGGGGCATATTGGAATCCCGATGATGGATGGAGCATATTGGAATTTTTCAAAAGAAACTTTTGACAAACACTCATTGAAATATATAGTCAGTTTGTTCAGGTTTTAGATACATTTAAGTCCTTAGGTTAAAAGTCCTTTGAGGTACCAAAAAGTCGACTACCCTATTAGCTTTTATGCAAACTATTTCTTCAAGAAATTTCTTTGGCAATTTGGACCCAAACTCACTTTCAACGGCTCCTTGTTTTACGGACCCTTCCAAAGTGCCGCAATCTCACAACTTTGGCACGCTAATTCAGCGATAAGTTTTATGTCCGTTGCTGTACTTTCTTTGCTTACCTTTTGGAAATTTAATTTCGCTTCCTTTCTGCTACTTTCACCTGACGAAGTAAGGAATTCCTCAACTGTCGTCGAATCGCTGGCAGTTGTCAACGGCAAACAATTTTAATATGGCAAATGTTTCAAGTGCCTGCATATCCTGTCAGCCAGAACAGGACGAGAACGAGAACGAGAACGAGGACAGCAGTGGCGGATTAGAGACGGGCCAAGGACAGACCAAAGTGCGAAAAGTGACAAATTGCAGCGGCTGCCAAAACAAAGGAATCAACTGTCGAGTCAGGTCAAGAAGGATATTGCTCGAGACGAAGGAAAGAAAGGCAAATGAAATGGATAGCATTTTTGTTTAGAGAAATGAATGTGCAAAAAAAAATATTCGCAGTCGCAGTCGGAAAGAAGAAAGTGCTTCGTAGGGAATAAAAAAAAGTCACACCATAGGTAGTTGGCTTGCGTGGCTTCTATTTAAATATATTCCCAAAGACCCCAGCTAAGACAAGAGAGTGCTAGGATTTTATCAGCTTTCCCAACTTAGTTTGTCACCGATTTCCCTGCAACCATATAGATAGAACTTTTTTGAGAGTAAACGATAATGATAAAAAAATATCTGGCACACGAGTATTGGCCTATTTTTTTGTATCTATTTGGGTTGAATACCTATTTCTCCATCAAACTACGCATTGGCCAGACCATTATCAGTCGAAATGTGCCGAAGGTAGACCAGAACACAGACTCATCAGAGCCCCTTGCACTACAGAAACATTAGAGATCTGATTCGGTGTAGAGTTTCCCAGATTCCAATTTTGCCGTTTCCTGTCTACTTATCGGGACGCATGCCTCCACCCTGACTCATCTTTTGTGGGATGGCCTGCAACTGATTTCTGATTCCCATTGTTCGGTTCCGGCCCGGCCCCATTCGCCTGCAGGCTCAGAGAGTCAAAATCCAAACCGAACAATGCCAAAAAGAATCTCTGACCCGGGGCAGCTGGGTCGGGGCAGCTGCTCGGCTCCTGCTCGGCACAAGCCAGGTGAGGCATTTACCTCACTGTGGTTCCCGCTCAGCCCCGCATGTGTGACACACGGAGTGACGCCTACACCTTTTACCACCAAAAGTGTTGATTAGATAATCAGGGGTTGTAGTCATCCAAATGAAGGGACACGCAGAAAAAGCTACAAAAACTATTACTCACAAATATCAAAACAGCAAAGCGATGAAGCACATTTATTAATTAATAAATCGAAAGATTGTTAAGATTTCTATTATCTTTAAGTGATAATTTCTCTCTGTGTGGTTAAGGATTCGTTTGCAGAACTCTTCTGTCGATTTTGTGCCACTTTTCACACCCACTTCTGGCCAAAACTCCTTCTACCTGCCTTTTCCCAACAGGTAATCGCACTTTTGTTGTCTCGCGTACTTTCCCAACCTGTTTCCAGGACCTTCGTAAATCATTAATTTTTTCGGTGTTTATTATGCAGTTGCTTATTTTGTCCTGTATCCTGTCTGCTGTCTTCGTATCCTTGGCCTGCTTTCTACACCTCGACATTTCTCATTGTCCTTTATACATTTTTCTCTATTTTTTCCCCCCCGCCTTTGTTTCTGCTCCTTTGAGATTTATGACGCCATCAAAGTGCAGCTCTTGGTTGGCTGTGAAACACGTCGGAAATATTTTGCAACATGTTTCGTGTTGTACCCACCACCACCACCACCACCCGAAACACCCCGTCAGGACCTCGATTTCATGTCCTGCCAGATGATTGCACTGCATTTGTTCCGTTTAATATGGCAGGATTCCATTGTTTTTTCCGCCACCAACCCTGGGGCAACGTTCTTCGGATAGATGTGTGTCGAATCCATCGCAAACCACCCAGAGATCAAGTTATATATATTTAGTTCTTTGTGGATTTTTAGGAGCTCAACAATGGTGGTTTTAAATATGTTATTTCTATAAACGATTAGGGAAAGGGTAACATTCGTAATTGTACCTCGAAGGGCTGTCAATTATGAAATGAAACACATTCATTGAATTCCTCAAATAAAAGTAGGATGGTAGAGAAAATAATATTACTCCCAAAAATCCATTCCCACTCATACTAAGCCTAATATATGTTTATTTATAAATAAATTCCTTTGAGCACGAGCAACCTGGAAGGAAGTATCCTACTCCTGTGACAGGCAGCTAACTTAATTACAGTCCAATTACAGGAATTTTATGTGTAGATGTAGATACATTCGGATTCTGATGTTGGCAGCAGACTTGCCTCTACCCGCCTGCCTCACTCTCAATATAATTAAGCGGAAAAATGAATTACATAATTAATAAGCAAAATTCAACGCCAGACTAATTAACAGACCAGGCATGTGTGCTGTGGAAGGCTCCCGGAAATTAAAGCTCACAAAAGATAGAGTCGCCGCCTTGAAGTCGCTGGAACTCGCTTGGATCACATCCCTAAAAATGCCAGGATAATGCGTTGCCTGTGTTGACTTTTGCCGCACAGAAAGCCAAGTTAATTGCAGAAGGGAAAAAAGGAAAACGAAAAGGAAACAAAGTGCCAGAAACATAAAAAATAAATAGAAGTAGAAGCGAGAATTCAAGGCAATAAAATGAAATGGAACCCAAACAGGCCAAACAGCCAGACTAGCAATGAAAATTCTTCTCTTCTCCCAAAAAAAACGGGTGAAAAGCTCCATGTACTTTCCCTAATTCATATAAAATTGCCCTTTGCCCTTTGCCCTTTTTCAGGCCATTTTTTTGGAGCTCAGCTCTAAAATTATTTTGTCACGAGTAAATTTCAACAGTTGCTTGTTCACTAAATAATAACAAACCCAGGAACAGGACCCAAACCAGGGACACCAATGGGTGGTAATTTTTATACCTGTCCACCCACCATCCTCTCTATTTGTTGTTGTTTCAAAGTTGGTCAAAAAACACAAACTAACTGTTTTCCCCAGTGCATAATTTTCAGGCATTTTTCAACATTTGCGTCTGGGTGTGTTCCCTTGCCCCAAAACGGGGGTTGTACTCGTACATAAAAAAAAAACGACACATAGAAGGGTGAGTGGGTCGCAAGAAGCAAAGCTAAGTGGCAGTAAATGTTCGCCAGGACCTGCAGACATATGCATTACCAAGTCACGTGTCCAGCTCCATCTACACGAGTTTAATGACCAAAAGTCCCAGCCATTCCACTCGGCGGGCATATATGGCTTGGATACTCCCCAGGGCCTTGGATTGGGACAGCTCTTGTCCTCGGCCTGTCATCATGATGGCTTTAATTGGTACGCATTCGGCGTTTACTTTGCGATGAACAGATAAAGCTTTGGGTAATTGATATTTCCAGATCTTGATAAGGTCCTTTCGAATGGGGGTTGGTTTTTCGAGTAAAACGTCCTGTTTCTGTAAAAAAGTCAAGTTTATTACTAATTTGATTATGTTTTGTGTACGCATAAATTTGCATTTGAAATAAATATTTATATTCAATCTTGAATCTCATAAACAAATATTTATTAAACTTACGAGTACTTACTTCTACACATCTTTTCCATTACCAGTCCGAAAAAACATAACTTCACTTTCATGGATCATGTGGAGTCAACCTCGCAAATGTCCTTCTCCATTCTGGAAGAGCCCGCTGTGAAAGCTTCTAATTATTTCCACCATAAATGTCAAGCCAGCTGTCGAGCTATAGGGCTGTGGCAGCCGAGAAGGAAGATTATTTTCGAGGGCGTGACCCCACCCGTTGCTTGTTGTGGCGGACCCTGACGGTGGGGTCATAGGGCGCTTATCTGAAAATTACTTTTCGCGAGCCTTTTCAACGCTAAATGCGAAATTACAAAAGTTGGGAAAAAAAATATTTTTCTCATTCTAATTTCGTTGCTCTCGCTAGCGTAATTTATGCGCGTTTTGCATGTCCCATCGCAATTGTCAAGGTTTTTTTTGTAAATGCTTTATTTCTCCTTCTATATTTTGCATTATAATTACTTTTGTTTATTTGCTTGGAGCTGGCGAGGAGCAACTTTGACCACCGGAACTTTTACTTTTTGGGCCACCGAAGACGAATCCGGCGGCAATGAAAATTGTATTAAAAATTATTGGATTTTGTGGCTCATTTTTTGTGTCGTGATAATTGTGAGGGCATGACCCCGCATCCTCTAGATCGGAGCTCTGCAGCTCCGGGACCCGCCCATTATTGATTTAATTTAATTAGTTTCCATTTTCCGCTGACCAATTCACTGATTTTCAATTTTTGTTTGCCCGTCTGGGTTTTATAGTTTTTAAAAATTTTGTTTTGATTGCGACGAGCGATGTGGGTTTGAGGGTTTCGATGACCCCGCTCATCGTCCGCTGACCCGGCCGAAAAAGTTATTAAAATTTTATTGCCATCACATCGAAATTTTCCCATTACTCGACTTTGACTTTGATTTTATTGTTTTTCTTTTAATTTTGTTCAATCCCACGTACTGTCTGTGGTTTCTGTTCCAGATTTCATTCTGAAACAAGTACAAGTACTCGAAATTGAAGTAAATTGGATTTTATTTGTTTTTCTTTCAAAATATACTTAATATTTACGTGCTTTCTGCCATAAATTGTTCAAGCTCTTTCATTATCTGCCCGAACTATGCAAATATTTAGAAATAAATATCTTCCATAATAAACAACAAAGTGGCAACATATTGCCCACTCGACATCCCATAAATAAGCTTCATGGCCAACAAATACACAAAAAATAGGAATAAAAATAATAAACCAATAGCGAGTGCAAACTGCGCTTAATTTATGTAAATTCCATTTGCAAGCCTCAATAAAGAGCAGATTTTTTCCGCATTTAATTGCAGAAATGTTAATGTTTATTTTTCTATTTATTTTAAGCGCTAATTTAAACGATAAATAAATAAATAATGTTGCTGGCTAGTGGCTGGCTGGTGGCGGCACTGCTCTCTGTGGTCGTTTGATGATTTTTTTTTGTTTCAAGTAAATAAATTATAGTCTAGTTGGAAATTATTCATTGCGGGTTGCCAACTGGAGTATATATTTACGATATTTGTTGTGTCTAAATTAAATATCGAGTGTTATATTTGAGAGGGTATACAATCTATATAGAATATTTTTAACGATAGCTATGCAAGCCTGTAATTATCTCTCGATAATTGGCCATTGCAATACGAGTACTTTGAATAGGTTTGTCTTTGCTATCAGCCATGTTAGCGATAAGGCCTGAAGACGCAGACGAAGACCTCTGGCCTGGTATTTACCCAAGAGCTTCACCCAAGAGGTTCATGTCAATGCCTTCTAGTATCTTGTTTGATTTACCGATGCCGTGAGGTGAGACTCCATTTGTTGATTGATTTGCTGGATTGCTGGATTGCGGCCTTCTGAGGCACAGTTACTGGAAGCAATTTGTCGGAGCTGTGGCTTAAAAACAAATTAGAATCGTTTTCAGCGTTACTCAGCGTTATGATTCGTTGTTTTGCGATTACTTATCGATAATAAGATAATGGATATTTTTTAATGAATATCCTTACTTTGTGCTGTTGAAATTTAATTAACAGATGTAAAGAGAGATTTCGTCTATTGAAAAGGTATCTGACAATAAATAAAAATCAATGGCTGGATTTCAAACGAATTTACAAGCGATTTAACAATAATATTTTCCAACAATTTTCACACATCTGCATATGGGAAACGAAGGGAAATAAAATTTAAATCGGCGACTGGCAGGAGCATTGAAATTGTTTTTAATTATGCGTAAAAAATCAATGCAATGTAATACATTTTTGCAAAGCGATTTCTGCTGTTTCTTCGAGTGTCAAAACGGAAGTAATTTAGGTGTAATTTACATGAATATGCAAATTTTCCAACTAAATGAACTGCAAAAACAAAGAATTTACCGCGACAATAGTTGATGAAATTTCAATGCTGGAATTGTACAAAAATTCTTTATTTGTTTGTTTTTGGAAAATCATTAAATGAGTGTCGCCTGACATTAAATGGAGGCACTTTTATGATTGTTAAACGTTTGACGCTCGCTCTCATTGCCTTGTTTAATGGGGCCGTAAAAAATAGTCTCTTTGTTTCTTTTTCCCGTCTCTCGTTTTTTAATTAGCCACCGCATAAAAAGTCACCCCGCAGCCAGCAGTCAGTAGGCAGGAGCCAGCAGCCAGAAGTCAGCAGTCAGCAGCCAGCATGCCACATGTGGCACGAGGCGGTGGCAGCAACATGAGCAGCAGTTGTAAGGTGTCGTTAAAAACTACATTGTGCACACCCGCCCGAGTGAGGATATATATATGTATGTAATGGTCCGTATCCCTATCCCAATCCCTATCCCCATCCCTGCACATGGAATCCCTAACCGAAGGGCAGCGTTTTTTACGAGTCCTGCAGAGCGCCAACTGTCAACGGGCTTGTTGACGTTTTAAATTTCTTCACTTTTGCTGCGTGTGTGGCATAGGAATAGGAGGTGCGGTGTGGGTGCGGTAAGATGTCTATCGTCCGGGTTATTATGTGCCCCTGGAACCCGAAACCCCTGGCCCGGGTCCGAGCTCAGCTCTGGTCAAGTGTTAATGGCATAGTTAGGTAAGGAATTACATAGGATTTTGTGAGGAGAGCAATTTGTGAGGAAAACGTTGCATCATCATTGGGGATTCTTTAAGGTGCACTGATTTTAAAGACCCGATTTCTATCTTAAGTAATTCCTATCGAACTAAAATGGAAAAGTAGTAAAGCATAGTTAAGACACCTTCATTAAACTCATCCTAAAAGAGCTCTGGTTGCAAGTCATTAAAATACCAGAGAGTCAAACATATCAGGGAATCTTTCAAAATAATGGCTTGTATGTGGATTAACCTCTCCGGGTGCCACCTCACCTGGCACTCAAGCTCGTTACGGATCAGCTACTTGAGCATTCAGTCCCGCATGAGGGTGCAATTACATGCAGCACGTAAGCCATAAAAATGCTTCGAATTGGACTGGAGGTGGCGGTGGTTTGGGGTTGGAGGCAAGTCCCTAAATCTAACCACTCGCCGACACACTGACAGATGTTTATCAACGACCAAGTTTATTGCATTTCACAAGAATCACACTATAAAATTGATAAAGTGACAAGCGGGTATCGAGGAGAAGACCAGAGTAGGGGTTTGGGGTTTGGGGTTTGGAAATGAAATCAAATCAAAATACACAACAAAAATCGATAACGAATAAAGGCGACTCTCATTTTTTGCTTTTATGGTCTCTGGAATTATTGGGGTCTGCTCCCAATTATCATATTATCATACAAAACAGATAATTTTATGTTTTGTTAGTTTGTGGGGGACGATATCTCAATTTCAGACACGTAGTCTCTGGTGGGGTTTCCAGAATTTTCCCAGCAACTCCGGCATATTGGTATTACCTGCGAGGGTTTCCATCAAAATTCCAATCGATAGAATCAATCTTAGATTGAACAGCTCCTACATTAACCTTAACAAAAGAGTGTAATAAAATAGTTTAACTAACTCCTTACTTTTGTCATATCAGAAACCACTGTGGCATAGATTGCCGTGGCTGCCACATACGACAAAGTGACAACTTCATAAACTATTCAAAGTGCCTTGCCTGAATTCGTCTGGCTGCCCCCAGGTGTGACATCCGTTGCAGGGGCAGCCCAGGACCCGCTATCCCCTTGGCCGTGTCCTGGCGACTCGACTAGCATGCCCTGTGGTCACCGCCCTTGAAGTGCTCGGCTCCTGGTTATTTTATTGTTATCTCACTCAGACCGGACTGTCTCTGCGGATTGCGGCTTGTCAGCTGTCAGCGTTTTGTTGGCTGTCCCTGGACTTTGGTAGGAGCCGGTTTAAGCCCGCTTTCGGCCAAGCCATCTCCATTCCATTAGCATGTTCCATTTGTGCGGAAAGACGGGCGGCATTAATAATTCAATGTCTCTGCTTTCGAATGCAATAACAATTTGATTTATTTACAGATTGTACAATAGTTAGTCGAGTTGGGGAAAGAGCTTTGACTTGAGTTGATTATCGTTGGATTTTTAGGAAAGGGATATTAAATTACGAATTTGAGCATATGAAGGGTCTGGAGTTGAACAATTTATTGCGATTATAATGGTAGATATTAAGCATATTAATTAATTTTTGGGGGTTTCTTAGAGAGTAATGTTGGAATCCCAAAACTGAATAAAACTTTAATGTCTTTCTTTAATTTTCTTTCAGGTATGTAAATGAGTTTCCCGTCAAACTTCCTCTGCTTTGATTGGTGAAGCGTAAGTAAGTCCTTATTTGCCTTTTTGTCATTTTATGTTCCTTTATGGAAGCCAGATTCAAAGCTGCCAAGTGTAATTGTAATCAGATTTCCAACACGTGGCCGAGGACTTAAAAAAGCTTATAATCCACCAAAAAAAACTGAAATATAATTTTAATTAATTAAATTTCGGTGGATTTTTCTGCTGGCCACAGGCAAAGCCGCTTAAAATCACAATTTTTATAAAGTTTTTGCCAGAGAGCAGCCAGAGAGCGGCCTTTGAACTGAAATTATGACCCGAGGCGCGGCCTGTCAACAAGTGCGTATGAGAGGACCTCCCGGTCCCGGTCTGGGGCTTGTGGAAATTTTTTAATCAATACTCCGCCAGCGGCGATTGTTGATAAATATTGTGACGTGCCCTCAATATGAGATACGATATATATTATTCCATTTGCCAGGGGCATTTCATCATGGAATCATTTTTTGTGAATATTTAATAAGGGGAGGATTCCGCGGTGTAGCAACGAGAGCTTATATAAAAAGGATAATATCATCCTTTTGCCAACCTTAGGCCCCACTCTGGTTTCGATTAAATTTGTACCATTTAACCATTAAAATTTCCGCCAATCCAATATCCACTCGACTCCTAATGAAGCAATTGCCAAGGGTTGACTTTTGAACCGCCTCTTCGGGAAAAAAAAGGAAAAAGTAAACACGAAAAACCTTTTTGGCAAACACCTGCCCGAGTGACCCCAAATTCCTTTCCTCATTCCTACCGCGCCCACATTGCAAACAATTTTTAATTTGTTGACTTTCTCTGCGGACCTTTGACAAACATTTATTTTAATTTGTTTGGCCTGACTAACGAAATAATTTAGATAAATGCAGACACTTTTCTCCCGAACATGGGATCTAATTAAGCGAAACCATGGTTGGGTCCTGAGTCCTGCAAAATTCTTCAGGCTGTCCAACAAAATTGATTACTTGACCCGTTTCGACTTGACGTTTTGCCCGAGAATTGCCCAACACATTTTAACAGTTTTTCACAATTTTATCAGGCTCTTACCAGGCTTATTTTCCCTTGTCCTTTTCATCCTTTGGGCCATTCGCCTTTTCTTTTCAGCCTTTATTTTCTGTAATGTGCCAAAATGTAGTAACATTTTTTATTTATGTCAACCGCTTGCCACATCCAGCTAACAACAGAAAAAAAGGTCAATGGGGTTTTGGTGGAACTTTCCCTTATTAAATTATTTCCCATTTTTTCTGGCAGCTTTCTCTCTTTCATTTTTTGCGTCTTATCTTTGGCCAGAATACTGCAAAAGATTCCAAGTTTCTGGTATTTCGAGGGAAGGATAATACAATGCCTTTAAGCTTATAATAGAACCTCGGAAACTCGGAAAGAATGTGGAAATGGCCAAACTAATTAATTAGCAGGACTTTGGCTTAAAATAAGAATAGTTTGGATAGAAATTTAAAGCTTCTGTCTTCTGGTTCAGACCAAGAAATGTTTGTTCTGAAGTAACTTTCTGCTGAGTGGCATCGAGAACGGAAGCTTTCTTTGCCACAGAAACACACACAATTAGCCGTGGAAACAATTGCATTCAACGATTTGTGGTCGGAGAATGCAAATAAATGCGCATAATAAACGAGCTAGAGCCAAAGACAAACCGCGTGGCGATTCAATTAAAAACTGCTGACCCAGCTGAATCGACAGGAAGTCAAAGTCGCAAACGAAAAACGCAAAAGGATAAGACAAGGCGGAAAGTGGAGAGCAAGGAGTGCGTGCTGATGAGATGAGAGACATTAGATACAGGACAGGACTCTGTCTTAGAGTGCTCGGCAATTCCTATCTAATTATAATAAAACCCTGATGCGGCCCAGGACAGGGCGAAAATGGCAGAGGCCGTAACAACAAATGGTTCTCGAGATGATTAGGCTGCGATAGCTGGCAGAAGCATCATTCTGTCGGAGGACACAAATTACACAAATGGCATGCTGATTAGGACGAAGTGGCATGCCAAAGAAATCGACGCAGGACTTGAATATGCAAGTTTAATTAAAGCTCGGAGAGAACAAAAAGAAAGTCGATTGAACTCAGGATATGCCACAGGACTACGATACATACTCGTTGTTATACTTTTAATTCAATTACGTTTGTGGTGTTATCAAAGCGCATGCTAGTGCCAGAAATTAATGAGCGCTAAATTAGTGAAGATTATGCCATTAGGGGTTGACAGCATCGCGCATCGCGCTTCGCGCCTCAATGTCCTCAATGTCCTTTTTTCAGCATTATCGAGCTGCCGAACGGCCGAGCTGCCGAAACGACGAGCTGCCTGGCGAGCTCATCAAGTCTCAGCCTTGCCTGATGATTTTTATTGTTTGCTTGACCTAATTTTCCTTTCTTCCATCAGACTCCAGCCACTGCTATTGACCATTTTTGTTTGGCCTATCTCTAATGTCTGAATTGCCCACAAAAGAGGAAAGAAAGGCATTCCAGAATGCTTCGGTTTCCCCTTCAGGCACACACACAAAAATGTTTATGAACAAAAAGCTTTGGCATGCCTTTGTGGGCAGATTGAGGGCTTCCTATCAAAATTTAATATGAACAATGGCCAAGAACTGAAGTGCTCCTATCACAGATTGCAGATGAATTTCGAGACTGGCAGTCGGGTGCTGCTGTCAGGATGCTGCGAAAATATTTCCAATTTAATGCATTTTTGAAACTGATGAGCAGGTAAAATTGTATCAAAGAGTGTAGACGGAAGAAGTAAATAGAAAAATATTGCAGGAAGGCTGGAAAGGAAACTAAAAATTCGTCAAATTCCTAAATTTTAAACTGCAGGTCCTTCTACCACATCAGATTTGTATTTTGGGGAATACACGGAAAATCCACATCAATTCCCTGGCTCCATTCCCCAGCTTCCCCAAGCCCATTTATCAAACTCATACACTCCACGCATCCAGCTAAAATTCAAAATGTTTTGCCTTCAACTTTACATGCGAAGTTCATTGACAAAGTTCATGTTTTGATCTCTCCAAGGGGGCCTGCATTTCCTGGTTACAACCAACCACCAGTTCAGGATCAACAATGACAGCGACAGCAACAGCAGGCAGGAGGCAAACCACACCAAACCCTTAACCCATTGTTCTCATTCAAAGTCGCATTTAACATTTTAACCTTTCATTTTCGAAACAATTGCGTCTGCTTATAAAAAATAGATGCGAAACGAAACGAAACGAGGCGAAATACCAAGAGAGCCGGCCGAGTTGAAGGGAGACTTCAGATGAGATAGGAAGGGATTGAAATGGATGGCAGGGAGGTGACTGGCAGTAGGACTGAGCCCCATACGGGGCCTCCTGACTTCCAGGACTCGCTCACTCAAATTAAAATGTATAAAACAGAAGGAGCCTGATTCGGGCTGCGGCATCCAAATGGAAATAGGACTGGGATCGGGGTTTCGGCATGCCGTGCGTATTCCCAAAAGCAATAACGATGACAGTCGAGAAGACTTCACAGAGAGAAAAGTATGCTCAAAATCTTTATTTAAAGTTATTTCTTTTGTTTCGGGATGATTAATTAAAGTAGGGGGAAGCTTTCAACTGAATAAACCCTTTCATTAACAGAATTTTTAAGAGTTTAGGAATAATTTATATATATTTCCACCAGTGTAGCGATGATTTACATTGCTCCATATCCACCTTTGACTGGCGATTCTCATTCTCCGAGTCGGCTATGCATGCCATAGCTCTGTGGCTAACATTTCAATGCACTTCATTCCATTGCAGATGTGCAAATTTGATTTTGAGTCGCAGTTGACTTGCAGCTGTTGGGGTCTTGTCTCGGCGTCGTACTTATTACTCATACGCCCAGTGTGTTGACATATTTCTAGATACCAGATACATATGTATATAGATGCTGGTTGGCAGGTATGCTTTTGTAGGGAAAACCATGAGATGCATCTCGCAGAGGCATACCTGAATAGGATTACTGGCTTCCCTTTCCATTTCTATCCATATTTCTCTCCGGCTTCTGGCGATGTAACTTTGTGTATCGTTTGTGTTTTCATTTGCGCTTTGGCATAAAAACTTTGCATACTTTGTGGCGTCTCATGCAGCTTGTGGAATGTTCATCCTTTCCCCGTCTCAGTGTCCCTGTGTCTCTGTGTCCCCGTGTCCCTGTTGGTTGAAAATGTAAGTGCGAGTGTGTTTGCCTGACAAGTGCAATAATATCATAAGCACAACGGCAACAACACGTTTTCCCCATCTGCCGGACTGGTGTTTTTATGCATTGTTTTGTGTTTTGAGCTGTTTTTTTGCCCGGGGTCGCTTGGTCCTGCTAGTCCTGCAAGTCCTGACAAAACCCACAAGTGCAGAAACCTTCGGTTGCCCCATACACTCTCAGATTTAAGCTTGAGCATCGGTTTTATGTGATTAAGGATATGCTTTTCTTTTCCCAGGGAAGGATAACCGAAAATTAATGGTCTCTCCATGAGCTACGCTATGCAAATCGTAATTTATCAAGAAACTGTACAAAATTCAGTGTATTTTTCTAATCAAGACATAGCTAGATAGATGAAAATTGAATTAAAGCAAAATATAAACCAGTTAGAAAAGGGGCATGACGTTCTAATTGAATTTTCTCTTGTCACAGCAACTTTGAATATCATCATAGTCATCGATGTGGGGGCTGAGTTCTTTGGTTGCAACCGAAACCAAAGCCCAGACGGCAAATGTTGTCGAGTCACCTTCCAACATGGAAAATTGCAGATAGGCCACGCCCTCTCGCCAGCTTGCCTAGCCGCCCTTTTTAAGCGCTTTTAAATTTATTTACTAGCAAGTTATCGTTGTTGCAATGAGGTGGCTGTTGTCGTTGTTTCTCGAATGCAAACGACAAAAAAGTCCAGACACAGACGACACATAAATTGCCGGCATACGTGTGTGATGACAGGCGAACGAATGGATGAATGAATGGATGGTCGGATGGTCGGATGGTCGGATGGGGGGCAGGACGACCTCACGGATGGACGGAAAAGCAGTCGTATAACGGTGCCAGTCCTGGCAACACCAGAACCAACCAAAACCAACACTGCGGAGCAGGAGACGTTGACAAATTGATTGCATTCTTTTATTTTCTATGCCGGCAACATCGCTGCACCACATGGCGTATGCGTTATATGTCTTCCAGGCCCTCCGCTCGTGCTCGTGTTTGTGTCCGTGTCCGTGTCAGCACTTTGACTCAATGTCTCTGGGCTGCTTTTAATATGGTTAGATGCAGTTGATTGAGTTTTAAGTGGCGTTCTATGACAACATTTGCTCTTGCCTTCAATTAAAATGCAACAGAAAAAGCGGAGAGAAACTGCAAAATGTTCGCCAGGGTAAAATAAAGTTAGGAAATAGCTGTGAGGCAAGAAATAATGTTATTGGTTACAGGAAAACAAATTCAATTTTTAGAAAATAAATACCAGTAGTCTCTTGCCTGCTCCACACTCTCCATCAAATGTCAGTTCTTTTCAAAGAAGACGACTCCTTATGTTCTTGACACGAATTGGAGCACAAAAAACATCCGTTCGAAACGGACGCCACCCACGCTTTCTATTTAATATGTCATTAATAATTTATAAATGAATGCACATCTCGGAGAGGTAGCAGACAGCAAAAAAAGGAACCCTCAAGAGCTTCTTTCACTCGAATTCACAATTGAAAAATCATGTGAAAAGTACGTGAGGCGGGAGGCGGGATAAAAAATCCGCTAAACAGTATGATTAATTCATTATTTATTTATGGCATTTACAGATGGCGTGCAAAAATATTATAGAAAGCGAGTCCCTGATGAATGTGCCGAAAGTCCTTGGAGGTGTGGGTCTTTCAATGGCAATGAAGATGCCACATCCGCCCACTGTCGGATGCGAAAGAAAAGCGAAATTTTCTCGGCCTTGCACGCACCATCAGTTGGGCGAGACGGGGGATGGTAGGGCTGTAGGGGGCGGACCTGCCACCCACACATCACCCTCCTATACGTGCTAATGCTATGCAAGAGCACCTCTCACCCCCTCCCAGCAACACCCCACATAAATATGCATAGAAAATGCCTAAAAGTTAATTACCGTCAACATTCTGAGTGGCGTCTGCCCGGAGTGTCGAAGAAAGGAGGCGGTGGGGCATGT
This sequence comes from Drosophila vallismaia, assembly GCA_035047325.1. Classification (NCBI taxonomy): domain Eukaryota; kingdom Metazoa; phylum Arthropoda; class Insecta; order Diptera; family Drosophilidae; genus Drosophila; species Drosophila vallismaia. The sequence continues at coordinate 7,841,057 of JAWNPU010000090.1, read as the reverse complement.
CGGAGAGAGTCTGGGGGCGTGTTCCATGGGCGTTGATTTTAATTTATGGCAGACAAACTTTTCTCCCAACCCCAACACCCTCCCAACTGTAGTATGTGCGAGCTGGTAATTTAATATTCATGACCGTGTTAAATGCAAAATCAATGCAAAAGAACGAGACGCAGTAGGACAGATAGAAAAGTTAATATCCTTGTTTTGGTAACTGGTCTGGGCCGAGCAATCTAATTAGCAATATTTTATATTAACGACCAGGCTGCTAATTTTAATTGAAATTCTATGCTTCCATCTTCATTTTTTTGTGCGTTTCGGGACATAAGTCACAGTCTACCCTTTTTTTCTGGGAAAGCCCCGAGAAGTGTTCCAATAATTACCCTCATCAAATTTTTGCTCCCTCCGGTTTAAAATCAGAAAAAAATTGTTTTTCTTGTGCGGGTGCTTGAGTTTTAACTCCCTTGTAAAACCTATGAGGGTTTCAAGGGAAGTGGGTTTGGTTTTTAATAAAAATAGAGCATCTATGCTTCGTGTTTGAGATCCCTTTCAAAGTTTCCTTGCTCTTTTATGTTTGAGTGAAGCCTTCAGCCAACATATTATCCCACACATTATGCCATTTGACATTTGCATTTCAAATGATTTTCCTTGTTGACTTTAATTAGCCGAGATTTGTTTCTACTCATTCGACCCCTCCAGTCCCTCCCGATTTTAATAGGTTTTCCTGTGCCCCCTCGCAAAACCCTCCGAAAGCGGAGGTCTCCCAAAGTTCCTTACTACACGGTAATTGAACCAAAACCAAAGGACTAAGCTCTGTTATTTACCTTGTATTTGCATAGTTGCGAATTCTTCGAAACGAGCTGCAAAAAAAACATGGGGAAATTCTCCATTTGCCTTTCCCTCGCAGGGTTTTCCACTTCGGTCATGGAAGTCTCATTACCAGAGCAACAACCACAACGAATCGATTTCCTGGACGGGTTTCCCGACTCTCCCAGTCCTGGTCCCCACGGCAAGCTCATACAGGTGGAAAATGCGCAAAAATTCATTGTGCAGAAAAAGTTTTCTTTAAAAAAAAAAGTACAGGAGATTGGGTGGAGGACATCACCTGCCCCTGGCGGTTGCTTTCTGCTCTTTTACCTCTCCGCCTGCCGTGCGGAAAAGTGTATTAAAAAGCGAGGAGCCACTGTCTTCGGTCTCCACTACCACGGGCACAGCTGTGCCCAGCTGCTTGGAAACAAACAACAACATAACCGAAATGGGGGAGACTTTCAGCCCCCAAGCAACCTCCCACCTCGAGCAGCTCCCGGGCGGGTTGCCCCTTTCCCCATTTTGCGGTTTGCTGCACGGCCATAAAATGCCTTAAAATTAAGCATAAAATATTTAAATTCAAATTGTTTCAGCCAGAAATGAAATGAGCATTGTCGGTGGCCTTTAATGTCTAGTTGGAGTTTATTTATATTTTTTTGCCCGTTTCTATTTAAATTTGCATTTTATTGCAATTTGTTTGATATTTGCTGCTGTTCTTCTTCGGCCAACATAAATTCTTGTTTTATTTTATGTTATTTTATGCATTTGCCTTTTATTATCCTCCCACAATTTTAGTCCTCCGAAAGGTACATGATATTCCCGAGTCTAGCTATGGTTCTGCTTCACCAAATGATAATTTATGCAAATGTCTGTGTAGTCCCCGGCCCGGCCTGTGGATGAAGACAAAAAATCGCTGAGGGTTGCAACAAAAAGCTTCCCAATTTTGGAGGAGCGAGGAATCCATTTCCACTTTAGTTTGCTTTTAGGTCGTCTCCTTTTCTCCGGCAGCCTCTTTGTGCTGACATGCTTTTGTCATTTATTTTGTTTATCTCTTTGGCAGTGTGCTTTTTTACATGTAACAAATTATTATTATGTTTCGGGCATTTTTAGCTGATCCAAGCGGTTCGGCGGGGCCAGTAAATCACAAAAATCCAGGGCCATCGGGAGGTTTGGCGGAGGCAGGACACGGACCTGACCCTTTGGACCTGACATTTTGCGGGTTTCCCTTCGGGTTTCGGGCTGCAGTTGAGTAATGAGCTGCTTATCGAAAGGCCAAAAGGTACAACTCTGCTTATTCCCGAAAGTTAATGATAGGACTTCATCTCGACTGAATGTTTAATGGTGAGCTCAGGGATTCCATAAATTGGGAAAAGGTGTTGGGGAAAGGGTGTTGGGAAAAGGTGTAGCCTTTAGGAATAAATTTGGCCAATAATGAGGTAAGAAATAGTTGTTAGATTACAGTTTTTTTTACAGACTTTGATTCAAAGTCCTTACCTTACCTAAAAGTACTCAAAGGATGTTTTCACTTTTACAGAGGATACCAGCATCCATCGAATGGCACTTTGCCAAATTCCTGCATTAGTTTCGTTTACTTTTCAATTGCATCTGCAACTACCCTTCCATGGCTCTCAACTGCACTAAGTAGCCAATTGACAACTACAAATTGAACATTTATTTTCGAGCTACAGATCGTAGTGCAAGTGCCGGAGGATGGAGAATGTTTTACATAGACACATGCAGTGGGGCCCAAAGGACTCGAGTGGTCGGTCATCCGGCTGGCAAAAGAGAACAACCAACTGCATGAACTTTGAGAAGATGTTTGAGCAGCTAAGATAATAGAATTTTCCCCTAAATTTAGCCAAAGATGCCTCATGAAAATACTCCAGGACCCTATGCAAATGTCTTAGACATGGTTGGTTGACTATCACAGTCATGGTCGTCATCGTGCTTGAAGTTTTCCCTATCTAACGAACAGCCATCAGACGGGGATATATCCCATTCCTATTTGTTTATTTGTTTACTTTTTGCCATTTGCCTGCATGCGAGTTTTCCTCCACTTTTTCATGGTCCTTGCTCCTTTTCTCGTTTTTTGTTGGCGTCATTATTTCTTCCCTTTTTTTGTTGTTGGTCTTTTCTCATGAGCCATGAATATTTTCATATTTTCATGCGACTTCTTCGGGAGTCCTGCCTGCATGTGACTGACTGTGACTGCTTATTTGGCACTGGCTCTCCTGCCTTATCCTGGCAATTGTGAGCAAAACTTTCGGCTGCTGCCTTTACTTTCTCGGAGGTCGCATGTGTAGGACCTTGTTATTTAATAGGCTTTTGTGACTTGGAAGACGTACGGCAAATGCCTGGGATGGCGATACAGTGGATGGAATCTGATTTGAAATGAGTTGTGGTTAGAAAAAGTTGCCTCTTGCTAATATTTAGCTTCATGTTAATACGAAAATTCAAAAACTTTAACTCTTTTGTTTTAAAATCTATCATATATATCTCTACCTTGTATATTAGAGCTGTGAATTATATTATCTTTGCTTGTTAATATGCCCAAAGATATCCCACTGTCCTTAGATATCCTCTGTGCTCGCTCACCCTCGGTGTTTGTTTTGTCTGGCTGGAATCCTCTGCCGTTTGGAGTCGTCTACATGTGTTTGCCCGTTGTCGTTTTTCTTGCAACCCCTCTTAGAGCCTCTCATACCCTCTCATACCCTCTCAGACCCATCTCAGACCCATCTCAGACCTATCTCAGACCCAGCCCAACCCCTACCGCAACCGCCTTCCGTTCGGCTTCCGTTTGTATGCACAGTGGCTGCTGTTTTGGTAATGCGTTCAGATTATTAAACATATTTTCTGATGCCTGACAAATGGTAGGACAAACGATGGTAAAACATTCTCCTTGGCTGGCTGGCAATGTTTCGGAATATTTACGCTGGAGTTTGGCGCTTTTTGGGCAATTAAAAGACGAACTGGCAGCGTGAAGAAAGTTACTTTAAGTGTTCAATAAAAGGAAAGAACCAAAGTTGGTTGTAATCGTAAGTAGGTCAGGCCATTAAAATTGCCACACCAGGAAGGAAAACAAAAACCCCAGTACACCCAGTGGATACACCCCCGAGGAGATTTATGTGTGTGCTTTTAGATGGGCTGGGTAGGGGAGTAGCAGGAAAAATAATGTATCCTATATGCTTTCCTGCTTCTTGTTTAATCGTTAAAGGAATTCATGGTTTGTTTCTGGTTTTGGTTTCTCCCTCTGCCGGCAGTTAAAGTTGTTCTCTGTCCGTTGACATACCGAAAAAAAAGGGGAGACCCCGCACGCACCGGAGCACATCCGCCAAACCGGAAGTCCTGGAAGCCGTAACTCGGCCATAGGAGCCGCCACCTGCAAGCGAACTGAAACTGAACTGAACTCCCTGGGCTCTCGCTTTCAGAAGTTGCTGCTAAATGCTTTCTGATTGTTATTTTTCGTGTTTCCCGTCCTCCTGCCCGTTCTGCCGTTTCTTTGGCACATTCTCGATGTTTCTGCGAAATTACAATTATTACACGGCCCCAAACTCGAGTTTTCCACTTCGTGCAGTTTACGTCTGCCTTAGCTCGAGAGTTTTAGCTGCCTTCCCCCCCAAAACTTTGGGTTTTGCCGCTACAAATGCAAAATCTGGTAATGTAGGCGTGTTTAACACAAACTTAAGTTGTTCGTAATGACTTTGTAGCGACAACTTCAGGAATGGGATGTGGATTTAGGAAGAAAAAAGTGGAGAAGTCTGCATCTCCGCGTGCTCTTAAAGCTGCGGTGGCTGGCAGAATTTAATGAAAAAAGTTTGCAACTCCATAGAGAAGTGGTCGAAAGGAAAAAGCAGACAAATTACAAGTTAATGAGGCAGCTGGCTGATACAGAATTAAAAGGACATCTCAGTAAGCTGAGAAAAATCATTTTTGACTGTACTTGTCGATTGTTAGACTCCATATACGTACAATCATTGCCTTCGTACTCGTCTCCCCTGACACTCGGTAGTTCCAAATTTAAAATTCCTTCTCGGTATCCGACTATTTTGCTTCTGAGTTCTCAGTATCTTAGTCGACCTTCTATCGCTACTCAGGAGCCATGGAGGAGGACCTGGAGTTTCTTATTAACGCCCTATCGGTGCCAAACACCCCGCTGACGGAGCCCTACGATGAGGGGCAGCTGATGGAGATGCGGGAGACCTTTAAGACGGTGCAGAAGCTCCTTCGCCTGCGTCCCGCGGAGGTACAGGAGAGCCTCCGAAACCTTCCGAGATCCAAAGCCGGAGGTGATACGGGCAGGTCCAAGGACCGGAGTCTCAGCTCGATGCTGGCCCTGATGGATAGCGATTATGGTAGAGACCCTCCGACCTGGAAATCGGCGGAGAGTGGAGCCCTCACGTCGCCGATCATTTCGGAATGCGGCTTAAGGGGAATAGAAATGGTGAGGCGTTACGACAATAATTCGTTGAGCGGTAGCGAGGATTCAGATTCGGACTTCTCTGGAGCTCTGGTACCCTACGATGAGCTGTCCACGGATATAAGTGCTTCCGAAACCACACTCACTGGCGAGACTGTGTCTTCGACGATATCCTTTAGCATTCCCATGAAACTAGTGTGGAGCAATAGCGATTTTTCTCTGCAGACGACAGATAGCGATACCACTATCAGGGCCGATGGAAAGAAGTTCTCAAACAGAGGTTAAGAAGTCATTTTCCATGAAAGTCTACAAATCTTCAGGGTTTCTATTATTGTGTCTTTAATTATGTAACAATGGACACACCTCCCTTGCACGATCCTTATGAGTAATTGTGATTAAGGTATAAGAACTCAGAAAAGTAACTTTAATAAATAGTCCGAAATTACCAGCAAAGATTTAAAGATATTCTAATTATCCAAATACTCTTCTGGAGGTCTCAATCTCGATTATTCTACCTCGCAAGTGAATAGTTGAAAAGGGATCAGTGACCAGAGCCAGAGTCATCAAATTAGAACGCATCGCATGACCCCAGACACGGTTTTAATGAGCAAGCAAAGCAAATGTGTGGTGCCTGTGACCTGACCCCCTATTTAACCCATGCTGGCCACTCGACTCTGGGCTGGGGCTGGGCTGGGCTGGGGCTGGAATGGAACTTGTAAAAGTGATTAAAACGGAAATTTAATTGAAATGCGCACATTTGCGTAGGCATTTGCCCATTTCCGTTTGGCTGGGCACACAAACCACTCTCGGATGCTCAGATACTCAGATACTCAGATACTCGCATATAGAATTCCAAATGTTTGTCTACAAAATGCCGGGGGTCATTTGGCAGGGACTTGGTGCTGGAATCGTAATATTTTTGAGTTCTGCGCTTCTCTATATGTAATTTTCAATATTTTCCTGGTGTTGTTTGACTGCGTGCTGCAATTTCCTCGACTACCAAAAAATCTAAATTAATTTCGTATTTCTACCTTTTTCTATTGCCTATTGCCTACCCAATTCCATTTTCATTTGTATTGAAATGTTTCACTGGAGACTGGTTTGAACAGGTGAGGCCTTCCAGCAATTTGCTTTCGCTTTCCCTGCTTTTCCAGCTTTTGATTTTCCCCATATTGCCGTCACTTTGAGCTTGTGGGTGGATAGGGTGGATGGAGTCCTTTCCGACTGCTCTTTTGTCAAGTTTAACTTTGGGTTTTGGGGCCACATTTTGCAAAGAGAGCGAACAAACCTGTTCTCGTGTATGACCATTTATTGTTATGCATATTAAACATTGGCATGTTCGGAATGGAATTCCAGCATAGGAGTCGGGAAATGCAATAAAAATGTTGTATGCCAGCAATTAGTTTAATGGGCGATCTAAAGGAAGGATAATAATTATTCAGGGGATGGGAAACGCAATGATTTCTGGAATGAATGGTTGTGGTTTTCTTGGCTTGAGTTCATTTCTATTGATGCTCGCGTGTAAAAATAACCTTAGACAGTATCTAATGCGATGCCTTCAAGTTTCTTCTCCCATTCGGGTCCTAGACATAATATTTGTAGCTTTCATCCAGTCAGCTCTTTCCATTGAATACAGTATTTAAGCCAGACCAGAGTTGGTAAGTCGTGTTCTTGTGCGGCATGTAATTGCAAATCCAATTAATTTACGAACTAGTCACAGCAAATGTTCTACTAAGTAAGACATAAATAGCACAAGACCTGACACCGGAGTGTGTGTGTTCCACAATTTAAAGTGTCTCGTGTTGGATTCAAGTGAGCGTCGCTTCTTGGGGTGTACGACTATTTGACGCCGTTTTTGGATGTAGAAGTGCTTCTTGTCCTCAGGTTGACAAATGCACAACAATTAAGTGAGTAGTTCCTGGGAATTTATGCTGACACAGATGATTCTCCCCATGGCTTGGGGGCTGCGGTAGAATGGAAATTGAAAGGCGAAGCTGGGAGTGAGGTAGCCAGATCGCTTTCGGGTAGATGAACATCCATTTCGCCTTAATGCTTCCGTGGCGAGCATTAAAAACCTGGAAAGAGAAATTATGCTAATAAATCGCGGCGACACGTGTCGTTGTACTCGCGTTTCAGTTCCCCCTCTAATGGACATGCGCCACGAAATATGCATTGAGTATTTCTCAAAGTGCCACATTGTTGCAGTCAGTGTTGCTGTAGATTATTATGGACTTAAACTCAGCACTGGGCACCCGGCAGTCGGCACTGGGCACTCCTGCACGTGGTGTTTACACATCATTTACATAAAACGAGCAACAACTTTTTTGCAACAAACAATTTCTTAACGAACAACAAAAGGAGAACCGGCCCAACAAAGTTGTTAATTATACTTGACTGGACGACAGAGAAAAAGAAAAAGGTATCCTGCTCACTCAGCCTTTGATAATGACCGAAGTGGGGGGTGGATAGGTGGAAGGGATTTTCCAGGACCTGCCCGCTTATGACGTGCTGGAACAAAACCATTAATCAAACCTGCATCGCCTGGCCGATCCTGGCACGCCAGTTTTACATACATTTTTCCGTTTCATTTTTTATTTCTTATCCGGAGACGGTCTCCTTTAACGACTCCAAATGGGAAGTGGTTCTCGGTCGCGTGGCTACTATTTAGCAGGGTGCATGGCCCTGAACCGATTCCCAGATTAAACAATTTAAGGGGAGCGGAAAAAATGTGTATTGCCTAATTGTAGTAATTAATGAGTTTAGTTTACAGCTCCGATGAGCTATTTCTGCGATGATTAATAGCAAAGAAGTTTTGGCAAAGCCGAAATGTAATTAATTAAATAATAACTAATAGACATAATTCAGTTCGAGGTATGGAAAGCGAACTTTCAATTCATCAGCTTCCGTCTGTAAATGCGAAATCCGAAAATTTAATTACATGCCCCAATGAATCGTAAATAAAGGAAGCCAGCAGAGCAGTCGGCAGCCATCCTTCCAGGACACAGACAATACCCAGGTTCAGAATTCTATAAACACAAACAAATATTTTTAATAAGTGGATGGCCCGAAGGGTTTGCTGTCATCTCCTATGGATTGCACGTGCGTGGTAGTAGTCCCGGCAACCTTCCAGTTTCGTTAGGTATTTTTCAGAAATTGCAATAAAACGTATGGCTGAGCAATTGTGGTGCGGACGAGTAATTTATAAATACTCGCCTTGGAAAGGACTGCCACCAAACAGAAAACAGAAAATCCTTTATATTTTGATGATGCTCCTGTTGAGCCAAACTAATTTCCCGGACAAACATGAAAAGGCCCGAATAGCTAGCTAGCATCCCCCTGAAAAACACACCACACCCCTCGGAAAATGACAGAAAAGTGGATCGCCATCGGAGGGGGTGGCCTGATGGCTGTGATGGTCCATGGATCGGTTTTAATTCCACTTTCCGTCTGGCGTCCTCTGTGAGATTTTCGGTGGTTGCAGCGTTACCATGGTGGCTGCTGTTTCCCGGGGATTTTTCCTATTGCCAAAGTCGTTTTTTTTCCAGGTCGCTTAGTTAATTTCCACTGCAGTGCAACGTGAGGCATTGCATTCAAAATTAAATCCTCGGCGGACTATTTGTCATTTTTGACAGTTAAAACGGCTTGGCCAAGGGATGGAGTTACGACTTTTGCGCAAAATTTCCGGCTTATGGTAAGGCATTTATTTTATCCTTATTGTCCTGTGGAACTTTATATTCCCATTGCGTCACAGCCTCTGTTGTCATCGCGATCTTCTATTGTTTGTAATTAGATCTATCAGGAAGTTATTTCATAAGTTATTTTACTCAACTGGATTTTTGAAGTTGAAGTTGAGAAAGCCCTGGACTCTTTGTTTGATATTTAATATCAACAAGTTAGTTAAGGAGTTAGAGACAAAAGCCTTCAAAAAAGCCAGTTCATATTCTCACAGTAATTGCAATCCCATAAATCTAAATATAATCTTCTTAACTGCAAAATATTTGCTTGCTAATCTGATCGGAAAAACAAAATACGCAACTCGTTCATTCCCAAAGGGCTGCAAAAGATTAAAATCAAATCATGTCGTAAATTGTCGGAACTCTTTGCTTCCAGCCCTGATCAAAACAAATCCCGCTTTAAGGATATTAACGCCTTAGACCGCTTAATGTCCTCCCTGGCTGTCTGCCTCTCTGACCAAATCATAAATCATGAAATATAATAGACCAGGCAGGCATAAAAAATGAAATTGAAAACGAAATTTGCATTCAGCGCACATGACGAAATTCTCCTTTAAGTACATAACAATCAAAAATTATGGTTTTATGCGACTGAATGAAGGGTTCTTGGCCGGGATTAGAGATTTTGAAATGAAAAGGAGTCCTGGCAACAGTTGCGAATCGAATCGGAAGTCGAACGGGAGCCACAAATGCTTTTCCATTTCTATTGTCAAGCCTTGACTGGGAATGTAAAGGGGACACTGGGGCGTCCAACCCCCCATTAAAAAGTTTTGTCAAGTTAAATTACCAAAAATTGCAAATTGCTTGGATTAAACACGACGGCGAACAGGGCAAGGACATGGCCACTTTCGCTTCCTGGCCATGGCCGGCCATTGTGTGGCCAAAGGATTTCATACACTCAATATAATTAAGGGTTCAAGCCTTGTGGCTGGCCGGAGCCTGCCGGATTCCTGTCCCCGGCAGAAAACTTTGTGTCCAGGCAACAATTTTGACCCAATGTTCTGTGTATTCTGTGGGTCCGGAGTTGTTGGCCGGAGAATTTGTCGCCGGGCATTCTGAATTGTATGTTAAATTAAATTTTACCACAGGGACCAGTCTGGCCAAGTCATTGAGCCTCAGAGTCCTCTCTCCCTGGCCGGTGGCTGCGGCTGGGTAGGATTGGTTGGTCTGGTCGGCTTGTGGCATTAAGTTGTCTGTTTGTTGAGCTTGACAGATTTTTCATTTGGCAAGGCCGAGAGGGGGACCGGCCAACTGCCTGTTGGCAGTTGAAGTTTGTCCTATCCTGGGTGTTTCAGGTTTCAAGTCATAGATAGGCATATCCAGTTAATAGTAAGCAATTCAAGAGCTCAGGCAGAGATGAAATTTACAAATTTTTAGACCATTTTTGACCATTTAAGTTTCTAATAAAGATTTATTTTCTTTTCATTGCAGGTAATTTAACGCATGATACACTCTATGATCAAAAGCCAAATTAAATGCGTAAGTTAAAATGTCTCAAGTGCCTCGACCCACCCGACGCGACCCATTCATTGCAATCAGCCGTCTGCCCTTTCTCGTCTATAAATCAATAAAACAATGACACAGACTCACATGGAGACGGAGCGAAGTAGACCTAATTTCGTGGGCCAGATCTTCGTCGGCAGAAGCTAAAAGTGCTCCGCAATATATCACTTGACTATTTGGCTGATTGTCATCGCTTAAACGGACAGCGGAGCATTTCATTTAACTGCCTTTCCTGTGGGGGCCCCCACTGCGTATACGTAATGTCCCGCTCCCTCCTCACTGTCTTACTTCTTGTAGTTGAAATACTTGAGTATGTGGAATTGATGCCGAGTGCGGTTGCCAAGAAATAGGAGGCAGCGTTTCCATTTAATAGGCGCACATGAGACTCCCGACACATAAAAACCAATTTCGCGTAAGTGATAAAAATGCAATGAGCATTCCCATTCCCATATTCGCATTTTCGCATCCAAGTCCCACACAAGTTCTATCCAATGATGATTGGGATTCTGATTGCGATTCCGGATAGGGATTGGGATTGGGATTGGGATTGGAATGATCATTATGATGAGCACTCATAGTCTGCGTCACCAGACGCCTATGAATTAAATTTACGATGGCACAGCCACTAGTTTTGACACATATATCTTAAAGAACATCGTGGCGCCATAAAAATCTGTGGCCAGCCTTAAATGGGAAGCAGACATGAGTGCGTCTTGTTTTCCTTTTAATTGTTTAATTCGAATACCGACTTCAGGGGGAGAAGGAACATCAAAACTTAATCACCAGAGATGGTTTACTTAGTTTAAAATCAGTCTTAAATGGTTTTGTTTCTGGGTTGATGAGTTTGCGAACTTTTCTTTTTATTAAATATTAACCTTTCCTTTCGATAGTCGTGACTATCACGCCGTCACTTCTGGATATACTTTGCTTTTCCATTCCATGCAGCTTTCAATCATCATCAATTTCACATAAAAGTGTCGCCCACTCGACGCAACTTGCAGACGTCTTCCGCCCTCCAACTCGCACCTCAGCTCCTGCCACAATCGCCTCACTGTACCCTGGGCTATAGTCTGCCACTGGCGACATAATGACGAGATCATATCGACAACGGGGAGTCAAAGTCAGAGTCGAAGTCGCTGTCGCAGTCGCAGTCGTGGCATTTTATTTGCTGGCGTTGCCCTTGCTGTTGGTTGGGTTTTTGTGTAATCGTGTGAGCCTTGTCGTTGTCATTGCAATGCTCGCTGTCTCCCTGTGCACTTTTCAAGTTCAATTTCAATCCCAGCTAGCCCTGCTCCTGCTCCTCCGCCCACTTGCAAATCAATCGGCTGACAAGGATGGTCAGTTAGGCAGTCAGTCAGTTAGAGTTGGCAAATGACCGGCATGGAGTGTAGTCTGCTCGTTTTACGAGTATTGTTCCGATGCCTGTCATATTTCCTGTCTGCAAAGTGTTGAGCGAAACTTTTATGGCCTTTTGATAGTTCCCATTGATAAGAGCCCAAGTCGCACAAGTTTATATGGCAGGAAATCTCACGGTTTCCCTGGGAATTTGATGAGTTTCGCGCAAAGTTTTCCTCGATGATTTGTGCAGAGTTTCGCACATGCTAGTTGTGTATCTTTCCGGTTAAGAGTGTTTTGTGTATGGATTAGACGTTTCATTCCTCACATTCAATTAAAAACTCATCAAAAGATGTTTACGAAAGCAAGCAAGAAAACATATAATCATGTTAGGCTTGTCAATCTTTTACTACAAGCGCTCTAGAGAGCATTAGCATTGTGTTTTAAAGTTACTTTTAACTTGCAACAAATCATCGCAAGTCCACGCCTCAGGCTAGAGCCAACTGTTGGAAATTTCGCGGCTATAACAACTATAATTACCCGTCTGACAGCCACTCGCCGCGATTAAAGGCGTTGCCAATTGCGCCATCGATAGAGCTTTACGGGGAAATTGACACATTTGTTGAAATGTGGAAATCAATTCGAAATAGGATTCGATTTCGAGTACATTTTACGCCCGCGGCGAGATCCGGCATAATTGAAATTGACATATTTCATTGTCGAGGCGGTGCTGCGACTGAAATTGCCAAAGTAAATTTTCAATTTTCATCAGCACTTTTTTTCTCATTGTGAAACGGGATGCTGTAGCCTTGTAGCCTTGTAGCATTGATTTACTTTGATTTTGGGATTCAGATTTTGATTTCCATTTCAACGCCCGCTGTCAATGCTTTGGGCCTTTATTTACCATTTTGCTTTGTTGGAAGCCGCCACAGGGGTTGCCGTGGGGCGATAATAATCAGGGGAGTGAGGGGCTTAGGGTTGCAGCTTTGTCTGTCGGTTGCTAAGCGCCTGCCACAAGTGTCCGTCCGTCACTTTGGTGGCCCGGAGTTCAGGCCATCAACTTTTTTGTGCGAGTGCGTCGAGCCCATCAGAGATTTTTGGCAGCTTTGAACGGATTAGCCGCCCCGGGAGACGATTTCCACTTACATCCTCGGCGCTATAGCCAAAAGTTTAAAGTTGGCCAAAAACCGAGAATCGATGGAGAGCTAGGAAGTAGCTTTCAGGAAACTTTAAATGTAACAGCTCTTGACTGTAACTTGTCCCTTCAACTGTCCCTTCAAATTTAGTAAATATCCAAGTATAAAATGCTTGAAATTTTAAAGCTTTCCAAACAATAAAGCAATGATATTCAGAGCTCCTTTTGTTCACTTCGCTGGCCCAGTTTTCCCCGCAGCTGTGACCCAAAAAAATGAAGAGGCCCACGGCACTCGCGGGCAGTCCATAAATTACAATGCCAAAGGTGAATAACAAAAGGTCCAGGTATTTGGGTCAATTTCTATTGTCTTTACTGTGAGGTTTTAATTTGTACAAGCAAAACAGAATTGGCACAGAATACTGTTGCATAACCAAAGGACCGGCGAGTCCTGGTGGCCTCAAGTTCGTGCTAATGAGATACAGGTGCTCGGTGGTAGGGGACGATTCAGCTCTTGGTAAAGTCGGGATCTCTGGGTTCTCGCAGTTCGTCAAAATGAAAAGTAACAAATGCACACATTAAATTCAAGCGATCCAGTCCAACATCCTTCATTCGTCGGCTGGTTCTCCAGTTGGCCACGAAGGACTTCCGCTATGGCTGCAAAATCCAGGACACCTTCGGATCATAGTTTCATTTTGGAGTGTGATAAGTGTAAAGTGCCTAGGTTGGGTTTGTACTGATTATTGTTTGTCTTGCTGAGATGGTAGTTGGTGTAGAGCTGCTGGGCCTCGCTCCTAAAATTGTGTTTAATATCGTGTTTTAGCTGCTTAATCAGCCCCATCCGATAGGAGTAGTTCTCCCTGAGAAGAGTTATTTTCCTTTTGTACAGCTGCTTGGCAGATTGCTGAAGAATGGCTGCCATTAGAATGCGCGGTGTGGTGGATTTCTTCGCTGAACTGACGCTTTAAAACAGAAATAAATTATTTGCCGATTAAAATAGAGGATTTGCAGGCTTACCTTGAGGCGGAAAAGGAGGTGGCACGTCTTACGCTGGAAAATAAATTCCTCCAGTACTTCCTTTTTTCTTGCTCTATTATTTCGGCTTCCTCGCTTACGATTTCCGGAAACTGTCCTATTTTTCGCTGGCTTTCAATAGCAAGAAGGCTTTGGAAGTATAATTGAATGTCCTCCTTTTTCATGTCTTCTTCATTCTTGATGGTCCTTGGATCCTTTACAGCATTTTCCATCTTTCCATTTTGCTCTCCACTTGCGTTGGTCCCGATTGATTTTTCCGAATTGAAATCCATAGTATGTGGCTTGGGGCTGACGATTGGTTTATTAGGTGTTTCCATCTCCGACTCCTTGTCCGTTGCCTTGGTATTCTTGAATTGGTCCTGAGGATCTCGTGGCTTCTGCTCCATGCTGAGAGTCTTCTCCGAAACTCGATCATCATTAAGATCACTGCCGTCTTGGTAGAGTGACTCCAAACTGGTGAAAGTCATTACATCTTCGACAATATAGTTGGTCAAACTTGGAACTAAAGGTCCTTTAGATTCATCAACATAAGTAGCGATTGAAGGTGCTGGCTCTAGCATCTTGGCGTCCTGCCCTTCCTGGTCCCTTAACTGGAACTCCTTCTTCAAAGACCCATTCGGTTGGATCTCCTTGGAGGAGTGTGAACCCACTTCCCTCTCTGGATCCTCATTCCTCGCCTGCACAGCATTGCGTTCGTTGAGGGAATTCAACAAAGCCGACGAACCCGATAGACCCGACTCACTGAATTTATTATATACATTTGTTACTTTGATTTTGTCTGCTGGTGTTTTAATTTTATCAACCGGAATTTTGTGCAACTCCATTTTGCAAGTTACAATTTAATGAAACTTTAATTTTTTTTTTTTGCTTTTTTTTTTGTGTTTTTGTGTTTGGTGAAGAAACTGACCCGATCTGTTTCACATTGTTGGGAGGACTAAATATGCCTTCGTTTGGCAGTTGTTAGATAAGTTCAAAGGCCAAGTTGACCCTTGAGTTGAAACAAAGCGCCTACTTGGTAAGGAAATCATTAAAGCCAAAAGCCTACATTGTTCTCAGCCCGAAGCGTTTGGGATCCGAAATCAGGAATCAGGACTCGGAAAAGCATTTGCTACCAAGCAAACTTTCCCACAAAATGCCCTAGGTATTCACATAAAAATAAAAGGCACAGAAACATAAACATAAACAAACTCAAACCCAAAGTCGGAGTCGGAGGAGGAGGAGGAGTCGGAGTAGGAGTCGGGACAGCATTCTTATCGCCTTCATTTATTATGCAAAGTTTGCTTGCCGTTGAAAATTTCCCAACTGCATGCAAAGGTCTTAAAACAGATTTTTGGACCGGCTTGGGTTTTGACCCGGCACCCGGTGCCCTGTCCCGGGATCAGGGTTAATCAAAGGCCGCATTCATCAAATTGCCACGCAACACGAATCGCAGGCATGCGATCCCATACAACATATTCCACATTTTATTCCAAAATGCTGGCCTATGATTCTACAAAAGCAAAAATATATAAAGCTTTAATTGGCGAGATCTGATGAAAACAAAAATGATAACAAATCTCAAAGACCACGTAAAACAACGACTTTTATTATTTAATTTTTCATTTTCCGCAACAGAAGGTGCAGCTGTAAAATTCTAATAAGTTTCTATTTGGTGGCAACAACTGGTCCTATATCTAAACTCTATTCTCCTTCTCTGTAGTGCAACATTTGCGCAGCAAGAACACTTCTTTTTTCGGTGGCATAGAAATGGGTTTTGCGTCTAGACATCGAAGAGGATGAGGCTGTGGGGCAGCTACTGGTGATGCGGCATTTTCGCCCCACGTATCTGTCTGGACCGATTTCATGTGGTCTGAGATTTGGAACCCAGTCAGCTGGCCTTATATGGCTTACCCTGGCCCGAAGGAACATGGTCTGCATGGCTAATAAGCCTTGGAGTTGCCAGGATTTGACGATGCGAAGCGGAACCTTTTGAATTTTTCAAATAGTTCTGGAATAAAGATTTCCATATTTATCGGTTGCGTAAAGGAAACAGTTTAGAATCTATTTGATTAGATATTTAGATTTCTGTTTGATTAGTTTTTAAATTAAATAGTTCGATTTCAAAGATCGTATATTGGATTTCCCGAAGCCCTCACATAGTTTGTTTTTGCAACTAAAACAAAATTCCTTTGCTGTGTGATTAGTTTCCACATTTAAGCTGCCACACTAACCGCATTCGGTGGCACCAAGCCCACGTCCACGTCCACGTCCACGTCCAAGCCAAAGCCAAATCCAAAGCCCAAGCCCGAGGCCAATCAATGGGAATCGATGTGCCAATGAACTCGTCAATGAACTCGTTATCAACGCGGCTTTCAACTAATGTGGCTCGTTCTGCAACCGATTTCGATTTTCGACATGCGACCAAAGAGGCACGCGATCTCCAAATGCCACGCCCACCAACCCCATCGCCTGTCGGCGCCTTTGGTTGTTGGTTGGGGTTGAGGGGGTGTTGTGGCGCTCACGAATTTATTACAATTATGATTATTTTTCCCGTTCTGTTTATGCATACAAACTCGTATTTAGGGTCACGCACGATGCGGCAAACTGTCAGCCGGAAACGGAATTGATTATCGGCGCTACCGAATCCGGCTTTTAGATGCCCCGCCTCTTTCGACTTTTCCCGCCCTCGTACTCTTTTTTCCGAGCCACAGCTCCTGCCGTTTTATCTGTTTGCGTGCCGCGTTGCCGTTTGCCGTTTGCCGTTGGCCTGTGTTGCATTTCAAATTTGGTGGCATTTAATGGCTTAATTTAGTTCCCTGTTCTCCTAAAACCGAGGAAAAATGCAGGAAAAACTCTCGAGTCCCGCGAGGACTATGTTCTCCTGTAGATTGATCGGTACCCAACATCCAATCTAGATGGCCATGACTTTTGCCTCGCCATGTTTAGGATAATTTTCGGCAGCTGTCCCACCCAATTCAGTATTCAAAATTCCTTCAAAACTACAACGTAAACTCTCCTCAGCTCCGGCTAGAATATTTTGGAAACCCCAAATGAGTGACAAAAAGGCGTAAGTTAAGCAGAGAAGGACCAGAGTTGAAGTAAAGATATTTAAAGCCGCTTTAACTCTGGCCCTCTTTGGCAATCATGGAATCAAACAGCACCCACTATTCCTATCCTTTCTATTTTGGACCTATTTCTTTGTGAAGATCGTCATCCCGAGGCACCCGCTCTGGGATACAATTCAGTACCGCCGCTGGTACGCCGGAAACCAAACGGAAGATGCTCCTCTACCGGCGCCTACTGTCCCGCGAGCTGGCCCGTGACAACAAGAGTCCGGCCGAGATCGTCCTGGCCCGACAACGCTGCCTACGGCATCAGGACCAGGGACAATTTCCGACGTCCTGAGCAGGGAAGGGCACACCCTTAGTTTGGCAGCAGTGGAGTTTACGTTTCTCGTTCGATCCTTTCGTTTTTCCGAAAAATAAATAGCATTTTTGGTAATATTTTCGTTGGTTTTAATTTTGTTTTATGGTTTCAACTAATTAAATTCCAGCCCGAAGGTATTTACATAACCATTTACATAACCATTCGCTCAGCAATTGGCCTGTGAAAACAATTTTGTTTAGCCGGCGCACTTTTTGCGGTTTGAACAGTTTATTATTAAGTGTTTGCCAGACATACAAAACAATTCAAATAAATAACAGTGGCATCCAGCGGAGTCAGCTTGGAGCATCCATTCCTCCCTTGTATAAAAAAGATAAACAGAATAAAAACGCAAAGCCTGGAAGTGGCGCAGAGGCTTTTAATTGCCATCAGGCGCCAACTGTTACCATTTGCGAACTGAGTCAACTTTTATTTATTTATGTAAATTTGTTTTGCCTTTTTTGGTTGGATGTTCCCAGTGTATTTGTCACAAAATTGGCAGAGACTATTCGAAACTTTGCCCCCCAATATTGCAGTTGAAAATACCAACTGTCAGTTTGACGACTGGAAAAATAAATTGAAATTGTTTTGACAATTGGCGCAGCATCAGTTTAGAAATTGTCATGGAAAAATATTAGAAAGGCAATTTTCGGTTGGCTCCTGGGCCAATTAATTGACAACCGAAAACAAAACCCTAGGGAGTGGCCAGGAAAAAGTTCTGTTTTTTCCCAACTTTGACCATTTGCGGCTTTTTCAAAAAAAGAAATCACAATACCACAATTGCTTTGGAATTCGACCGGCAAAGGTGTTTATTTTGTATTTTGTGCAACTTTTAAAAAATGAAAATGCTTTTTACGAAAAAAATATGAACTAAAATTTGGTGAAAGATTCTTTAGCGACGAATGGTGAACAACTTGAAGTTGTTGGCGGGCAGAGGTTCGTTCTCGGAGAAGACGGCTTTCTCAATGACTGAGCGGGGACTTCCATTGTGCTGCAGCCAGTATTTCCTAGAAATATAATTCTTATTAAAATTCTTAAAAAAATTGTCCTTCCTTACATTTCTGTCACTTGCTCCAGCGTTCCTTCTAACATTCCCTTCACGGTTCCGGACTTTGTATTCATGCACCATCCAGTGACGCCTATTTCCTTGGCTTTCTTTTGGGTATGCTGTGGTTTGATTTCTTCATTAATTTTTGTTCAATAAAATCTATAAAAGTGTTAACTTACCTTGCGGAAATAGACACCTATGATAATTGAAAAGATTTAAGAGAAAGCGATGTAAATTTAAGACCCAAACTTACCCTGAACTTTGCCATGAATCTCAAATTGGGAGGTGAAAATCGGAGTTTCGGCTTTGGGTTTTTTCAACAATGAAGGTGCCGTCAATTTTGGCTTTCGAATTTTGGACTTGCTGCTCATTATGTTTGGTATATTTTTGTTTTTATTTGCTTGTATATTGGATGTGTATGGTATGCAGCAGATATAGTTACTGAACTGAACGGACTTTCGTCCGAGGTACATTTGATAAAAAATATTTAGCCTCCTTGATTCATCATAAAAATTTATGCACGTACGACCCAGTGAAGGACTTGTGCTTTGTAGATCGATGACCTTTCTGCCAGGCTCTTACCACTTCCGGTTCGTTAGATTTAATGGCTTGGCCGCGAAAAGACTCCAGACGGCGAACGATCCGAAGCCCGAAAGGTGGCCCAAAGGAGCAGATGACGCACTGTGGCAAGTGTTTTGAGTGTTCGCCGGCACGGTGGAAACTTCAATAAAACGTTTGACGCCGGAGGCGAACTGACATTTTCCATTAAGTGCAGACAGCTACCAAAAAAAAAAAAACGAGAAACGCAGAAATAAAAGAGAGCATAGCTACAAAAATGGAAACAGCGGAATGCCAGAAGCTCATTTGCCAGGGGGATTGGTCTGGGAGGCTAAACTTTTATATTCCTAAGAGTTTTGTGGTGTAGTCACGTGTAGGTCGTTCTTTTTGTTGACTGTTGGTTATGATGATGCCCAGTCACGAGAGGAGGCGCCTCCAGATCTCCAGATCCGAGTAATTGAAGCTGACCAAGTGCCATCAAAGGGCAGTCCTGGCAGGATCTCAAGGAACAGCCTGGCGGCCTCATCGTCGCCTCCTTTAACAGTTGCAGCAACTTGTGCCACAATAACATTTATTTTGAGAATATTCTGCCAAGCACACTGGGGACACTTTGAAGTGCTGCCAATGTGGCAAAGTAATCAGAAAATATTTTGTCAGCTTCAGTGGCAGGAACTTGCAAAACTTTTCAAATGCCCCACTCGAATGGCCAGACTTAAAGTGTTTGCCTCGCGACAAAGTTGAAATTGAAGAGTTCCACTTTTATTGCCAAGCTCCTGCCTCGACTCTTCCGACTTCTGCTGGCAAATATTGGATTAGCAAATTGACGTTTATGCAATTTGATTTAGCCACCGCACAGGGCAAATTAAATTTTCACTGCCGTCGTCCCGCCGTTTGCCCGGCGGCGGCTTTTCAAACAATTTCACATCCCAAATTCGTTACAAATTGCTGACACAATGGAAATTTGCATAAAATTTCCATATGCATTTGTCGAAAGCGAAAGGACATATTTGGGCAGAGCTGTGATTTGGGGAAAGGGGGCGAAAAAGGTGCAAAATTTATAAGCTGTCGGAAGGCGAATTCCCGTGCGAGGCATAAATTTAATGACCAAAAAACTTGGACCAGTCCTAGGTGTAAACAACGCTCTTAATTTACATTTGTAGGCTTAGACGACGCGGAGTGGAGTTAATTTATTTGAAAGTCGCTCCAAAAAAAAAAAGGCCTCGGAGTTAGCCACCCCAGAGTTCTCAACCAATTTTCATTAAAGCTTATAAATTGTTGTTTACGACCCTCCATCCCCAAGGGGATCGTCCTGTCTGAGTTCCGCCGTGGGCTTTGGTCTTCATTTCATATTCATGGACGCGCCGAATTCAGAAAAGCTCCATCCTTGGATCCATGGACAACTGCAGTTGGTCCAGTCCTTTGTTTCCGTTAATAAACTTTGGCAATTATCCCAACTGCCTGTTGCCGTCATTTACCGGGATTTGTGGCGGCGGGAAAGGATTCAAGGCTTTTACTTTCTAAACGGAAAAGCCATCCAATCTTGCTATCCATACACGTTCCAATAGTTTTCTGGCTTTCCCTGTCCGTATCCATTAAGCCATCAAACAGCAATTCCATAAAGTTAAAAATATGCGAGAGAAAAGTGAAAAAGTTGTGACAGAAAACCTGCCTCAATATAATTGCATTACACGTGGTTGTCGTAGGTGAAAAGCAGGATACAGCATCCAAGGATGTACATACATAAATATATGTGTATGTATACGAGTATGTACAATCCATAAGTCGCAGGGACCACAGGACCGCAGTGAAACCACAATCCTCACCTTGGCAGGAGATCCCACAACGACTTTTCATATTTTCTCCCGAACGTCAAGGCTGGGTGGTTTTTCTTTTCAGCCTTTTCTGTGACAGCAACTGGAGGAACCTGGGTGGGTGGCAGCTCCTTGGAGCTGGCAAATCCTTTTTCTTAACCCAAGCGTGCACATACTTCAAGTGTGCTTAACCCACACTTAGTCTCTGTCTGAGGAACTCCACCCTCACCCCCAACGCCAGACTGCTCCTTGGAAATCTCCCATGTTTGATGTGGTCTCTGAGCCACAAATCACCAGGGCGGCGGTGTCTGGAATTTATGCGACTTCTTAGGGGCTTTGAATGTGTGCCTGTACTCTATGGTGTGTGCTATTCCGTGTAGTGTAGTGTCTGTGATTTCGACCCAGCCACGCCCTAATCTGACACTGATGTACACTGTTCCATAAGGCGGCGTAGACGCAATCAAGCGCAACGCTGCGAGATGTGATGAGTTGGAGACACTTTGGTCGAGACCCACTCGGTTGAGTGGATCAGCCCGGAAAACCCGGGGCCTGGCCAGTTGTCAGTGGCGACAACCCAACCTTCCAGCCATCCTTCCAGACCCCATTAGCTTTTCACATTTTCCCATTCATTTTTCACTTTCCATCTTTCATATTTTCTTCCTTATTTTTCCCAACTGTGTAAATATTTTTACAAAATTATTTCACGCTTGATTGGATCGTGAAACGGAAACAGGAAATCACTTATGACATTTTTCCTTATTTTTTTTTTTCGGTTTGATTCTATTGATTTTTGATGTAGGGTTCAATAATTTTGTGGCTGGGAAAATGATGAGAAAATAGCAGCTTTCTTTAAATTAAAAATCACAAATTTTCTGCCTATTAAATCTAATGAATTATGAATGGTTCCACGAATAGAATCTGTAAGAGTGACTTAGAAGACATGCCATTAAATATATTAGACGTACAAGAATGGCAACTTGATTTTATATTGCAAAAGTATGTATTTCTAATGCTCTCAAAGTTTGCTACTTGAAGTTATACCATTCACAAATTATCCTCGCTGAAGTTGCAACTTTGGCATCAACTCTTGCCGCTTGTTGCCATCTGCAAAGTCCCTTTTCCACTTTGTTCGTGCTGTTTGCCATGCCTCGTGTTGCCACCAGACTGAGGCTGTAAGGTAACTTGAACGCGAGTGTGTGTCCAAGGGAATCTATCCTGCAGCAGGCCCGTACAATAAACTGATTGTAACTGCAATCAGTTAGCAGACAAAGCAACAGAACTCAACTCGAGCCAACTACAAAGGCGACGACTGTTTGCCAAGTTGTAATAAAGTTTGGTAAACAAGTTGCCCCACACACTCGCCCTCGAACACACAATAATGTCGAGGCAGTTGCAGGAACAGAAGCCTGAACCTGGAGCCTGTAAGCCGAGTATCCCAATCTGAGTTTCCACTAGAACCCCAATCCCATTGCCATTACTCACACCTGGCCCCTTGACTGCTTCGAACTTATCTTAAATTCTAATGCAATCGCTGTGAGCTGTGAGCAGAGAACATTTTCAGGTGTGTTCTGCAAAGATTTCATACTAATGCTTTTCGTATCCTTCCATTTTCTTGCAGGTACGTACCAACCACGTGGATTGCACCATTTTGTTATTCCTTTGTGTGTGTAAGTGGCAAACAAATGCACCACCCCCCACCACTATATAGATAATAAAGTACTCGGCAATCGGTGGCCCGAGCTCTCAGCTCTCAGCTCTCAGCCTTCCACCAGGAAATAGCGAAAAATGTTATAGCCCGGTTTCTGGCATTCAGTACGTGACGCTTATCAAATGCTTTAGATTTCCCATTGCCGAAAGCGAAATATTTTGTAAATCAAATTGCACTTGAGTGGGCTTTATTTTTACACAAAACTATCAAAGGTTACTTCAGATATTAAACATAAAACATAATCGAGAGCATTCTCTATTCGTCTAGATTTAATCCTTGACTTTCAATTTTTTCTGCGCAGTGCATCAGAATGTGGCTGCCTTTTCTACAGTCAGTCCTTTGTTGTTTGGCAGTTTGTTTATTTAATGCTATTCACTTATCCTGCATGTGCAGCCTGCCTGGCTGGCTGAATGACTGACTGCCTGACGACTCACTGAGGAAGAAACGTGCTCGAATCCCCACAGGATAAATCCTCCCAGGAAGCCATCCTGAGGCTGCACAGGAGCCCCTCAAGTGAGCAATTTGATGCTCTCTGCGATTGCCGCATTCATTAGCCAACTTAACGCCTTTTAATTAAATGTCTCAAGACAGAAGAGGATCCCATCCCATAATTAAACCCAAGCAGCACACCAACGATTACAATGTAATGCTGGCATTTGTAATTACTCTCTGCCCTATAATTCCATGCCCATATTTGCTAATGCAATTATTGCGCATAATTATGCGATTATTGGACAAATGAAATCGGCGCAGCCTTCGGGAGGCTGCGGAGAGGCCCACAATAGACAGTAGCAGACAGTTAGTTAGTTAATCGTCAGCCCTGTTTAAAATTCCATTTAATAGGCCCTCCAGGAATCCTTTGTTTGGCAGCCATCCAGCAGGCATTTCCTAATTCAGTTTTCAACATTGTATCGCCCGGCTGGGCATGAGTTTGCCGACCACAAGCCAAATTGCAGTATTGGTTCAATATTTTTGGCCAACTCGTCCGCTTGTCCAGCGGAAAAATCCCGATTGGTTTCCTGCGGGCCCCGGCCGTGTCTGCAGAAAATCTGTTAATGAAGCGGCGCCCCAAGTGGACCGACAATAATGATGTGGTGCAGGATGTTTCGGGGAAAATGTTTGCCCCGCCAAAACCAAGAGCCGAGAGAAGTGGAATGAAGTATAAACAATGTGGTAAACCAAAACGAAACATTCACTGAATTTAGCATGAAACCAGATTGGTATTTCTATTTCCAAATCGAATGATAATTTAGTTGGGGCTTATGAATTTAACTCCTGATAAATATTTAAAAATTAGCAATCATAGAGAGGATTTCATTGATCAGAGCGCATTAAGGGGTCAATGGAAAACCGGAAGTTTATTTGCAGCATCAATCGAATAATTTTGCTTCAAAGGAGGACTGCCCCAGCAGGGCACCAGAGAAAGAACAACAAGCATTCGGGGGACCCAGTCTCTTCTTCGGAGACAGATGTGGAAATTGTCTAATGGAGCAGCAGCTGTATCCCTTCTTTCTCCTTTGGCTTTCCCTATCTGGTATTCATGAAGTGCAAATTGTGAGCAAAAGAACGATGTGAGTGGTGTGAAATATGCGGAAATAACATGGATTTAAGTGAATTCGGTGAAAGAACACATCAGCAAGAAATCCAAAGGAGCATTACAAGACTTTAAAAGAAGGAGAATTTGTGGAGTATCTAGATGGGAGATATACAAAATGATTTGAAAATGGGACATTTTTGTTCCAGGATAATGTTGCTACTGCCCATATAATCGGTGTTATATTACTCTCAGCCCAACTTCCGATTTCCACACATTAAAACTACTGCTGGCCATAAATTAGATCCAAAGGGAGAAGCATAAAGCAAAAACCGCTGGAGATTTTGGCAAACAAATGCCAAAAAAATTGTTTTTGGAAAACTGCAATTTAGCGTACACATCGCTTCAATGCCCTGCTTCGATACCCATCCATTGAGTGTCCTCCACTATTGTCCATCCGCTTCATCGACATTTACATATTTTTCCACTCAAAAGGCAATTGAAATGGAAAATGCAGTAAATTTCCATAAAAAATGTATGTGGCTCAACTATACTCGTTATTTATTTACCATGCTGGCTCAAATAAAGCTCTGCAACTGCCACAACTGCAACTGCCACTGCCACTGCCACAGCCAAATGGAGAACATTGCCAAACGAGTAACAAAATGCCATGAGTTTGCACTTTTCTACAACGGCTGCTGCAGATTCGACATTGGGCAATCATCAGAAACTGATTCATGTGACCCACTAAAAAGCACCATAAAAAACCAACAAAAAGCCAACTATTGCTTATCACTGCAGCAACAAAAGGAGTCAATTGCCGCATATCAGAGCCAAATTTATGAGCGGCGATTATTCATGCAAAGTGTTTTGGACAACCCATGTCCAGGCGTTAGGGCGTGGGTATTGTCCGATCCAGATTTGGGATTGGCAGTGGTTTTTATCCGATTTAGATTGGCAAATAATTTAAATTTATTTTTCAAGGGTATTAAAAATGTTGGGCTTTTAGTAATTCGCGAATTTTTTTAACTAGAAAGTTTTACCCAAAGTTTGTATAGTTTTCTGGGAACTAGGGTTGCTCCTCTACTATTCTAGGTGTGTCCCAAGTCTTAAGTCCGATTTCCTCACCAACTGAACTTAAGCTGAACTGGGTTTGTGAAGAGACGGCTGGATCGGTGGCACGCATGACTTGCCACAGCGACGCCGTCCCAGTCAGTTGCAGTTAATGCATCCGAAACACTACCGTGGTAGTAGCTGGAGCACCCACACCCAAGAACCAGAAAACATAACCGATATGTGTCGATAGTCTCGTAGGAAATGTCATTAAAATTGCTCTTCATAAATCACCCAGCACCCAGAACCCAGCACCCAGACCTGCCCAGAGACGGAACTATAGTAACATGTTGCTGTTGGACTAGAAGGACGAAAGGCAGCAGCCCGAGCATAACCTCGTTTCACGGTCCATGAACTGCAGAGCTTCCGGACAGATGTCGGAGGAGCCAGGGAACCACCGAGGGTACTTCGAGCACTTCTACAATCTGACGGCTTTTTGGTGCCTCTGCAGTTTCTCAGCATTGAAGTGCATTTTGATTGTGCCACATGTACAGACTAAAGAGTGCGTTATGATTTTTTGGAGAGCCTGTCAGTAGGTGGCATCTGGCTAAACGAAGGCCAACTGAAGAGCCCTCTGCTAAGATGGGTTTTGCAGAAGAGCAAATCAAAGATTTGTTCTTACATTTCATGCCCAAGAATACAGTTTCAAAAGGTGGCCAAAACCAAAGCCAAAGCCAAAACCAAAGCCAAAGCCAAAAACTTGACACATTTTATGCTCTGAAATAATCTCACTTTAAATTCGTTTCAAATTAAAACCACAGTTGTGGAGACACTTTGAACAATAAATTACAATTCGATGTTCTTATCACCTAATATTGCCCCAGAGCCAAGGCCATAAATCAAGTGGAAGGCGTCTGGCTTTCCCTTAAAGTTGGTATTGTTTTCCGGAGAGTGTGAAATCCAAGAGTTGTCTGCGTGAATAATTAAAATGAATTGCTTCGGGTTTTTGCCGCACCGCCAGCCCACCCCAAAAATATCCCACATTATGGCTTTTTAAAGTTATCAACCGCCATGTGGGGCTGAGGGAAAAGTTCTCGTTTTTTTCTAATATTTTGATAGCCTTAAAGTCAAAGCAATAAATAAATTAACACCAGCGGGACTGATGAAGCGCATCCCCGCTACTGAAAATGCTGAAAATAAAAGATGAAATTTTTGACAGCTGCGAGGGGGCTGCGTTTAATAAGCTTTATGATCTCTAGATTTTCGGGGCCTCACAGAGTTCCAATATTTCAATCTATTCGACCGCATGAAGAGCCCCAAAGTGTGGCTGCAATTTGTTTGGTGATTGATTTTCATTTTGTTCGATTTGTTCACTCGTTTCTTCGGCGGACCCCATTAATCAATGGTCGCATTTTGTTTCGCTTTGCATACTGCAATTTGTTCCGCTTGTGTGTCCAGGACGGCCTGGGGTTGGGTTGTGAGAGAAAGGACAATGGTTTCACTTGACTGGGAAAGGCGCAGGGACTGCGACTGGGACAGAGTGCGTAGTTTTTTGGCTGCCACTGTTTGGGATTTATGGCCCTTCAAAATGCAATTAAATTTAATTGAAGCGCGAACAAAAAAAGTCACGCAGTAGCTCGACTTTTTCACACTTGCCCGCCGCTTTCGGAAAGGCGTATACGCCCTGTTGCCCATTTAATTAATGGGTTAAATGTGTTTTTGCAGATGCAAATAGCGAAAAACGAAACGAAAAACGCCAATGCACAATACACAATACAAACGATATAAAAAATAAAATAAATAAACTTAAAAACACCAAACACAAATAATAAACAAGTCTCTCTCCTCTTTGTACTTGCCCCTAGTTGAAAGCATTTTTAAACTCATTTTTCAAGTGGCTCTACCAAGTTTTTGCTTATTTATTTGAAGAAGTTTTGTTCGGTTTGAATATTGCCTTTTGTCCGCTTATCATTTATTCATTTTGTTCTTCTTGTGCCAGACCATGATTTATCGGTTGGAGTGTCCCAATCGTGCAGGACCCTGCTGGATCCTGGTGGCGGCATATTTAAGTGCAATTACCTTTTATTTGCATTTTGAGGTGCGAAAATTTGCATTTAATTATTTATTGTTGCTGCATTCGCAATTGTTATCATCTGGTGTTGGTTTGTTTTTGTTGCCGGCTGAGGTTGTTGCGGTTTGTACTATGTGGCTTCTGCGACCGAAGGCAGAGTTTAAACTTGCCTTAAATTTAAGTCACTTTCCAGGCTCTAAAAATTAGCAAGCTAAATGGCACTTAATTTGGTATGCTTTGTAAATCTGGTAAGACAGCTTTGGTTTTTTACCATTCGCAATCAACCACAAACCGCAAAGCTCAAAAGTTCTATTAATATTTGCGCTATTCTCAAACAACGGAGGCATTCCCATTCACTCATCCACTTTATTTTACGATTCCATCAAGCCATTCCATCAAACATTTCAAGTCTTGTGTCAATATTGACACACGAAATCCTTTTAATTTTTCGCAAAAATATTCACATTTTTCGCCGGGAAGTCAGGAGCAGGATGTCTAGGGGTCTGGCACTGACCCGGGCGTTTTTGTTTAATTGAAATTTCTGTAAACATTAGAGGGGAGTCTGAGGAAACGAGGCCAGTGGCTCGTCTAAGCCTCTAAACTGATTAAGTTTTGATTGCAATTTGAAATTCGATTTTAAAAGCGCCAAACTTTGCCGCCGGATGGTTGCGGGGAATCCCGCCCTATTCATAATGCCGAAGGTCATTAATATTTCAATAATGCTGTCTGAAGTCTAGAGTCTGGTCCTTGCAAATGGCAGTTTGAGTTTATTAAAGCATAACACAGGACGCCTTGGCTTTGTGTTTCCTTTTTCCTGTTGCCTGCATAATTGACTTTGTCGCTTTTTCCCTTCGCTATTATTTCTCATCAGGCGCTCTCATTTCTCTGCCCTTATCCCGCCTTTGTCGTATATTTATTTTAGTCGGTTTTTATGGAAAGGAAAAAAAAATGAAAGCGAATGTCCTTCCCCGTTTTGATCCTGGACCAAGTAGTCAGACATGATTTATTATGCTGCTTTCCCTCCTCTATGCGGTGGCCCTGTTTTTCCATTTTCTCGTTTTCTATTAGGCTTGTCGCAGGTCCTGTGTGAAACACTTGTTTCCTTGCTGTGGTCCTGGCCGCTTAACTTGTCCTTTTCAATTTTGCAGCCTTTAACCCTCTAGCCCCCTAGCCTCCTGTCTTTGTCGCCTCATAAACATTTCCTTCTGCATAATTCGAGTTTGTTTGCAGCGCCTTTTTCTTAGACACTTATTGAAAATATTATCATTTCCATTTTTTCCTATTTCATTTCCGGTTTGAAGCTCAGGTCTCTTTCATTTGCAATTTATTGCTTATATCGACATTCATAAATTATTCAAACGCTAAATCTTCAATCCTTGCGTCTCATGAATAATTCTAATTGATAACTCTCAGATTTCCTTTATTTCTGTAGAGAGTTGGAAATTAATTTCAAGTAAGCCCATTGCTCAGCCGAAGACCTTTTAGAACTTTCAATTTCGTTGATTTTGTGAAGATTTTTCACCGTCATTTTGCGCTTAATCAAGTCCACATTACCCAATTGTATGTACTTGTGTCTTTTTCCACCTCTGTATATTTCTACTTTCATTTCATTGACACCTGTCAGGCCAAAAGCTTCCCTGAATCCCCTTCTAAGCTGGCTGCGTAAATCTCTCAGTAAATCGCACATTTATCCAGCTGCCTTGAGAGGAAAAAATGTCAAGGCCTCCCACCTCTGAGCCCGATGAAAGACACAGACATTCGCCTTCGTAATAAATTTTCCACAACATTATTTACAAAAAACTTAAGCGACGTGATGCGATTTTTTAATATCAATATTTGTGATTGGGAACGAAGAGTTTCAAATAAGCACAAAATAAATGTCTAAGAAGGCCAATTCAGTCAGGCTGGAAGAGAAGGCCTAACTCCTTAGAAGGCGTGACACTCGAATGGAAGAAAAAAGGGAATAAATGCCTTCACTTTGTCTGACTTTGACTTTGACGACACAGTCGCCTAAATGAATCAACAAGAATCGGAGGCGACGCACATGTGGCGCTTGTCTCGCCTTTCAAAGGAAAAAGTGTCGCGAGTTTGGAGTTGGTTTTATTTTTTCACCGCACGTTCCGTCCTACCCATTGATTCATTCATTGACTCACTCACACACCCATTCAGTCATTCATTCATTCGTTCGTTTGGCTTTTGCGTGAGCCGTTTCAGTTCCGCATTTGGCTTTTCGTTTATGGCTCGAATTCTATTTCATTTCCAGACATCGAACCCAAACAGTTATCCTCCCCAACCCGTCTGCAACTTTTGGGTCATTTATCAAATTTTCAAAGTCACATTTGGTATTGTCACGCTCGTTTTTTGTCCTTTCTTTTCATTTTGTTACATCGAAATCGAAAAGGCCTTTCAGACGGAGTTGGGAGTCACCCCTTGCCAATGCGTTTTCTTTCCATTTCTTGAAATCGCCTCGTATCCTTCAGAGTCCTGGAGGAGGTGTGGCTGAATTTCCTTGCGTGCTGGCTGCGATAAAAGTGAGACGTAATGCATAAGGAAGAAAATTGGTTCCTTGACGGAAGGACTGCCACCGAGGGTCACATAATGAGTTTCCATTTTATTTTTCCTTTTTTTTTTTTTTTGATTAGGGTAAAGAAAATCAGAGGGGCTAAGGAACTATAGAGGACTCTGTTTTAAAAGAAAGAAAGTCAAAAGTCATAGTTTAGCAGCTAAAAGATTAATTATTTCCTGGCCAATAAATTGTAAGCTCTATTTCATGGGATGTTATGGCTTTTAAACATCATATATAAGCTAGCTTTTTTAATCTCCAGATGTCAGCAACCTTTGGCTTTCCCTTAGCAAATAGCCTGGTCCTGGAGATCGGTCCTCCTCAGAGCATGTCCTTGCATAATTTGTAGATTTCTCCCGTCTATGCAAAGACTCCTTCCTCCACATTTGTGTCACGCTGCTTTGTTGGCGCTACAGAATGAGTAATGGAGCAACTTTATCACCTGGCCGAATGGCAGACATTAACATAAAATGCTACAGAAAAGAATTAAGCTGCATAAGAACAAAAGCACCGGGAGCAATAATTTTTAATTTATTGCGGAATTTTCATAAAAATGACAACAAAAAGAGCCGGATCCCAGCCGCGCCACCAGATGATGGCTGGAAGAGCCTAAAACAAATTATGAACGCGTGCCTCCGTCTCCTCCTTGGTGGCACTTTTATGAGCTTCCTTGGCTCACTTTTTTCTTCCGGCCATCCTGCAGCACCGCGCGCATAAGCGACACGCGTTAATTACCTGAGACGGGGGAGTGCCAGGACGGGCTAGGACGAGGCAGGATGGGGCAGGACAGGCCGGGACAGGCCAGGAGCAGAGATCTCCTGCCAGGCAACGGATGGACATAATATTGTAATTAGTTGACAAGTCACGTAATTGCGGCTGTCGCTAATTTTTTACGGGCCATAGACGATTTTTCTTGGACTCTTTTGATTGTTTTCCGGATTTATGTATGACTTCAAAGGAAGAAACTATAACAGAAAAAAACTACATATTAATGGGCTCTGGGGAAATCATAAAAACCTGCGAATGTAGCTAATTGTGAAATGTTCTCTGTAAAGTTTAGGATAATCGTCTAAACACTGTAACAACTTCTTCAATTGGATCACTTAAAATGCCGGTCACATTGCCAGAAGCGACCCGGAGGGAAAAAATTAATTTCTCCTCTTTCGGGACACCGGATGGCTTCTTCTCATGACCCATGAGCCATCCTAATCAATATAATTACACTGGCTATTCGAAAATGTCGCACACGTAGCAGCCCGAGAGCAGAGCGAAGAAAAATTGCCAGGACTAAGTGAGAGCACGTAGCAAAGGAAATAATACACATACGCACTGTGAGCCGCAGAGAAAATTGTAGGCAAACATTTGCCCAGACACAGGCCACAAAGATACAAGAAGGAGGACTGTTGGGCCAAGTAATTGACAAACATGCCACATGCTACTAAACACAAATTATAGAGGCCGAGGAAGGACATGGCAATCAATTGATTTTCCACCCGGCCATAGGGATCATTCTCAGCCAGTGCTGCCTTTCCCTTTTCCAGTCTTTGCTTCCGCCAAAAGGACCTGCTATTTTGGTCAAAATGTCAATTAGGCAATGGCAATAGCAATAGCATCGCCAGAGGAAGCTGCATTTACATTTTTTGTCAATTTTTTACTTGCCTGAAATGGCCAAACAAATGAATTTTATGCAAATTGTAATTCCTGTTTTCGGTGCTTGGTGCTTGGTGCCTGGTGCCTGGTGCCGGGTTCCTGGTGCCTGGTGCTCGGTTTTGGTTTTATTTTCGTTGCTTCCTTGCCTCTGGTGTGCAATTTTATTTAAATGTGCTTAAATATTATTATTCGGCCAAATGGATGCCATTTTGTCGGTCCATAAAGACATTACGCGCCATAAAATAATATCTGGCGGTGCGTCGGTGGCGCCCTCTGTCGCCGGCCACTTGGCAGGCTCCATCTGCTCGAGATGTGTCCTTCCCGGGACCCGAATACTCCACATTTATCAGTCTGTCGGGCAGCCAGTTGTTGTGTGGCTTGTAGTTTTTATTATTATCGACCCAGAGGCCAGCTCGTTTATCAAGGGCGCATTAAAGTATTCGAATCCGGGTCCGAGCCGGAGTCCGAGTCTGAGTCCGGTTTTGGGTCCGAGTCCTGGGGCCTGGGTAATCGTCCTGCCATGTGGCGCCCCTGTTGGCGCTGCCAAATTGCAATATGTTGTTGTCGCCGCCGCCTGCATATCCTGCCTGTCGCCTGACAAACGTGTTTGTCCAGCCAACAAACAGCCGAAACAGAAACAGCAACAGAAATAGGATCTGAGGCAGCCACCATTGGCAAGGATACGTACTGGTATGTATATCGAATCAGTCGCGCCGTATCTGTTGTTAGACTGCAACTAATATCCGTTTCCGTTCTAGACGAAATGTTGGGCCATTTGTAATGCCAAAGTGTTTCGGACGAGGTTTCAGCAAACAGGACAAACTTTCTAAATGGCGTAGCAACGAGCAGGGCAAAAAATTTGACAAAAGGCAATCCAATTTGATTAATTGGCTTAAGCCAAAAGTTTTTATTCTTTGTGTTTTTAGGATGATTTTACGTGATTCGTGCTTTTAATTCAAGATTACCTTAAAAATTGGTCTCTGGCCAGTGGGATTTGGAAAATATGAAAAACCATCTCCGTCTGCCCGCCCATTCAACCGCATCTGTTTCCAAAGACATTGCGGAGATTTACGAAATATCTGGCCGAGACAGAGACAAATGGAGTTATTGAAACCTCATTATAATGGCACAATAGCAAATGCTGCAAACGAATCAGCCAGAGTTTTGGGGGTGAAAGGAAAGCAAAACGAGCCAAAATTATATCCAAACCGGGGGGTATGAGGCAATGCAATACATCAAATGTCAAAATGCACTCGAAAATCAACAGCCAAGATCTGGGCATTAATCACACCAAACAATTGGCCAGCAGGCGGCAAAAGAGCTCGGGTCCGGGAAATCAGACGGAAAGCTCTTGTAAGCTGAGGAAAAAGAACTTTAAAGAAGATGCACTGTATCCATTCATTCCATCGAACATTGGATTGCCGGCACTTTGCTGAACAATTTTTCAAAATTAGCCAAAGCATCTTGCCGACGTCGTCTTCGTTTAGCCAGACAAGATGTTACCACTTTCCCCAGGAGGGGAAGAAAGACCTATTGGGGGCTTCAATCGGGCACGTCGAAAACTAATTTCTCTTGATTACGCGACGTCTTGCCAGAAGAAGGCATCGCAAGCAAATTGGCTTTGGCACTGACGATTCGGTGGTGCGTCTTGCACTTTAGTGTTCCGAAAAAATTCAAACACTCGGAGAAATGGAGGATCAGAAGCAATAGAGTTAATTATGTAGAGTTAAGAGTGTGCATCAAACATTTTCTTTGAGTGCAACCATCGCTGCCATCCATCGGCACTGCTCATAATGTCACTTGTGGCAAAAGTGGCGGCGTCAGACACGCGTCTTGCCACTTAGCGGAGTCTGTCGAAGCAGCAACCGCCCTGCTGCACTTTAAATGTGCCACGGAAAAGTCTCATCTCTCAGCTGGAAAATATGAAAAATCATTTGGGGCTGCCGCCTGCAACTTTAAGTGTCTGTCAAAATAATTAAATGAAATGGCCCCGAGACAAAATGCAGCCAACGATTGCTCGCATCTCATCTAATCAAAGTCTTTGACTTGACTAATGTTGCATTTAAACTGAACGATGAGGAGTGCCGAAGTGCGGAAATGCCAGTTAATATTCGTGAAGAGGGAGTTCTGGGAGAGATGTAACCATTTTTTATGAGTTCGCCTTGATTAATGAAAGGTTACGTGATTTCTGGCATAGTTTGGAGATTACCGCGGGACTGGGACCAGGCCTGTGACTGGGATGCGGGAACTCTGGTTTGCTGCTCCACTCGACTTCGGTTTAATGAACTTTTCGGAGACCATAATGTGGGTGGGCAAGGGCTTTTAATAATAGTTATGCAGAATGATGTGCTTGCGACAAAGTTGAGTTGGTAGTTGGTAGGAACTTAATTGAAAATTCCACGACCTCGTTGCGGCAAATGGCAGTGATTTCAGAGCTCAGTGGATGAATGATTTAATGACAAGTTTGGAGGGCTGAGCTGGGAAACTACTTCTTATGTCAGATTTTAATAAAATAACTACATACTGAGTTTATGGTCGCTTTAATTGAATATTTAGAGCTACTCCCTCATTACCTTCTCTTTGATAGACTCTAAAAATAACACTGTTTTTCTTTTCTTTTCTTTGCAGGTATGTTGCGATAGACTTTAACCTCTGACACATGTTTGTATTTGGGGTTGTCTGGCATTTTGTGCGACAAGTCACCTGCAATGGCAATATTTACACACACTCAGGCCATAACAACACCGGCGAGATGGACAAACAAAACGAGATGAGTCAGTGATGTGACATGGGTCGACCTTCCACCTTCCACCCACCTTTAACCTTTCCAAACTCCCCCGCATCGGTTGGCCAGCTGTTAAGCTGTGCGTTAAATTGCTAAAAGCCTTTACAGGGCTTAAACTAAAAGCTTCTCGTTTGGGTTCAGAGTCAGTCCCCCTTCTAGTCTATGTTTTTTTGCAGCCATTGCTGTGTGGCTATTAATCAACTAAACGTTGCAACTATTTGAAAATGGTCAACACCGACACACGGGCAAACAAACACAGATACTCGTACACCAGCCGTCTGGTCAAAGTTGAATGTAATCAAAATTTTAGACGACCCCAAGCTCGTTTAAGCCAAAAACAGAAACAACACTGGACAACAGAATGTCAACTGAAACGAATTTCCCACTGAATTTTTTATGAAAAAATAAAAACCGTGAGGCGAAAAAGTGCGGCCAAAAATTCGTCGCACATGTTCATCAATCAAAGCCATAGCCTGTTGTTTTTATGGCCCGAAGCCCACTCCTTTTGGTCCTTCCCGGAATATGCAAATATTTTGGAATGTTTTTTTTTCAGCCCCCTTTGTTTTTTTGCAACAGTGCTGCCAAAAGAGAGATGGCTTTTTCCCGAGTTGGGTCTTTGAATGACGAGATTGTCATCTCCGATTTGGCAGCGATTTGTTTTGGTAGTTTTCCCATTGAAAGTGTGCGAAAAAAAAACGCCAACAGTGATTCAATATGATCCAATGGAATGTGTATATATAGGGGTATATGTATCCTCAACAAAGGATGCTTGTTAAAGGCTCCGCCACTTCCTGGGCTTTGGCCAACGGTTTTAATGCCTTGCCGCGCTTTTGTGTCATTGTCACCGCACTCTAATTGCGCTAACCATCAGCACACCTCCATTTGAGACCCTCCAGTTCCCTCCAGCTCTGGCTTCAGCTCCAGCTCCCTCGCCAATCCTCCCTTTTAAGGCCCAACAACATCCAAAACCGTTGAAAAGCACTTGAGTATCGGAATAGTTCCCTTTTTTTAGACCTCGACAAAAGGCGAACAATGGACTCGTAATTGTATGCGGTTAGTGTGTGTTAGTTCTCATTGTACTTCCCCTGCTATTGTTCTTGACATTCCGTTGTCCCACTCCAACCCCGCTTTTTTCTCAGTGTAAGAGTGCGAAGTTTATCGCCCATTAAATCACTTTAATGGCCATCGATGCTTGAGCAACACGAATCCAGGCCATGTTCTTTATGACCTTTTATTTGGAAACGGTTTGATTGAGTGTCAATCTGATAGAGATCGATATGAAAGCATCTGGGAAATAACTAACCAGAGTTAAATGAATTAAATAAATCTTTCTGTCTTTTTATGGGCAAAAATATTAAGCTGATTAAATAATTAAACTGTAAGCCCAAAACATTTTCCGGTTTTTCCTATATAAATCACCTTCAAGCGAGACGCTTTTTTACGTCAGAAAAGGTTTGCTAATTACTTAGATTTATACCAGAAAATTGAAAATATTTTATAAGCTGCCAAGTAACAAACAAAAACCACTTGCAAAACAAAAGTTTAATCCCCTCCAATCTCGGGTGTATGAATACCATATGCTCCTCCATCCAGCATCCAGCATCCAGCATCCAGCATCCAGCATCCAGCATCCAGCATCCAGCATCCGGCATCCATTTCTTTGCACCTTTTTACTCTTCGGTGGAAAGTTTGCCTGGGTTTTGTTCCTGCCACACTCATAATCCCCTACAAATGTGCCTTATCTCTGTGTTGTGGATGTGCCACAAACTAAGACGTGCAGGGGCACCAAAATAATCCATGCCGCTCATCAGAATGCTGCTGCGTAACAATAGACGATCCAGATTTATGAAAAACACACATAATTCATAATTCGTTTTTAATAATAGGACTGGAAGGCATAGAGAGGAAAAGCACTTCAACACACGTGCAGGAAAAGTCCCGGAAAGCAGTTGAAAAAGTCGAGATGGTTGCTTAAATCCTTTATCTTTTAAATACGAATACCGAAGGGTATTTCCCCCTCAAGAAAGTTTTTCACGGCATCTTTACCACGGCTAGACACATTTGTCATTTTATTTTTCTTGCCACCTTAGGGTGGCGTCAGTTGCTGTTTTGTTATATTTGTCAGATTGCATTTTTTCCGTACTCTCTATATATTTTGCATATGTTTTTGCCGATTTCCATGGCGTCAGTTGGTGTTTATGGCGACGTGGGATTGTTTATGGAATCCAGTCTAACCACAGCAGCATTACCAGACTTTGTTTACAAAGAAACTCCCATCATGCAGTTTCTGTTTAATGAAAATGATCGATTTCCTGATTAGGTCAGAAAGTGGAACAATAAGTCCAAGTTATGTCCCGGGATGGGATAATCTGTTTCTAATCTTTCAATGTCGTTAACCGGCACAATGGGTAGCCATCGAAGTGCTGCACTTCCAGTCATCCCCTCGTCAGCAATTGGGCTCTTTACGGATCACTCAATGGGAACTGCTCAGCTTCCAGCCCCGCCCCCAAATCTATATTGTAATCAATTTGGTAAACATCTGTCGATGTTGCTGCCACCGTCGCACGCGTCTCTGCCGCCGGTGTTGCACATTATCCCGCTTCGAAATGCACACGACGCCGATTCCCAGATGTGGTGGCAAGATTCTGGGGCTCCCGTATCAGGAGGGTTGATGACACAACGTACGCCGCACATTTTTCAATACCTCTCCATCTCGGCCGGCTTTCTTCCCTCCAAGATTTTATTTTCCTCGCATAATTCTCATTAACACTTCGCTTAACTACTCCGTAGTTTCCTCCTCCGGTTGCGGCTTTCCCTTCGAGGGTGGTTTTAAAACCCGAACTATTAGTCTAAAGTATATACCTTTCGGTTAGGAGAGCATTTCGGTTCTAGGTAAACATACTTTACGACCCTTCCTGTTATGAAATGTTTAATGAGGTCTGACATGTGTGCGCCTTCGTAATTCCCTGCCAGCCAAAAATTTTCAATTAGACGAATTTATGGGACAGTGCCGTGACAGTAAAATTATTCCCCCGGATGCCAAATAGGAATTTTTATATTTTCAAATATTTTCGGTTTTATTTTCGTATACCTTGTTAATTAGAAAGAATTGCTTCTGGTGTGGCAAAGGTTCTGTGACGGAGCAACGAGAAGCAATTTGTTAAAATGTCTAGATCTGAGTATTTAATTATGATTATCTGAAGAAATAGATGTTAGGGTTTGTTAGGGTCAAAGGACACTTGGTTTTCCGAACAATATCTCAAAGTCGTTGATATTTTTGGTTAAAAAATGGGAGAGCATATTGTTGTAGTCCTACAAGCCGTATTGTATTTTCTTATCCTGATTATATCCCTGCCAGAAGATTCAATTTCCAATTTCAGCTGCCGCCCCTTCGATATCGGTTTACATACTTCGATCCCATTTGCCTGGCCATAAATCTGGAAACACGCGTCCTCTAAATCGCATTCGCCCGATCTGTCACAGAAACCGTGTGTCCCAGGTCACGTGGCACACAAAACAAAATGCAACAATGAGGCATGAAAAATTGCAACATCCCAGCATCGGCAGCAACGGTAGGGGTCCCAATATTGAAAGCGGAGTCATCTTCTTGACAGCTGGAAACCTTTCTTCTCGGACTGTCCGTCTTACTCCCAAGGGACCGAAGTTTTAATTAAAATTCAGCAAAAATCAAAAATGAGCAACCGAACTGCAGACTGTCAGTTTCGGCTGTCAAAACTGTTTGTCAGTATCCACACCTCCAACGCCCAACGCCCAACGCCCAATCCACAACCTCCAACCATCAACCATTACGGACATAAGCCAGATAATTGCCCTGGCCAGGCCTAATGAATAATGTTGCATTCTGACACTTTGGGCAAATTTTCAATTAATTGGGGCCTGGCAGGCATGCAATGCAATGCTCTTTGTCATCCGTCAGTCAGTCAAATGGCTTTGGCCCAGTTCTCTGACAAATGAGTTACTCGAGCCTGGTCATCTCATCGTCTCATCTCCAACGGCTTCATTCATCGCTGATTTATGGCCTATTAAATTGCATTTGGCCCTGCAGCGCTTGGCTGCCATTTGTCAGCTTAAGTTGCCAGGTTCCCACGAACGAAACGTGGCCAATTCAATGTCACGTTAACGAAAAGCCTTTAAAAATTCAGACATTGAATTGCCAAAAAAGCAAAGAAACTTTGCAAACATTTCCTGCGGGTGCTAAAAACATAAGCCAAAAACCGCAACATTGTTGGGCTGTCCCTGGTAGTTGCTATTTCTGTTGATGTTGCAGCTCTTGGTGTTGCTGCTGTTGCTGTTGCTGTTGCTGATGTTGCTGTTGCCCACGCAACCGCAATGGAAAACATAAAGCCAACATTGGGCCTCCTCGGCTGTCTGGGCCTGAGCCCGGTTCTCTGTTTACTTTTGGCTTTTCCCTTTTTTCCCAATGACGATTTTTATGCGCCCTGCCATTGCATAAAGTAATTTGCATTGCGCGTTAATTTTACATGCAAATAAATGTCGTATTTAAATGCAATTAAAATTGTTTACTCGGCTGCATTCCGGCCAGCGACTACGTGTGGAGGAAAGGTTCCTCTTTCAGTTTCTTCAGCAACTGGCATGCCTTCACATAATGCCCGACATGGAGTCGCTTCTCCTGGGAAAAGGAGGGCCTCCTCCATGAAAAGAGGAGCACGTGCAGCTCTTAAAATGGGTTGCTTCTTAATTTATGAAGCCGCATAATTGAGAAAAAGCTGGCAGTGGAATAATAGGGTACCCAAAAAAATAGGGTAAAAGGTTTCATTTAAAAAGCTAATAGGCTCATAAAATATAGCAAAACTCATCAAATAAATATTTGTTAATTATATTTCCAGTTGGTTCTCAAGTAACCAATATAAAAGCCACTTTCCAGGTGATTCATTTCCCAAATTGAATCTTACAAAGCATCTGGGTGAGTCAGATTCTGGGATAATCAGAGTTCAGGTTTCATCTCTTGATGACAAATTCCGCCTCATTTTTTGGGGTCCTTTCCAGCGAAATCGATGCAACAGAATACAATATTTTTTTAGCAAATTTCCTTACCGACATCGGCTTCCATTGAAATGCCATTAAAGCCTGAAAGGATTTCGGCGGCTAAAAAAAGAGCTTTATATCCGTAACAACAACAACTTGTTGCTTTATGTTGTTAAGCCGCAAATTGTTGTTGTTGCTGCTGATGGTGGCATGTGTGATGTGGCGGCACTCCAAAAATTTTCGTCGCACAACAAACAAATTTCGATGTCGTTGCCGTTGTCGTGAAATACGTGAAATTTTTTTTCAGCCACTTGAAAAATTTTCCAGCTGCTGTTGTTGTCGGTGTTTTGTTGTCAAGTGTATTTTGTACTACGTGCTACGTAGGTGGCATTGTCGGCGGCATCCTTGCCACCAGCTCTTTGCAACCGGAGTATTTGGCCACTTGACATTTTGGGCAAATTAGTTGCGCCTTGATTTTCGATGCTCCTCGGTGTCTGTTACTCGATTGGGTTGCTGGAGTGCTCCTCGGTTACGGATATTGTGTGGGCTAGGTCGCTGGATAATGTATCAATTTGCCAGTCAGCGGTTGGGGTTAAAAGGTCATACTAGCTGGTACAATTACCAAAGTGATTGTATACACTTTACTAATGGCTTTGTACCCACCTGCATAATGCATGTTTTGACAACCGCCATCAATATTTTAGCTAGTTGTTTACACTCCCAATCGGGACCCACATCGAACTCGCCTCAATTAACATGTTTTCTGGTTTTACGGCTGGCTGAGAGGAGAAAAAAGAAATGCGAATCTGGCAGCAGTTAGCCAGCACTTAACCCGTGCCCGAGACGTCGTCCAAATGGCCGCCGCTCCCCATAACACTTAAAGCCACATTTTGCAGTTGCAGTCCCGAGTGGAAGCCGGTCCCCGACCACTTTGTGGGGCATTTAGTGCAAAATGCGAGCAGGCAAATTATGGAGCCATCAATATCGAGGTATCAATATCGAAGAGGAGTGAGTGGTTTGAGTATTGACCAGGAAATTAGTGTAAATATTATGGCTTAAAATGTGGGAGTTGGGGCTTAGGGAAGTCCAAGTCTATGATCTCATTCTAAAAGAGATATTTCTGAAATCCTGACCAGTCCTTGGAATGACAGAACGCCGGCTAATTAGCCCTGGCGCGTCCATGTCCATTTGGAGCCAGCAAGTTGATGAAATGCTGACATATTGGGTAAATTTATACAAATTAAATTATTAAAGGAGAGCACCACTCGCAGCCCCATTTTCAGTTCGTCGCGGGTTTGTCGGGCTGTCAACATTTTGTGCGCTACTTTTGGTATGCGGCTTGTCACTGCCAGAAGAGAACGCCTCTGTTTGGATCGGGTTGGGATGGTTTGGTTTGGTTTGGTTTGGCTTGGACTGGCCGGGTTTCACCCAAGCTTAAAATTCAACAGCATTGTCGGTGATGTTTTCGTTTCGTTTTTTTTTCGAGAGAGAATTCTGCGGGCCGCATCAGACGAAACTTATTTATACTTCAGCTCACACACTGGGCGATGCGGATGCGGATGCTGGTGGGGATCGGATCGGATCGGGATAAGGGGATTCGTACGTATATCCCACGAGAGTCCGTGTCAAACATGTTTAACAGAGGACTACCGCAACAACAACAACAACAGCAACAATAAGAACAACAATGCATCCGACAGCAATAACAATAACAAACAAAATGAAAACTGGTTCGGGTGTAAAGGGGATTCCCCTTCTGTTCTGGTCCTTCTGCTGCTGTGACAATCAAAATAAAAATAATTCTGGTATCGCCGAAAAAAGAAAGCACCCAAAATGTTTGCAACTGTCATTGGAACAACGCAAAAAGTTTCCGTTCCGAGTTTTGTTT
This sequence comes from Drosophila vallismaia, assembly GCA_035047325.1. Classification (NCBI taxonomy): domain Eukaryota; kingdom Metazoa; phylum Arthropoda; class Insecta; order Diptera; family Drosophilidae; genus Drosophila; species Drosophila vallismaia. Next base: position 7,800,028 of record JAWNPU010000090.1, on the reverse strand, counting down.
TCGTTTCGGGTTTATTTTGGATGAGTATCTAAAAAAAACATACCGATTGGGTTGATAGAATAATGTTATTTTTTTCCATATTTTATTTTTGCGGGTCTGCGGTTTATGCATACATTTAAAGATTAGAAATTTTGAGCATGTTCTGGGCAGTACGATTCAAGTCTGAAAACAAACATTGGCTTCAGCAGATGACACTAATGATCCCTCATAACAATCTCCTTTCTGGTGGCTTTCATCATTTGTAAATCTACTTAGCCTCGTAAGAGTTGACATGTCTCTGTGACATGGAATCACCCCTCTAATAATACTTTCTTTTGAAAGACAAGCTCCCCCATTTGCCACACCAAATTTGCGCATTTTCATGACACTAAATGTCACTAATTTGACAGAAAATGTCAGCGCAGATAATGCCGGAATGTCGGAAAAAATGCATAACTGGCTAGCTATTCAAAAAAGGAGGGGCCGCTTCTGGAACTTGCAAATTGGAGCTGAATATAACGAAGTAAAATTAGGACAAAAAAACAAACGAGCAACTGGGAAATTGCTTCTTAGTTGGTCCCTTAGTGGCCAATGGCCAATCCGTATAAGGTCTGGAGCTGGAGCCGACATTCCCGAGAACAGGGTCCAAATAAGGTCAAAATTGCGGATATGATTTCTGCAGAAATGAGTCGCATTCGATGCTCTGTTCTGTGACGACCGCCTTAATCCTAATTTATGCACCCGTAATGATGAAGATTGTCTTCCATCGCCAAGATTAAGTGGCTTACCATTTGGCGAAGCTGCATCCAGCCAGATGGCGTTATGCATTCTGGGTTTCTCCAGACAATGGGCTTGTCACCCAACTATAGCCGAAAGTTGGCCTCAAATTGACTTTCGGCCATCGAAGAGCCGGAAAAGGGCTTAAGTCGAAGGCGTTAGTAATGAATTGTAAACGCAGACACGTGTGAGGCACTTCTTGAGTCAAGGGGGATTAGCCAGGCTGGGGGTTTACTTTGATGGATCGAAACTTTTTCTCAAGGATTCACCCCTCTATGGTCATGAGTTGGCCATTTCTCTCACCAGACCCTTTCCGCTTCATTGACCAGGCTACAGGCAAAGAAATTTTAGCTTGCAATAAATTTTATTGCTCTTTGAGGATCTTCAAAATGATTGTTATTAGAACTGCAGATGTTACATTTTTTTAAGGGAATATCATATCAAAATCATTAGGAAATTTGGGTAAATTTGTACATATTAGTTATGAGTTATTTTTTAGTGGATTTTGTAGCCAAGTCTTATAGCTTTTTCCCGGTATGCTAAACTTGTTTTTCATTTGCAGCAAATAGGCTTCCGTCGGTGGAACGAAGTCGGAGGCAGCGTGTTCCACTTCATGGTTCTGTTGTTTTAAATTTGTCATGAAAATATTTTGATTGTTGCGCATTCACGACTCCCCTCCTTGGTATTGCTTCGAATATTGTTTCACACACCCCCGGGACATTTGTTGACTGAAGTTCCCCTTCCCAGCCAGATGACTCCACACGGTCTACATACGTTTTCCAAATTAGATTCTGCGGTTTTCGTCTGTCTGTCTGTCTAGAACGTAGCCCACCGGGGAACTCCACCGGAATCGCAATCAATCGACATCGGGGGACCGCCCTCTCATTTGTTTATTTGCTTGTTTCGTCTGCGGTTTGCTATTTATTTTGCTTTTATTTCCTTTAGCTATCAAGTCCATATCGAAAGTTACTCCTCCTCCCCCTTATGTATTTTTGATGTTTAAATTGTATTTTCACTATTCGCTAATTAATTAGACAAGTCAGTGGCTCAGCAAGCCGTCAAATCATCTTATTTTTAATCGCAATTGGCATGCAAACCAGGCAGCAGAAAACTTCGCAGACGGAGACAAGCCACTGGTAATCCAATTTAAAAAAGCATCGTCGTCAGCCGCTTCCTTTGACTGCCACATAAATCAATGGGATGCGCTTCGCTCCGCACGCTTAAAATTCATATCTTGTCAGAATGTAAGTTGTATTTTAAGCTTTTTATCGGGCCCCAAAAGGCGGCTGCAATGCGCCTCGCATTACTCATGCCCCACCAGTTTGCCGCCAAGATATATCCCGCCTCAAGAGGCGAGTGGTTATGAATGGATAAACGTGTTTTCGGAAATGAATCCGGCGGGGGGCTTGTCGGTGGAGGTGTCTCTCCTACTCCAGTGACTACCCGAGGTGAAGCTCCATTCAAATTATTGGGACAAGTGAAGGTTGCAGTGAAGTCTTTAGGGTTTTTGATTAGGGTGTTTCAAGCTGAAGAATGATATATTTTCAATCCCTAAACTAAATAATATATATTATCAGGGATCAACTAAACTTCATAGACTATCTTTATGATTTCTAATCATCCAAAGTCATAAAATATTTTCTATAATTATAAATTTTCATCATCATCACCTCACCCTGCTTTAAGCCATTACTCTTTGTAACGGGCCAAATCTTTTTGGCCATTTAGGCCAGCTAGGCAAGTAAGAAGAGCACCTACAACTCAATTGGCCAGGGCCACGTGTTGCATGTGCAACACGAAATGGCTGTAAATAATATTTATGTGCGTTAACGCCAAACACCATATTCGGATCGGGATTACGGAGAGAGGCTAACATGTGTCGAGCGTATCCGCGACACGAGCTACTTAAGCTCGTCTCATATATCCGCGGCTTTATGGCTTAACTACGTTATAATTCAAGCCCCGATAGTTGGCCACCTGTTCGTTGGACATCTGAGTCGTTGTCACGTTCCTGCCACACCGCTCCGCCATAAATATTGGCCACTCGGATGGCCAATACTGCCTGCCACCCGACATGTATCATGCTGCTCTTGATGGGCACTCATTTGTGGCAAGCTCGGAGCATTTGCAGCTTTAATGTGGCAGGCCTTTTCTGGCCAGCAACTTTTACGAAAAACACAACGACTCTGATTTCAGCTCTGAGTTGCTAATTTCCAGCCGGCCAACACGCACCTAATGAACCTCAGGCTGTGGCACGATCCCAGACTCAGGCTATCGTGTGTTTTTAGCTGCAAATTGCGTCGTTGCATGAACTGAATTATGGGCCACAACACGCTGCAACACTAGACAACAGAATAGTTTAGGGTTAACGAAACAGTGATATTCAAAACGTTATAGTTTTACCTCTTACTTTCAATAGCCATTAAAGTATATTCAATTATATTTGTCGTTAAAGAACTCCTTGCCGTTTTGTAGTCTAGTGTTTATCTGGCAATTTCGCACAGTAGCACATGGCAACTTGTTGCAAATGACGGCGCCAAGTAGAAGCAACATTCTCCTGTCTTCACGACCACGACGTCGCCACAAAGTCTGCGATTTTTATCTTATTCTCTGGCCAGAGCCAGCCTATCCCTCGGATAACTATACAAATTGTGCGACATGGTGCGAGAAGTGTGGTGGCATGAGGCAAGGTAGGGGCTGCCACAGAAGGGGCACTGTCAACGCCTGGTTACAGGACTTTTGGCCTGCTACCATTTTCCAAAGATGGAATCTTGGATCTTTATGGTACGAGCCGCAGACTCATTTGTATTTTATTCGAGACGATAAGAGTCCAGCCACATAAATGTTGCAGAGAAGTACTAAATTATTACTTAATTTAAGGAGGCTTCTTTTGTTTGTGCTTATGATTAAGATATTTAACTCAGGAAAGGTTTAAAGATTGGTTTCCAAAGAAAGAAAGCCAAGACTTCTCAAGGAATAAGATTTATATTTATTATAAAGAATTAAAGAAACATTTATGCCTGTTTTCATAAGCCTTCAGTGTGTTTCCGGCAATTGTATAATGTATAATTTTATACTACTTAACCGAGCCTCGCGTGCCTTGTGCCCCATGTGGCAGAAGCTTCCCGTTTCGAAACTCCCATTACAGGCGCCCATTTAAAGCACATTGTTGCAACGTTTATCATATTAATGTGAGTGACTGGCGTTGTTGGCTGGCTCTCTTAACAACTTAATAATTTATTTGTGTCTCCTCCCCGCCGTGGCAGGGGCAGGGGCAGGGGCACATGTGTCACGGCCACGTCAGTGTGGCACAAAGGAGTCAGCCGGCGAGGGCTCTTAAATTATTAACACGATTTGCATGCGTGGCAACTTTAAAGACGTTGCGTCTGCGGCGCATAAACATGTCATATTATTATTTTTTACTGTCTGATAAAAGTTTTGGCTCTCCGACTGCGTACTTTTTTTATGGTAATGCGTCATAAAAAAAGCGCTCACTGAAATGTTTTTCCGAAAGGACGATGAGCAACAGGACCGAGCAGCTTATCAATGCAAAACAGACTCTCTACTTGGTCCGTCCACTTCGAAATCCCCTCCCTCCACATTTCATTTGCATTGTGAACGGCGCGTTGAAGCAACCCTTGAGGGATTAAATTTCAACAGTTCGCCGCCGTCCGCGTTGCGCATTCTTGGCCAGCACTTTGCAGACATCCTTTCCCCCAGGACATCGCACTGCCTCCGCCCGCGCACTATCAACCTTTGGCAGCTTTTCTCTTGCCGACTTTTCGGCGCTTAGCCATCTGTCCGACTGTCTATTTGTCTGCTTTCTCTCCGCTGGCTGGAAGGATGAAGTGCTGAAGCACTGAAGTGCAGAGCAGGCATTCAGCTAATGAATGTAATCGCCATAAGCTGCCCTTTTTCGATGAGCAAAAGGCAACTCATTACGCGTTTCTGTGTACAAAACATTTCCTTTCAATTGGACTGCCATTTTTGGGGGGTTGCTCTTTTTCGAAGGAATTATGAAAGCAAGGCAAATGCATTAACTAGAAGGGTATATTTGAGTAATGCGGCTCAAAGTGCCGGTTTACTGGGGTACGCCCGATCTTTAGAGGTTTTCGATGCTTGTTAGACAAGATTTTTAAAGTTTTTAAAGCTGGATCTCTTTGTTATTCCCTGAAATTCCTTGCCTCACTCCCCCATCTCGACTAATTTTATCTAGTCGTAATAAAAACCAGCAGGACTCGTTTGCCGCCTCGTTGCAAGGCCATCATAATTGTGTACCTGCAGCTATTTTGATTTGATAAGCAAACAAAGGCGCCAAACAGGGGCACTAACAAAAGAAAAGCCAAAGAAAAGCAGAGCGACGACTGGCAAATAGAATAAAATAATCAGAAGGCAAACTCAGAAAGTGGTAATGAGTATACGCCGTGTTGGACTTGAGAGGGAAAAGGGGAAAAAACAGAAACGGAATGGCAGTCCCTGTTTTTGTATTTGTCTGGAAAAGTGAAAAGCATGTAAATGCCCGAAGCGGGTATTATGAGGGTACCCCAACCAGGATACCCCAACCAGGGTACCCATTTCTATATTCTGGAACCCGTCTGGCAGACACTTGAGCCAGCTAACTGGACAATAATTGTGCGACGGCTTCACGTTCAATGCCAAAGTGTCCTGCGGGCAAGAACAAGCCGGAAAATGGGAAACCCGGAAAAAGGGAGTCCCCGGACGAGGAGCCCGGCAGCAGTACAAACAAGGATCCACTTTCAAGGGGTGGGTCGCATGCTAATGAATTGAAATGGTTGGAGGCGCGGATGCGGGGCGTATGAGCGATTTAATTGCTGAGCAAATTTTGCGCTGATGAAAATTGAATTGTTCATTGGGTGGCGTGCCGTGTCATGTCACTGTCAAGTGCAAATGTTCCCAATGCCGCAACATCAACATTGTCTCCCAAAAACATTCAACAAATGAGGTTTTCAAATGTCGGCAAATGGCAAATGGCAAATGGATATGGAAAAGTTTGCGTGATACAATATAAATGTGTTATTGAGCCTGGCATTGTCTGCGAAGCATTTATTTGTGGTCTGGAATCGGTGTATTTTAATGAATTCTTTCCCGGCGAAGCTCTTCACTTTCGCATGTAACTTTTTACTATTTTTGAGCGCGAAAAAAAAACGGGGGAAAAAATGAAAAAATATTGCAAACACGAGCTGTCACCGCGGGCGTGACTAAAAGTTGCCATAAAAGAAACCTTAAACCGTAAACTTTTATTGCGGAGCACTGCATTCCGGCTTTGTTTTTAATTTTCGCGCTGATTCTGATGTCATTGTCCCCGAATTTCATTTTTTTCTCATTCGCTGGTATTATTTTGCAGACGGAGCTGTCGCACAATCTGCAACAATTGTCGGAGAAGGCACGTTCCACGACCGAATTCATCCAGCGCCTCAAAGGCATGAGTGACAAAGTAACGGTAAGTTAGAATCCGGCAGGACGAAGGGAAAAAAAAAACCCGGAATACGGCTTAACTTTTGTGTTATCTATGCACAGGAATCCTGCATGGAGTTCGAGCGACTTGTTCACGCCCAATGTGAGGCTTTGATTCAGGCCATTCACGACAGACGCGAATATCTGCTGGAGGCGATTCGCATGGACAAGGACACCAAGATCAGGATATTGAAGGTACTTTAACGATTTCTTCAATGCAAATGCATTGCTGAAAAAAGCTTATGAATTAAATATTGAACTTTGTTTAACTTCCAACCATCTTTCTATAGGATCAACAATCAAACTGCACTGGAAAACTGCAACAAACCACAGGACTTATTCAGTTTTGCATTGAAGCTCTAAAGGAGACTGACAGCGCTGCCTTTTTGCAGGTTTGTTTGCCAACAAAATAGCATTAAAATATGTTTTAAATACCTTTTATATGATTTATTTGCAGGTGGGCTCCATGCTTATAAATCGAGTGGCCAACACAGACATGACCTGGCATCAGGAGGTCACCAATGCTGCCCCCAGAGTCTCGCCCATTGTGGACTTGACCCTTGATGATGCCGCCTTGGCCCGAGCCATTGATAACTTGAACTTTATCCAAATGAAAGGTAAGTGATGCGGTTAATAAAATATTTCAATCCTTAACTAAATAGATTTTGATAGAGTATTAAGAAAGTACTGGTAGATAAAGTAATAATCCCTTAAATGTTCTCAAGTACATTAATAGTCAACTTCCACTTATTTGTCTTTAAATCGAAGATAAATTATTAGGCCCGACTGTACCTCTGCTAAATAAACTCGCCCCATAAATATTGTCACTAATTACGCACAAACACACACCGAAACACACCCTCGCACTCAGCCAGAGGTGTGATTCTGGCCCACCCGGTAAACATAAACATAAACAAACAAACAAACAAAACACCAAACTCGACCCTTCAAACAAATGGCGGAAAGAGCCCTCGAACTCGAGAGCTGTGGAAGAGTTGAAGCCAAAGGACGGTAGCATTAGTTGGGGATCTCCTTGACGGTGGGGTTAGGACTTAAATATAGAACAGAAATTTGGAAATGGGACCCGCCATGTGGGAAGTTGACAAAATTCGAGTGAAGGAGCCCCCGAAAATAAAACAACCCGACAATTAAAGCGAAAGTGTTGAAATTGGATAGTGGACACATTGTCTCCCGAAATAGAATATAAATTTAATGCATTTGATATGTCTAACCTCTTTGTGCTTCTCTCACATTTCCTTTCATTTTGAATGTGCCGCTTGCTCTCATTTAAATGAATGTCCACATAAAATATACAAAAATCATCTAAAGCCGTCAAAGATGGAGATGAAAGATGTCCGGCAGGTGAGCAAACATAAAAATCACAACCACAACAACAAAATAAAATGAAAAAAAAAAAATCAATACATAATTAAGTTTTCACAAACTGGCCAGAAACTCACAAAAAGTTCCATTTTATAATTTAAAAACATTTTTTTTTTCCTTTTCGGACAAAATTAATTTCTTGGTGATTCAGCTTCTCACGCACACAAACACACGCACACTCACACTCACAGACACTCTTCTGCCTGCCCACTCACACATTGAATCCGCCATTTCGTCGGCCATTTTGTTTTCATGGATTTCTGGCATTTGCTTGCTGGCTTTGTTTATCCTTATTTTCGGTTGACGGGCACACGTCTACGCATAATAATTTTTCATTTTCGTTTAAGCCACTAACGGGGAATAAAGAATAAACCAAAATACGTCAAAATATTTTCGTTCCGTATTTTCACTTCCGGTTCCTGGCGACTGTCATAGCTTCGCTTGCCGCAGCCTGTCAGCTCGCTGGGGGCGTGGTCAGCAATGTCATTTCGAGTGACATATTTTTTTGCGCTACTTTTTGCTTTTTGGTTATTTCCTGTCGCTTTTCATTTGCCATTTTTCGTCCTTCTCCCCCTCTTAGCCTCCCCCTCCTGCTCATTATTTCATGCTTAAGCTTTTATTTCGCATTTTTCGTTTTATATTGTTATTATTTTTATGAGTCCCAGCTTTCTGGTATTATCGTTTTCGTTTTCGGAACTGACCCTCTTCAGAGTCGCCCGCCCGGGCTTATCCCTTACACTTTTACGTTTTTAGCCTGATTGCTCGGCCTTTACCTAAAAAAGGGCACCTTGATTTCCACGTTTTACTTTTGTTTCGGTGACATTTGACAGCTTTTGGCGCCTTTTTAATTCGATGTCAGCCCAAAGGAGCGGAAAGCCAGAGAAGAGCCCGCCGAATGCCAAATGCCAAACGCCAAACGCCAAAGGAAGTGTCGTCATTTTTATGTTTATTTTGTGGCATAATTTTAGGCGCTTCACTTCTCTCCACCATTTGTGTTGTGTCATGAATTTTTATTACCAGGCGTTGGTTTTATGACCCAACTTTACGACCTGTAGGCGGGGTCCACCCTCCGGGCAATTAATAAAAAATGAAACACTAACGCCGGATGTTCGCCGAAAGTCTTCGGCTGGTGACAGATTCATTTTAGTTTCTCGAGGGGATCTTCTTTTGCTGTTTGGGCTTTCATCGATTGAAACTTCTTTTATTGGTTTTGGTATTTACTTTAGTTGTCTTCACAATTTGGATTACTTTTATGAAAAACACTGTAGTGTCCTTCTTTTATTTCTAACACACTCAACAATCACTTCCTTCGGGTCTTTAGTTTATGTCTTTTACCATACAAGCACTGGGTTATCGGTTATTTCTACTACACATTTTTGTACGATTTCAATAAAACATCCTAATTATTCAACAGCCCCCATGACGCCAACCATTCTGCCATCGGATTGCTCGGCGGAAAATAATTCCGTGACAGTGGCGTGGCAGCCACCAAATCATTCCGTCGTCGAGGGCTATGTCCTCGAACTGGACGATGGCAGCGGTGGAGAATTTAGGGTAAGTAGGAACCAAAAAGACCTTTAAATCATAATCATAGCTTAAACATGCTCCTACAATTAAGTGAAAACCATAAACCAGAATAAATGCCGGGAGCAACGGACTGCTGAATGGCACAATCCGATTGCTGATTGGCTGACTGAATGGCTGTCATCTTCCAATTTATTAACCGAGAACTTTAATTTGATTCCTCTCTTCCCCAATCCCAAAATCCCCGAAACAGGAAGTCTACTGCGGCAAGGAAACAATTTGCACCGTGGACGGGCTGCACTTCAACTCGATGTACAATGCCCGGGTGAAGGCCTTCAATAGCGCCGGGGAGGGTGAATACTCGGAGCTGATTGGACTTCAGACCGCCGAAGGTGAGTCCCGCTTTTCACATTTTCACCTTTCTTCTTGTACTAGCTTTTTCAATTAAGCTCCTCCGGCCGGCTGCCCGACTGGCTGGCTGGATGGCTGGATGGCTGGATGGTTGACTGCTTGTGAGCTACTTTTCCGACTGTTTTATAATTTAATCCTTTTCGGTCATGCGCCACCCCCCTTTTCCTTTTCCATTTCCATTCTGTAGCTCCAGGTTTCCCCGTTCGTGTTTTGCATGTCAAACAGCCATTGACCCCTTTACGCCTGCCGGGCAGGAATACGTGAATGGAAATATGCCGGGAAGGGGTTTTGGAACCGGCAGGGATGGGCGGGCTTGTCTTGTGCAATCCAATTCTCACTTGATTGATGCATGCGCCACCTAAGAGCAGCTCCTTCACCATCACCCACCACCAGGACCCACCGCAAATGAAACGCCGCGTAAAGTTATTTAATTTATAAAATTGCCAGAGCATTTTCCAGAAAGCGGGTTCTGTTTCTTTTCCGAACGCGGATCCTGACCGTCGTTTTATTAGTTGGTCGCCATTAATTTGCAACTTTTAATTGATTATTTCTCCATTGTCTTCAAGGTGGTTACGGGCGATTTAAGCCGTCCATCCGAGACCGATCCCAATGCAAATTGCCACTTTATAAAGTGTTTACACCGAACGCGTGTCCCTAAGTAATTAACGGAAAAACCAGTTAACAGTTTATGGCTCGTGACGTTTGCGGGCGGTCTTCGTTAATGGCCTGACCCTAACACCTTACTGACAAAAATGGTTCATAAGACGATTGGGGTTTCTCGGGGAGAATAAAACGGGTTACGACGTTACCAATTACTTAAGGGAGCGCCGATCCTAACTTATAGCCAAGGCGGGGACAAAATGTGGGAACGATTTGTTGTATTGAAGTGAAAAATACACGAAAAGCAACTCCTGGGCTTGAAGTGCATTGCAGACTTCATTGTGTTACACTTCAGACTAAATTAAATTCCATCATAACTCCTAATCCCTGCTTCAGAGAAAATCCTTGTGCCAACATTTGGGGTCCCTCTTACTTATCCAATTAAAAAACTGGAAGCAGTTTATAGCAGCTAATTAAATGCTGGTATTTTAAGGACTACTAGTTTATAGTGGCTGGCTCAAATCTCTCATAGTTTTAATCGCAAAGTCACATCCTCGACGTAAACAAAACAATGATCAAAGCCATTGGCCATTGAGTCCTCCTGGCCCAGATGCTTGCTTTGTGGCTAGCTTGGCCACACAATTGCCTTTGGTGGCCAATAAAACAGGCAACGTCATCATCGTCATCGCACCGAGAAGTGGAGCTCCCAGTGCTACTACTGGTCCCAGCTGATTCCTGGCTAGCCTTGGCCACTTAATGCGGCCACAACAATAAAAACGGAAATTTAATAAAGCACTCGACTCGACGCCACTCGTCGCCTACTTTGCGGGGCATAACAGCATAAACTGTAAGGAACGGACTTGAAGTCGGACTCCGGCTTCGGCTCCGGATTGCACCGGCCACTTGAGCTTTGACAATGGGGAAAATTGCAACCAGTCTGACTTTGTTTTTCTTTCCACTTTTAACTGTTCCGAAACACTTTAAAAAGCGTGAACAAATCTGGGAAAAAATTAAAGTTGATCTTAAGCCGTGGCTTGAATTTAAGAATTCACATCAAGAGCCTTGGAGGAGATAAAAAAGACACCTAATGCTCTTTTGATAGTCCATCTTTCCATGGAACATTGTAAAGGTTGAAATGTTTTATTAATTTGAAAATCCCCTATATTATTTATACCTTTTTTTTATAGTGTACTCATCAGTTTTATTCTCGTCTGTTTCATTCTAGTGGCCTGGTTCACGTTTGATCCCGTTTTGAGCGGCGGAGCCGGTTCTGGCTTAATCTTCAGCAAAAACAACGCCACCGTAAGTGTCGAGGGCTGGGAGCACCGGGTGGCCCTCGGCTCCGTCGGATTCTCCCGCGGCGTCCACTACTGGGAGTTCACCATCGACAACTACACGGCGGACACGGATCCGGCCTTTGGAGTGGCACGTATCGACGTGGCCCGGAACAAAATGCTCGGTGAGTTAACTAACAACCTGCAACAATTCCCTCGCTATTGTTAGGTGCCTTCAGTGGGTTACTGGTTGCATTTGAAATTCAATTAAAAATTCAGAGCAGACGGCGGCACAAAGAGAGCAGCAGGAAAAAACCTTTCACACAGAAACTTTGTGCGCAGAAAAAGAGGGTAACCAGAAGTGGAAAATCTGCACAACAAATAAATTCTGGCGTTGACAAAAGATCCAATACGTATGCGGAAAGTTCGCAGCTAATAGATGAGAATTTTAGGGGGGTTTCGCGGAGCCATCCAGGGGGTTTGCGCTTAAAACTTTGCCATTTTGCCGCCTCGCAATGCGAAGCCAATAAAATCGAGTGGCAAGTGTTGGGGCGGGGCAGAAACTTTTGCCATTTCTTGTTGCGTGAGGAGCGGAATGCGAGGAGTTTTCGTTAGCAGACTGAAACCGAAACTGAGACAAACACAAACAAAAGACGGAACCCAGGCGCCTTGAAGTATGCCACAGTAAATTGATTGAAAATGTGCGTGGTTCCGTGGTTGCGTGGGTGGAGTGATTGTGAGGTGTGGGTGGTTGGCAGGGCGATTGAGCGGCTTGGGCTTCGACTGCAGACAAAAGTAATTAAAAGTGCGGCACTTAAACTTTTGTCAAATGCAAAAGTTTATTTGCGGCAGCGCATCGTTTTCTTAGATTTTTTCTTCACTTTTTCTTTGTCACCAAGACGCCGCTGTGTATCTTTTTCACTTACACAATTTATTCCCCAAGCTGCTCACGCGCCATTTAACACGTGCCCGCCAGCTCCGCCGGGTCCTGCTCACTGCAAACTGAAGTTTTCGAATTAAATTTTCATATGCAAAGCGCTGGCAACCAAATTTGAGAGCAGCCCCTACTCGGAGCAGGTGGTGGCCCCTAGCGACTGACATTGACACTAACAGCTGCAGTTTGCCAAGTTGTTTTACGAGTCTCGTGCGTTTCCTGGACGTCGCGGGGTCGGAGGTCACATCCACAAGTCCTTAACCACCTCCCTCCGGCACCTTGCTTGTTGCTTTTGCATTTGTCAGTTATAATTCCACAGAACTGAAACGACAGACAGGAAAGTGACAAGTCATGGATAGTGGATAGTGGAAGCCAGGAGAGTTATCTTACGAGTTTGCGTTTAAGTTCAAAACTTTGGAGTTTGGATAGTTGGCAAAATGAAAATAGATATCATATCCTGTAGCTCTAAAACTCTCATTCAATTCGGTTATCGATTTGTGGGTAAAATAGTATGTGAAAAGATGACACGCTTACTAATTAAATACATTGCATGATATCATACTCTACTTTGGGATTAAATAACCCTTGATTATTATTATTCAACTATTAAATATGTTTTATGTAAGAAAAATGAATGGTCAGTGAACAAGTACCAGTCACGATCACGGTTCAGTGCGCTTTGGTTTAGTTTTAAATAATAGCGCTCTTTGTTTTCTATAGATTATATAATATTAAATCTTTTGTTTACCTTCCACCAACAGGAAAGGATGAAAAATCATTTGCCATGTACATCGACCGTCAGAGATCCTGGTTCCAGCACAATTCGATTCATGAGCGACGAGTCGAGGGTGGAATCACCACGGGAAGCACGATTGGAGTTCTCCTGGACCTGGAGAGGCATACCCTGAGTTTTCTCGTCAACGAAATGCCGCAAGGATCGGTGGCTTTCCGGGATCTTTACGGTGTTTTCTATCCGGCGGTCAGCATTAATAGGGGCGTCACACTGACCATGCACACGGCTCTGGATGCCCCGAAAATGGACTATTTCTAAAGAAGACGAAAGGATTGGACCGAGAGTAGCTAATTGTGTACATAGAGCTTGGCATTTGACAGTTATCGGTGTCTATATATAGCATTACCTTAATACAAAATGTTTACTCAGACAGCTTACATATATGTGTACTTGTAGTTTCGGGCAAGTTCAGCGACATATCTCCAATTAATTGTATCCCTATTCGTAGTTCTAGGCACCGTTTGTAAAACGCTGCGCCAAAAACGGAGAGAAAATTATTGAAAATAATTGAAAACATTTTCGCAGTAACTTTATGTAAATATAATAACAAATTATCGGCATATAATAACAAAGCTCTGAATGTTTTACATCACAAAAATTAAGCCAAAAATCAAGCACCGTGCAAAACACCAAAACACCAAAAAACAAATTAAATTTCAACGCAAGCAAATGACAAAATAAGTTTAAAAATCCAATTAGCCATTAGTGTAGGTAAATATCTGCATTTGTGTCATAACATACGCGAAAGTAAATGTTTATGGTTAATAGAAACACATTTGTCTGAGGCTAAAATGCAATCAAAACTAGAGTGTTGGGAGAAGTTTTTATTTTCAAGACTGAATACAAATGTTTATAGATACAAATAAAGGAACGCCCCATTTGTGAACAATTTTAAATAACTTAAAATTCACCAAAATCTTTCACAAAATTTACCTAAAGTAGTGAAAACCAATATTTGAAAGCACAGCAAAGGGCAAAAACTATTACAAAAAAGTTTCCACAAAAAACGCAAAAACGAAGCCAACAATTTCGCTTATAAAATCAAATATGTATCGGAACATTTATAATTAAAGTACCTACATTTAAGTTCCCTGTAAATATTCATGTATTTTTTAATAAATGTTTGGCTATTCTAGTTTTCCCTATTTAAGGTTTAATACAATAATATTAAATTCCAATGTACGTACGAAATATTTATACTTTTCAACTTAAGCGCATCTACACGGAAAAATCAACAATTAAAGTTAATTACCACGTACTATGCATGTTTAAATATTTATAATTGTAATAATATTGAAATACAAATAAACCGGAGAGCAAAAAATGTAATTGCATAGGCATGAACAAGCACACACGTAAACGATTTTATTTATACCCTAAAAATAAAAGGTTTTTTGTTAAATGGCTTCCAAGGGATATAGCTGTTAGCACTTATATGTAGATAAATGGCATTCTTCGGGACGGTAACAATACGCATCACATATATATTACCCATAATCATATATAGAAGAAAATCTTACAGCCTTTTCCGACTCGATAAATTTCATGGAATTATCCATAACTTGGCCAATACATGTCAGATCAGCGAATGTTATACCTTCCCGATCTTAGATCATCGAGTACTATCAATTTCTATCAAAATCTGGCAACCTAAAATTTGAGCCGATTTTCGAAAATTTTGAAAGGGGTAACATCATGATTTTTTCAAAAAACCGATGAAAATTTTTTGGTTCTACTTTTCTAATCTTTTGATGCAGATTGAGAGGGAATAACCTCCTGATTTAAAAATGGTATTTCGTTTCCAAATCCGATGAAAAATGTATGAAATATTTGCAAAAGAGTGTCTCAAAACCATCAATTGGGACAATGCCGATTTTCGAAAATTTTGAAAGGGGTAACATCATGATTTTTTCAAAAAATCGATGAAAATTTTTTTGTTTCGATTTTTCATTCTTTTGATGCAGATTGAGAAGGAATAAATTTCTGATTAATAAATGGTATTACTTTTCCAAATCCGATGAGAAATGTATGAAATATTGGCAAAAGAGTGTCTCAAAACCATCAATTTTGACGAAGCCGATTTTTGACAATTTTGAAAGGGGTAACATCATGATTTTTTCAAAAAATCGATGAAAATTTTTTGGTTCTACTTTTCTAATCTTTTGATGCAGATTGAGAGAGAATGAAGTCGTGATTTAAAAATGGTATTCCTTTTCCATATCCGATGAAAATTGTATGAAATATTTGCAAAAGAGTGTCTCAAAACCATCAATTTTGACGAAGCCGATTTTCCAAAATTTTGAAAGGGGTAACATCATGATTTTTTAAAAAAATCGATGAAAATTTTTTGGTTCTACTTTTCCAATCTTTTGATGCAGATCAGATGAAATTGATTTTGTGAATCGTTTAAGAAGAATCGGTTGAGAAATAGCCAAGTTATGCGCTTCGGAAGGAACGCTATTTCGTCGGCCAGATTGCTTAAAACTCATATGAACGAAAATCTGAAGTACTAGGCGAACAGAAAGCAGCAGAAGGTCGGGCAGTGACGTAAAATTAGCAAAAATTGCAATTAGTATAAGAGATTACTCTCCCTCTCTCACCGTGTAATTGTTGTTGCTTTGCGAGAGAATAGTAGAGAGAATAAGTATAATTGTCCCTTACCTGGCCCCATGAGCCCCAATTTCGTAGATGTATTTTGCAGGCAAAAGCTGAGTAATATGAGGCCAAATAATGCCGCAATTTTATTCTTTTACTTAGTTTTGCAATTTAAAATGGCCTTTCTTTATGTTACATTGGTTTTCTTTTTCCCAATTATCAGTTTTGTTTCTAATTACTAATAAATTGACAAATAATCCCGTTAAAGACTACTGAAAGGTTAATTTACGACTTTCGAAGAAAAATTGAGAAAAACGGTACTAAAATCCATGATGGCCGAACTTTCGCCAATCGCATCATCTGAATTTCCAGTTCAGATTGGAAATTTGCTCCCAGTGATATCGCTTTCCAGGCGTGTCACGATTTTGGGGCTCGCGTGAGCGAAAATGCGTGTATTCCTATTGGGGCAGTTGCCTCGTGACGATCTTTCGTTCCAGAACATAACGGCTCCATACGCTCCACCGTCATCTCTATATCATCTGCCTGCCCCCCTTTTAACCACCCGTGAGAGTAATTTAGTTAATCGCTGTTCATAACGGGTAATGGGAGGATGGAGCCCCCAAAGGAGTAGAAGAGAGTAATCTCTTATACTACTTGAAATTTTTGTTACTTGTACGTCACTGCTCGACCTTCTTCTGCTTTCTGTTCGCCTGGTACTTCAGATTTTCTCCTATACGAATTTCAACCAAATTCACAGAATTTTTCCGTCGACTGGGGGGCCCCCCCAGTTTCAATTAGTATAAGAGATTACTCTCCCTCTCTCACAGTCAAATTGTTGTTGCTTTGCGAGAGAATAAGTATAATTGTCCCTTAGCTGGCCCCATGAGCCCCAATTGCATAGATGTATTTTGCAGGCAAAAGCTGAGTAATATGAGATCAAATAATCCCCCAATTTTATTTTTTCATTTATTTTTGCCATTTAAAATGGCCTTTCTTTATGTTGCATTGGTTTTCCTTTTCCCAATTATCAGTTTTGTTTCTAATTAATAATAAATTGACAAATAATCCCGTTAAAGACTACTGAAAGGTTAATTTACGACTTTCGAAGAAAAATTGAGAAAAACGGATCTAAAATCCATGATGGCCGATCTTTGGCCAATCCCAACATCTGAATTTCCAGTTCTGATTGGAAATTTGCTCCCAGTGATGTCGCTTTCCAGGCGTGTCACGATTTTGGGGCTCGCGTGAGCGAAAATGCGTGTATTCCTATTGGGGCAGTTGCCCCGTGACGATCTTTCGTTCCAGAACATAACGGCTCCATACGCTCCACCGTCATCTCTATATCATCTGCCTGCCCCCCTTTTAACCACCCGTGAGAGTAATTTAGTTAATCGCTGTTCATAACGGGTAATGGGAGGATGGAGCCCCCAAAGGAGTAGAAGAGAGTAATCTCTTATACTACTTGAAATTTTTGTTACTTGTACGTCACTGCTCGACCTTCTTCTGCTTTCTGTTCGCCTGGTACTTCAGATTTTCTCCTATACGAATTTCAACCAAATTCACAGAATTTTTCCGTCGACTGGGGGGCCCCCCCAGTTTCAATTAGTATAAGAGATTACTCTCCCTCTCTCACAGTCAAATTGTTGTTGCTTTGCGAGAGAATAAGTATAATTGTCCCTTAGCTGGCCCCATGAGCCCCAATTGCATAGATGTATTTTGCAGGCAAAAGCTGAGTAATATGAGATCAAATAATCCCCCAATTTTATTTTTTCATTTATTTTTGCCATTTAAAATGGCCTTTCTTTATGTTGCATTGGTTTTCCTTTTCCCAATTATCAGTTTTGTTTCTAATTAATAATAAATTGACAAATAATCCCGTTAAAGACTACTGAAAGGTTAATTTACGACTTTCGAAGAAAAATTGAGAAAAACGGATCTAAAATCCATGATGGCCGATCTTTGGCCAATCCCAACATCTGAATTTCCAGTTCTGATTGGAAATTTGCTCCCAGTGATGTCGCTTTCCAGGCGTGTCACGATTTTGGGGCTCGCGTGAGCGAAAATGCGTGTATTCCTATTGGGGCAGTTGCCCCGTGACGATCTTTCGTTCCAGAACATAACGGCTCCATACGCTCCACCGTCATCTCTATATCATCTGCCTGCCCCCCTTTTAACCACCCGTGAGAGTAATTTAGTTAATCGCTGTTCATAACGGGTAATGGGAGGATGGAGCCCCCAAAGGAGTAGAAGAGAGTAATCTCTTATACTACTTGAAATTTTTGTTACTTGTACGTCACTGCTCGACCTTCTTCTGCTTTCTGTTCGCCTGGTACTTCAGATTTTCTCCTATACGAATTTCAACCAAATTCACAGAATTTTTCCGTCGACTGGGGGCCCCCCAGTTTCAATTAGTATAAGAGATTACTCTCCCTCTCTCACAGTCAAATTGTTGTTGCTTTGCGAGAGAATAAGTATAATTGTCCCTTAGCTGGCCCCATGAGCCCCAATTGCATAGATGTATTTTGCAGGCAAAAGCTGAGTAATATGAGATCAAATAATCCCCCAATTTTATTTTTTCATTTATTTTTGCCATTTAAAATGGCCTTTCTTTATGTTGCATTGGTTTTCCTTTTCCCAATTATCAGTTTTGTTTCTAATTAATAATAAATTGACAAATAATCCCGTTAAAGACTACTGAAAGGTTAATTTACGACTTTCGAAGAAAAATTGAGAAAAACGGATCTAAAATCCATGATGGCCGATCTTTGGCCAATCCCAACATCTGAATTTCCAGTTCTGATTGGAAATTTGCTCCCAGTGATGTCGCTTTCCAGGCGTGTCACGATTTTGGGGCTCGCGTGAGCGAAAATGCGTGTATTCCTATTGGGGCAGTTGCCCCGTGACGATCTTTCGTTCCAGAACATAACGGCTCCATACGCTCCACCGTCATCTCTATATCATCTGCCTGCCCCCCTTTTAACCACCCGTGAGAGTAATTTAGTTAATCGCTGTTCATAACGGGTAATGGGAGGATGGAGCCCCCAAAGGAGTAGAAGAGAGTAATCTCTTATACTACTTGAAATTTTTGTTACTTGTACGTCACTGCTCGACCTTCTTCTGCTTTCTGTTCGCCTGGTACTTCAGATTTTCTCCTATACGAATTTCAACCAAATTCACAGAATTTTTCCGTCGACTGGGGGGCCCCCCCAGTTTCAATTAGTATAAGAGATTACTCTCCCTCTCTCACAGTCAAATTGTTGTTGCTTTGCGAGAGAATAAGTATAATTGTCCCTTAGCTGGCCCCATGAGCCCCAATTGCATAGATGTATTTTGCAGGCAAAAGCTGAGTAATATGAGATCAAATAATCCCCCAATTTTATTTTTTCATTTATTTTTGCCATTTAAAATGGCCTTTCTTTATGTTGCATTGGTTTTCCTTTTCCCAATTATCAGTTTTGTTTCTAATTAATAATAAATTGACAAATAATCCCGTTAAAGACTACTGAAAGGTTAATTTACGACTTTCGAAGAAAAATTGAGAAAAACGGATCTAAAATCCATGATGGCCGATCTTTGGCCAATCCCAACATCTGAATTTCCAGTTCTGATTGAAAATTTGCTCCCAGTGATGTCGCTTTCCAGACGTGTCACGAATTTGGGGCTCGCGTGAGTGAAAATGCATGTATTCCTATGGGGGCAGTTGCTTCGTGGGGATCTTTCGTGCCAAAACATAACGGCTCCACACGCTCCACCGTCATCTCTAGATGGCGATGGAGCACCAACACATCTACATTAAATGACGGTGGAGCACCACCACATCTACATTAGCACAGTTAGTCTCCCATGCCCCACCCAGGAGTAGAAGAGAGTAATCTCTTATACTATTTAAAATTTTTGCTATTTTTACGTCACATTTCGGCCTTCTGCCCGTTTATGTTCGCCTAGTACCTCAAATCTGAACGCAGGCGAAATTCGCCAAGCTCGGAAGCAAAAATTTGTCAATTTTGTTGAAAAATAGGCCGCAAAACCGAGTTACTGAATAGGATACTAATAAGCATCCATTAAATTACGCAGGTAAACATTAAATTAAGCAGTGTTAATTTATTTTTATAATAAATTTAAAGAAATAATTTGCTATAAAGAAAAATAATTGCAATTACATAAATAATAAGTTTATTGCGGATTGTTTTTAAAGCATTATAAAAATATTTGGTACTGTTTTAAAGTGATTTATCATGATTTGTGGCAAATATCGGGACAAAGAAGGACCCTCACGTCTGAAAATATTAAAAATAAACAACCAAATAATTGAAAACACAATATATCCTTTTAAAACACCTTTATTTATTCATTTTATTTCTATTTTTACAGGATTGATTTTGTAAGGGTTGGGAAAACGTTGCTGATTCGTGGTTGATCCTTGCGTTCCAGCTTTCGTTCTTTGAGTTAAAGTGGAAACAAGGATACCGAGGCTCAGCAAAAGTAGTAGTCGTCGAGCGGCTTGAAGGACTCCTTAGGTGATGCAGTGTCCGGTGGCGTGGAGCACAATGAAACAGCGATCCTGGTGGCTGAGCTGAAATCCTTGATCGAAGTCCTGGGAATACAGAATTTTAAGATTAGTTTTATCCTTATATAGTCTTTACAGTATAGTTTTATGTATTTTGTAACAATATATGTTTGGTTATATATAATTTTTCATAATTAATATTAATTAATAAGAGTTACTTTAGAAATTAGTTTACGTTAATTTAAATAATGTACGAATTACTTTCTGGATTTACAATAAAAATTGCTTAAAATATTGAATTGGAGTTTTGTATTTGCAATTAGGGGAACGAAAGGAAAAAGGGTTTTTATGGTGTCTTAAAAAATAGTTGAAATATTTGTTTTAGATTGGCTCGAACCTTAATATTTTGGTCAATTCCTTTACCACAATATAATAACGGGTCAACGGGGTTTTTAACTAATGAAATTTTTACCACAATATTATAACGGGTCATCGGGGTTTTTAACTAATGAAATTTTACGAAATTTCGCATAACTTTGTTAATACTTGCCAGATCACCGAATGTTATACCTTCCCGATCTTAGATCTTAGAGTACTACCATTCCCAATAAAAATCTGGCAACCTAAAATCTGACCCGATTTTCGAAAATTTTGAAAGGGGTACCATCATGATTTTTTGAAAAATCGGCAAATATTTTTTTGTTCGTGTTATGAAATCTTTTGATGCACATTTGAGAGGAACGAAGTTCTGACTCATAAAAAGTACTCCGTTGCGAAATCGGATGCGAAATGACAAAATTAATTCATAAAAACCTTAGGAAAAGGACAAATAAGGATATTCGGACTTTGACGACATGTTTCATCGATTTTATTTGGATAAATTTAAGGGAAATAGCCATAACTTGCGTAATACACCTCCCATCGTCGCAATTTATACCTTTTTGATCTTATATCTTTGAGTAGTATCATATTATTTGATATTTATAGAAACTTTTAACTAGAAACCGAAACTAAAGGGTGAGAAAGAATCATTGGGTTTATTTGTGGTATTTGGAAAAGATTTTACTAAGTTTACGCTTTGATTAAATATTTATGTTGACAAAGATTGAACAGAAATGAAGTCCCGATTCGTAAATGGTATTCCGTTGCGAAATCGGTTGCGAAATGGCAAAAATATTTCCTGAAAACTAAGGAAAAGGACGAAAAAAGGACATTTAGACTAGTACTCGATGTTTAATCGATTTTATTTCGATAAATTTCATGGAAAAGTCCATAACTTGGCTAATTTTTGTCAGATTTGCAAATGTTATGCCTTCTCGATCTTAGATCTTCGAGTTCTATCAATTTCTATCAAAATCTGGCAACCTAAAATCTGACCCGATTTTCGCAAATTTTAAAAGGGGTACCATCATGATTTTTTGCAAAAATCGATGAAAAATCAATTGTTCTTCGTTTCGAATCTTTTGATGCAGATTGAAAGGGAATATAGCCCTGATTTGTAAATGGTATTCCTTTTCCAAATCCGATGAAAATTGTATGAAATATGTGCAAAAGAGTGTCTGAAAACCATCGATTTTGGACAATGCCGATTTTCGAAAATTTTGAAAGGGGTAACATCATGATTTTTTGCAAAAATCGATGAAAAATCAATTGTTCTACGTTTCGAATCTTTTGATGCAGGTTGAAAGGGAATGAAGCCCTGATTTGTAAATGGTATTCCTTTTCCATATCCGATAAATAATGTATGAAATATTTGCAAAAGAGTGTCTGAAAAACATCAATTTTTGGACAATGCCGATTTTCGAAAATTTTAAAAGGGGTAACATCATGATTTTTTGCAAAAATCGATGAAAAATCGATTGTTCTACGTTTCGAATCTTTTGATGCAGATTGAAAGGGAATGAAGCCCTGATTTGTAAATGGTATTCCTTTTCCATATCCGATAAATAATGTATGAAATATTTGCAAAAGAGTGTCTGAAAAACATCAATTTTTGGACAATGCCGATTTTCGAAAATTTTAAAAGGGGTAACATCATGATTTTTTGCAAAAATCGATGAAAAATCGATTGTTCTACGTTTCGAATCTTTTGATGCAGATTGAAAGGGAATGAAGCCCTAATTTGTAAATGGTATTCCTTTTCCAAATCCGATAAAAAATGTATGAAATATTTGCAAAAGAGTGTCTCGAAACCATCAATTGGGACAATGCCGATTTTCGAAAATTTTGAAAGGGGTAACATCATGATTTTTTCAAAAAATCGATGAAAATTTGTTTGTTCTACTTTTCCAATCTTTTGATGCAGATTGAGAGGGAATGAAGTCCTGATTAAAAGTTTCTATTCCCTTTTAATATTTGATGCAAAATAGATAAAATATTATCAAAAGAGTGCCTCAAAGTATTATTTTGGCCATTTAGAACATTTAACATTTTAAAGCTCAAACAAAATATCCTTTTTGAGGTAAATACAATTATGAAAATTAACCAATTAATGTGAAATTAATTTATCCTGAATAAACTCGTTTAGTTCCATAGAGCAGTTGGAGTGGAATTTATTGTAAATCCAATGGTTGCTCTTAAAACTTCTTAATTAGTATTTTTGCACAGTGCTTGGTGGCCTGATAAAACGCTTATATTTTTGTCCACAAACTTCACTTTCCCAGCTTTGCACGCTTTTCATTCCGAGACACATTAGTGGAAAAGCCTCACGCAGCCGGGAGTTCACTGTGCCAATTTCTGGGCGGGATTCCTGTGTTTGTTTGCAGTTTAGCTGTTTTGTATTTCTCTTTTTGTTGGTGGCAGCATTTGAAGCGGGAAATGTGTCACCGACAATAGGAATGCTGTTGTGTTGTTTTGGCATTCATTCATTCATACCCCAAACAGCCAGCAACCCACCCACCCAGTCACTTTCGCAAATTACACACTTAACTTTAGCGCCAAGTTTGCTCAGAAAACAGCGTGTGTCAACTGCAAGAGTCGGCATTTTGTTGGGATATGTTTGGGGGCGAGTGTTTGTGGGGTTTGGTCTTCATTGTTTGCGGTGTTTGACAAAAGCTTTTGGCTGAGAGCAAAAATTTTAATGAGCAGAGCGAGGAGACAGAAAAAACCGCCAAAGAAACTATTGTTTAAATATATATTTTTATGGCAGTTGTATGGCAGTTGCGGAAAACGCATCAAAGTGCAATTTTTATATCCGGGTAGCAGTTGCGCAACTAACAAGCAAAGGCGCTTAGCTGCCACACCCTCGCTGTCTGCCAGCCAACCAGCCAGTCAGCCAGCCAGCCAGCCTGCCACTTCCGCATCCGCATCCGTCGACAGGAGACGAGAAACGAGAGACAAGCGACAGGACACAGGACTTGCAGCAGCTGCTCCATCGTCGCCTGCTTCATAAATCATAAAAAACTTTCGCCGCACGTCGCCGAACAAGAAACACTCCCGACCAGCCACCACAGCCCCCATCTACGCCATCGTATTTTGGCCTCGTCGCCCCTGGAACTTGCCCCACAAACTAACTAACAGCTGCTAAGTGTTGAGTAAATGTTTTCGCGCCTCGTTGCGTTGCAGAATTCCCAAAACGTTTCCAGTTGTTGGTATTAGTGCGGCTATGCGGCGGATGTGGCACGTGATTGCTGCTGTACTTTGCCTCCTCCAAAAAACTGGCACATATTGAAAAATGCGATGGAAAGTGTGGAGACTCTAAGGATATTAGTAAGGATAGCTATAGATTTTAAAATTTCAATCGTTTTTAAAACAAAAATATAAGTTTTTAAGAAGAAATAGAAGAAACAATACAAGTTAAAAAAATTGTATAACAAAACTTTTTATACTTTTACTCATTCATATAACATTTCAAAACTCTGTTATTGTCAACGACCTCAAAACGATTTTATCAACATTAAGTTCTTTTTTTTTTAAAACATTAATGAACCAAAGCACCAATTATTTTACAATTATTTAAAAAACGTACAGAAATATTGTGTTTACTCTTCCAATGGAGAATGGGTAGTTTCGTCTACCGATTCCTCCTGTTCTTCATTGTTTCCTGGCTCTGTTGTCTCAATATCATCGTTTCCTTCTACAATTCTAGATCTTTCCGTCGTTTCTTCAGCAATATTCATGGTTGCAGTTTCCAGGACCAACTCCGTAGTAGAAACTTCCTCTTCAGCAGCCTCAGTAGCCTCAGCCTCTGGAGCTGATTCCGTTTTGTTCTTCGTGGGCCCTCCCTTAGACTCCCAATGCTGCATCAGTTTAAGCATCCATGGCTGAAGTGTCCGTCTGGCACTAACGCCCCAAATCATGTCCATATGATTCCACTTCTTAAACAAATGGCTATCCACCACATTGGGCAGCAACTTGGCCAACCG
Source organism: Drosophila vallismaia (assembly GCA_035047325.1). Lineage (NCBI taxonomy): Eukaryota > Metazoa > Arthropoda > Insecta > Diptera > Drosophilidae > Drosophila > Drosophila vallismaia. The sequence continues at coordinate 7,775,412 of JAWNPU010000090.1, read as the reverse complement.
CTTTACGTCCTCCACCGCCGCAAAGTTGTCATTACTACCGTAGTACAGAGCCACTGGAGCAGTGACCCTTTCGAGACGGTAGTCCGGCGGTGAGGAACGTCCATACAGCCGCTGGTTCTCCTTGGAATCGTAATCGAACTGACAGAAACGATTAGAGTCTTGTAGTTGCAGATAGTGCTGGGGCTGCTTGGCATTGCAGCCGGCTGGTATATGGCCCAAAACCACAGGAAACATGGTCTAAAGCATTTTAATAATATAAAAAGTTTTAAAATGGAATTCTTGGCAATTCCACATCCTCACCATATTCAATTCCTCGCGATTCTTGCCCACAATCTGCCAGTAAAAACGGACACAGGTCTTCATCATTCCGGCCGAGGTTAGACATTGATTCAGAAATATGAAACTCTGGGGTAACAACTCGTAAGACTCTCCCACAACATTGATGCCCATTCGCCCGAAGCTCATGAGTGGTGCCTTCATATTTCGCATAAAGGCTACGGGTGCCAGAGCATTCATAATATGAATCTTGGCATTGTATTCCGGCCTGCTGGAGGTCATCACAAAAAATGTAGTTGTCCCCTGGGAATGGCCAAAGTAGCTCAGCTTTTGGTGTCCGGTCTTTTCCAGTATTCCATCGATCATGGCTGGGAGATCGTACATTCCGATTTCATGCCAGGAGAAGCTCCAGAATGCCTTGTCCGTATTCGGATTGAGTTTGACATGAGCTCGAGAGTATCGATTGCCCCGGGCATTGCCCATCCACACGTCGTATCCATTGTCGTATAGGTAATAGGCCAAGCCGCTGTGCGGACCCATACAGATCCAGGTGGAAGAGCTGTCTTCCAGACCGTGGACCAAGAACACAGGCTTGGCACCTGGCCTAGGGATTCGATGGAGGGTCAACACATATTTGTCATCGGTGGTGACTTGATGGGATTCCGCAGGATACTTGTACTTTGCCAAAAGTTGTAACTATATTGGAAGGGCACATCCGATTAAGGGGTTCTGACTTAAAGGTATGGTACCAACTGTTGTAAGATGGGCATCTTCCAGGACACTCGCCGGAAAGGTTTCCTCCGCGTATCCACCTAAAACCACAATCCGCAGGCACTGGCCCATAAATACCCAGAGAACCGTGAACAACGCGATCGCGTGGGGCATGGCGTTCGATCCGTGACTAAAACCGACTCAATCCAAACTCGCAGGTTACTAAAGAGCTGTAATAATATTTATTTTTTGAGCTTCCCGCTTTGGGGATGCTTATCGGTTATATCATGGCCAGCTCATTTCCAGTAGTTGCCATTTATATAAAAACAAATGGGTATTATAACTCTCTCAAATTAGAGGAAATAGAAATAGCTTTTAGCCGGGTCAAAGTTCAATGATATTCACTCCGGAAGTGCATCATTTAATCTACCGCGTTTTCGAGTTTTTTGGCCAGTTAAGCAGTTGGAACGACTAGACGAGATATCCATAATAGTATTCTAATATACCTATAGAGTTCACAGTAATGAACCGATTATAGGTAATCATTATTTACTGTGCCATCGGCTGAGCTATTCCAGACAGCCCCCTTTTTATGTCCGATTAATTAAGAATAAAATTGTATAGGAATTAAAATCAATGGGATGTTGACGTGGTAGTGATTGCTTTGATCCACCTCTCCATTTGGCTCAAAACCCTTGATCCAGCTGAAAAAAACTTCATTGCCAACTGAGAGAAAAATCAAAGCGCTTTCCTTTTAATCAGATTTGCCTGGCCACTTCCGAAAGTGTGTAGTCCTAGAAATGTTTGGCCGGCTTAATTGGAAAATTTAATTTTTAATCCGGTTGTGGAGTGGACCGTGTCCACTTGGCAAACATTTGAATCGTCCCTTTCATAGCCTACGTCAGCGCTTTCTTTTTTCGCAATTGATTGGCAAAAATTGATTTCAGCTTCTGCATAAAATATTTGCCGCTCCTTTATTTGCAGCAACTGCTGTCACAGGCGACGACTGACAGGCTGACAAAGCGACGAGGACGCGGACACGGACCCGGGCAGGGACGTTGCCACGGACGCAGGCGGCATCGAATCCTTCCTTGCCATTCCGGGTCCTCGATCCTGATTTCAGATCCGGGCACTCCGGCACCCGTTGCCAGCATAGGCCTGATGTGCGGCCCAACGTTTCGACATTTGACAAATAACTTAATTCGGCGTTGTCACCACATGTTGGCAATTCCAACGGCTGTCAAGGGGGTTCAGAGGGAGTCGATTGGGGCCAGGCAAGGCTCCCCCTTGCCAACTTGACATCCCCTGGCATACGGGCGTCGGACAGGAGGCGTGGCTGTGGCTCTGCACAAGTCAGTTGGCAGAACGTTGGAGTTGAAGCCTTGGTTTCATGCTCAATAGGCGTAAAGCTTAAGGGGCCAGTGCCTGGGGGCCGCCTTTAAAATTAAGGTGGGAAAATGTGTCAATTTATCAATGTAACACCCAAGTCCCAAGGTTCACTTAAATCGAGGTGGCCAAACAATATGTTACATCAATGAAGGAGGTTTCATTTGATTTAAGAATATATAATACATTTTATTCAAAATTAATACTTCTTTAGTGTGGGTTTGTAAAGTCCAAACTTTTTTGAACACCTTAAAAAATCAAAAATTGTAGTTGGAAATCGTTGCCCTTTTGACCCACTTTTGCCAGGCTACAAATTTAGCTGTCAGCCGAGTTGCCCAATTTCTTGGTCTTACCTTAACTGGCAGACAAACTTCGGTCAGCGGTTCCTTTAAGTCCCGACGCGTGCCCCAGCAATTAGCCATTTGACTGGCCCCCTTCATTGACTTTTGGGTTATTATGGTGCCAACTGCCAATCACACGACAATCAAGCGGTCAGAAGAGTGTTGCAACTTGCAGCCAAACCAGCGGCGTTGCACGCCATAAACCCGCTTGGACAACAATGAAAACGAGACCAATCAATTGGCCAGGAACTGAATAGCCCTTAGTGGGAGCTGAGCTGAGACAATGGGAGCAGAGCTCTTAGCCTTAAATGCCTAGAGCGGGTAGTGACTACACTGGTAAAATATTGAATATTTATTTAAGAAAATGGTTTGTATTATGCGGATTTTGTATAAAGTAATTAATGTAAAAACTTTTCGTTACTATTGGCCTATTTTAGTTAAAGAAAAAATAGTATAGATTTGTTTAATGTATTTATTTTAGGTATAGAGTTGCTGCCAAAAGTGTATCTAGGCACGAAGCTCGTTAGCAGCAGCATCTGGACTGGACGAGATTATGATCAGCATTGTTCGCTTCTCGTGGCCTCACATTAGTTGCAGCAGTTGCTCAACTCCAACTTCGACTCCCACTAAGAGCAGACTCCTCCCCATGATTTTGATGTTCGGCACGCACGTGACTTTTAATCACGCGCGCATAAAATTTCATGTGAAGCCTTTGTCTTTTGGCCGAAAGGAGTTGGATCCTTGTGAGTTTTTGGCTCATTAGGGCGCCAGGGGGAGAAAAAAATGCGTGAAGCCTAAGTGAAAAAGTGGCTAGAGCTATTGAAGGTCAGTCTTGGCAACTTTATGGCCTGGGCGAAACTTTTGGATTTAAGCCAGGCCAGGACTCCATTCTTCTGGCAAGTCAAAGGAGCAACTTGCAATTCACTCAGGGTCGGGAGTTGGAAGCCGGGACGTTGAGCAGTCGGGATGGCCTGGGGTCGGGGGCCAAGTGTGGGCCAGACAAGTTGGCCGGGGCTTGCCGCCATATTGCAGTCTCTATTCTAACGCCTTCTGGTTGGTGCCAGACTGGACTCGAAGCCAATTACAATTCGTTTTTTAGCTGTCAGCCCCACTCAACTGCCCCGGGCCTCGCCCACTTGCAGCGGTGGGGCAGCCCGCCCCCATTTTGTCTGCGTTTTGTAATTACTTTTGTGCACGTGCCACAGTACATGGATCTGGATCTGCCTTTGAATTTATTTCGGCAAAGCGACAAGTTCAGCGTCAGAGTCTGTGAATCTCTGCCAGAGTCAGGAATAAAACATTTTCATTTTCAGCACAAAAAATAGGTAGGCTGTTAATACACGATTTAAATATTTTAAAGAAAATAAAGTATATTTTTGCTACAACAGGGAAATACAAAAAAGTGTTGACTCTCCAGTTTATTAAAAACGCTTTAATATAAACAATAAAAAAGAATCATGGCAATTATGAAACAAACAAATTAATATATAATGTAAAGAAAAACTTTGAGCGTGGAATTTAAGTTAATTAATTTTAATATTTACTGCCATTTAAATTTGATTTAAATAGCGGACTCGATGGGTGATCAGGATCATAAATTTTCCCCCAAACGCCACTGAATCGTGTCGACTGCTTGTTAATTTCTGTCGATAAAAAATATGATGCTCTCTTTCCATTAATTACGTAATTATTTTCGTATTGTCACAGGCCCCCGACCGTACGGCAGCGGCAGGAACTGGAGACTCCTGGCGCATCCTTGTGGCTACCCATCAATAAAACGAGCGAGTGATAAAGGATTACAACTGACAGCGACAATGGTCGCCGAATTGATTAATTTATGGAAAACGAGAAGACTTTCAATTGGAGAGTTTGGGCAGGCTCCAGGGCAGGCGTGAAAACTCGATTTTTCACACTATCCAACACGATTGAAGGGTGAAACCGAAGCCTTTGGTTTCAAACTTTCCATCCATCAGTTATGAAGGCAACACTTGAACATTTTCCCTGCAGATATGTGTCAGTTTTGATCCGTATAAAAGACGCATCGTTATTTAATTTAATATGAATCGTAATTTGCAGCCATAAATTAATTGAATTAAGTTCATTTAATGAAAACTTGTTTTACCGACTAATTGCACACCGAGGAGTGAGGAGGCGGACAGCAATTGATTTGATTTCTTGGTGGAATTCGAAAAATAGTATTAAAGTTTGAGGGAAATTGAACTGCCCCACCCTTCTGAATTTTCAATACACACATTTGCAATCCCTGTCATCACTTGGCAGCCAACACATTAAGTTTTCCCCAAGGAAAATCCCTCGAACATAAACCAGAAATCTTTTAATTTACCCCCATGACATGGCCATTAAGAGGGCTTCGCTATCAATAACTGACAGGGCTCCATGCTGGGCTGGCAGAAAAAATAAATATAATGTGCTGTAGTCCTTTTCATTACAATAATGAAATATTTCAAGAGCAGTTTATGTGGATTACATACTTAAATGTGAGAGCCGCATGCAAAAGGCTGGCTCCGTAGTCCGGCCAGCCGTGAAAACACGGTGTAAGTGGGAATATGGGAAATGGGAAACGGGATATGGAAAAAGGCTCTGAAAAAGGACATGCGTGCAAATATAATCTGCGAGGCAAAAGCCGCAACTATAACACGAGCTGTAACTTTGAGCACGCCAAGGCAAGGCCATAATTATGGCATATACACCACACCCACTCAACCAACCATCAACCCACATGTGACCACCATCCACGGAAAACTAACGATAATCAATTGAGAACTGTTTATAATGAAGTGGCGTCGCCAAAGGGTTCGCCATCGCTGTGCTAAGCTCTACACTGGAAAAATAGATAGAAGCTTAGGATTCTCTTCGTTCAAGTTAAAGTAATGATTATGCGACTTCCACGGGGAAAGCACTTGGTTCCTTCCTCATACATATTATAGGGGAAAAGACTACCTTCCATATTCATCCCTATCCTTATTCCGTCAGTGCACTGCTCGCATTACTGTGAGTAGCCAGGCGCTAAGCACTTCATTTCTCTTGTTCCGCTCTGGGAGGTCCTTCCCCGCCGTGCTCCCGACCAAGTTCGAGGGGCGTGGCAGGATGGCGGGCGAAAACGCCCAGCCAGCAATCTAGTGATGGCGTGCCAGGCGGCCTAACGCGCATTGACCATCCCGGTTGGCCCGCCTCCGCCACCCGCGAACAAACCTCCGGCAATGTGCTAAGTATACGTTGGCCAGGGAGATAAACATGGCCAACACACACACGCAGGGCAGAGTCGAAAGCCGCAGACCGCGGACTCCATGTGTGTGCCTCGCTCATGACAACGTCCATCATAATTCATTGGGTATTGAGCCGGGTTCTGCGAATGGAATAGAGTGGAGTGGTGTGGTTTTGGGGCCCTTAACTGCATTGTAATGAAATTAGCATACACAAGACAAAGTTTCCAGTCGCGTATTCAGCGATAATTGAGTTTACGATTGGCGGAGTTAGGGAGAAACTCAGGAATATTTAAAATACGTATTTAGAGAGTCACAAGACTAGAGTAGAAATTTTTAACTGTGCACTCTGAAGCTCTTTAAAAAGAAGAAAAGCATTGAAATGCAAATGCAGTCAGTCAGTCAGTCAGCCAGACAGGAAACGGGGCACAGCTTCGTCGGCTCAGCTGGGTTAAATACGACCCAGGTTAACCCGCGATGACACCACCGCCAAAACAAAAGCATTCACCGCTGGCTTTGATGAGATCCACACCGGCAGGAACCTCGAACCTGGTCTTAAATAGCAAAAGCCAGGAGCCGCACAAATGGCAACCTATTTCCCAACATCTAATTTATGCCAAGAGCAATCGCAACTCGCAACGGCTGAGAGTCAAATGCCAATGCCGCCTTTTAAACGACCTGAACTTTGCGCTTTGGCCAGAAGTTCATAGGGCAATAAACTGCTCCTGTTGTTTATTGTTTAGTGGGATAAGCAAATGAGCCAAGCGGAAGTTTTATCCTGACTTTAAAGTGCTTTCTGACTCTTATGCAAAGTATTTTGAATGGTTACTCCAATTAGGTATTTATGTGGATAAATGATGGGTTTGGCAAGACTAAACCTTTAGCATAAAGGATTATAAGCTGCATTACAATCGAAACTTTAACTCTTAAAGACATTTACTTCACTTATTTTTACAATCGTCTTTAGCATTATGTAATGTCTGTTTGTAGCGACGTTTTTCCTCCTTTTGCCACTCCAATATCAACATTCAAAGCGTTTTGTCGACTGTTTTGGACAAAGCATTTGTTAGAGCGATTCCACCGCCCTCCAGGAAAATGAAACCCCTTGGCAAGTGTCACTTAAAGGCATATCGTTTGTTTTTTCTTTGCCGAATTCTTTTTACCGAAACTGCAATTCGAGCAATGCAGCCAAACTTTTTTTGTTTCGGCCAGTTCCAGAACACTTTTCTTTCTTTCATTTCGGCTCTCGGACCCTCCCAGCGCTTTCAATTTGTGTGTACATAAATTTCGAAATGGACTTCTCGTGTTGGGGCCCGTAACAGCAGGACCAAAAAGAAAAAAACCAGATGGTAGAAAAAATCAACAAACACAAAATAAAAATGGAGTGGCGGAGAAAGCTGGAAAGAAAGAAATGGCGTGCGGAAACAAGTGGCCCGGACTGCAGCAGTAACAGGCGGCAGGCGGCAGGCGGCAACTGGAGATAGTGTTGCACGAGGAAGAGGCAACTGCATAAATAACGCAACAAAGGCCCCTGGACAAACGCCAATCGAAAGCCAACAAAAATTTACGAGTTTTGTCACGAAAAATCCCGCGAACAAATTTCGTAGTCCATAAATTGTGCCAAGGAATTTGAATATATTTGAAAATGTTAAATTCGGGTAATGTGGGCCAAATTCTTGGTAGTCGCTCGACTTGGACTACTTAAAGGGGGAACCTTTTCCCTGATTGTGTGGCGATTTCCTTGGACAATGGAGCATGAAATTGCAGAGGGGTGTGCCACTCCAGAGGGGTTTCTATTTGCTTGTGTGAAAATGCAAAATGCTCACATAACAAGACACCTAATGCACTTGGAGAAATTGTTACTCGACCGTGATTGAATTGCCAAATTAAGTGTTAAATTTCATTAGGCACAGTCCATAACTTTGTACTTAAAGGAGCTTTAAAATGCGTGGAGTTTAATTAGTGTTTTGATCTTTAATACAACTGGAGCAGCGAAATGAAGTCCTCCCCTTCGACGACTCTACTTCTGATATTGGGGATCCTTTCCGTTCTTACTGGCAAATCTGCGGCATGTTTCCTACTAAATCATTTTGGGATCAGTTTTAGTGCCTCCTTTACAAGCATCATGGGTGGTGTGGGAGCATGCATGGGCATGGACGGGTGTTATGGATAAGCCAGAGTATTTTAAAAATCAAATTGTTAAAGCAAATTAAACTAACAAACACAATATAAAATATGTACAAGTATTACTCTTAAAACATACGATTACATTTCAAAATGGGGTGCATGGGTTAGATCGGTATGGAATAGAAATCAATCAATTTATAAGAAAATCATGTAATAAATATGGTATTAATAATAAAATTCAAGGCTTTTATTTAAAACCAAGCTTGATTATCATTAATAACTGTAAAAATATATCTTGGAACCATCTTGTTTTTAGGTATTATTTAGCTAGTTTGGGATGAAACTTATGGTTCAATTTGGAATACTAAATGCGTTAAGCTGCATGTCTTTTCTTAATAAATAACAAGTTTATTTACTCTTCACATTTAAAATATTCTTATAACAAAAGCGGGAAAGTATAAATAGAACCGGGTATTTAAAGTTTATATTTTGCTCCTGCTATTTTGGGAATTTGTTCCCGTTGAATTTGACCCAAAAAAAAAAATAGAGTTTGAACGGTAATCTATGAATATTTCTTATGCTTAAATTTATTTTTTCAGTGTGTTAAGGTTACAACTTAGGGGCACTTAAGACAATAACATGTTCTGCTTCAATGGAAAGGGTCTTGTATGAATTTAGGCTGAGGGAAAGAAAGTCACACCACTCCGAGATGACTGGAAACCGGAAAGGGACCGGCCCATTGGCCTGTGACAAGGAGAACGCTTCGAAACTCTAAACAGTGCCGTAAAAAGTAATAAAAAAAAACAGAATTTGAAACGTCGATCTGGTCGATTTCAGCGCTTCGATTAGTAATTGAAAAAAAAGTTGGATGGAATGAAACCCCGATAGATATTCGAGCCCCAGACCGAAAGTGTGAAATCGCTCGTTAACATTCCACATGAACGTTAAGTGCCGGTCGGCCCAACCTGAATCCCCCAAGCCTCCGACGACATATGCTCAAATGGCTATGGGCTCCAGTGTCATCATTACCATGACTGGGATCACGATTACTGTCATCGTCGTGTCATCACAGATACACAGCCCAGCCAGAGCACGGCACGGCAAAGCACGGCACACACGGGCGGACTTAGCCAACGTCTTTATGGCTTTTGGCACTGAGATGATAAGGAAAGTTTTTGCCGGGGCTTATGTCCATGCTGGAAACATATGGCATATTGCCAGGCGAAACATTTAATGGTCTGCAAAATGGCCGGGGCAAGGACATTAAAAGTTGCTTAACCTTCATTAGGCGCCCGATTCTGATTCTTATTCCTATTCCTTGTCCGACTGTCATTGGTATGAAATTTAATATGTGTCAAGCGCTGTCGGTGGGGCTTAATGTTCCATTTGTGCAGGACCCGGCTGCATCCTAATGATATGCTTGAAAAAATTACAAATCACCGCAACTTGGCAAACAAAGACGACGCCGGCGCGAAACTTTAATCAGCCAACTTGCAGAATGGGTTGGCGAGGTTGGCTGGGCCAGAGTAGGCAGTCAAACTCAATTTCCAGCTTGTTTCACGCGACGACGAACACAGCGATGGGCAGGACCAGGGTCGGGACCAGGACTAAGACCAGGGCCCGGACAGACCCGATCCTACCGAGGCGTTAATGCGGCGACATGGCATTATCCTTGTTCCTTTCCCCGCCTTCAAATGCGGCTGCACTTGCCTTCGGTATTTTGATAATCAAATTTGCGCAAACAAGCGAGTAGGTTGACTTTACCAACACCACCGGAACAAGGACAAAATAAGGACTAAGGATAATAAGGGTTGTGTTTCGGCTACAGGCAAATACAGAAAGATAGACAAAAAAATGTAGTTTCTTTTCGTAGCAGAAAATAAAACCTAACTTTAATCGATATCCTTAAATATTTTCACTCAGAAAGAAATAAATAGTTTAAGAACTTAACTAACTTAGTTTTCTGTTGAAAGTTAAGGCTCTTCTGGTATCAGTTTTAACCTTTTCAAAGGTTTCGCTTTTGATGCTTTATTATAAGATTACCAATTCTTTCGTTAGAATATCCATGGAAATTTAAATGTTGCGCTTTTTTAAAGGGAAAAGGTATAAAAGAAACTGTTTGAAATGCATTATAAATTTATTCGGAACTAGGATGCATCTCATTTCGAGCTCAGGGCTGCTTGTGCTCTTGGTGATCGGTACAGTGGTTCCTGGCGAATCCGGTGATGAAAAATTAACCCAGGGGCACCTTTTGTCACGGTCTCTATCTCAATCACAGTTGGAGCAGTCGGGGTCACAAGATTGGCCATTCATACTGCCAACTTTAAACATAAATGCAGAAATCATGAACCTGAAACAGGATCAAATTCAATCACAGTCCCAGTCCAACTTACAATCCGAATCACAGCGGCAATCACAGTTCCAGTTACAATCCAATCAGCAAGTACTAAGCGAATTCGGGGAGTCACAGCTTCAGTTGCAGAAACAGTTACAGTCGTACCTACAATCCGTGTCGCAGGGCCAAGCACAGGCTCAAGCCGAGGCGCAATCACAGGCTCAAGCACAGGCTCAGGCACAGGCTCAATTTCAGGCGCAATATCAGGCTCAATCTCTGGCTCAATCTCAGTCCCAGGCACAAGCTCAGACAAGAGCTCCACCTATTTTTGGACACTTGAGACATGCCTTTCATGATCATTCTGGACATTCAATACATGATCACTCAAACCATCCAGCTCATGGCCATTCGGATCACATTCACTACGCTGACCAGCGAAACGTATTGCTAAACATTTCTCAATCAGGTTTAACTCTACCGAATCAGATTCAGTTTCAGTCACAGCGACAGGCAAAGTTATCGACATTATCAAAAGCATATGCAAAAGCTCAGGCCGATGCTCAAAATCTAAGAGAATTACTAGCGCAGGCACAAGCTCAAGCTCAAGCTCAAGCTCTGGCACAGGCACATGATCAGTCTCAAGCTCAGACTCAGGCTCAATTTTATATAAAGCTCCGAGCTAATGTAAAGGCACTGGCTCAAGCAGTGGGTAGGGCTCAGGCTCAAGCTCAATATTTAGGACAAGCTCAGACTCAGGCTCAAGCTGAATATTTAAGAGAAACTCAGAGTCAAGGTCAATATTTGAAAGAAAATCAGGTTGGGGGTCTAGGTCAATATTTGAGAAAAGCTCAGGCACGAGATCAAACGCTCACTCAGGGTCAGCTTGAGGCTCAGGCACTAGCACAAGCTCAATCTCAGTATTTGCAAGAAGATCAGGCCCAGGCTCAATTAAAATCTGAAGTTGAATATATGCGACAAATGCAGGATCAGGGTCAATCCCAGTTTCAAGCACAAACACAAGCACAGGCTCTATCTCAACAACAAGATCAACAACAAGCCCAACAACAAACTCAACAACAGACTCTATCTCAAGCTCAATCTGAAGCTCAATCTCAGGCTCAAACTCAAATAGGCTATGACAAGTTTGGCTCCAATGATATTTATTATTCTCGAGGTCTTCAAGACCAAGATATAAATACCCAAGGTTTTCAAAGGATTCTTAAAGGTCTTAAAGCCGCAAGATCAGACTGCAACCGTTGTGATAATCCCCCGGAATACTTTTCTCAGTTTGACATCGAAGCTGATTCTAAACTTAAAACAGTGAGAACCAAGAAATCACATGATTTTCCTATTTAATTAACGCTTTATTGCTATTATCAGACTGATTTGATCCAAAAGTACGGATACCCTGCTGAAACCCACTTTGTAAATACTCCTGATGGGTACAGGCTCTGCCTGCATCGTATTCCTCGGCCAGGGGCGCAACCCATTGTTCTTGTCCACGGTCTAATGTCAAGCTCCTCTATTTGGGTACAAATGGGTCCTGCTAATGGCTTGGCTTACATTCTATACCGGAAGGGATATGACGTCTGGTTACTGAATACCAGAGGCAACATCTATTCGCGGGAGCACACGAGAGGTCGAATGGCCGATCACGAGTACTGGGACTTTTCCTTCCATGAGATCGGTTTATATGATATCCCTTCAACAATCGATTACATGCTGTTACACACAAAACAGCCTCAGCTCCAGTATATTGGTCACTCGCAAGGCTCTACTGCGTTCTTTGTGATGGGCAGTGAAAAGTCTACGTATCTAGAAAAGGTGAAACTTATGCAGGCTCTGTCGCCAACAGTCTATTTGAAAGAAAACCGCAGTCCAGTTTTAAAGTTCCTTGGTCTATTTAAGGGAACCTTTTCGGTGAGTTATTAGAATTGGAATTGGAACCTTAATTTAATTGATACAACCACATGCTATTTTAGATGCTTATTAAGCTATTCGGTGGTTACGCGATTTCGCGGAAAACTCAGCTTATCCTACAATTCCACAAGTATATCTGCTCGGCGACATATATAACCAGTTCTATTTGTTCCCTCTTCGACTATGTTGTGTGCGGTTTCAACTGGTTTAGCTTCAATAAGGTAGATAATTGGTAAATGTTTTAGATGCGGTATTCCAATTGATTCTTTCAGACCCTTACCCCCATCGTGGAGGGCCACTCTTCGCAGGGTGCCTCTGCCAAGCAGCTTAACCACCTTGCCCAGATGCAAGGAAGCACCAATTTCCAGCGTTACGACTACGGATTTCTGCGAAACCGTATGCGCTACAAGGAACGTGAACCTCCACAGTACAACCTCACGGCAGTGAACTGCAAGGTGGTGCTGCATCACGGGGATGGCGACTGGCTGGGATCCGGATCAGATGTGCAAAGACTGCAGATGGCCCTGCCAAATGTCGTGGAGGCCAGAAGGGTGCCTTTAGACTCTTTCTCCCACTTCGACTTCACGTTGGCAACAGATATCCGACCATTACTCTACGATAGTGTAGTGGAAAGCTGCGGCAAACAAGGCTAGTCGTTGAAGAAGCCAAGAGTGTCCTTACCTCCAGTTAAATATTTTTTAACTACAGTTCAAAGTTTATTCAAATTACAATTTTTGTATCTAGGCGAGTCAATCAGTTTTTTGGAAGAAAAAAAAATTAAAAGTATTTATAGAATTTAATTAGTTTCTTTTTTCCGTATCTAAGATCGAATACGATTTTGCCATTTCTTAAACATTTTTAGCTATAAATCTAGAATTTATCACGTGGGTAAAAAAAAATATTGCATTCGATTTCCCCATTCTTATATATAAACCTTTAAAAAGGGATTTATAGTTTATAAACTTATTTCTAAGATATGACGTGTCATATAAAAGCAGGATGCACATTAGGGTGTAAAATGCAGAACAAACTAATTTTGTTCCCAAAATATAAAATAATATATGGGCTTGTTATAAAGAATAATTTATCTATTGATTCACGATGCACGTTTTGTGGATCAAAGGCTTCCAATCTTTCTTCATGAATCTCTTTAAAAATCAATCTTCATCTTCCCTCAATAAAATATATTAAAGGACCTAAAGACGGCCATAAACGGAAAATTTGCCTCAAGGTTGTTCCATTCCGTATAACCTTTTCGTGTCTTTCCGCTAGTGATGCAACCTTAGAATGTTAATTGGATTAATTTCGGTGTGAAATCCTACTCATAGCGTGTATTTTTTAATTTCGCGTTTATTAAAGTTTCAGCCTATAAAAGGAATTCATTGATGCCTTTTAAATAATACCAGTATCAGTATGGTGCTGAGTGGTTCCTACAAAGCGCTTTTTGCGCTAATTTTACTTTGTTTTGTATTATCTGGCGAATCATTCCAAAGGGAACTTTACTCAAGGATTTATGACAGATTTCGTCCCTCTGGCTCGGGCATCTATGCTAATTTGCGTCTAAACAGTAAGGACAACCTGCAGGAGCATTTACAAAACTTTCATTCTTAAAAAATTGTTCTACCAGGTGGCCAGCAGATTCTAGGGCAGTCACAGGCCCAAGCGCAATCCGTATATAATTCACTGTCACAGGCTCAAAGACAATCGCAATCTCAGAGTCAATTAGCAAATCAATATCAGGCAGCGCTAAATGCAATTCCGTCGCAGTCTCAATTGCAATCACAATACGACGCTCGATTGCAGGATGATCAAGGAACACAACTTCTAAGACAAAGGCAATTGCAGGCTCAGGCTCAATCACAATATCCACAGGACCAGGCTCAATTACAAGCTCAGTCTCAAGCTCAATTACAGGCGCAGTCTCAGGAACAATATCTGAGAAATCTTCAAGCCCAATCTCAATCTCAGGCGCATTCACAATATCTGAGAGATCTTCAAGCGCAGTCTCAATCCCAGGCGCAGTCCCAAGCACAATATTTAAGAGCTCTTCAAGCTCAGTCGCAATCACAGGCCCAATCACAATATCTGAGAGATCTTCAAGCGCAGTCCCAAGCACAATATTTGAGAGATCTTCAAGCGCAGTCTCAAGCTCAATATCTGAGAGATCTTCAAGCGCAGTCTCTATCCCAGGCGCAGTCCCAAGCACAATATTTAAGAGCTCTTCAAGCTCAGTCGCAATCGCAGGCCCAAGCACAATATTTGAGAGATCTTCAAGCGCAGTCTCAAGCTCAATCTCAATCCCAGGCGCAGTCCCAAGCACAATATCTAAAAAGTCTTCAAGCGCAGTCTCAATCGCAGGTCCAAGCACAATATCTGAGAGATCTTCAAGCGCAGTCCCAAGCACAATATTTGAGAGATCTTCAAGCGCAGTCTCAAGCTCAATCTCAATCCCAGGCGCAGTCCCAAGCACAATATCTAAAAAGTCTTCAAGCGCAGTCTCAATCGCAGGCCCAAGCTGAATATCTGAGAGATATTCAAGCCCAGTCTCAACCACAGGCCCAAGTTCAAGAACAGTATGTGAGACAATCAAAAGCACTAGGCACACTAAGCACTGCTCAATATATTAAAGAGCTAAAGGAGCAGGCTCTAGCTCTATCTCTGGCCCAGGCCCAAACCCAAACTAAGCTTAAAGCTTTAGAAGAGGCTCAATCCCAGGCCCAATCCCAAGCACAAACCCAACCATATTATCTGAGACTAGCACAAGAGCAAGCACAGTCTCAAGCTCAGACTCCAGCTAAGGCTCAAGCTAAGGCTCAATCTCAGGCACAAGCTCAGGCTCAAGCTCAAGATCAGGCGCAGGCGCAAGCACAAGCTCAGGCTCAATATCAGGCACAAGCTCAAGCTCAGGCTCAAGCTCAAGCTCAGGCTCAATCTCAGGCACAAGCTCAGGCTCAAGCTCAAGCTCAATCTCAGGCACAAGCTCAGGCTCAGGCTCAAGATCAAGCTCAATCTCACGCTCAAAATCAGGTGCAATCTCAGGCTCAATCTCAGGGTCAAGCTCAGGCGCAAGCGCAGGCTCAAGCCCAAGCTGAAGCTCAATCTCAGGCTCAATCTCAGGCTCAATCTCAGGATCAATCTCAGGCACAAACTCAAGCTCAGGCACAGTCTCAAGCTCAAGCTCAGGCTCAATCTCAGGCACAAGCTCAGGCTCAATCTCAGGCACAAGGTCAGGCTCAAGATCAAGCTCAGGTGCAGGCGCAGGCTCAAGCCCAAGCTCAGGCTCAACCTCAGGCTCAATCCCAAGCTCAATCTCAGGCTCAATCCCAAGCTCAACCTCAGGCTCAATCTCAGGCTCAATCTCAGGCTCAATCTCAGGCTCAATCTCAGGCTCAATCTCAGTCTCAATCTCAGGCTCAATCCGAAGCTCAATCTCAGGCTCAAGCTCAACCGCAATCTCAGACTCAATCCCAAGATCAAGCACAGGCTCAAGCTCAATCCCAAGCTCAATCTCAGGCTCAATCTCAGCCTCAATCTCAGGCTCAATCTCAGGCTCAATCTCAGGCTCAATCTCAGGCTCAATCACAAACTCAAGCACAGGCTCAATCTCAGGGTCAATCACAAACTCAAACACAGGCTCAACCTCAAGCCCAAGCCCAAGCTCAAGCCCAAGCTCAAGCCCAAGAGCAACAAAACAGAAGGATTTTGCTTGAACGACAACCAGCATTTATTCTTATCAAGCAACCACGGCCAGTTAGGCCCAAAATTTTATTCATCAATCCTAACTTCCATTTGGGTGATCAGTTACAAAAGCAAGAACAAAAACAATCACAATTTAATTCGCAATCCGAGTCACAGTCTCAAAACCAATCGCAATCTCAATCACAGTCTAATCGACAAACTAAAAATGGTCAGAGTAAATTAATCATAATTAGTCCCGAAGCACCGAGAAGACCGGAAATTTTGATTCTTAGTCCTAACCCGAATTTGAATTTGGAAGAGCAATTGCAGAGACAACATCAAAAGCAACCCCATCGCAATTTGCTACTTGTGAATGGGGAAAGACCAAGCAGGCCCCGTCTTTTGATTATTGATCCAAACCGCAACTCGGATGATGAATCTCAGAGACAAGAACAAAAGCAACCGCAGAAAAACTCACAGTCCCAATCAGAAATTCAGCCGCAGTCCCAGTCACAATCACAATCTAATCGGCAACCTGCAGCAGATGGTCTGAGTAAAGTACTTCTTCTGAATCACGAAAGACCAAGCAGTCCAGATATTTCGATCATTGATGGCGGTCGAGATTCTAAACTAGGCGCGCAATCGCAGAATCAGGTACAAAAGCAGTCACAGTCAAACTCACAGTCCCAATCAGAGATCCAGTCACAGTCGCAGTCACAGACCAATCGGCAAATTAGTAATGAAGGAGCGCAGTCACAGCCGCAGCTACAGAAACAATCACAGGCCCAGTCAAATTCGCAGTCAAATTCCCAGAACGCGACACAGCGTCAGGACCAGTCACAATCACAGGCAAATATACAAAACAATCCGGATCTAGTGATTATTGAGCCCAATAGAATTCCCAACTACGGTGCCCAGGCACAGACACAAGAACAGAAGCAGTCGCAGTCACAATCACAGTCTAATCGGCAATCTAATGAAGAAGGTAAAGTAATTCTTCTGAATCCCGAAAAACCAAGCAGTCCAGATACTTTGATCATTGATGGCAGTCGAGATTCTAAACTGGGCGCGCAATCACAGGAGCAGCTACAAAAGCAGTCACAGTCAAACTCACTGTCCCAATCAGAGTTCCAGTCACAGTCGCAGTCACAGAACAATCGACAAATTAGTAATGAAGAAGCGCAGTCTCAGCAGCAGCTACAGAAGCAATCACAGGCCCAGTCAAATTCCCAGAACGCGCCACAGCTTCAGGACCAGTCACAATCACAGGCAAATATACAAAACAATCCGGATTCACTAATTATTGAGCCCAATGGAATTCCCAACAACGGTGCCCAGTCACAGAAACAAAACCAGAAGCAGTCGGAATCACAATGGCAATCAGAATCCCAGTCACAACATCAAAATCAAGTACCTCATCGAAATCAATATGAACGATATGACTCGGAAGGACAGAATTCCATTCATCCGCAGTCCGCAGAACCGCAGTCCCAACACCCGTCCCAGAGCAATTCATTTTCTCTGGATAAGCCCCCTCAATATTTTGCGCAGAAGGACATTGATGCAGACTCCAAATTGAACACGGTGAGTTTGTACAAAATACCATAATAAATCCAACTAATTTCGAAGAAACTCACAGAACTAATAACAACAAGACTTTAAAAAGACTTATACGATGTATACCTAACAAAAATAACAATGTAGGGAATGCTAAATGCTAAGATGCATAAAAAATGCACAGAGTATCTTCACTTATTTCTCACAACGAAAATTTAAAAAGGAAATGAAAATTTTGTCGTGGTAATTTCAGGAAAAGGAATAATAAAACAAGACAAAGATCATTGTAAATATTATGTTAATCAAAATTATGTTTGTGCCAAAATTTGTATAAAAACATTGAAAAGAAAATAAATGAAGATGCTTATCCTTGAACATTATATAAATATGTGCGTTTAAATTTTATTGTTTGGTGAAATGGTGGATCAGTGAGTTTATGGTATTCATTATAGTGTTTCCCGGCAGGTGGAACTAATTCACAAGTACGGTTACCCCTCGGAGAGCCACTACTTCCACACTCCGGATGGCTATAGGCTTTGTATGCATCGTATTCCCCGCAGAGGAGGCAAGCCGGTGCTCCTCGTCCATGGTCTGATGTCTAGCTCAGCCTCTTGGGTACAATTTGGACCGGCCAATGGCCTAGCCTACATTCTCCATCGGAAGGGTTTTGATGTTTGGATGCTCAATACCCGAGGCAACATCTACTCCAGGAATCATGCAAAGGGCCGACTGCCACCGCGAAAGTACTGGGACTTTTCTTTCCACGAGATCGGAAAGTACGATCTGCCCTCCTCCATTGACTTTATCCTGAGAGAGACGAGTGCCCCGAAAGTTCAGTACATTGGCCACTCCCAAGGATCAACTGCATTCTTTGTAATGTGCAGTGAATATCCCGATTATGCCAATAAAATCCAACTCATGCAGGCCCTATCTCCGACGGTTTACATGCGGGAAAATCGCAGTCCGGTGCTCAAGTTTCTGGGAATGTTTAAGGGCAAATATTCCGTAAGTGGTATCGATCTATGCACTGAAAAATTTGGAGCACCCTTATTATATATTTCCATTTCCAGATGTTGCTGAATCTTTTAGGTGGTCATGAGATCTCCGGAAATAACAGACTCATTAAACAATTCAAGCAGCACATCTGCGACAGATCCGAGGTGGCCCAAAGCATTTGCGCTATATTTGACTTTGTGCTTTGTGGCTTCGACTGGAAGAGCTTCAATCAGGTAGGCTATAAAGTAAATACTTGCTAACATGAGTTTAAAACTTAATGTATCCTTTACAGACCCTGGCCCCCATTGTGGCTGCCCATGCCTCGCAAGGAGCCTCCGCAAAACAGATTTACCACTATGCCCAGCTCCAGGGTGACCTGAATTTCCAGCGCTTCGACCACGGGGAAGTCCTAAACCAAGTGCGCTACGAATCCCGGGAACCACCCGCGTACAATCTCACGCAAGTGCTCAGCAAAGTGGTCATTCATCACGGAGGTGGGGATTGGCTGGGATCCGACTCGGATGTGGCCCAGCTTAAGCTACGACTTCCCAATGTGATCGAGACTCGAAAAGTAGAATTTGAAGGCTTTTCTCACTTTGATTTCACGCTTTCAAAGGATGTGCGTTCATTGGTTTACAACCGTGTCCTGGCCCATTTGCAGGATATAACCCAGCATTTTGGCTAGAAGGCTAACAGATGAAATCCTGACATAAATTATAAGTTGATTCAATTATAATCTTTCCAGTAAACGTATAGTCAGGGATCGAAAAATATAATATATTCCCTCAGTTAATAATTATGGGAGCTTTTTGGGACTATTGTAAAAAATTTACTTTTACTAAAATTTAATTTATTTAAAAAAAGCCTTAGCTCCTTTTAAAGGCGGGCGGTTAGCAGGCTTGTTAAAATATTTCTACTGTAAGATTGAAGCTATATTTTACGGGGAAAAAACATCGGTAACGATGCTCCCTATTGGGGATTCATCTAGCAATTTATATATATGTCTTCACTTTGGCTCTGGGCCCTTTCCATCAGCGTCACTCAGGAAGAGAAAAGAAATCAATGCTTACGAGCTGTACCCAAAAAAAATTTACATATCCATGGCCCCAAGCGCTGCCATAAATTTCACATCCTGAACGCATATTTACACGCCGCGAGGCCAAGTTTTCAAATTAAGTTTGCAATCGAAATGAGGCAAAAGAAGGACGAGGCCATGCCTTTAAATTGCTCACGTGTGTGACACATTTCTTTCAGAGAAGCCGCCACGACAATGGCGAACAGGCGGAAGCGGAAACGCGAAATGTGAAAAATGCGCACAGCAAACAAAACGTGGCCGGGGACGATGGGAGTCAGCGCGGGTTTTGGGACGTGTCGCTTAATATATCCACGTATTCAGCCCCGGGGTAGCAGGACCCATCCACCATCCCTTCCTTGCTCCCATCTGTACTGACATTTAAGCTTTTTTCAGCTACATGAGAATCAAAAATCACCAGGACCCTGACTTGGGCTTTTAATGAATACGCTTAGTGAGTTAGATAATACTAGAAGATACAAATTCGGGAAGGTATAACTTTCTTCTATTGGATGTGAACAAACCAATTTATAGCTAATTCAGTAAAATTTATTACCATTTCTAAGCCGCTTTGGAAACGGGATACCATTATGAAATCAGACCTTCGTTTTTCTTCGATCTACATCCAAAGATTTGCAAAATCGAACAAAAAAGATTTCGACCTATTTTTTGTTGTTTGATATTTTGGATATTTGGATGCAGTTTAAAGAAGATTGAAGTCCCTGATTTAGGGATACTATTCTGTTTTGAAATCTGATTTAATAGATCAAATATTTGCAAAAGGCCGTCGCAAAACGTCATAAGGTCAAAAAGGTTTTCCTACTCGATACATTTCACGGAAAAGCCCGTAACTCGGCTAATATTTGGCAGAGCGCAAAATGTTAACCCTTTCTGATCTTGTAGCTTTGAGTATATTAATTTAAATTAAAATCTGGTAATCGAAAATCTAACCGGTTTTTTGCAAATTTTCAAAGGTGTACCATCATGATTTTTTTCCAAAATCGACTAAATATTTTGATGGGTATTTTGGTTCTTTGGATGCAGTTAAAAGGAGATTAAAGCCCCGATTAAAAAATGGTATTTTTTTCAAAATCGGCTGCGAATTAGCTCAGATATGCGAATAAAACTATCAAAATGCGGAAATTATAGATTTTATAAATACGGGAAGTGGACATTAGTCAAGAACTCATTTTCTCATACTTTTTCCTAAGGTTATAAGAATATTTTTGCCATTTTGTATCCGTAAAAATATTAAAATATGAATCTGCGTCATTAAAACAAAAATGTTCTACTAAAAGTGAAGAAAATTTTAAGAGATACCATGCTTTTTTACAACTTTCTCATAGTTTTTCCCTACTTATTCCTTTTTATATCTTCGAATTCCCAACACTGTTTCCCATACGATAGGCTGCGTTTGAACGGAAACGGATCCCCTCTTTAAGCCCCAAAAGAACACCCGATGTACGTGTGTTATTTAATGCTTATCTTTATCCTTTTCCCATTAGTGTTATTGATGTTGGCAGAGCCGCTCGTTGTCAACCTGCTCCCAAAACTTCCCCACAGGTGCCACCGTTACCGACACTGCCCCTGCCTGCTCCTGCTGCTCGATAAACTCGCCCCCCGGCTGAGCACTGACAATTGATGCCAAGGATACTCCAGCCAAATCACGCGCTAAACATTATTCTAATGTCCCCAGGCAGACACATACGTATATGTACATTTGAGTCGGCATCGGTTGATTTGCCGCCTTTTGTTTTGCAGGCGAAAAGTTTTGTGAGAATATTTAAAGCCCTGCCAAGTCATTTCTCGGAAGTTCTCGGAGTGCCTCAAAGGGACCCTTGGGGCTGCCATTCTGGATTCCGCTTCAGATCCTAATCCCACGCATTGAACAGGGTCGTGTCCTTGAAGCATTTGTATCACACATGGTTTTGGAAGAGCATATGTACGTTTCTGAGAAAGAAGCCATTCTAATAAAGGAATTTCAATGGAACCCCGTTTTTAAGAAAAATCTACTGTTACAATTTCAAAGAATTTATTTATTCAAGTGTCAAAACTTCAACCAATATTCTCTTTTCATTCCCAATTTAATAAAAACTTTTCTCTATAATGGGCATAAAAAGTGACTGAAGAATTCTATTTAAAAATCGTTCCACTGTTAATTAACCAACACTTAGAGCCATTTCAGAAGAACGATGAATGCGTCCCTGGAAATAAAAAATGAATTATCTTGGTTTGCCTTGACATTTCCGTCACTGAACTAGGCCTGTCATTAAGAGAGTTTTGTTATGTAGTTTTCGACTGGTGGAGAAACCTTTCACACATTTTAAACACCAATTCCCAACAAATTCAAATGTTTTGCCAACATTTCGTATTAGAATAGTAGCACAAAAAAGTAAGAAGCGGTCGAGGAATTTTGCGCGGCCTCAAGTGCATGGAAACCCCTTCTGAATTCACCGACCCGAGTTCTCTATTTTCTATGCGACGAGCCAAAAAACCAAAGAATACCAAAGTAAAAAACCGAATTGGAAACCTTTAAGTAAGAAAACCGAAGGCGGAAAGAACGCAAATTGCAAGCCAGATGCGCTGACCAAAAGGACCAGGCCGAAACCAGTCCCAGACCACACAAAAAAAGAGGAAATCAGCCAGCTGTCAGCCAGAGATCCTAAAGCTCAAGACCCGGTGATCCTGGGCCATGTGGGCGCGCAAGTACAAACCGCGGCCTCCGCGGCGTTTACCCTTAGTCCACGAACAGATCGTGATGCAGTGTGCCCGGAACATAGTCCGGGTGGCGGCCGCCCTGCCGCAACCACAGCCTCGATGTCCGACCGGCCATGTCCCAGTCCTGGTGGAGCTACGTCGCGCCGACGACTCAGCCGTCTACCGCTACCAGGTGAATGTACCGCCCAGTGGCTGGCCTGTGGATGAATCCTCCGAGGGATCAGACGAACATCTCCCGATGCTGGTGCAGCCCGGCACTCTGGGGTCCTTGGGAACGTTGGGAATTAAGGCGCCAGAGCGCCCACCTTGCCCCATGCATGGCCATACAGTACCGGATGCGGCCACCGCCATCGAGTGTTGGTCTCCGCCGAGTCCCGGTAGCAATTCTGACTCTTCTAACTCGACGAGCCCTATGGTGTTCAGACAGTGCTCCATGCACGTGGTTAACGGGCTGAGCACACCGACCATCATGGAGGGCATCTCCAGCTTCAGCGAACCAGCTGTGGCAGGAGAAGCAACGGATCCGATACGGGCGCACTTCATGGCCACTCTCTTCCAGCAGGAGCGCAGCCCGCTTTACTACTCCGAGATCTGGCTTCATGAGGGTCCAGGTCCGGGCAGAATTCAAACAACGACCTTTCAGGCGACGACCTCTCGCCAGCTGATGCCGGCCCCGGGTAACGGCGTCGATTATGTGGGCTCTTTCCGGGAGCCGCGTCCCATCAACGGCTATCGCAGGCCTGTGCGAGCAGTTAGAGCGCCGGTGAATGACGAGCGGAAGATCGCTGAACTCTGTCTGGATAGCAACGGGGAGTACGTGAAGAACGAACTACTTCAGAGGCCGCTAAACGGCTTTGCGCCATTCCCAATATCGGCCACAGGACTGGCCAAAATACCCCTGAATGGCATCAATGGCTTCAAGGGCAATATCTATGGCTACGGCTTTATGAGTGAGGAGCACGGAGGTGGCTCTATCATCAAAAATGGCTTAATGGCCGGTGAAACAATCGCAGCTTACTCGGATCAGGACAAGGTGATGTGGTTGCGCAGCCAGGACGGCCAGCTGGGACAGGAGCAGGGAACAGGAGCAGGGTCCAGCCAGGCGATGGTCCACCTCTCGGTCCAAGATCAAGGACAAGCTCAGCCCTATAACGCCCCTCATTTTGAGACATCCGCGGATTCATTGGAAAAACCACCCCTGGCCAGTGTAACAGGTGAGTTGGGAGTCCCAACTGCCTAATTTAAATTTTAAACCAGTATCTTTGAATAAAAAGGCCAGGTCTAAACATAATTTTCCTCTGTTCTGATTTTACTTGCTCCTGGAGTTGGCTCTGACAAATATTTAAATATTTTTAAATCAATCAAAGGAAAATTCAGCTTATGATCGGGAAAATTCTTTTGCCGCCTTCAATAGGAATAACGTATTAATAAGTTAATAATGGTAAAATTAAATTATAATATTTGTGTATCCCTTCCCTATATTCCCTTAGATCTGGCTGTACCCTCGGAACCGACCAGCACTCACTACCCAATGGAGCTGCAGACGCTCTTCCGCTGGAACTACTGCAGCCTGTGCCACACGGCGATGCGGACTGTTCGCAACGCGGTGGATCACTACTCTTCGCGGGCTCACGACCGGCGGGTCAGCTCCTGGCTGGTGCGCCAGTGCGTCGCTCAGACGAACATGGGAGGCCTGGGCGTAGGTTTGAGCATGGGGCCGTGCGGAGGCATTGGCGTTGGACTGGGCCTGACCTCTGGCAGTGGAACGGGAGGTGGGGGCGGCAGCGTTAGCGTTAGCGGCATTGGGAGCGGTGCTACCAATGAGGTGTTACACTATCTGAGCACCACACGCCCGGCGGACTTCTACTGCGACCTCTGCGACCTGAAGCTGACGTCCGTGATGCACGCCCAGCAGCACTTTTTCGGGCGCCGCCACCGCATGGTGGCCAAGAACCAGACAAAGCCTAATGGCGATGGCTACTACGACGAGGAGGGGCGATGGGTGCGAACCGACGCCAAGTGGCTGATGTGCGAGCTCTGTGACGTTAGCATCACCTCGGAATCCCAGATGGCGATGCACATGGCGGGGGCTCGTCACCGGCGGCGGGTGCACACCCACTACGCCAGCGGTGGCGGTGGTACCCTGAATCCGGGAGGTAGTGGAGATGGAGGTGTCAGTGGATCAGTTTTTAGTGGAATTACCTCCTTTAACGGGAGCCACATGTATCGAGTTAATCCAAACGGAACACTGGCACCCCTCAATCCTCTCGACCTACCAGTATTCTTAAATGCACAAGCCACACCCTCGTCCACGTCGCCGCTGACGCCCACTATGACGCCCACTATGACGCCAACCACCGCGCTCAGCACCCTCTCGGTGCCCAATCTGTGCCATCTCTCGCGCCTGACCCTTCCGGCACGCCCCATGAACGACCAGAACGCCGCCTACTACTGCGAGGCATGCAACGTTACACTGAATCACTTGAAGTCGGTGAAGCAGCATGAGGACGGACGAATGCACCGCCGCAATCTTCATCGACTGCCCGGTCGTACGGTGGTCTTTGAGTGACCCTTGACCCCACTGCACCTTACGGGGATGCTGGAGAGACATGTAGAGGAAGACGGATGCAATAGAGCAAAGTGCAGCCGCGAGCGGGAAATAAAAAATAAAGCCAGGTGCGGATGGTGCCTTGGGGGGACAGACCTCAGTCCGGAATCGGATTTCAGCGTCCCCTCGGCCAGCCCGTACAAACTCCACCAACCCGCCACCACAGATGGGCGGCGTTGCTGCGCTGTGTGTTATTTGCAATTTATTTTTGATCTCCCATTTTTTTTATATGTTTTCTAGTAGTAAAAGAAGTAATAAAATAATAAAAATGATTTAAAACTGTTTTCTTTGCTGTTACTTTAAGTCTACTTATCATACGTTTAAAAATGTGTTTTGGAAATCCAGTAATTTAATATAAAGCCATATTGTCTATATATTTATTCCATATTCTTGACAAGTCCAAGCTCTTCGATCTTTAAATATGATTCCAACAAATTGTTGCATACTTCCAGGCGGCCATCGTAATGCAGTTGGACCGGGAGATTGATATTGGGATTTGGGGAACTATCAACGCTTCCGGGCTTAATTAATGATGCCATGCACCCACCGCTCCACCCATACCGCACGGCTAAAATGTCTGGAATCTTGCTTTTAATTGCCCGCCTGCTTATGCAGAGGCACGCTCTTCTGGCCAATGGTTTTTGGTTGCTGCCGCCGGCATCCGGAAATGGCATAAAATCTGATGATGCCACAGGAGTCGGGCTGCTGCTGCTGCTGCTGCTGTTGCAGACAATGGGTGGCCATAAAAAGGAGTTATCGCTTGACAAATATCAGACAGCAAAGAGAGTGTGTGTGCGACCACAATGTCAGTCAGCGAGAGTCTAAAGTCTAGACAAAACATGGCGCTAAATAAATAAATAGCCGCAGTAACAGCAGAAAAAAAAACACCAACGCTCAATGACAACCACAAAAACGGAAAAGAGACTTTGGAAAAATTTATAGCCAATTTTTTCTGCGAGCTTTTGTATTTGCAACAACTTTTGTTTGGGCTTGAAGTTTGCCGCTGGTTGCTATCCGCTGGGCAAGGTCAATGGCGGGGGCACGGTCAAGGCTCGACACATCCTGGCTATAGATATCAACTATATTTATACCCATTTCGGAGCCAAGCACGGCACCCGCCGCCAGACGGCAGAAGCTTCAAACATGTTTTCGCATAAATTAAACTTCTTATCGGGCTGTAAAACATTTGACGCCGTCGCATTTTCACCCGATTGCAGTGCGGAAATGTGCATATAAGCAGCAAAATAAACACCCATTTGCTCGTATGGCTACAAAATCATTCACAGAAGGAGAGCAAATGTTGCGAAATATAAATAAATATTGGAAGGAAATGGACATTTTATCGATGATATTGTTAATGATATTGCCATTGTGCGCAGACGTAATTTAAATTCATCCAGAACCGCTGAAAACCATATAATTTTTCATGTTGCTTTTACAATTATAATAAAATCTTTGAATAAATACCTTCAAGTTTGATTTAATTACAGAATTTTGGGTAAAACAATTAAAGCCTTCAAGCATTTTTGGCCATTTACAAGCCATTATTATTCAAAAAGTTACCAATATTTTTTTTTCCTCTCAAATATTTTCATTAACTGTACTCCCACTCATGAAAATTGCTTTGAGTTTGTGTACAACTGTGTAAACAAATTAATTATGCAACTGTGTGGCTGAACAAACTGACTCCCTGTCCACATGCTTTCGCTCAATAAAATATCCTTTCAACCTATTTCAGCACAGACATTCGCCATTTCCTGCGACGTGGGGAGGCAGTTGACCCCCTCTCCTGGGCCTGCTGGAAAATGGTCGCTTAAATCGCTCAGGCATAAGGAAATTTATGCGTGGCAAAACCAAAACCAAACCCGAAACCAAAACACATTCTCCAGGGCAAACTCTTGGGTCTGGCGACTAATTTGCATTCGCATGGCACCCAGATACAACGCAAAGATACAGATACAGAGGTCCACAGGCAGAATGCAACCTGCATCTGTGCAATTAACATAATTTTAGCAAAACGTGGAATTAAACAAAATACAGAGATAGGTTTAAATTAATGCATCTTCAAAATACATAAATGGTAAACATACGAGTAAATATCTTAAATTTTGAAAAAATTTACTTTCACTAATAACTAGAAGAATTAAACAAATTTTATTTCGCCTTAACAACTCTTATTCAATTTGAAATGACCGAATTACGATCTGTAATTTTCAAATATTTTTACTGCTTGTTATGTGATCGTTTACTTGTCAAAACCTAATAAACATTTTTTTATATCCCAGTCTTTTTCTGTCTTTATAGCACTTATTATGACGTCGGCCGAAGTTATGTCGAAACTAGACTCAGATTTCCTAAAGGGTGTGCTGGGGATCAGCGCGAAAGGTTCAAAGCGCGTGAAGTGCTCATTGTTTCGCTGTCTCTGCGGAATTATATAAAATGCTTTTAATGTTTTTAATTGTTACGTGTTTTGCGCACTTTTGTGACACATAAAAAAAGAAGTGGGCTTTGGAAGAAGGTGAGGCCTGAACTGGGCAATTTAGACTCATAAAGAACTAGATTAGTGAATACTGAGAAACAATTTTAAGTATTTTTCCCTTACAGTCATACTGCTATTGGTAAATAAATCAACTTTGCTTCTTGTGTTGCACATCCAATGTTGCTGTCGTGGATCTTTCTGCCTCGTCATATGCAAACAAATTGAACAAGACGTTGATTAGAATTCGCAATTCGCGACATAGAAATCAGTATTAATAAACAAATCCACTGGAGATTGGGCAGACAGCGGCAACAACAAATTTTTGGGATGGGATATGTGTCAATCGAACGAATCGTGGCAGCAGCCCACTAACCAAAACCCAAAAACCAAAACAAAAACAAACACTTGCTGCAGAGGCAGCGGGCAAAAACCAGCTCTCTGGGAAATTGTTTTTGTTTTGGCATTTTCGCTCACAAAATATTGCAAGAAATGTAAACAGGAACAGAGCCTGTTGCCCGGTTGGCCTGGCTGGTACCATGACACATTTACCAACATTTTCGCTTCGTTGTTGTTATCAGCGAGTGACAAATCTGGCGAGGCATTTGTGTGGTTGTTGCTGTTGCGGCAAGACCACCTGTTTTTGTTATTATTGTTGCACGGAAAAGCAAACAAACAACACCACTGGGGCTCTGACTCGTGCCTCATGTCTCATGTCTTGTTGCTGCCTACATTTTTGCCATCAAAGCCAAAAGCCAAAAACGAAAACGAAACAAAAATTATAATTTAGGAGGAGAGTCTCGAAATGCTCTGTGAGAGATTATAAAAAAGGATAATGTTATATTATTTATAGATCCATAATATCTAAAATGTAACCAAAATTTGGAGGAGTCAGGGGCTTGGAAAACTGTCCTTGTTTCGTCCATGGCGATATTAAATACGGATATTGCAACAAATAGGTGTCTTAAATCTTTCCAATAAACAATATTTTTCGTGGCTACTGTTTCCAGCTTTTTCATGTAACTTTTCCCATTGGGCAGAGTAAATTTCAAACGGCTTTCGATGTCGCCATTAGCAGACTTTTCTTGGTTTTGGAAAAATGTGTTTGAATGCGGTTGAATCGCGAGGAGATGGAAAAAGAGAAAGAGAGGCTGCTGCCTGCCTTGCCGGCTGCCTGGCCAGCTTGGCCTGGCTGGAAGGTTATATAATAAAAAGCTAGTTTTGCGGAGAGAAGCGACCCGAGTGGGATATCTGCAACTGCAAATGCTTAAGTGCAATCAACCTGAAATTGGAATGCCAGCCGATTGGAATTTGTTACCAAATATTGATGACAGTAATAGCGCTAGCTTGGGAATTTTCCAAGTTTCTGAGCGTTAGAAATGATTTTACATAATCGCCGCTGAGAAGCGACTGGAAAACCGCTAATAAAATACCCCAAAAACTACCATGTTACGCGTTTACGCGGACCCCCAGTTGGGTGATGGAAAACGCCCCGCCAATTGGGACTTGTTGCCGCCATCGCCCTGATTATAGTTGTTTTGGCCAAAATTTGCTGTTAGCTGCTCGATGGGTGCTGTTGGCGTGGGCGTGGGCGTGTGGCAGGCGCCACAATTAAGTAGCGGTTTTGCATTGCCATAAGGAGTAACCTTTCACAGAGTGGGTGAGTGAGTGGGTGAGTGGGTGTTTCGGTTCCCACAACGATTTTGGAATAGCGCGGCTTGGATTTACCATATAGCTATTATGTGGCTCAATCCGAGTTGCCTTAAGCTTGGGTTTACACAATAGAACTAGTGTAATTGGCTTATTATGGAATTTAGCTTTAAAAATGAAAAATCAGACTCTTAAACTTATCAAATATAGTATTCTATATAATTAAAATTAAATTATATTATGTCTTAAATCGCTTGGGGCCTTCTGGCCTTAGAACTGTCAGTTCCCCTTGCCAAATATTCTAATCCCTGGGTTGGGGCAATAAGGCGAAGTTTATGGGTCGTTAAAGTGTTAGCACCATAATTAAGGGTATCCCAGGCAGTTAAACCCAACCCGGAGCGATGTTAAGTGCGACATTTAAGCACTTTTGATATTGTAAATGCAAACAAACCTCTTACTTATAAAGGGTAAGATGATATGGAAATGAGATGGGCCAACCGGAAAGTGTGTCAACCGCAGAGCAAACACGCAACTTACAGGGTCGCCAGCAAAAAGCTGAGGATAAAATTGCTTGGACAAAAAGCTTGAACCCTTGTCTCTCCCCTTGCCATCCCTCTACGATCTTTACACAATAATAACTTTCAGTGTCACGGTGCGGGATAAAGGCAAAGCAAAAAATTACAACAATTCAACTGCAGCGGCAAAACAAATTACAAAAACCACAACATAACTCGCACCTTGCGACCTTGAGATTGACGGCTTTAACCCATTACAGAAAACGGGGTAATTTCCCAGAGCTGCACAATTAAGCAGAGTAAGTGAGAACGTGTAACATGAATTTAATAGATCCAAAATTATATGTCTCTGTGGCACGATAAAAGTCCATCAATTGTAATGGCATCGCTTAAGTTTAATATTATGAACGTAATGTTTATTTTTATTATTTTTAAGCTATATACTAGCTCAACCAATAGAATAGCAGTATTCAATAGAAATGTATTTATACCAAGACTTTCAATAAACCTCTCCAATCCTATTACCTCTTTAATGGGTTAAGCTGCAGCAGTTTATTTGGGTTATGCCTTGTTTGCTGCAATCGTGGACTGAAGTTGCTTTTGGCAATTTTCGCCGGCCGAAAATCCAAAACACTAAATGTTGAAAGAATCTCAGCGAGGCCAAAATAAGCCGCAAATAATTGCAGTCGGTACAATCTGGGCACGATATTAACAAAAAACACACAGCCTCGCAACAACAACAACGATTACCAATGCCAGCGGATGGCGGATGGCGGGCCAAAGAAGTGGATGGCCCTGCCCCTCAGTTGATTGCATGTGGCACGTGTTCATGACATTCCTCCAAGTCCAAGTCCGGTGGCAATGCATTTCAGCTGTGGTTTTCAGATGCAATTGGTCGCCTTGGAATACTCAATAGTATATAATTTTCGATTCCTCACATCCAATTTATATATTTATTCAACGTTATAGTTTAAAAATAAAATACATTTTAAAAAATTCCCGATATTGTAGTGTCCTTCCCTGTTGGGATCTCCAAGGTCGTTTCTTGCCATTTTTATATGCACCTTTTGATGTGGTAAGAATGCATGTAAAAATGGTTATTGAATTTATGATTAATGTCAGTACGCAGTTGTCATTGAAGGCCCAACAAATTGGCCTGGCCAAGGCCGACCAGTGCTGCACGAAATTCGAGATGAGCGGGAAGAGATTGTCGTAAAAGCTGGTGGGAACAGTAAAATTAAGACAAGGCCCTCGCCAGCAATGACAAAACCCACAAATATGGATTAATCCAAAGATGAAGATAGCAAACGAATGAAATATAAGCCAAACAAATGGCTGGCAATCAAAACAAATCGCGCAATGAGCCAACAGTGTTTATGCTCCCGAATTCCTCCCGACTTCAGCCAGGCGCAGCACAAAGCAAAACCGTGTGTAATTTCACCTGCATTTTAATTTGGCCAAATGCAGACGTAACCCGACGCCAGGCCAAACATTTCGACAGTCGGGGGCTGGGATGGGGGCTTCAATTGCAATTACCTTGGAAGCAGCGGCGGGACCCAGAGCGGCAAGGAAAAAAACCAAAAGCCAAAACACGCAACAGTGCCAGCTTGGTAAGACTCAAGACGTGCCAAACGTGCAACGCCTAACGGTTAAACGGATCGAACCTAGAGACCAACCGCATCCAACCAAACTTTTTTCCACCGGAGCAAACAAAAGACTTAGGCAAAAAACTTGCTCGGCACGCGCCAAACATTTGGTGTGGCCCCAAGGAACGGGGAGCCGGGGAAGATTGGAGCTGGTTGCATTGGGGGTGTCGAACGTTTCTGTTGGATCAGCTGACTAATCTGGGGGAGTTGAGCTAGGTCGGAATGGTTTTACACAGTGAAAAAAAGTTATACCACACATATAACAAAAAATTAAAATAATAAGATAACAAAACGATAATTATTTATACTAATTACAATACTTAAAAAATAATAATAATATCACAATTTATATTTTAAAATAGAAATATCTGACTCTTTTAAGAGAAATCTTTGTTTAAATAAGATTTTTCAACAAAACAAACTATCTTTTATGTTCAATATCCAGGAAATTTGATCGAAACCATTTTAATTCAACCATTTTTAGCATCCACAATCCACAGCCGGCGGGCTCGAACACGTTGGCCCGAAGATCCCGGCTTAAACTCGGCATGGTGGCTAGCTCAGCTCAGTAGCCCTAGCTTTCGGCCAGTCGAGCTGCGAAGCTCAAGCCAGACGGTTGCCAATCGCAGTTTTTTCCCATGCGCATGCGTGCCCGCCCCGGCGATCGAGTGCCTCGAGATACCTGCGCCGCCCAGAGTGACACCTGCGCCATTAGTGCCTCAAACTCTCCACCCTTTCCTGCCTTTCCTGCCAACAGACCGATCCCAAGAATACCATCGAATAAATTCAAATGCCAAGAGTCCGACACGTAACCGCCGAGTAGTGTGACGAAAGCGGGAGAGAGCAAAGATAGTGGTGACGACGTAACCGTTACGCTTAAGTGCAGCCGAACACCACAGTTGCATTTGCCAATTTGCCCCATTTTGTGTGTCCGACTGAGCGTGAGTCAGAGTGAGTGCCGGAGTGAGTGTCGCGTTGAGTGCCGAAGTGAGGTGTGAATATTCGCGATGCGACCCACCGTCAGCGGCAGTGGCCGCCTTCTAATGGCCCTCTTGCTGCACTGCCTCGTGACTTTGGAGGTTTGCGGAAGAGCAGGCGCCTTTACACTGCTCTCGCCTTTCAGCTACACGTCCTTGAGCTTCAAGAACCTTCTCAATTCGGTGCTGCTATCGAGCAACGCCAACCTGGCCGGTGTGGGGCGCAATCTCAAGTCCGACGTCCTCGAAGATGCCTCCCTCATCACGGTGAGTTCTTTGATGGCGTAGCTGCGATCTCGTGGGATCTTATATGGCTTATTCAGTAAAATTTTAGAGGCCCACCAGCCATAATTTGTACCTGGGGTTCTTCGGTCTTCAACCTTCATCTTCAACTTGCTTTTCCTGCCGGTTTTCGTTTTGTTATTGTTACCTTTATCTTGAAGCTTTTCTTCGGGTCATAATCGCGTTGTGTTCCGTTCTGTTATTTATTCTAGCTTGACACTATTTTTTATGTTAGAAAAATTGACGCTTTTCACTACCCAGCGTGAAAAGAAAGTTCCCGTTCTCGGGGTTCAATGACTCGTAGAATTCACGTGCCGCCCGAGAACTGTTAAGAGCTTTATTTGACTTTCCAGGGGGCACCTGGTAATGGTAATGGTCACCTGGCGTGATCAACTGCAGTTGCAGCGCCTTCCCTTTGTTGGTTAGAGGGTAAGTGTGAGCGTTGGAGTGGGGGAAATTGTCGTAACTCGTGTAAATTTCGTAGCCTTTTTATGGCGTTAATCATGTCTAACTTTAGTGAGTGAAATAACCAGCCAAGGAGAGTACGTAACTGACGGATTTATTTCTAGAGTTGTGGCCAATTAAAAGGTTTACGAGCTTGCATTCCAAGTGTGAAATAATACTGAAAGCGGATTGTCATAATGGCACGAGAACTTTCATTAATAGATTAAACTCCAGTGATTTCCAGTTTGGAGAAATCGATCCAAATCGGTCAGTTATTTGTTTATAATTTTCAAGCCCAAGTACAAAAGACAATAGGCAGTCGTAGCCTTCGACGAAAATGTATCGAACACGAAATGAGCATTTTATGGCTGACACAGAAAATAAAGTTCGTTGAATGCGATCGCTTTTAGAATTGATGGGCGATCTGACCTTGAGCCCATTTGAGCATTTACAACATTTTACACACCACGTGCTCAGCAATTAGATCAGCATTTTCCTTTGGCACCCACTGCGTAGGTTCACATAATTGTTACAGGTTTTTCTGGGGGTTTCCCAATGCCCGAAAAGCCAGACCAAGGCCAGAAAATTTGCATTAGTGGCTGCCGCAGAAGTCATTCGAGAGGTTCACACGATTTTGCCAGACAAATATCACACAGATCAAACAAAGCCAAAGATTACCCAATCGTTTTCGGGGTGGGGTCAACAAACAGATGGGCGAAAATGAACAAAGCCAATAAGACACCAAGCTAGAGAGTCGTGGTAGAAAAGAAACGATTATTAGCAAGTGTCCGGCGTGCAGGTTTATACATTTAGCGGTAATGTATGTGCATAGCTGCGATAACGTAACTTTATTTATGCGATTTACGTGCAGACCCAGAAACTAATAAAGGGAAGCAGAAACACAGCATTTTGTCAACGAGCCGCCGCAGCCGCCGCCGCTGCCGTATTTTTTGGCTGGATCTTATGCAAAGTCATGGCTCGGCTTTTGAACGCGTGTCTGCCATGTAACTAGAGTCGAATCGGAATAAAGCACCAAGCCTCGTCGTCGTCACAATTTCTGCACGTTGCCAAATTGCATAATCGCGGACCTGGGAGATGGCTATATATATATATATCTATTTTTATATGGATAAATATCAGCGAGGGAACACCTTCTACGGCAAACAATAACAAATTGAAATTGTCAACGCCACACAATAATCAACATGCAATTAGGCTAACCCGTCCACGTCCGTGCCGCTTGACTGACTTTGAAATATGGGTTAGCAGTTTCCCTGCTCCCTGGCACTCAACTACCATCCAACTCCCACCTCCATGTCCACCTTCTCTCCCGGCCAGCTAAACGAATTGTCAGCGAAGAAAGCCCGCAGGCATTGCCTGCCAATAATCAGGAAATAGTTCGACATTTGGCTCGGCTCTGGTCTTTTTTCTTCTCCTTTTTTCTCTGCATAAAAAGGTTTCATTTTTGCCTTAATTTGAATTTAAATATTTCCGCATTGTCTTTTCTTTCGGGCCCAAAGTGCCAAAGATTGGCTAATGCATGTCGTTTTTGGCAACTGCACCTTAACAAATTTCACTGGATTTACCTCATTTTAAAAGCTCTGTTTTCTTTTGTTTAGAAGAAGCACCCATCCATTCATATCATTCGTTTTAATTTACATAATTTGAAGTCATTGCTCCACTTGTTCCGCATCTTGAGAGTAGAGTTCAAATGTGATTAACCTCTAAGATTTTGATGTCATTAAAACGATGTCAGTCAGCGGAGCAGAGTGGCACAGAAAATGCAGCAGAAGACCTGTGTCGGCAAAGATGACGATGGTGTGGTGTGGTGAAGGGGGAAAAAAACTGGTTGGGGTCGGCCCCGATGACATCGAGACGTTTCGACCGGCAATCTTCATAATGAGTGTGATAAAAGTCGAAGTCAATATCAAGGTCAGTTACAAAATGAGCGATTGGGGGCTTCAAGTGGCTCCAAGATCCATCCATCTGATTGGATCCAAAAGTGGCTGGTGGCTCCTCAAATAATTAAAGCCGCTGACAAGCTCACCTCAAGTTCGACCAGCAAAAGTGTTTTATGCAAATGAATCAAAGGCACGCCACAAACCCACTACAACATCGCCCAAACGTTGACACTAAAAATTTGCATTGAGTTTCAGAGGAATCAAAAATAAAATCAGGCAAACGAAAACATGGAAGACCATGTCATACTGCCATACAGTGTACTTTAAATAAAGAAGATAAAATTGATTAAATATTGTATTGAAAAGCTCAATAAACATAAGTAAATGTCTTTATTTTGTTTAGCCTTCACTGTTTTTTAAGTCAAAAATGCCAGTAATGACCAGAAATGCGGATTTAACGTTTTAAAATTTAACTTTGTTACAAGGAAGAGTGTTAATAAATTCCTATCTTTAAACACTTCAACTTTCTAAACTCTAACAAAAACGTCTTTTATTTTAAACTCTGTTAATGGGTGTTCACTGTAATAAATAAATACACAACTCTGTCAATTAGCATGGACACAAACCGGAGGCAAGCAAACACCAAAATTAGTGGGTCATGATGGGCATTATGATAATCGAGTCTCAAGACGAAGTTGTAGGTGCTAATGAGGTTTTTGCGGGTTTTGGCCTAACGAACGAAAATGTTCAGTTAGTGAAACAGTAAAAATATAGAAAACAAACAATCAAAAATGTACAAAAAATGGCACCGCACCGCTCAGAGGACAGCCACAATTCATTTTGACGTTGGCCCAGGTCGAAATCTGTGCAGGTGAACTGCACGTTTACTTTCCTGCTGTTCAGCCTTTTATTTTTATTTTGATTTTTTTGCCACTCTTATTTATTTAATTATAGTTTTTCCAGCAATTTGTGCGCAATGTGTGCCTGGCCAGCCATTTGTTCGATTTATTTACTGTGGCTGTGCATTGTATTTAAATTGGCGTTAAAACAAACATTTCAATATTTGTGCAATGCTTTGTTTGAATTTACTTTTGTCTTGCTGTGTTGTTTTGTCAGTTTGCTCGCCAAATGAGTTCATTCAGGTTCTGTAAATGGTGGCAAATCAATTTAATCAAATCAACGCAATTATGATGAACACTTAACTGAGTTTCGTTGGTGAAACATTGCAAATACCATATTGTTTTTATATAATTTATTGAGTTTTTTGCAGCGCATTAGCTGAGTTATTGTTTCTTGTCCCCGAGATAAGCATTGCTAAATTTTTATTACTGACCATTTGTCGGCGCGGTGGCATTTCGAAACTTTCCGAGATTGGCCAACCACGTACGGGCGGAAAAATCCCGCGGCC
Organism: Drosophila vallismaia; assembly: GCA_035047325.1. Classification (NCBI taxonomy): domain Eukaryota; kingdom Metazoa; phylum Arthropoda; class Insecta; order Diptera; family Drosophilidae; genus Drosophila; species Drosophila vallismaia. The sequence goes on along the minus strand of JAWNPU010000090.1, from coordinate 7,739,164 downwards.
AGCCTAGCAGCACTTTGTTGCATTTATTTTGAGCATCTTTGCAACGCCTGTGCGGCTCTGCTCCTAGCAAATATTGGCCAGCTGTGTTGCAAAGTGTGTCATGCCAAGAAAAATAAAAACTTCCCCGAGTATCATCGTTTCAGCCCCAGCTTAGGCAGCTGTTGCAATTTTTTTTGGGGACGGGCCAAGACGCTTTATGCGGCTTCTTCGCACCTCTTTCGTGCGTGTCGCTCATTCATTCTTTTTTGGGCAGACCGAAAACAAAAGGATTACGCAAGAGTAGAGCCAAGGAAATTGCCAAAAACAAAATAAAAATTAAAATAAAAATAAAAATAAAAATAAAGCAAATTTATGCTTAAACATTTGGCCAAATCGGCCGAAAACAAAACAAGAAAGAAACAGAGCAGGAAAAAACATTTCGTTGGCTTACTTTGCGTACCACTTCCTCGTGTTGTCCAACCAGCCGGCAAGTCAGTTGGCCAATTGCAGTGTTTGTATTGTTTTCTGGCCATTCGCTGCCAAGGTTAATTAAAATGCCAGGCAGCTCTCTGGGAGAGACTCTTTCTGTAGTTTACTCACTCGTCCGCCCGGTCGTTAGCCAGATTTTTCAATTTTTTTCGGTTTGTTTGTTTGTCCGTTTGTAAATTTGAGTAATCGCGTGTTTATAACTTAATTTTAGCAATTGTGTTACGAGTATTTTTCCTTTGGCCACCCACTACCACGCCATCAAGCGGCTTACATAACTCCAAACTTATCAAAAGTATCACGGATTTTTGAAAAACCTATAAATCCAATCGCCAGCAGGAAGAAAAGTATGCTGTCATACAGTGCGTATGCTTGATACGTGACTGGGTTCGGCTATGGGACGGGACTTATTGAGGTAGCCGCGTGGACTTTACTTACCAATAAAGCATTCCCAATGATCATCCTCATGTTACGTCGTTGTCAGATATTTTGGAATTCAGCGGTGTCAATAAAGAAATTCTATAAGGTTCTATGTCGCACTTGACACTAAAAATAGTTGCATGGCCAAAATTCACGGGTAATTCCTCCGAGATAGTTTTCAGAGAGAATATATTTAGGTACTTGAACTATTCAGTGGCACAAGCAGTTTATCCAGCTGTTCTAGACCGCAACAGCTTGGCTGGAAACTTTATTAACTTGTTGATGCCACAAATTAAAATTCATTAGTTCCAAATGACTGTGGTTATGGCCAGACGAATGCCTTCTTGATGAGGCATTCCCGGAGCTTTTCCACCTGAACTATGCAAATTAACAGGGGCTTGGGGGGGCTAAACGGGATGGCTAAAACGAAGAGGAAACAAAAAACAAGAGCTTGAGGCAACTCAATTTCACACTCCCATGATTTGCACTTCTAACACCTTTCTATCTATCTTGCTGCCTTTTCTGATTTCATTCTTTTTTGTGCGTTCCCTCAGCCCAAATTAATACGCAAATATGGATATCCATCGGAGACCCACACGGTGGTAACCAAGGATGGCTATATCTTGGAAATGCACCGCATTCCAAAGAGGGGCGCCCAGCCAGTTCTGCTGATGCACGGCATCCTGGATACGTCGGCCACCTGGGTGCTAATGGGTCCCAAGTCCGGATTGGGTATGTGAATCGAGACAAGTATTTTTTCCAAATTCTAAACTTATTTAAATCCTGCAGGATACATGCTCTCCGACCTAGGGTACGATGTGTGGATGGGCAATTCCAGGGGCAACCGCTACTCAAAGAACCACACCAGCCTGAACAGTGACTACCAGGAATTCTGGGACTTCACCTTCCACGAAATGGGCAAATACGACCTGCCGGCCAACATCGACTACATCCTGAGCAAGACAGGCTACGAGCAGCTCCACTACATCGGTCACTCGCAGGGCACGGCAATCTTCTGGGTCCTGTGCTCCGAGCAGCCCGCCTACACCCAGAAGATCACCTCTATGCACGCCCTAGCCCCCATCGCCTACATCCACGACATGAAGAGCCCCCTCTTCCGCACTCTGGTCCTATTCCTCGACTTCCTAACGGTTAGTGGTTGTTTCGGGACTTGTTTGGGGCACATACATTTTCCATTTTTACGTTTTCCATTTGCCTGGTCGTGTTTTCCACGTCGTTCTGATGCCGTTTTTGTTGCAGGCCGCCACACGAATGCTGCGCATTACGGAATTCATGCCCAACACAAAATTCCTAGTGGACCACAGCCAGGTTGTGTGCCACGACAACGCCATGACGCAGGACGTGTGCTCCAATATCCTGTTTTTGGTCGCCGGATACAACTCCGAACAGTTGAACAAAGTAAGCAAAAGCACTCAGCCAAAAAAGTGGGGCTTTTAAACTAATATTAAACATTATTTAAGCTTTGAGGTATACCAAATAGACGTTGAAAGTAAAATGGTGCAGTTTGTAAGTTAAATTTTTCTCTCTTTTCTTGTGAAAATACTTTAGTTTTATAGAACTTTTTTCACTGTTTTAGGGAATGCGAATTGGATTGTATTTCGGGTATGTTTGGGCCACGATTTTGCGTGACTCGCTGTGCAGAAATGCTTCGATTTGGATTCCAAATTCACGCCGACTGTCCCTTTCGATTGTCTTCATTAAGTTGGCACTTAATTAAGCTGCCTCGATTGTCGGCCGGGATAGTTTGTGTTTGAGTTTAGCCTCCGCCATGTCCCATTTTTGGGTGCGAGTTTTAGGACCACTTGTGTAACCAGGTGCAGATGGACCTCCAATTTCCAATAAATGTATGCCGCAAGCCAAATAAACACACGTTAATTCGGGCCAACAATTATCGATGGGTTGCCCAATTTCGACCACACACTATCTTAATCCCCTAGGCAGCCACGATGTTTGCATTAAATATGCTTAACGCCCTGGCAAAACTTTGGCCGATAATCGACCACAAGATAAACACCCGCAGATTCAAAATTATGGCCTACAAAGTGCGACCGGCTCAAATTACTTGAACAACATGCAAGTACAGTGTGGGCAGGGGGGTTTTGACCTGGTCTCTGGCATTGAATGCGTGTCATTGTCGATTGTGTCAATGGCCGGCAAGAGGGGTCGGTATCTTCTGGTTGTCCTCGCCAGCGTTGTTTGAAATTGGCATAATTAACTGGCAGGGCCAGGGATGCCAAAGCACCGACAACAAGCGACAATGCATGCAAATTAGGCGCGGTTCCCGCTCTGACCCGACACGACCCCACACCTATGCTCCAAGCCAATAGCTCTATTCCAATCCTTCCGACCCTCCGGTAATTTGAATGGATATTGCCATGCTGGGAACACGTAACATGGCTGGGGCATTGTTACATTGTGTTAGGAACAGGTGTAGCATACAGGTGTAGGTTTGCATACTGTGCACACGAAAAAAGTTCTACAGGTTTAAAAATTTAATAAAAGTTATTTTCAATACATCAAGATTAAATGAAGCACAGATATCTTTGAAATTAAAACTATTGGGCAGAAACCAATGTAAAATATATAACCTAATTATTTTTTAATAATTCAGAGATTTCGAGAGGAACTCGACTTTTGTGAGTGTGTCCAGCATTAAAATTCCAACATAAACATTCCCTTTGAAACCATTGTAATGTATTCTTTGATTTTCAACCTATCCTGCAGACTATGCTCCCTGTAATGCTGAGCCACACGCCCTCGGGCGCCTCCATCAAACAACTGGAACACTTCGGGCAGCTTATGAAGTCCGGACACTTCCGGAAGTTCGACCGCGGCTACCTACGCAACCAGCTGGAGTACAACAGGATGACTCCGCCGGACTACGACCTCTCCCGGGTGAAGGTTCCGGTGGCACTTTACTACTCAGTTAACGATCTGCTGGTGTCCACCACCGGAGTGGATCGACTGGCCAGGGAGCTGCCCAATGTGATCGATAAGTATTTGGTCCCGATGGAGCGCTTCAACCACCTGGACTTCCTGTGGGCCATCGACGTAAAGCCGCTGGTATACAACCGACTGGTGCGTAATGTGCGCCGGGTGGAGAACCATCGGGCCAAGTTGACTGCTAACCTGGCCAACTATCTGGCCATACAGCTCCAACGCCAGCAGCTACGCCAGCAGATGCAGCAGCAAATGATGGAGGGTCTTCCGCCCAATGTTCACCTACCCCACGGTCTGGGAATGGAAATGATTGCCACGGCCACTGCCGGTACTCCCCCGGCAACTACTCCTGCCACGCCCAGCACAACACCGATGCCCACGCCTTTGCCCACTTCCCTTACAACGGAAGATGCTCTCTTGGACAAAGATGATGATATTGGAACCACCACCACCAGCTCCACTGAATCGTCAGCGTGACTCTGACATTGTCTGGCGAAGTTCTTCCCGTTCAAATTTCATATGACTGTGATGACATTTTTAACAATTTACCGATCGCAGCATCGACAGGACATCCAGCACGTGGATTCTTTACGGTGCTCCCACTCAGGCACGCCCCGCCTAGAGGCGCAATCCATTCCCATGCATCCAAGAATCATTTTCACACAGATCACCAATTTTGTTGTTCGGAAGCAAGTTTCGGTCAACTCTTTAATCAGAATTGTTGAAATCACCTTCTGTGCTACTCTTAATTCTATAATTTATGTGTACAAATTTACGATTAATTTTAAATGTATTTCTATTTTTAATAAAAGATTTATTTTAAGAATATTAAGCAGTTTCCATTTCATTTTTTGATGAAATTTTTTATAATATGTACTACATGGCGTATACTTGATATTTTGGTATACTTCATATTGCGTATACGTAATATTACGTATACGTAATTTTTAAGATATGGGGATGCTAAAATTCATATTATTTCAAGAAATCCGCCAAAATAGACGAAGCAGGGGATAAACCGGAAATATAACTTAAAATTATTAACTTTTCTTAGGGGACCCTAAAAAGTATGCTATAGTTTTTTCCATTCGATTTTCACATTGCCTATTCGTATGCTTTAGTTTGGTTCGCCATTTTATATGCTATTATGGGTATAAATTTAATATTCTGCAAGTGTCTACCTGTGACTTTAAAGAAGGAACACTACGTTTTCATTCTCCTGTGGGAAATTTAAATGGCAGAAGGAGCTGGTAAAAGAGGTAAGATATTGGAGGAACAACGGAGGTCTGGCAGCAAACAGCACCAACGCTTAATTGCGACTTAAAACGCAACTCATTTCGACAGCCAGTGTGCAAAACTTTATCCTAGCCACAAGACCACAGGGGCACATCAAAAAAATTCGAAAGGTTTTAATAAATATAAATGAAAAACAGATAGTTCTTTGAAAGTATAGTAAATCTGAAGGAAACAAACATAACTTGATTATGTTTAAAAATTACGAAATCAGTTAATAAAATTTCTCCTGGTGATTTTAATCTAAGTGTAAAAGAAGACCCTGTATCCGGACTGGAGAAACCGTAGAGCCTGCGGACCGCAGTTGTGCACTTGCAGCGACAACTTTAAGCCGCATGCCCAATGAATTGCCTTCATTTGTCGTCGTTTGGCGGGCGACACAAGACGCGAATAGCGAAGAAAAACGCAGCCCGCCGAGTCTGCCCGTCTGTGTCTGTGTCCGTATCCGTGAGCAAACTTACCGAGCGCACTGTTGCTGAATAAACACCCAAACACAAACAGTGGGTGGCTGCCAGCTGGGGGGATTAAGACGAAAGGACAAGTCCTGCATAAAAGTCACAACTTCCAGGTGATATTACCTCTGGGCTCTGGGCTGGGCAGCCAGGCGAAGGGAAATGAAAAATGCAGCCCCTGCTGGTGACTGACTTGTTGGCGGCTAATTTCGAATTGCTTCCGCTTCATGTAGAAAATTGGAAGAAACAAAATTTAAAACAAAGACCATCGACCATCCCCACAATGAGCTAAATGGGTTTTGAGCAATTTTTTCAACACTATTTTAGCCACTTGGTCTGTGCACCTCCAATCGGCGAAAGGTATACCTTCCCGGTTTCGTTTCTTCGAGTACTATCCAATTATCGTATATCTATAGAGCGTAACCCCTAAAAACCTAAGTTATGGGCCGAGAAAAAGACATATGGGCGCATAGGCAAGCTTTGAAACGATTTTAAAAAGTTTACACTTCGATTTAATTGAAATCTTTGATTATTGTGGAAAGCAAATGAAGTGTTGGTTCTAAAATGGTATCTCGGTAGGAAATCAGATACAAAATGGTAAAAATATCCTTAAAAAACTTAATCAAAAGGATGAGAAAATGAGTTTTTGACAAATGTGAAATTTAGAAAACCTCAAAATTTCGATTTTTAGAACAGTTTTATTTGAATTTCTCAGCTAATTCGCAACCGATTTTTAAACGAAATAGCATTTCTGAATCAGGGCTTCAGTTTTTATAAATCGGCATCCAAAGATCCAAGAAATGAAACAAAAAAAATTTTGTCGATTTTTGAAAAAAATCATGATGGTACCCCTTTCAAAATTTTTAAAAATTGACTTTTTTTTTTTTTGGTTAGTTTCTTGGATTTTTTGATGCAGATCAAAGCAGACTGAAGCACTGATTTATAAATGGTATTTCGTTTTGAAATCGGTTGCGAATTAGCTCAGAGATTCGAATAAATTGATCTAAAAATTGAAATTTACGATTTTCAATACACGGGAAGATTAATTTATTAAGCTTACTGCATTTTTCTACAGTATGTCGATCGATTAACCTTATATTAAGAAACTATATAAAACTAATTGGTCCTGTTAAAGCTGAGATTCAAAAATTGTGATAAAGTGCACAGGGTGCGCATACTACCTTGATCAAAAAGTTCCCGGAATTTATTCAGAAAATTAAAAATACAAGATTATACATCAAAATCGATATTATCCCCTTCAAAGTACTCCCCATCGACTGCAACGCACTTATGCCAGCGCTGATCCAATCCTTGAAACATTTTTCATATTCAATTTGCGGTATGGCCATCAAAGCCATCTTCGATTTTTCCATGATTTCATCCCGGGTGCTGAAACGTGTTCCACGGAGCGGTATCTTGAGTCGACCGAATAGGAAAAATTCGCAGGGAGCCAAGTCAGGAGAATTCGGTGGTTGTTGAATGGTATTCGTTCCGTTTTTAGCCAAATGTTCACGGATAATGATGGCATTGTGCGACGGTGCGTTATCGTGGTGCACAATCGTAGATGTACTCAATACGGCGTCACTTTTACAAATGTCACACTATCAAGCTGAAAATTTTATAGAATGTCAATGAGGGTTGTGCCAACCTAAAAAAAAAAAAAAACTAAAATCGGGTGACTGAAAGCGCCACACGTGAACTTTTTGCGAACCGGGAACTTTTTGATCAAGGTAGTGATTTGACTTTTAGCTGTTTAAGGATTCCTCCCGTACACTTGCGATGAAAAAACTTGACTATCCTCGTTCTAGAAAGCTTTCAACCAGGGCTTACATCTTTAAAGTTTCATATTATCCTTGTCCGTGTATCCTTGCTGGCAATGACAAACAAAAACAACAACATTAGCGACAGAGAAGGATAACAAACATGCAACCGCAGTTGCAGGAGCACAACTGACACAAATTCAACTTTAATTTAAGTTTCCCCAGAGGATGCGCTTGGTGGGAAAGAGAAAAGAAGCGTGGGGGCTGCCTTGCACATTTTACCGCTAAGCTATGGGAGCCCACATGTTTACACATTGCTTCTAACTAACTTTGACAGAAAGCTCCCCGGCCCTCTATCACCGTCTCCCTCGCCCCCAGCTGTTTCTCCGCCAACTGTCATTTTTTGCTGTTGCTCTCGTTCACCTACTGCGTTTGCTCTTCATTTGCCTTTATAGTATTTGTAGGAGCCACTGATTTGCTAGAGCCCCGCCCCTTTCGCCTTTCTCCATTTCTCCCTTTCTCTGGCTGCTTGCCTGTTTCTTTTTCTTGTGTAAACAAGACATTAAGTACAACAAAATAATTAAAGTCAATTAGTGGCTCTTGCCTATGAAGCAAGCTCTGTCTATCCATCTCGTTCTAGCTCTATCTCGCTTTCTCCTGCTTTCCCTCAAAGCTTTTAGTCGCTTGCCTTTCGCCCAAGTTGTTGTTGTTGATTTAGTTTTGGCTTATAATGAAATTGTGGATCTTCTTCAGTGGCTGTCATTAGTGTCGTAGAAAGGACACCATGTGTACGAGTATTCTACTCCGCCAAAGGCTGAAGGACCTTTAATTTTGTATACCAAAAACAGGCAACTATTCCTTCGACATTCCTTAAAAAACATAAAGGATAGATGAAAATTAATATAAAGTTTTAAGTTTCAATGTTGAATAAAAGGCTTTTGTGACTTAATTGCATATTTTTATAAAAAAAAACACAATAGTCGTCAATTAACTGAAGCCTTTAAATCATGGATTAATATTTTCGCCTTTTCGCCAGTCACGAAATCCTGATATACATGAAAACATACAAATTAATTCATAATACATAGTATATAATTGAATTTTCAGAAAAGTTTTAAGACAATACAGCAATAATATTTTTTTGACGTATTTTTCATTTGAAATTAAAACAATTATATTTTTTTAATACAATTACAATGCAATTTTCGAGTTGCTTACTTCTATTGTTTCGTTTTTGTTACAATGGCGGTATAAATCCTCGACTGCAATTGAAATTAAAAAATAATGAAAGAGTTGCAAGAGTTGCAAGTTGAAGCCTGGCCTGAAGGGCTATTCAAAAACAGGACGAAGGCAGGAGGCCCCAAAAGTGACTTTCAGTCGTGGATCAAAGTTTCCTGAAATTGATTCCCAGGCAAAACGCAAAAAAAAAACAATGTTTGAATTTGCAATTCACATGCATACATACATTTTGCGCCCCACACCAAATAGATTGATTTTGGCCTGGACCAGGTCTTTGAGAATTTGCATTTCCATTTGAAGTAATTTAGAAATAAACATTAGCATCGGAAGCCAATGAAGCGGCCGTAATCGTTAAGCAATAAAGTGCCACGCCCCTTGGACAAATTGCCACGGGCGACACTTCAAAGTCCGGGGAAGACGAGAAGGAAAATTACATTTGTACGAAACGAATTTGCATGCGAAATGTTTTCCTAATGATTTTCCGAAGCATTAAAGTCCGATCCGAGTTTGATGATGGCAGTCGTTCCCCTATATTGGAGTGCCAGCTTATTTCACTTGGTATTTAAATTACATTTCCTTCCTTGGTCGCTCACAACTTTGATTTTAGGCGGCCAGCACTTTAATAATAATCATTTCAAGTTATTTCCCAGCCAGCCTGCTAATGACTTCTCCTTCGGAGGGCTTATTCTGCCCACAGGGCGTATGATTAATACTTTGTTTACACTTGAAGTAGCCGTAGCCGTCGCCGCCGACGAAAATTGAATCCCCCGATTCATCACCTTCCCTCGCAGCAGCGTACACAGTTTCAAAATTTTGCATAAATATTTTAGGAAAGTGGCAGGAAAGGAGAGCCAGCCAGTCAGCTCCATCATCAATTTAACAAACTAATTTGCTTGCCAAAAAGTCTTCCTTGAGAGCATTTTATAAGTCATATTTACGCTGGCCGGCTGCCAAGTGGCCTTTGTGTCCGTCTTCCTGACGGCAGGAGCTCAATTTAAGTGAGTGCCAGGAGCCTTCGACGTCCCGGCCCTAATGATGTTATTGAAGTTGACTCAAGGTGTTTTGTCGGGCCTTCGCCGAACGTCAGGACTTGAAGGCGCAACAAAAACCAATCATTAGATAAATCATATTGCCATCTACACGCCCACCCCAAACGGGGACCAAAGACCGTTTACTGATTTGGCCACTGAATATTTTTCGCTGAACTCGACATAAAGAGAAATGTGTGACCCCCAGTTTGATATCTGTATCGACACCACAAACGATACTAACCAAAAGCATAGTAAAGCACAGAAAACTGTCATTTATGTTCAGCAAGCTCTACTGTAGTTCAATAGTTCAGAGTCCATTGTTATTACTCTGGTAGTTGGGAGATGTTATGGCCCATATAGCCATTGGTGGTGGCAAGTTGCTTACATCTTTTTGGCCACGTCCAGAAGACATTTTCTGTCGAGTTGACACAAAACTTCTTCCGATGGTCAACCATATTTATGTTGTTGCTCAAGTTGGACGCTAAACGATAGTTTTGTGTTCGCTTTTCTGGTTCGATAAGAACTAATTATGAAAGTTCGTCTTTGCAATTTGTAAAATGATATGTTGGGGGAATCAATTTGCGGTCTTTCGAACGTCGGGGAGAGTCATTCATTCGTTTAATAGAAACTGTGACCGGAAAAATAAGCGTTATCAAGGAAGTTCATTGAAATTTCAAATGAAATTGGTCAGAAAAAAGAAACATTGAATAAAATAATGCTAGCTCTGGAATTCCGCCGGCATTCCGCTGACTCATACTCAAGGGTAAAAATAAACGATGAAACTCACAACAAACTGGGCTAAAACCAGAGACGCTCTTGGCTTTTATGGTAAATGTCAAACACTCACAGTAATAGGTACAGAAAGTAAGGTGAACACTCCAACAGATATGTGTTTTATTATGTTAATAAAGATAATTTCAAATTCAGATTTTGAGTTGACCGGAAACAGACCAGAGGATTAAGTCCGCTTTTTACAATAAATTAATAGTTTGATACGAAAACTGGATTATTGCACAGTTTAGACTCTAAAAAGCGAGCATGTTGAGATTTAAATGTTTATATTTATAAATCATAGTAGTTTTGTTGCTGTTGCATACAATTTCTCAAAACTTGAAGCGTAAATCAGTTTTATTTATTATTTTTATTCGGAAGCAATATTCTTTCTTGTAATTCCACGTTAAGTGGAAACGTTTTGAGGTAAAATGCGTCTATATTTACTTTCTACATACCGATCTCAAGTTACTTCAAAAATAGTCGGAAACATAAAACTAACAAAAGCGAAAATAATCGCGTTCAAACATTCCGTAAGACTCGAATTTATATTGATTTTTTTGCAGCGATCATTCAACCGACAATTAGCCATGCCCATGAAGTCTCTGAAAGAGTCCAAAAGTGGTTCTGATTGATTCAGTTTTGTTTAATTTAAATAGCCAAATGAGAGACCGTACCGTAGCAAGTTGGATAACCGCGAATTATGAGAGGCCGTCGAGTTGTAACCAACTAATTGCCATTCCAGAAAGCCGGTTTGCAACTTCGGGCCAAACTGAAGCGAGCCACGGCATCGAAAAGCAAAATCAATATCAGAGGTGAGCAGAGGTGAGTGCGTTGAAAGTGAAATTGAACTGGAGATGGCGATGACGATGAAGATGGGGAAGTGCCATTTAAAATATGTTTCTGGGCCAAGTGCGCATCGCCTTGTATTCACCTGTACGCCGCTTCGGCCCACCTCTTAATAGTACTTAAAAAATGCCTGTTCCAAGCCTGAGGAGCAGAGCTGTGCAGCTGCGCCTGCAGCTGAGCCACCAGTAACCCATTCGGAAACCCAAGCCCAAAAAAACCCAAGCCGGGAACAGTTTTCAAACGCCTTAAAAGCTCGAGTCGGAGCTGCAAACGGTTTAGTTCCTCGCCGCAAACAAAACTAGTCACAACAGCGTGGAGCGGAAGCCATCAGTCGCGAGTGAACCAGTTAACAATCCCACAGATACTGGCTAAGGTAGTGAAACACCAAAAAAAATTATACGCTTAAGAGCTGTATCCAAAAATTGTTTTAAGACAATGGCACATCCAAGAGATACTAACCGATGTGACACAACAAATTTTTATTATTAAAAGTGCAAGTGGTTTCCGGTTCCTCAGCTAGTTAAAATTTTTTAACAAAGAAACAATTGTGTAAATCTGAAAAACATTGTTAAGAAGAATCTTCTACATTTTGGATAATTGGTCCATTCTTGTTTTATAATAATTGGTGGAAAAAGAGAGGATACTCAAAATGATCTTTAGATGATGATCTATATTAAAATAATAAGAATCAGCTCTTTAAAAAATTCTAACCTGGAAAGATTTTGTGTTACCACATAGTTTCTTCTTCGAAATTGACTTCTAATATATTTATAATCTTTTTTATCTTTAAACTTAGTTTTCTTTGCAGTAATAGAGAGCCAGAAATATTCATATAGAGAGCACCAGCTGCCCAGAAAGCTTTTCGAGACAGGAGCAAGTTTTTCTGAGGGGCCCAAGTGAACGCAGCTTTCGGTGAGTTGAAACCACACTCGATCGATTCATTGCCACCGAGCCACTGAACCGCCTCGCATTCCGCGAATACTCGCCCAAAAAAAAGAAATAAAGCAGCACCGAAAATGCTTCGAACCATCACCATACTACTACTGATTGCGGTGGCCATCAATGCAAAGGCCATAAGTGTACCACAACGTTACAAGACCGATGTCTCGCCCGAACCTGTCGGTAATGATGGAACAACCGAGGCGGCAACGGCGGAGGAGGAATCAACGTTCATGCCGGAGGCGATAGGAACTGTAACCGTGGGCGTGGAATCGGATGACATTCTGATGACCAGTCCCGAGGGTGAGGCCTTCACCACAGGTTTTCCCCAAGGCACCACGGAGGAACCGCTTCCGGAGTCGGTGCTCAAGCAGCTGGAGATGGAGCGGTTCAAGGATGCCAATGTGAATGAAACCACAGAGGATCCCGACGCAGAGGCGGAAACTGAGGCTACAAAACCAACACCCACCACTGAAGCACCCAAGCCATCAAAAGTCACAGACAAGCGTTTCAAGTTCGGCGCCGCCACAATACCATCCTTCTTTACAACCACCACAGTGGGCACTACCAAAAAACCGATAGAGACCACCACCACCAATCCCAATGCTGAAGAAACGACACATGTTCCGGAGGACCAGACCATTAGAAACTACTTTGAGCGCAAGGAAGTGCCACTGATCGAAGAAGATCTGCAAATGGCTGAGAATCGCATGCCTACGACAACGGAAGCTCCGGAGGAGACCACTGTCCTTCTCAAGGAGCTGTCCCTGGTTATGACAACTTTGGTAAATCTAGTAGATGAAACCACATCTCCCGGAGAGGAAAATAATGAAGATAATGAGCCGCCCGCGGTGACTACGCTGATGCCGCTCTTCCGACATGCTTCTAAGGCCACCACCGAACAGCCGGAAATCAATGAAGAAAAGGCCACCACAGTTACATCCGTGGAGGAGACTACAGGTGAATTAAAAGGAAACTTTCTCCAAGATTAGCATTATTAATAATAAGTACGTATTTATTTCAGAGTTACAAGTTTCTGCCCAACCTCAAGAAACCACAACAGAGCCTGCGGAGACCACAAGCTCCATTGCAATCACTGAGCCCGTCCTACTGACCACTAAGGTAGAGCCACAACTAAATGCCCAGCCGGAGGTCACAACCAATGCTCCGGAGACGACAACCACAACCGCGGCAACAACCGAGGCAACAACGACGACAACAACAGAAACCACAACAGAAACCACAACTGAAACCACAACCACCGTGGCACCCACAACAACCACCACAACCACTTTGGCACCCACTACAACCCCCACAACCACTGGGGCACCCACAACAATAGCCACAACCACCGTGGCACTCACAACAATAGCCACCACCACAACTCCACGTCCGATTCCAACGCGAGCTCCAAGAGTGGAGAGAATCTTCAATCCGGACGGAGTGGAGGTGCTCTACGGCTACTCGTCGGTGGTCCGGACAAACCGCTCTTGATGAGCAGTGCCACCGAGAATGCGACCTTGTCAAGGTCGGACAGCTTGCCATAACGCGGAGACACAATGCGGAGACATTGAGCGATTGATGCTCAGTTCGATTTAGGAAATTTTCAATTCTAAACGAGTTATAAGCAAAAATATTTAAATAACATTCGTCGAGCCCAAGCACAGTGTGATAAACTAAGGAAAACGTAACATTCAACATACAAGACACCACAATAATATTGTGCAAAATTATGAGCAGTCTGCCAAATGACAATAATACGAAAAGAAATGCTGGAGGTAAACGATTTTATAAATTATAAATAAAACATGAACACCCATGTTCCGTTTTGTGTTTGTTTTGACGGTTTCGAAAAACGTTAGTGGGTCTTCCAAATATTACACAATATTGGACCAGTGAATACCGAGCGATATGATTGGATATGTTTAGGGTATTCTAGGGCATTACTAGTTTCATACCCTTTCAAAGCGTATTCACCTCTTGTATGCCCAATCCATTGAATATGATTCATTTGGCTGATCATTAAAGCAGCGCACCCAAGAAATCAAGAAATCCACAAACACAGACATTCAGCAACCCACCAACTTATCGCTGCCCACTTGTGATCAAATAAATAAATGAAAACCGGCAAGAGTTGTCGTCATACATTTTTGGGCTTTTATGTTCCGGCATGGATCCAGCCGGACAACTGGACAACCGGACAGACGGACACGTGGATAGACAGGCTGGCTAGTCCGGTTGGGCCTTATCCAGTGGTTCGGATCCGATCGGGTCGCCTGGCAGATTATTCATTCATTCACCGATTTGGCAAAACTTTCAGGGGACCCAGGGCTTTTTGAATTTGGCAATGGGTAACCCGTTCGCTTTACTCTACTCTCGCTGGAATTTGAAAGCGTTCGGGCCATAAAACAAACACATAGCGATAATTTCCATTTGAACTTGAGACTGGAGCAGGCGCTAAACTGCATGTTAAACGCAATTCGAATGAATGCGGATTGAAGGTTTCGGCATTGGCTATATGGGGTTTTTTTTTGGACTGGTCGGTTTTTCTTTATTTATCTAACTGACTAATTGGGCTCTGCGCCCTGCGATGGACAAAGATAGAGTTAGTCACTTAAAAAGTTTACAAAATCCAGGCCTTTTTTTAAATAATCCATCAATTTGTTGAAATGGCTTATCCCTTTGGAAAAACTCGGCTTTGAGCCAAAAGTTGAGTTTAAGCCAAGTTTCGTTTCAATCTATGGAAGCTTTTATTAATCAAAACCATTTGCTCGTTTATAGTGGCAGCCAAAAACTATGCATTTAATCCAATACTTTTTTAATATTTTAAGTTTAAAAACAATTCCCTTTTATTTTATGCTTTCAGTAAGAAGAGGAAAATAAATCATTTATCAGTAATGTTATTGGGTCGTAAGATGAATCAAAAGCCTTTTTTTTTTAAACAAGTTTTGTATAAAAAATAAAATAAGAACAGATAAATTAGAATATAACTGTACTCCAAATAATTAAAAATTCACATTCTGTTTTTTTGTAGTCCCAAAATCCAGAAAAAAACGTAAACAAATAAGAAAACGAGTCCAGAGTGAATCCCGGCATTAACTTCAGATTTGGCTATAAAAGAAATCGAAATCATTTAGATTTCACAAAAAACTGCAACAATGAAGTCGTTTGCCCTGTGTGCTATCCTGATCTTTGCTTTATTGGCTGTCCTGATCACTCCTGGACAGTGTCACGGAGGACGAGGACACGGTGGATTCGGAGGCCGCGGAGGCTATGGAGGACCTGGCGGCTATGGAGGACCTGGCGGCTATGGAGGACGTGGCGGCTATGGAGGACCTGGCGGCTATGGAGGACCTGGCGGCTATGGAAGTCCTGGAGGCTATGGTGGCAACGCCCAGGCTCAGGCCAGCGCCAACGCCCAAGCCAGCGGTTACGGAATATAACGAAAATAAAATTCGTATTCTTTACCATATTCCAAAAATCCAAACCTATTGAGTCCCACAATCATTTTTCAATAAAATAAACTTAAAAATCAAAATAAGTCTTTTAATTAGCCGAAATTACTTACAACTCTGTAGTCAACGGCCTCTATTATTTATTCTTATTTTTAAGCTTCACCAATTGAAGTTTAGAAAAAAAAACATTAAAATTAAGAGGAAATACTTATTTAAATGAAATAAACAATCTTTACTGAAAACAATTCTGCACTTAAGCGAAATACCTAAAAACATTTTCAGATCTATTCCTCAAAATCTGCATCTTTTTGGTACTGATTTTATTTATTTATTTGCTCTTTTTCTCGTTACTCATTGAAAATGATTGAATTGGACAATATGAGACACAAAGATGGCTATATTTCGCCAATATCCATGCAATTTTGAATCGGAATATGTTTAAACTTTAAATTTTAAAGAAAACGAACTACATTTTAAACACACATATTTACGTTTAGATTTTCTGGTGGAAAATACCCTTGGGAGTGGCCTTCGCCCATAAAGATGACTATATCTTCGTCCCTACTATTTCTTTTTTAATATTAAAGTTGTATCCAATAGAACCGAACTTCGAAACAAAATCCCGTAAAAGTAAACCAATTTCATAGAGATTTCTGATGAGAAAACAAAATGCCAAATAGATTTTATTTTTGCCCACAAGTAGGCTTCATTTAATCGGGCTTCGATGTTGAAATTAACCCAAAACCCAACCAGTTTCCATTTGGTATAAAATATATACTATGGTATATGTATTAGCAAAAAAAAATATAAAACGTCACGCGTTTCTAATATATGTCTAATTAGTGTGCTAAACGGAACCCCCCGTATATATGCCATTTTAATGAGAAATAAACCTCATAAAAATTATACAAAATAAATAAATAACAATAAGGCTTAGCCACCTGGTGTGTGGATTTGTATAAAAGAGGCTGGCACACGATCAGAGCCATCGAAATCTCAACACGATGAAGTTCCTGGCTCTGTGCATGTTCCTGCTCTTCGCCCTGGTGGCGGTACAAGCTGCTCCTGGCGGCTTTGGACATGGCGGACGTGGTGGCGGTGGAGGCGGCGGCTTTGGACCTGGTGGTGGCTTTGGTGGCGGCGGCGGCGGCGGCGGCAGTGCCACCGCTAATGCCAACGCAAACGCCGCAGCCACTTCCAATGGCCGCGGAGGCCCAGCCTCGGCTACGGCAAATGCCAGTGCCAGTGCTGTTGCAGGAGGCGGTAACCGTGGACACCAAGGATAAACCATTTGCATTACCATTACCCATTACGGACTTTACAATGGAAACCCAAAAGGTTTAAAAAAAGTAGGCACGTCTTAGGACACGCCTCTTTTATTGAAATAAGACCCCAACAACATTGTTTAATAAAAAAAATATGATACGGAAATAACAGCTTTTTTTATATTCTCAAACGGGTTTCACTCTCTTAGTTTTGAATATTTTAAAAATCACGTCAGGTCATTGAATTTATCGAATATAATAATATTTAAAAAAAGGGGCCAAAGGGACATAACAAACTAGAGTCCATAGATACTTATAGATCAAATACTGTATTAATTTGTTAATTTATTTGCCTTTAGAAAACAAATATACCTTTCCATGTACCTATCCTTAACATAAAAAATACATAAATTCCCTAAAACGTCTTCAAAGAGAAAAACAACTGAATAATTAATTAAATAATCAGAATTTGCTTGTATTCCTTATCATTTTTGAATAATTTTAAAAAATCTGACGTCAATCGAAAAGTCTAAATGCTCCTAAAAAGCTGCTATATTAATCTCAATTGAACTGAACATCTGTCCGATTTCTACAGTAGCCACATTTTGGCAAAGAACTGGTTTTTTGGACAAATTTATGGCTTTGATTTGTTAAGATTATTTCCATTGTGTTTGCATAATTATTGTTTTGATTCAAATCATTTGATTAAGCAAATGTTCTTTTACAAATAATACAGAATGATAATAGAGAAGAAAAGAAAGTAGACCAAGCATTCAAACCAAGACCAAGATATTAGAAAAAAAACTAAATATTTATTCCTGAAATCTGGAAACAGTTTATGAATTAATTAAGAAAAAATAAACCTAAGTAAATAAGCCTCAAACCAAATTACACTAGATTAAAACTAGATGATATATAATTTAAAAAAAAACAATTTTTTTTTAATATAGTCTGGTATAAACTACTAAATTAAAAGACCCATTTAAAGGTGAAATTTAAACTGGGTCCATCAATTCGACTTTTCGAATGGGTGCATTAAGTAGTCTATCAAATATTTATAAATAAAATTAAACACGATCACGAACTGATAGCGTGTCAGAGAACAAGTTTTATTTTAGCAAATATAAAATGCAATTGACTTTGGATAACGATTGATAATACCAAACAAAGTGCAAGTTATCCAAATATTAAATATATCCTTTTTATATATCCTAGACAAAATTGCAGAATGAATTGTCATGCATCTTTAAAAATATATCAAAGACCCCCAGTTTTGTAGATTTGAAACAAGAGAGGACAGCTATAGTCGAGTTTCTTGACTATTTGATACCCGGTACTCCCTCACCCCAGCGCTCTTTCTAATCAGTATTTCCTGTAAAGGTAGACATGGCTAGATCGTTGCGGCTGTTGATGCTGATCAAGAATATATAATATATAGTTTATGGACTCTAAAATACTGCCTAGACGAGTACCAGCTGAAAAAAATGACTTGTTTAAGTTTTTATGTTTTTATTTTTTATAAATATTAAAAAACTATTTCGTTAGGCAAATTCGTAATATCCTCAACATCTATTTGCCGGCAGTAGCGACGGCGTTAGCATTGGCGTTAGCGTTTCCACCACGTCCATTGGCGTTGGCGTTAGCGTTGGCATTGGCGTTGGCAT
This sequence comes from Drosophila vallismaia, assembly GCA_035047325.1. Taxonomy (NCBI): domain Eukaryota; kingdom Metazoa; phylum Arthropoda; class Insecta; order Diptera; family Drosophilidae; genus Drosophila; species Drosophila vallismaia. Next base: position 7,720,600 of record JAWNPU010000090.1, on the reverse strand, counting down.
TTCCTCCGAAACCACCGAATCCGTTGCCTTCAGCGTTAGCAGTAGCGGAAGCGTCGGCGTTGGCACTGCCACCTCCGAATCCTCCGTTGCCGCCGAATCCTGGACCTCCGAATCCGCCTTGACTACCTGGACCTCCAAAGCCTCCAGGACCACGTTGACCTCCGAATCCTCCTGGACCTCCGGGACCTCCGAATCCTCCTTGGACTCCGGGACCTCCGAATCCTCCCTGGCCTCCGAAACCTCCTTGACCTCCAGGTCCTCCGAATCCTCCTGGACCTCCGAATCCACCTGGACCTCCGAATCCACCAGGACGGCCTCCGAATCCACCTTGACCTTCGGACTGTGCGTTGGCATTAGCGTTGGCGTTGGCATTGCCACCTCCAAACTGTGGAGCGGCGGCGGCAACAGCCAGGATCACGGCGAGAACAACGAAGACCTTCATGATTGTTCGGAGTAACTGAACTAACTTGGCTATAAACCCGCAGGGCCTGGCTTTTATATATTAGGCAGACGGTCGACAGACGCCAAAAACTGGGCAGTTAAAACAAATTAGCATACAAACAATAGTCATTGCCGAAAAAAAACCTTAGAAATCGGGGATCTGGGTAAGGCCAGATGTGGCTAGACAGAGATATATATAGATAAAGATATACAGAAAGATATAGAAGTAGACAAAGATAAAAATCGACAGAGATGGAAATATTATCAAATGCAATGGTTCGGAGGAAAGTTTGCAAATGTCTTTAGACCGACACGAGCCGTATTCGTGGTGGTTTCCTATAGAACCGGTTTCCCGCTATCAATATTTAAGTGATTATTGATATTTGTGTTTATATTTCATTAAACCTTTACTTTTTTTGGCACTGTCAGCCAGACAGGGAAACGATGCTCCGCCAGTTAATTGTCAAAGCATTTGGGTAGGTACTTTAGTGTCTGGCAAATATAGTATAATTTTTATATATAGAATCATGTTTGGATCAAAAATATTGATGGGTTTGATGACGATACAATAGAATTCGTGATCTAAACATATTGTAATCATGATATTTCTTATCAAAATTTAATCAAAACTAAATTTAAACGAAACAACAACAAAAAGTATCTCATCCCCTGAGTCTTTTCCGTGTTTAAATATTCCACGCGCTTTTGTAAAGACTTACACCTGGTTTCTATTAACACTTTTTATGGCACTTCCTTATTCTACTATCAATCCCACAATTATTTATTTATTTATTTGTTTTCATATTTTCATCTTTGTAATTTGGCGCCGGTCACATAAGCCCCTATAAAATTAACATAAGTTTTAGGAATTGAAATAAGTTTGTTTTCGATCGAAACTATATGTATATCAAATGCAAATTAATTTGGATTGCGGTCTGGCGAATTATAAATTATAATTTAAATGGTGGACGTGCAAAGAGTCGGGTAAAAAAAAAAAAACAAATAGAGTTTGTCCGAATTCAAAAAGAGAGAAAACTTCAGAATTTATTCAAAGTATAAAATACTTAACATTATTTTAATTCAATTAAGTTTAATTTTAATAAACATACAATTTCTTTACGTGCTCAATTTTATAAGCAACAGATGAAATGTATTTTAAAATGTTTAGGGTTTTCTAAGATATAAACTCATTCCCTTTATTCTATGATAAGATATCTCAAGATTAAAGAATATTTTATAGAATAGACTTCATTAATAAATATTTATAAATGGAGTTCAATCTCATATGCAATAAAATCATTATCATATACTATGAGAAAAAGAACAATCCCCCCCATCAAGTTTCAAGAAAAAGTTTCCACACTCCACTTAACAATCAAATATAAATTCAATTAATTGGTTTGTTTTAATTAGTTAATTTATTTTTATTCACAGTCATTTCTTATCTATAACATCTAATTGAGGATGGCTTAACCAAATCTGTTTCCACCGCCGGAAGAGGAAGCGGAGGAGGAAGAGGATGCTGAGGCAGATCCGCCGCCACCGCGTCCACCACCACCAGCAGCTGAGGCCGATGAAGAGGCGGAGGCACTAGCGGAGCCACCGCCGCCGCCGCCGCCGCCGCCGAATCCTGGACGGCCACCGAATCCTGGACCGCCACCACCGAATCCTGGACCGCCACCACCAAATGCTGGACGGCCTCCGAATCCTGGGCCGCCACCACCGAATCCTGGACCGCCTCCGAATCCTGGACCGCGTCCGAATCCTGGACCGCCTCCGAATCCTGGACCGCCTCCAAAGCCAGGACGTCCTCCGAATCCTGGACCGCCTCCAAAGCCTGGACGTCCTCCGAATGCTGGACCGCCTCCAAAACCTTGGGCATTAGCATTGGCATTGGCATTGGCGTTGGCGTTGCCGCCGCCAAACTGTGGCAGAGCCGAAGCTACCGCCACCAGAACGGACACTGCGATGAATAGTTTCATGTTGAGTTGTTGTCGCTTCGATTGTGATCCACCAACTTGTCCGCTGCACCGCCAGGCATCGCCTTTTATTTAGTTCCGGACCGATGCGGGAACTCTATTCGGCTACGGCGGTGATCCACCCGGCGGTAAGCCGGGAACTCGAAGATCGTCTAGAGAACAACAACAAAATAAAAACAAACCGAACGAAATGAGAAACGTATTATCGGTCCGCTCATTAGCAGGTTCGGGGCGTCAAACTATCGGACCCTACCCGCTCTACCAAGAGCCGGCTTTTCGGATCCCCCGCTGCAACCGGTTAATCTCAAGAGCCTCTAGATAATCCCGAGCACCCCAGACGCGCCCCCTACTGCCAGTCACTGAAGCATAAACGTGTCTTTCTATCTGACTGGCGCCAGTGATGTCATAGATCTAGACGATCTAGCGTATCTAGACGTAAACATAATTAAGAATCCAATTTCAGGTTTAAAATTATATAAATTAGTTTTCAGGTTCATTTTGTACCCAATAAAATTTAAAAAAAAGAACCAAAATCTACCTGATAGAATCCAAAACATGCCAAGTCATTTAATTGAAAAAATGTTAGGAGGCGTAAAGGATCAAGTTCTTTATATGATTTCGAAAACATAATAATGCTACTTGTATTATTTTATTCCAAACTTAATGGATCTAGTTCACGTTTTCACATCTCCAAAGCAAACAAAATAAAATTAAAAATCAAATTTGAAACAGATGACTGATTTTAGTGTCCGCAATAATTTATGCTAAAATCTTTTTTTCAACAATATTGCTTTATCATTTCAATTTGATTTCTTTTTTTTTTTGCACTTTGCAACTTTTAATATGTTTGTTTCTTTAGTATTACCATAAACGTCGAATTAATTGATGAAACTGGTATTTGGACAAATTAAAAAACCTTAATTATTCTAATTAATTCAAAAAGCAAGAAAAGATTTAACACAAAATCATGAAACGGGATATTTAAATATGTTTTCAACTTAGTTTGAAAGGCAATTAAGATGAAAGTAAGGATACCAATAGTGAGTGGACTTATTTGAGGGGAATCCCTGTTGCATATAAAAATCTGTGTCGTTTACTTTTGTAATCTTCAAGTTGAAGGGAATTCGTGAGTCATATAGGTGAAGGTATCTCTCCACTCGTATCAAATTTATGGCCTATACCAATCTATGTGCAACTATTTTTATTCATTTTGTGGACTTATATGCATTTTTTAACGACCAATTTATGCATATGAGACTAGTCTGAAAAAGTCTGACGGCATGGTTGAGTTTGAATTTGAAATAATGAAACAATTCTGTATTGAAAATGTTTAAAAATAATGAGTGTTAATAGTTGTATATTGAAAAGTATTGAAAATTCGCCCAATACCCTTTAAAGTGTACTCTTTTACAATGAAATTCAAAATTCGTATTTCAACTAAATATGTGAAAAATTTTTTCAAATATTTAATATTTATTCATTTTTTATTCAGACTTCTTCAACATTTATAATAATTTAACTTAAAATAAGAACTATTTTTGCTTCTTAGCCGTAGAAAACACCGCCGCCACCGCTGGCCGAGGCTGATGCTGAGGCCGAAGCAGAGGCAGCTCCGCCGCCACCACCTGCCGCAGCAGCAGACGCAGATGAGGCTGCCGAGGCGGCACCAACGCCTCCACCACCACCGCGATGTCCGTGGTGGCGCCTACCGCCGCCTCCGAATCCTCCGTATGGGTTGCCTCTGAAGCCTCCGTAGGGGTTGCCACCGAAACCGCCGTAGGGATTGCCACCAAACCCGCCGTAGGGGTTGCCACCGAAGCCGCCGTATGGCCCACCGCCAAAGCCACCTCCGCCAAATCCAGGTCCTCCAAATCCAGGTCCTCCAAATCCAGGTCCTCCGAATCCTCCAAATTGAGGCATTGCCGATACGGCAGCCACCAGAAGGGCAAGAATAATCAGGGTATTCATGTTAGACGTGTTCTGGGGCGTTCTTTAATGTCTGATCTCTGATTAGTGTGAAGGGGAACTGATGAACTCCCAGATGGGCCGCTAAAGTATTTATACAGCGTGCATTGTCCAAAAAATAGCCAACACACTCCGGAGAGTCAAAATTCGATAATAAGAGACAATGTGGCTGTGATAAATGATTTTGCCAGTTGAGCCGGTCATCTACCGGTTTCGTTTTATTTTAAACCATATACGTCTAAATCAAATTACACGTGCTAACAAAATATCATTTTTTTAAGTTTTTTTGTCAATATAGAATGGGAATCCACCAAAAAAAGCACCGAATAACAAATTCTAAAATATATAATAAAATTAATTGTAATTAAATTTAAAGAACTTGATCAACTTTTTCCCAGATATTTTTTAGATAGATAGATAGATACAAATTAAACCTCCCAAAATCACTTTCATTTTATAATCTATTTATTTTTCTACATTTAGACAAATACTGACTGAAAAATTGAGATAAACTGTATGTTTTGTTTCAAAACATACAACTATTACTTTATAATATTTAATGTATTGCTAATTCCTTGATAGATAAATCTTGCCAAATTTGAGCATTGATATTACCAATTTCATATGATAATAAATCAAAATTGAGTCAATTGTTCACTAGTGTATTTCAGGCAAGGTGATTTTGTTTGTCGGGTGAATCCCAACACACACTTCGTTTTGAAAACGCATAATTATCGACCCACGCCCAAGGGGTGACCCAGGAGTTGCTGGCTCTCTGTTTGCGAAAGATGCCGGCTATCTTGTTTACAGACCCATTCGATGTTGACTCTTCCTGATCTGCGTAGTTCCCCACCAATATCAAGAGTACTACATGCTGATTGAGTTTTTTCTAATGCCGATCATCTGACAAGTTCATCTTGAAGAGTTTATTCCCCTTTATCTGGTTTTTGTTTAACCGAAAGCGGTTTCGATGGCGTCATTTTCAAAAACCCGAAGCTTGGGTGGAGTGGGGCAGTTGGAATTGGGGAGATCACAGATGGATCGCCATTGGCAATAAGACATTTCTCTACCTTTCGAGATCGTTTTTTCACAAAAGACTATTCAGTGCTACCCAGTATGTGTTCAGCTTCGATCGCGACAATCCGACAGACACAAAAATATTACACTCAAGTGAAAGAGAACTTAAATTTTCAACTAAACAAACAAAAAAGTTAAAAAAGCGAAATCATGAACTGTAGATAAGTTCTATTTATTGGCAAATATCAGTTTCAGCAAAACAAATATACGTGATACGGTCTTGAAAACATTAACAACTGGCAATAGCCATATAGTGAAATCTCTCTTTCAATACTATTTTCTATTTACGGTCTCTGAGCGATGTGAAATATTTACGCTCATCATTAGCAAACAAAAAATCACACAGATTGATGATATATCATATAATTGCAATCACAAAAACCCCACAAGTCGAGATCTCGTCAAAATCTGAGAGTTTTGACAATCCATAATAATAAAATCTCCCATGCGCAGAGAATGAGATTTTCAAGATTCGTTTACGTCCAATTGTTAATTAACAAAATGCTAAACACAAATACAATATAATTTCTATATAGAATATAAACATAAAGTGGGATAACCGGTTTGGGTTTCGTCATAGCAATCTTTGAACTCCCTATTCTAGATAATACCGGAGGCATGTGAGTGACGATTAGCGACTCATATCCGAAGGGGTTTTCCGATTCGCATTTTGTGAAAAGTCAATTTGCACAAAACTCGGTGATTTTTTTTAGCCAAATTATCAAGAGGGGAAAGTCCTTTTATGACAAATTTGAATCACTCTCTTGACTTACGAAAAAAACACCCATTAATTCGCCGGCTCAAAACTTTGTTTTTATTTTGGGTTATGCAAAATATCCGTAACATAATCACTCGATGAAACCGGTCGAGCCCCGGGACTATTTGTTTATTATTTCGTTTTTTTTTCCTGCAAAATATTGATGAGGCTTTTATGTTAGCATTTATATAAGCCTGAATTATTGGACATTAGGTAATTTTTCTCGGAATGATATTGTGAACATGATCTGATAAATTATAATAAAATGGCGCAGTATCGAAGGGGATCAAGCAATTAAATAGTTTTGGGCTTTCTAAATAATTGACTGCCCAAGCTACGATGGGCTATCCTATAAATAAATAACGAATGCACTTTAATAATGAACTCCAATTGCAAATATTTGTTTATTAAAATCAATCAATTTGAAATAATTTGAGCCTGGCCCAAATGAATATTATCACATTTGCCAGCGGGCACAAATATGAAAGTAGCATTGGCCATGACAACATAAAATAATATTAAAATGCCAACTAATGAACGTCATGTTAATTATGTAAACGCACAAACACACACAATCGTGGCTCTGTAATATTTTCCTATTTTAGCCCGGCTCTCATTGTTATTGCCATATTTTCATAGTTTTTCCACTTGACGTCGCCGATTCGCAAATTGAATTACCCGCGTTGCCGCATTGGCAGTGCAAACTTTTCAATTATGCGGCCGCCGGGCTAATGAACAAAGCGAGCTGACCAGAAAACCATTTGGCGACCGGCCACGATATCGATACGAATGTGTGATATTCAATCTGAATTATTTAATTTTAATTAAAATGCTGGCTCTCATCGAGCAGCGCTCAAATTTATTGCCTACTCTCAGGCCTGGCCTATACAATTGGCAGGGTTTTGGCTTTCACGTACGAGTATATTGCCGGCTTTGAGGCTCCACCTGTGATGAGATAAGGGCTTCGAAAAGGTTGAATATTCCAAAACATTGATAAACATTTCACATTTATTTTATTGCCTAACATAAATTGCTGCAAACAAAGAGCTCTCTGGCAATATTGTCAGTTTGACAAAGGCAAAGGAAAAGGCAAAAGCGAAGGCAGCAACTGTTGCAGTGGCAGTCAGTGATATCCTTTTGGCTCCTTTGGTACAAAATTTCTACCATTTGCCTTATTTTATTCGTTTGTAAGATTTTCATATGACGGATCAACTATGTATATATGAAATGCTCAGAATATATTATAAAATATCCATTACTTTCTCAAAACTAGATTTAAAACATTAACCTCATTCTTAAACCTCATTTTATAGTATTGTCTCTAAGTATCTTTTTTTTTAATTCTTGTTTACAGATCTTTAAATAAAATATTAATAATTTGATTAGATTTGTACTATACATATATTTCTAACCATTTTTAATAGATTACTGCCCATCTCTGATGGCAACAAGAGGCAGAGACTCTGTGGCAAACCGCCAACAGACTGCGACCCCACTTCCGCCTTTATGTTGCAAAACTGCACCACAGGGGTTCATCGTCCTTGTGCAAATTGGTCTCGGAGTTTATGGCCGTGGTCCAGACTCCAGATGCAGCCGGCTCCTTTGGCAATAAAACTGCACTTTCTGGCTAAGGCAAAGGAGCTTGCTTAAGATTTCAATTTGTTGCCATTGTGCGCAACAATTTGCAATAGTAAAACTTTACTTAATGATAAATGTTTGTGGGGGACACATAAAATTCAAGAAGAGCCGTAGAGTCTGCTTTGGCCATTTAAAAGATTTATATGGCCATGAGTGGCATCAATGTCTACGGTTTGGAGCTAATACTATCCCTGGCTCCCGCTTCTACTCCTCCTTTCTAATAGGCCATTAATTTTGATGAAAACTTTGCATGCCAGATTTTCCAACAGCCAAAGTAAGTAAAGTTTTTCACCGCGAAATCTTCACGGTCGGCAGCTTTTAAGGGAACATTTGAGTTTCATATTTAGGATATTTCGAAACTTTTGACTTGTGTTACGTATTAACAAGTCGTTTAGAAAAGTTGTGATGTAACTAATTGGAGATGATTTATATGAAGGCATTAAAACTAAAAGTATTTCCTGGAAACTAATCTCGCAAAAGGTATCCTTGGGTTATACATTTTTCTCAATTAATAAAAGCCCGAATTAACAGAATTTTAAAATTAAACGAAATATATAACTCTTATAAAACAAAAACAGTTCAACTTACATATAAATGTATTTCCGTTTTGTACATATTTATGATTATTCTGTTCCCGCTGCGGACTCTTCGGGCTTTGATGGCGCCCCACTTTTTCAAAAACGTCTTGGAGTATCCTCTATTTTAAAAAGTTACAGGCACTGCAGTTGGGCACTCAGATTAAAACTATATCTATACTTTTAACTTAAGATGCAATGATTTTATTTATTAGGAGCTTAAGCTTTTAAGCGACGCAAACGAAGATCTAAAAGACAAAAGCACAACTGTTTACCACAAACTTGTATTTACATATTAAAAGCAATACCTGTGACAGTTTCAATTATGTAAATTCTTTTGATCCAAAACAATATTATGGCACTAAATCGCATTTTAATGTTAAGCAAACAATAAAATTTTAAATCAAAGCAACGACATAGAAAACTTTCGATCGTAGAGGGACAGCAAGGGATCAGAATGGCGCACAAAGAAAGCTGCTAAAGGTCACACTATAAGCTGGAAACTTTGCGAGTTGTTCAACACTGCTTTGGTATTTAGCGCGAAAAGGAAAAGTTTCAAAGACTTTAACTTCAAATCAGGTTTCAGCCGATAGATTCAGCCGATCTCTATAATGGAGTCTTATTATTTGATAATATAATGTCCTTTTAATTTAAATTTCCATAATTTTTAAGGCATTAAGATTTTTTTCAGTTCAAAAACTAGTTTATTGAAATCGTTTATAATACTTTGAATTTATTGAGGAAATTAATTGAGTCTCGGGAAAAGGTTCAGGGTTTAGCCATGGTATCCACCTCCACCACCTGCGGAAGCAGTGGCAGTGGCAGAAGCGCTAGAGTGGGCACCACCACCTCCATAACCGCCGCCGCCACCTCCTGGACTGCCTCCGTAACCGCCGCTACCTCCGTGTCCACCTCCAAAGCCGCCACCACCTCCATGACCGCCTCCGAAGCCGCCACCAGGACCACCTCCGAAGCCACCACCAGGACCGCCTCCGAAGCCGCCACCAGGACCGCCTCCGTAACCGCCGCCTCCTTTGTGTTTGTGACCTCCGCTCAAGCCGCCACCAAAGTGTCCACCTCCGCCGCCACCGCCTCCGTGACCACCTCCAATACCGCCACCAAGTCCAAATCCACCGCCGATGCCACCACCAGGTCCAAGTCCACTACCGATGCCATTTCCTCCGGAGTGACTACCTCCTGATCCTTGTCCACCGCTAATGGAACCGGAAGACGAAGACGCTGAGCTGCCTCCGAATCCGGGACCTCCACCGATTCCGCCGCCAGAATGTCCACCGCCACCGATTCCGCCGCCAGAATGTCCACCGCCACCGATTCCGCCGCCAGAATGTCCACCGCCACCGATGGAGCCTCCACCGCCAAACGGACCGCCTCCAGTGCCACCGCCTCCAATGCCACCTCCTCCGATTAGGCCTCCACCACCGGAGTGACCACCTCCTCCGCCAAAGGGACCGCCTCCACCACCGGAATGTGCACCTCCTCCGGAAATGACTCCTCCTGAATGGCCACCGGCACCGCCACCACCTCCTAGTCCACCTCCAAGTCCTCCACCATGGCCTCCTGATCCTCCGCCGAGGCCGCCACCTCCAAAGCCGCCACCTCCGAAGCCGCCACCGCCGTGGCCGCCACCGCCGTGGCCGCCACTTCCGAGGCCGCCACCTCCGAGGCCGCCACCTCCGAGGCCGCCACTTCCGAGGCCGCCACCTCCGAGGCCGCCACCTCCGAGGCCGCCACCTCCACTAAATTTGCCGCCGCCGTCACCGCCGCCAATCGCTCCGGCCGAGGATGACGCGGATGCTGAGGACGATGCGTGTCCTCCTCCGCCACCTCCTCCGCCGCCGCCATAACCGCCGGCAGAAGCCAGGGCCACACAAACACTCAGCACTACGAAAAGTCGCATCGAAACCTTTGCCTTTAGATCACTAACTGCGTTCCCTAGAGAGAACCCGGCTTTTATAAGAGGCCGCCGTGCAAAATCTCACATATAACAGAAAAAAATCCAGCAAAAAATCGCACATATTGCGAAAAAAGAACAGACCTAGTCACGTTTCAATTGATGGGATCCTAGGGTCATTCCAGACAAAAAACAGAGAAGGCACTGAGCTTCAAAGACTATAATTAACAGACTTTTATTATATATATTCGTTTAGATTTTAAAACTTAAAAAGTCTCAGATCTTAACCCAAGATAATGGTCGCAAATTTAATAATATTACTTAAGTAATAACTTTAATACTATAACTATATTTTGTTGCCTTGTGTAAATAGCTCCCGTGGAGAGCAATAACGAGTTATATTATTTATTGTGTTCAGGAAAGTACATTCTCCCCTTAAATAAACTTAATACTTTCAAACAATATCCAAACAGCGGGAGTTTAATTCTCGAGATCGATGATCTAACCATACCAAGACATGATATTTATGAAGACCAATCTGCAGACAATTTTTAATTGATCTGCTATGTAAACAATACCAGTTTCCAAAAAGTAAAAATAATTCAATAGAGCATCTACAGCTCGCTAGAAAGAAACCTGCATTAATCACTGAATCTTATGTAAACAATTTTAATCGGCATTTGCTTTGGAAAACACTGCATTGACTCTTGACTCGGCCGAGATTAGGTTTATTTCGATTCAAATGATATTCGGAGGCGTTTCTTGGTTGCGAAATTGACCCAAGGGTCTACGTCACTCTACTTCTACTGATTAAAATACAATCGAAATTAAAAGGTAATTAATTATATAAAATTACTCAACCCTTTAGAATAAATCGATTTGAAATTGCTGATCTTATCTCTTTATCGTATCAAAAGTAGTATTCGATTCGTAAGCTTTTATATTTCCAGTTTAAATTTTCTACAAATCTGGAAAAGTTTTGCATATATTCAAGTTTTTACACATTGTAGGTAATGACTCCATAAAAATTAAAAAATCAATCGCTTAGTTTACATTTTTATTGACGAGATTCAAGCAGAGAATCAAGAAAGTATTATTAGCTATGTATATATTTTAAGAAATGCAATTATAATGCGAAAAACTTGTTCATTAAAAGAACTAGCGAATACTTATAATTGGTAAAGTTAGATTCAATAATGAAAGATCTTAAACTAACCCTAACCCAGGAAAAGACCTGCCCCGCGGTTAATGGATCCACCAATGTGGGCACCTCCAAGACCGATTCCAGCGTTTCCAGAGTGTCCACCGAGATTGCCTCCCAGACTGAGTCCGTTGCCTCCGAGACTCACGCTTCCCCTATGATATCCTTGAGTGCCACCACCAAGGGAAATAGAGCCCTTGTTTGTTCCCAAGGATGCACTTCCCGATCCTAAAGATGATAATGGGTTCAAAGCAGACGCTCCTGTTCCAGCAGCTCCCAGGATCCCGCTGGCAACTCCATGGGCAACCCCATGAGCGGCACCGTGAGCAGCTTGATGGGCTCCTGTGAAAGTTGCGGTGGATCCCTGGCCGTCAGAGGCTCCGACACTCAAGTGTCCGGCAGAAGATCTTGTTGAGCCGATACTTAAATGGCCAGATGAGGCTTCCAATGAAGCCGAACCTGAGCCAGTAGATTCCTTAGAGCTTCCAGCAGATCCAATGTTCAGGGAAGAACCCTTCGATCCACTAGAACCTGTGCTTTGAATAGCTCCGATGCTCAGATGTCCAACTCCAAGGGAAGCAGAGTTTGAGGCAGCTTGTCCTGATCCGGAAAGGGATGCCCCGGAAGTGCCAAGAGAAGCAGTACCTGAAGTAATTTTCGATGAACCAGTATTTCCTGATGCTCCAATACTTAAATGTCCCGACCCGGAATCTGATTGAGTTTTGTGAGAACCAGAAGTAGAGCCAGTCGAACTAATGCTCAAATGTCCTGATCCCTGAGTAGCAGAGCCGGAACCAATAGTAGCACTACCTAAAGTAGTTTTCATGCTGCTAGAGGATTGAATGGTCGAGTGGCCCGAGCTGACCTTGTAGGATTCGGCTTTGTGGTAGCTGGAGGAAGTGTGCTTTGAACTGGATTCACTTGATCCAGCAGCAAGATGTCCAGAGGATTCCTTACTTTCCGACAAGTGGGTGTTTTCATTTCCAGCACTGATCTTAGATTCTAAAGACCCCGATGTGGATTCGATTTTGGCATGGCCAACACTGATTTTGGCATAGTTTGTTCCAGTACTTCCAGTGGCTTCGACGCTCGCATGACCAGCTCCAATCGAGGCTGATCCTGAATGGGCAGCTCCTTGGCCGGCGCTAATCTTTGTAGAATCAGCTCCAGTTGTTCCAGAGGCTTCAATGGTCAGGTGACCCGCTCCTATCGATGCAGTGCCCGAGTGTCCAGATCCCAAGGAAGCCGAGCCAGAGCCTGAATATCCGGAGGCTGCCTGATGATGATGAGATGCTCCAGTAGATGCCACATTAGCAGTTTCTTTGACAGCCTGAGCTCCAAGAGAAGCAGTGGCAGCTCCTGCCTGATGTATAGCACTGGCACCAGTTCCTGCCAATCCTAGAACACCGTTGGTAGCATGGTGAGCCGCCGATCCTGAAGATCCCAAGTTATAAGATCCAGACTGAGTCCCTGAAGTCTCGATACTTAAATGACCCGCTCCAATTGAAGCAGACCCTGAACCAGAAGTTCCAGAGGCTGCTTGGTGGAGGTTGGAAGCTCCGTTAGATGCAACATTAGCAGTCTCTTTGACAGCTTGAGCTCCAAGGGAGACAGTGGCAACTCCTGCCTGATGTACAGCATTGGCACCAGCTCCAGCCACTCCCAGAACACCGTTGGCAGCTTGATGCACCGCCGACCCTGAGGATCCTAAGTTATGAGATCCAGACACTCCAGATTGTGTCCCTGAAGTCTTGATAGTTAAATCACCTGCTCCAATCGAAGCAGACCCTGAGCCAGAAGTCCCAGAGGCAGCTTGATGGAGGTTGGAAGCTCCGGTAGATGCAACATTAGCAGTCTCTTTGACAGCAGTCTCTTTGGCCACTCCTGCTTGATGTACAGCATCGCCACCAGCTCCAGCCACTCCCAGCAGTCCATTTGCGGCTTGATGTGCTGCCGATCGCGAAGATCCTCCATTATGTGAGCCGCTGACAGATAGGCCAGAATATGCTCCTGAGGCTTTTATATTTAAGTTTTCCGCTCCAATCGAAGCAGAACCCGAATGTCCAGCAGAAGCAGCTTGATGGAGGTTGGAAGCTCCAGTAGATGCCACATTTGCGGTCTCCTTTACCGCCTGAGCTCCCAGAGAAGCTGTTGCGGATCCTGCCTGATGCAAACCATTGACACCAGCTCCTGCCAATCCCAGTAGTCCGTTTGCGGCTTGATTTGCTGCAGACCCAGCATCTTGATTGCCGCCGATTCCAAACAATCCGCCTCCGTTGTAGCTGCCACTTAGACCCAAGCCTGGCACACTGGCCTGGGCAGAAGATCCTCCGCCTCCCAGACCGAATCCAAATCCTGCGGATGTGTGGCCCACGCAGCAGGCCGCTAGAAGTACCATCAATCCCGTGAGAGCCATTTTCAAAAATTTACTGACAACTTTCCGAGAAATGGAGATCTTTTATAGAGGCGAACCTACGCCCAACAGTAAAGCCGTTAGAATGCTTACAGGGAAGCTTCTATATATAAAACCACCTTCGGATATCATTTAGAAAAAAGTTTGTTACTCAAACTTCAAGACAAGAGTTGTTTAAAAATTTTAAAGGGTAAATTTATATATTTCTGTAATTTAAAGAATATGGTTGGGCTGAAGATATTTCACTGTATATATAAAATATTAAATATTGGTGACGTTTTTCTTGCTAATTATTTCACGAAAAAGAAGCATGACAAGTTCAAAAGCATTTATCAACATTTTATTTCTAGGTAGACGAGTTAGGGGATTCACCCGGGACCAAAAATACAGCACGTGCTGACTACGAGCTAGAGTGGCTATTTTTTAAATTTTATTTTGAATATATGGATGAACTTTCTACACTATAAGAAGACGATTTTTCAATTGAATATTTAATAAAAGTGTTGTGATTGTTGTGTTTAAAGTTTACCTAAAACATAAAAACATTAATATTATAAATATTAAAAACAACGTAACTACTTAAAAATGTTTGTGTTTCTAATATTAAATCAGGCAGGAAGAGTCTTTAAAAACCGACGTAGACATTGTATTTTTGCAGCTAATTTCATCAATTAATTTGACTAATCAAAGCTCGATAAAATTAGCATCGTTAGTTATGACGACATTGGCCCTTCTCGAAAAACGTAGAAGTAGAAAATGAATAACAAATTAATGAATAAATTAATAGCTTTATTTAAATTTCATATTTTTAAAGGTGTCTTGACAGCTTAAAACTTCTTTAAAACGTATCGCTGAATCTGTATCGATCGAGGCGATGTGCCACTTTTGTCTTGCCAGCTTAAACACAGTTTTTCACTTAGCCCAGTATGGTGGTGGTGATGCTGGAAAAGCGGAAAATGGAAAAGCAGCTGAGCAGGGCTTAGCTTCCCAGAAATGCAAATGCCGGAGGCGCAACCAAGTCGACCCGGGGGCACCATGGTGTTGGGGCAACGTCTTAGCCTCGGTGTCAGCTGCTCGGGAAAATGGAAAATTGTACTCGCAGGAAATCTGCTTACAAATGCATGTATCTCGACTTGCTGATGTTGTTTTTGTAGTTGCTGTTGCAAAATCTGTTGCAGCTTTGCGAGGCGAAAGAAACAGTCGACTTCCGGTTCCGGTGGCGTTGCTCCCATTTCCCAAGCACACTTGAAAATGGCAAATGTTATGCAAATACTCTCATCTTTTCCATATTTAAAGCTAAGTACAATATAGACTAAATAAATAAATAAATATTGAATTCGGTGGGAAACTGTCTATCTCGAACGGTATGCAAGTCCTCCTCGGAAAGCCTTTCTGGCTCTGGATGAAGTAGCTTCCTCCTGCACATCGTCTGGCACCTTTCCGAGCACTTGCAGCAGCCTTCGGTAGAGCATCTTCCGCACATCGGTGGCCCACAGAAAGTCCATGTGGTTGAACTCCTTCTGGGGTACCAAGTATTTGCCCGTCACGTTGCCCAAGTCATCACACATGGCCTCCACATCGTGGGGATGACACAGCAAGTCGTTCGTGGAGTAGTACACAAAAGTGGGCACTGTAACCATACTGAGGTTGTACCGTGGTGGCAGGTGCTCCCTGTACAGTTGCATATTTTTATTGGAACTATAGCTGTAAGGAGCGAATCGCCCGCTCTTGATTATCTGGATGAAGTGTTTAACCTGTTTCGCAGCCACTCCGGCGGGATAGTGTCCCAGGATCACAGGGAACATTTTCTGCAACCCATTAAGAATTTTAGTTTAGGTTGCAAGATATTATTATGTATAACCTTACCCTATTGAACTCATTCCAGTTGCGACCCACAATCCCAAAGACAGCCTCTATACAAAGACGCTCCGTCTCCTCGGTCATCCGGCACAGGAAACGGAACTCACCATTAAACATTTCCCGGATAGAGCTGCCCACAAGGCTCTAAAAGAAAATAAATTAAAGGTGTTGCTTAAAACCCAATTAACCCTTTAAAGTACATTTTGCCGCCGCACTTACATTAAAGTACAAACTAATGGCCCGAATGTAGGGATGGTCCTCCGTCTCCTTGGCGTAAACGGCGGGGGCCATGGCCTGCATGGAAATAACCTTCTCATTGTAGGCGGGTCGCATGGAGCACATCACGAAAAAGGAGGTGCACCCCTGAGAGTGTCCGACGTACTGCAGCTTCGGAAACCCAGTGACCTTTAGGACGTGATCTATCATAGCGGGCAGGTCGTACATCCCGATCTCGTGCCAGCTGAAGTCCCAGAACTTGGACTCGTCCGGGTCGAGGGTGGTGTGGTTCCTCGAGTACCGATTGCCCCGCGCATTTCCCAGCCAAACGTCGTAGTTGTGGTCGGCCAGCAAATAGGCTGTAAAGTGCGGCTGCCTGGTAATCACTTGGCCATTTATCACTGGACACGAGAGGACTTACCCAGACTCACATTCGGACCCATCACCACAAATCCCGCCGAGCTGTCCACGAGTCCGTGCTGGAGAAGAAACGGCTGGGCCCCCTGCTTCCGGATGCGATGCATGGTGAGAATGTAACCATCCTCGGTGGTCACTTGATGTACCTCAGCCTCGTAGCCATATTTGGCAATTAATTTGTCCTGTTGACGAAAGTGTGATGACAATATACTCGAAGAAATTTTGCCAAGAATTTGTGAGAATTAGGTTTCCCTTCTTCCATTTTAACCAATATCTCAACCATTTTTTAACCGATTTAAAATCGGAATACCATCTTAGAATCGGGAGTTTATTCCCCGCCGATCTGAATCAAAAGAATGAAAAATCGGAACAACAAAATTTTTTGCGATTTTTAAAAAAAATCATGATGTTACCCCTTTCAAAATTTTCGAAAATCGGGTCAGATTTTAGTTTCTAAGGGTTTGATTGGGAACGATAGTACTCGAAGATACAAGATCGGGAAGGTATATCATTCTTTGATCAGCCAATTATTAGCTTTGCTATGTCAAATTTCGTAAAATTAGGAGTCCGAAACGAAACTTGTTTTCCCAGTGCAGTCATTAATCTTCTTACCACTGTCAGTGTGGAGTCCTGTTTGATGTTCTTCCGCTGTAGTCGCTCCTCAAGGGTCTCGTCCTCGACACTCTCCTCCTCTTCCTCCTCCTCCTCATCCTCCTCTTCGTCCTCCTCGCCGCCAATCAACTGTCCCTGAATCCTTCCAACAAACACACACAATCCCAGCAGGAAAATCAGGTGGATTCTTAGATTTTGGCGCATCTTGATTTTTTAAATCTAAAAAATTCGCCTCGAAAGTGAAACTTTCAGAGTAGATGGCACGATTTTGCTGTCTTTTCTGAATCTCTTTAAAAATTCAACTTCAACGCACCACACAGCGAACTCAACTAAAGACCAATTCGAAAACTGTCAACCGCCCGAACCGCCGGCAACCAACCAAACCTTCTGCAGGGGCCCTGCAGCAACTACAAAAAAAAAATACAAAATCGAAAGCAACAAAAAATAATAATAAAAAAGAATGCCGAAATTCGAAAAAACTTTCGATCAGACAACAATATTGCGTACTGTGACGTGTTACCTGGTTTTGTTTACCTTTTGATTGCGTTTTACATTTTCGGCAAGTTAATTAAATATGGCCAGAAGCGGGGAGGTGGAAAGGTAATACCTTTTGGATGCGTTGGGCGTAGTAATTGGAGGCAAGTTAACTTATCAAGTGCATCAGATACAGTGAAGCTTGGCTTACAAATTTTTTATATTTCAAAAATATCAAAAAAGAGTGCAAAATAATAAAAAAAAACGGTCCGTGTAATTTTCCAATCGTTCTGCTCTTTCTTTTTGGCAACAACAAATGGTCTGTCCATACAGATTGGCCATCAACAACCTTTCTGGCCAAAACCAGCACAAAGCCCAATGGCCACAAATACGTTTTTTTGTTTGCCATCAAAAGAAAGTAAAAGTGTCGACCAGTTGTGGCGACTGACTTTGTGAATAATACATTTGTATGTATATTTTTTTTATGATTTGGCTACCGCGTTACATAATTGCCATTATGGCCGGCTGCCAAGGCAAATAAACCATTTCGCTGGTCAATTATTATTTTTTATCGTCTAAAGTATTTCTTTTTTTCGGAATTTTTTTCGGAATGGCTCCCTCGTGTACGTCTTTGATGATAAGTAGCGCCTTTTTTTTATGACGGTCATTCAATTATGTACGGCAATCGGCCCTCGAGAAACTGCTCCATTTGGCCAATTAATTTGTCGTTAACCAATGTTTTGACTTCGCCCGAGATAAGGAAATCCAGGTGATTGAACTTGGCCGATTCGATTCTTCGAACACTTTTCACGGATTTCAGCATTCTGGCATATATTCCGTGCACTCCATTCGGTGTGGCAATGGCATCTGTTTCCCCAAAATACAATATTATCGGTACTGTGATTTGGCTTATATTATAGCCCAGGGCCTCCACACCGCGATAAATTTGCATATTTTCCACTGGTCCATAGTCGTAGGCAATAAAGTCCCCCGATTTCCAGATCTGCTGGAGGTGTTTTATCTCCCGGGCGGATCCACCTTGCAGCAAATATTCATAGTTGAAGGGCTCCAGTAGCTGATGGCATAAAAATGTTAATTTTATATATTGATTTTGTTAGTTATTTTAATATAGAAACCTTTCTGTTGTTCTTGGCACTCCCAATAAACTGCTTAGCGTAATATTCGCACAGATCCGTCTTGGTTTGGCATATTTTTCGTAGATAGCCAGGTGGAAAAATATCAATACTTTTGACTTTTTGGCGTTTCTTGGAATTATATAATTGAAATTAAACAAGAGTTAGGGAGACCCATACCTTTTCCCTGCCAACCCTTGCACGCTTTACTACTTTATAAAAATTTTCTGTTATATTGCATTGTATTTTTCCATAAAAATAGAATCCACTCAGCTGATTGCCTTTACTTTCCCCAGATTTGAAATCCACGAGAATATATTTAAAATCATCCCGGGGGGTTATCACCGAGTGGCTCTTGACTAAGTAAACTCTATAGTGGTTCTCTCAATACTTTATTATCTCTGCGACGGCCTGGGATGTCAGTAGGTGTCAGGGTGTTATCAGCTACACTACGAAAAATTATTAGTTCCTGTTTTCCACATTCTTAATAGTATTTTAATTTGATTCTTGTAAAATGTGTTATTAAAACATTTTTTTTTTCGTGTATGATTGAGACCCCAACTTTAAATTTATTCCCGATGGGTTTTTAGTCGACTCGCGATGTTCAGACTTAGCAATCGAGTGTCCGCCGCCTTCAGCGGACTGCGCCACGCCTCCTCATCCGCTGGGGAAGGTCAACGCACCGCCCTCTACGACTTCCACGTGAAAAAAGGCGGCAAAATCGTTAACTTTGGCGGCTATGCCCTGCCGGTCCAGTACTCCGATCAGAGCATCATCGCCTCCCACCTCCACACCCGCCAGGTTGGCTCTGTCTTCGATGTATCCCACATGCTGCAGACCCGTGTCTTTGGCAAGGATGCGGCTGCCTGCTTGGAGTCCGTCTGCACGGCGGACATCCAGGGAACACCGAATGGCAGTGGCACCCTCACGGTGTTCACCAACGACCGGGGCGGCATTTTGGACGATCTGATTGTAAACAAAGTCAGCGAAAAGGAGCTCTATGTAGTCTCGAATGCGGCGATGAAGGAGCAGGACATTGTCATAATGAGGGAAGCTGTGGTGCGTTTTGGGTTTACGGTACAAAAATTGGATCTATTTCAAAACAACAATTCCTTTTCAGAACAAGTTCAAATCGGATGGAAAAGATGTAGCTATTGAGTTCCTCACCCCCACCGACCAATCCTTGGTGGCCGTTCAAGGTCCCCAGGTGGCCAACGAACTTGCCAAGCTTCTGGAAAACGACGTGAATCTGGACCAGATCTACTTCATGCAATCGTTTATCACCACGCTGGCCGGAATCCCCGATGTTAGGATCACAAGATGTGGGTACACCGGCGAGGACGGAGTGGAGATCTCCGTAAAGTCCAGCCAAGTGGAAAACCTAACCGAATCCCTTCTTGGGAGTGGCATCCTGAAGCTGGCTGGTCTGGGAGCCAGGGACTCCCTCCGCCTGGAAGCAGGACTCTGTCTCTACGGCAACGACATCGACCCACAGACCACCCCTGTCGAGGCGGCTCTATCCTGGTTGGTGGCAAAAAAACGTCGCTCCACCCGGGATTTTCCCGGTGCCGAAACGATTCTGGGCCAGCTAAAGAATGGTGTTAGCCGTCGTCGAGTGGGTCTGCAGTTGTTAGGCCAAAAGCCGCCTCCAGCCAGAGCTGGAGTGACCATTTTCAGCCAGGGTCAGCAGGTAGGCCAGGTGACCAGTGGCTGCCCCAGTCCCAGTGCTGGCAAAAACATAGCCATGGGCTACGTCGCGGAAAACTTGAAAACCTCTGGCACCAAGGTAGAGCTCAAGATTCGGGACAAATTCTACGAAGCCGAAATTTCGAAAATGCCATTTGTAAAAGCCAATTACTATAATAAGCCAAAAAAATAAATCCCTCCAAAATGTTCACCAAACTTTTAGTTATTTAGAGAATGGGAACTTCAAATTACCTTGATAAACTTCATGAGGTGGCGCACTTGTGTGGAATCAAATTGCACCTGGCGATGCAGTCTAGCCAGAGGTGCCATTGCCTGGATCAGTTTGATGCGCTGATTGAATCGAGGATGCATCGTGCAGAGGACCAGAAATGCATTGAAGGCCTAAGAGCAATTTTTTTAGCTCATAAAGTGGCTCCCGGGACCCGCGACCTGCAGTCCCATTCTCACCTGCGAATGTCCAATTAGCAGTACTTGTCGCGGCTCCTGGTTCTGGTCCCCATCCTGTTCCCTCTCAGCTCGTGTGACCTCCACCATGTGGTCAATTATTGCCGGCAAATCGTAGGACCCCTGCTCGTGGAAGCTGAAGCGCCAGAACTCGGCCATAACGTCGGTAAGTTCCACGTGCCGGCGTCCAAAGGGCGTCGTTCCGCGCAGGTTGGCCAGCCACACGTCGTAACCCCGCTGGTGGAGCTGAAATGCTGACCAAGGAAGCTAAACTCAGAGAAAATACTAGTCACAAGACTAAGTCATCAAATCAAAACCAATCAGTTCATCATTTCAAGATTCAACATCTTGTTTGGCAGTGTATTCCCTGGGCTAAATGTTTATTCGCTTACCCAAGCTCCTGTCTGGCCCCAGGAAGACCCACTCAAAGGAGGAACCCAATAGACCGTGGACCAGGAGAACGGGGTGAGCTCCTTTTCGGGGCAGACGTTGTAGCTCTAGCTGATATCCGTCTTCGGTGGTGACATTGTGCAGCTCATGGCTAATATTTTGGGACTCCAGACAGTCCATCTGGGAACGAGTGTAATAAAATTCATAAATTAATTTTGAAAACTTTTAAGACTCCATAAAAACAAACTAAGGACCTAAACCCCATTGGAATCTGTGACCTACCGTATTCCATTTATAGCGCGACTCTGGTGAAGCGGCATCACTGTTTTTGGCGACCAAAAGCACGACATCGATGGCTATGATCCAGCCTAGCCCTCTCATTTCGGTCACTCAACTAAGCCGAAAGGGAGGGGTGCTTGGCCAGACATGAGTGCACTCATTGCCCAGTTCCCCCGATCATCTTTCCACTTCAGTAGCTAAACGCACAAAAATCGAATTTATTGCTGAAAATTAGAGGCAGTCAAAACTTTTGGTTTTAAGTGGAAAAACCTGTATCAAAATTTGTAAAATTTTTAAGTTTCTTATCCGAAATAAAGTTCTAGAGAGAAATTTCTATATTAAAAACTTCTTCGGTGTTTTTTGCATTCCTCTCACAAATACCATTCACTGAAATTCGCAATTAAATAAAGCTTAACGAAAAGCTTAAATAAAATAGATTAAATTACAACAGCAAACAGGCATCCGCATACACGCCGTATGGAAGGACTCGCCGTATGGAAACTCTCACAATTAATTGCACTCCCCTGTTCTTATCATTCCGCAATATTCATACTCAGAAATGGAGGAAAAAGTCCTGCGAATAAATGGAAATGCGAAAATCAACAGCGAGTGAGGCAGACTCTCGGCAATCCAGTTGCAATTGCAATTCAGGAGCGGCCCACCTCGTCCCCAACTATCCTTTTTATTTACTTATCGCAGGGAAGATACCAATTGACTACCCGGATGGTTGGAGAGGACCTGAAAAAATCGCTGCGAACTTTATTAAAATTATGCAAAAAGCAAAGAAAAGCGAAACGAGCCAGAAGCAAACGCCAAATTAAATGGGATACAAAAACCTGAATGCTAAAAAAGTAAAAATAAAAATAGCGACAAGGCGAAAGGCACCCATGGCAAGGACTTTATGGTATGAGAAAAGGGACGGTGTTATGACTGCGACTGGCAACAAAGGACACGCAATGCCCAGTGGTCCTGGCATCTGTGTGCAGTCAACAGGATGCAAAAGTGCAGTCGATTAACGGAAGCGGCAAAAGGATGCGAGATCCTTTTTACCAACCCACCTCCTCTCACCTTCAACCATTAAAATGTGCCTGGGGGGCGTGTCATGTACGCTCTCACATATGTATGAATTTTTATTAAATTTAATAAAGCTGCAATTATGCAATTTACTGTTGTTGCATTTGTCACGCCTCCACGTCCCAACGGCCATGGTCAAAGTGAAAGCCATAGAGTTGGAAATTAATTTGGCTGCGGTTACAACAGCCAGGAATTCGTTGGACATGAAAAAAAAGAATGGACATGCATCCTGCAGACTTTAATGGAGTTGGTAGAGTGAGTTAGGGTAAAGGGTCTTCAATTGAAAGTATATATTTCACAATAATTTCTTTTCAGAGAAGCTTAAAGCCATATTCGCTATTGTTTCCATTTTATTTATAAACTAAGCCTAATATGTAGGGTATTTGGTTTTATTATTCTCGGCAACTTATTCCGGGTTGATACACCTTCTAAATTCGAGTGCATTTAAAACTCATCATCGTTCCGCCTTTCCAACCATAAAACCTGACAGAAATTACACGTATTTATCTGGTCTAATGATACTTTTTACGCCTCGTAAAACATAAACCATAAACCTAGCGAATCAAGCGAACTGAATACGCATCAATTGACATTTTTGCCATTCGGCACAAAGGTGAATCGGAAGCTTTAACAATGGGCTAGGAGACAAAAATTCTGCCAACAAATTCAGATTGAAAAAATCATTACCAACGTTGGGTAAACACCTCATCGGCGTAAACAAGTTTGCGGCAAAAACAAGCAACAATCTGCCTCACAATAGAACGTGAAAAATGAAAATAGTAATGAAAATGGTGGCAAGAAAAAGTCAATCACTCGCTGTTGTTTTGGGGAATTGTCAAAAGTATTGTGAAAAAAAGAGACACTTTGTATTATTAAACGACAGATAGACAAATCAAAATGTGCCGAGGGTGACAATGCCGTCCGTCGTTTGAATTTTCCCCCCGAAATTTCTTTTCCGGCAGGTGGAAAAATGGAAGCAACCGCCTCGAAAGCAATGTAATTGACGAACTGACTGACTGGGTAAGTGAGTGAATGAATCGTGTCCTTTATTGTGGCAACTGCTTTCGAAGAGGAGCTTTGCCTTTTGTTTGTCTTTCAACTCAATTGCATGGCAACTTTCGGGGGCGCCTCCGTTTCCGCCTGCTTCATTTTTATTATTTCCTATGTCGCTGAATGTGAATTGCTTTTGAAATGTTTGCGTGCCATTTGTGTTGACAGTAAAAGCCGCTTAATGATTTCATTTTGGTTACAAATAGATTTTTTTTTCCAGAATATGCAAAGTGGAATTGGCAGGTTATAGGCATCAAATTATTATCTTCGATAAACGGTTAAAAGAAATCTTAAGTAGGTTTCACCCACTTAACCCGTTTGTAAAGTGTCTTCAGCTTACTTAATACAGACTTTTCACCTCCAGCAACTATTAACTGCAAAGCCTGTTAGACTTTTAAATAAACAAAACGCGGAATTAAAGAAAGTTTCAAAAGCGAATTTCCACCTCGACGTGTCCGAGCCGAGGAAAATTCCGATGTCCTGGCAGCAGCAACAAGGGCAAACTTTTCACATTTTTGTTTAACATTACCCAAATGCCTTTTTATTTAATTTTTGTTGCTTTTGTTTTTTACACTTTTATGCATAATGGAATTAGTTAAATTTCTCTTTGCTGCTGCGAAACTTTCGCTGAACTTGCGCCAAAAAGTTCGCTTCCTGTTTTCCCCCTTTTGCCAAGAATGTTATGCGTTTCTGATGACGTTGTAGAAAACGTTTCCGTTTTGGGAACTTGCAATGAAAACTTTCTTACTTAGGACAACATTGGCCTCGACACTCGCTCGAATTTTAATTAAAATATTTATGAATTTGTCTTCCAGGAAGAAGTCAGAAGAGGAAGTGCGCGGTCCTGTCCAAATTGACGGCCAAAGAAAAGAAGCTCGAAAACGTGCTGCCAAATATCTTGATGTGACACAAAACAGCGGCCAAGTGAAACAATTCAACTGCTGGAGATAGAGCCAGGCTTCAGTTGTATCTTAAAACTCATTCATGTGGTTAGAATCGTAATTAAGACAGTCAAGTCTCAGTTGCGAATAACAATCAAGTCGAGTTCAAAAGAATTTTTAATTAAAAGCATTTGCTTTATCATTTTTACTGCTGATTATTTCTGCCCCTAACTCTCAGACAATTAAGGTGGCGACGTCACTTATGAAATTCAATTTATCCAAGATGCAGGCAGTAAGAAATATGCAAATCATATCCAAGGAAAACCCCCATATTAGCAATAAAAGTCAAGACAATTGGGTGTTCAGATTTCACATAAACTCACCGATACCGGCAATTATTGGTTTGCATATTTATCACATTCTGCTTATACATTAATAAATTATAATTATAGCCTTGTATTTACCTTTTTCAAGTTGATTACCTGGCTTTCTCAGTCAATCCGGGTTCTATAACCAGAATTATTGCCAAGAAATTTGTTTTGAGCAAATGTTTAATGTTTTCTTTCAAAAAATGGAATAAGACTGATGAGTTGATAATTAGCCAAGAATACTGGATACCCAGAAGTGAATTATTATTTATTTTCACAGAATCTAGCTAAGGCTAAATGAGAAATCTAGCAAATCGATTACCTATACTTAGATGGTCCGGACAAATGGAACACAAATTAATATATCGAGAGTATTAATCATGATGGAAAATACAACTTGGAAACTTAGTAGTTCAACAAGTGTGGGCATTAAAGATTCAGCATCAGGAGGAGCAGCATATTGAACATACATATTCCACAGCAATTTGCATTTCTTTATGGACCCTCACAAGTATTTTTCAAATCGCCAACCCAGCCCCTGCCCCCAAACTCGTTACGCAACACAAACAGCTTCCAACTAGTGCCGGGCTGCCTGCTTTATGTCTTTCCATTATTGATGACTTAATTCCGGTTGATTTATTGAGGCCACAAACAGCCGGTCAGCGAGCTCAGGGAGCTCGGCGAACCATGTTTTGCCATGGCCAGAACCAGGAGTCAGTACCAGGGCTAGGACCACGACGAGGAACTGGAACTGGCCAGGATGCCATTTCATTTGGTATGCACACGTACGGCAACAAAACGGGAGTACTCGATGGTATGGGAAGTTAAAACCAACCAACCGACCAACCAGCTGTGTTGACCCATCCAAACGTTTTTAATAAATAAGCCAAGTTAATACAGCGAGAAAAAAAGTGTTTCATCCAGTAATAAAAATACTAAACAGCGTCGTGGGATAAATTAAAGAAATTTGTTAAGCGCATTCTGGTTTTAGGGGGAAACATGGAATAGATTTATGGGCTTAAGGCATCAGAGTTGTATTAGCTAAGATTTGGCTAAGATTAGAGCATCGATCTACGAATCTTTTAAAGTATTTCACTTCGCTTGGCAACAAGGTGGGACTCACAACTCTTTATGAAAATGGGAAGCTTCCCCTGTCTGCATGCGGATTAGGAATGCACCTGGCATTGTCCAAGTGCCATTAAGGTATCGGTAATCTTTTATGGCGCACCAACCTCGTTGAACTGGCAACAGTTAATGATGTTAAGGGGAGTTCGGAATTGCCAAGGACACCCATGCATTCAGTTCCACATTGATCACTTTGAAAGGATGAAAAACGACACGAGATGGCGATGGAGATGCAACCACAGAAGTTGATGCCATTTCAGGGGAGCAGAGGTATAATCGAAATGAACTCAAACTCGATTTGTGCACGGTAATTAAAATTTAATCATTGGACATTAGTATTCGCCTACCCACCGAGGTTGCTATGGCCAGATTGGCAGGGAGCATGGTCAGGAAGGGTTTGTTCAACCGAATCGAATGAATCGAGACTGTCCTGTCCAGTCCAGTCAGTCGGATTGTCCAGTCAAATGAGCTCTTTTTCAGGGGTTTTTGCTTCGTCTATCCGTATTCACTTTTGTGCTGCATACTTTCAGGCTTCTGAATGCACCCACCTATCTGTGTGCATAGTGTGTAGGTGTGTATGAGGGATAAATGTTTGATTTAGGGTTTGGGTTTGGGTTGCACATTTGTTTGTTCGGTTTGTTTCCAGGGTATTTAAGTCGCCGCTGCATCGGGCTTTTAATAGATTTCTGCTAATGACATCCAATTAATTTTGTGGTTTTTCAAACATTGAAAATGCTCATTTTCATAAAGTAATTTCTAGAAATAAGAAATTAAGTAGTCTTTTAAAATAAAAACAATTATAAAATTACCTAAAGCTATTTTTAAATGCAATTTGTAAAAGGGAAGCTAAGCTCACATTGTGGAAAATGGTTTAAGCTTCACTTGGTTTATATGCGTTTTAAAATAAAGCCGGCAGGATTATTACAAAAAAAAGGATCAAAAATACCCGAAACCACGAAAAAATAATTTAATTTTTGTGTGTTAATATATTATAGTTACCATTAAACTACGCTGTGTATTTCACATAGTATCTCCTTTTTTTATGCTTATTATTTTGAATCTCTTTTAAAACAGACTTGCTCCACCAAACTGACAGCAATCACATTTATTGAGAAAACGCATTTCCTGTGGAGGGCTTACCATTCATGACCCAGACTAAAAAGTCGATCCTTTGGCACATCTGCCATTCATTTTGACCCTTTATCTAACAACAAAGCCCACACATGGAATGCACAATGTGTTACCCCTTTTGGCCGGGCCAAACTCCAATTCCTGGTGGCCGAATGAGAGAGATATATGAAGAGAAGTGGAAGGACTTCTGCCATTGCCATTGACTGCGAAATGGCCTGCGATGGCAATTAACTTTATAACATTTGCATGGCCCATGTGCATTGTCAATGTCTTTGTTATTGTTGTTGTGGGTAATGTACGCCAGTTGATTAATTGGAAATTGCGGTTAATGGACGGTCAGATCAGAATCGGCATCGACAATGGGTCTCCATCGGTAATTTGGTTGGAAAAGTTGAGCCAGGCCCTGGAGTCTAGACTTTTAATTAGACCAGGGAACTGAGCCTAGAAGTGCATATGCAAAAAGTTTGTTGGAAAAACTTTGTCGCTTGTTATTGAATTTTTTTTTGCTCTCTGAAGCTAGACTCTAGAGCCAAAAGTTGACAGATTTGCAGCGGAAAATTAACAAGTTCCGTGCTGAGAGCATATTCCTTTCTTCCTTTTTTCCTTTTTTTTTTTTTGACAAAAGTATGAGGAATAAACTTCATCCTGCGTAAAATCGAGTTAAGAAGTCGGAGAAAGTATGCAATGCTAAAAATGTGCTAAAAACTATGTACATGGAAGAGTTCTTCTTGGTTTGTATTCTTTTTTTGGATTTTTTGTTGGAAGCAGATGTTTCCCTGAACCCGGCGACGGAAACTTAAAAAGTCGTAGACGTCGCCGGTAGTTTTGTGTTGCGGCATTTTTATGTTCCTTCCCAGGCCATCAAGTTACGACTGACATCGCTGAAAAGCCTAGAAACTGAGTTTGCGAGATGTCAAGTTATCCCGATGAGTACTTCCCGTTGTTTGCCAACAGACGTATGTTTTCCCAATGTTGTGGCGACTTTTTAGGAGCTAAAATACAAATTATATATAAATTTCTGTTTTATTTTATATTCGATTTTTCAAAGCTCTAACGCTTATATATTCTGTCCATACCCATACAAAAGGTAGTCATCACCCAGTCTAGGTCCTAATCCTCCCATCTAAATTCAACTCAAGCCAAAGGTGCCGAAAAAACGAGCTCAGCTGGCATTGGAATCCGACCCAATTATCAGTTGTGATTTGAAAGAACAAGCGTGTGATAAATATTTTATAAAAACATATAAAATCCAATTGCCAATCCGACATCGGGCATATGCTCCAAAGTGGTCAAAACAAACCGGCAATTGACCCCAATAAATTTGACCCTAAAACCAGAACCCCAACACAGACGGAGAGAGCACAAAGTTCAGATGGGAGGCGGTGACCTTTTCGCAGCCTTAAAACGCCTGTTGATTTATGCAAAAGGGGATTAGCAGGGGCATCTGGCTGGGGATAAATACAACTTAACCACAGACATAACATTTCAAGTTGTTTCCGTAGCAGAAAGCAGGAAGCAGGAGAGGCTCGTTGCCGATTTTAAGCTGGAATATGTTTTGAACCGGAATAAAATAAGACAAATGAGCTAATTTCGCTGGCAGAAAGGATAACAGGATCAGGACATTTCCCCGACCATAATAAATTGCACACAAATCTGATATTTATATGCATTTTTATACAGACATAAGCGCAAAAAGACAAGATGGAGGCTCCTCTTACCCATTGGCCATAAATCTATTGGCGCATTATTACTCATACGCACTGTAGACGCTGGCTGTCTACCCTAATATATCAAGGCATTACCATGGCTGTTACTCTCCAGGTTTTTTATTTGCTTTTCTTGTGCCAGCGTGGTATGCCTTTTCATTCAAATAACAACACATTTTTCTCAGGCCAATAAAGGTTAAGCTATTTAAACGGTCTTAAAGAAATTCCTGCTTCGGCTTTCTTTTATTGAAATTGGCGGCAATCTAAAGTTGAACTGTGTACAAACTATGCTCTCGAACAGAGTCAAGTATCCTCCATAAATGACTATTCTCGGTGCCGTTTGTAGCGTGACTTGGGATTTATGAACCCCATTTCGCATGTTCGCCATTGTAAAGATTAATTGCCACAGCTCCCATATACGCGCCCATTGCGGCGAGTTGTTATCATTCAGTAGCAGGCCATGTTGAGAGCTTTTTGTTAGTTGGCCAACTGACAGGACGAACAGGACGAACAGCGCCCAAGGAGCAATGCCAAAATACATCGACATGCAGAGGAGTTATCTCCCAGCAACTCTCGACGGACTTGGAGTCTAAACAAAAAATCATTCAGGAAAAAAACCTCTGATTTAGAGAAGGCTTTTGGAGGGTGTTTTAAAAAAGAACCGTCTAAAAATAAATCCCAAAACAATTAGACATTATTATTAAACCCAAATAAAAGTGATATTATTTATTGCCATAATATAAAAATACCTTTAAAAAAGATAAGATTAGATATATGAATTCAATTCACAACTTTTACGGTCAAAAATTGAATTAGGTATTCCAACCATGTTTAATTTATGTATTATTAGTGGTAAAACCAAACAATGCTGATAAAATCGATTCAGAAATCGCTTTTAATAGTGAAGCACTGCCACAAATTTAATCTCTGTACTGCACTCCGAGAAAATAAATTCAGAATCCAAAACCAATTGCCTGGTAAGCAGCTAAAAAATAAATAAAATTACCCACATTCTGATCCCACTCTATAATGATTTAATTGACCCAACTTTGAGCAGGACCCGGAACAGGCCCAGAAAGTTCCCGACTGCCCTGCTGCATTATAGCCAATTAAATGAACCATAATCCCTGGCCAGACCTGCACTGGCCAACTTCATCAGCATAAGAGCCGAACTCCTTTCATTATTCTACTTAAACTTTGATGTGGCTCTGTGGCTCTTTGTTGGTTGCAATTTGCGTATTTTTACTGTATTTTAATTGCCACTTTATCGATGTGAACTCGGAAAAATAAATATGCTTCCGGGGCCAATCCGTCTACCATAAATGACGGAAGTTTGCAGGATGGAAATGGGTTATAAGGAAGTCATTGAACGGAAATGTTACCCTAACACAATTATTCGTTTTTTTATAGGTTTCTTATCAGGATTCCCCTTTTGATTAAACTTAAGTATTACTCATTTTGATTAGAAAATTGACTGAATTATATGGCGCTTAATGCTCAAGATTAGATATGAAAAAAAATTTGGTATAAAAACTTAGTGACGAAGGTGAAAGTAATTAATTCTTAACAATGGCCACGATGGCAAAGAAGTTACTGTTCCTGTGCTCGGTTCTCTGTTTTTCATTCGTTTGGACCCAATCCAAAGTTGGCTGTCCATCGGGCTTTACCCTAATGGGGGACAAGTGCTATTATGTGTCCAAAGAAACAGTGAGAGTTGTGGCCATTGAAAAAAATATATTCTAAAAAAATTGT
Organism: Drosophila vallismaia; assembly: GCA_035047325.1. Classification (NCBI taxonomy): domain Eukaryota; kingdom Metazoa; phylum Arthropoda; class Insecta; order Diptera; family Drosophilidae; genus Drosophila; species Drosophila vallismaia. The sequence goes on along the minus strand of JAWNPU010000090.1, from coordinate 7,690,023 downwards.
GAACCCATTACAGGCCAACTGGTTCAATGCCGATCGGAAGTGTTTCAACATGAGTTCCTCGTTGGTGATTTTCGATGATGAGAAGGAGATGCAGCTGCTGACGAGCAACCTTCAAGTTTTTGGAATTCCCTTCAAGGAGAACTGTACCACTGACTCCATTTGGACGGGACTCACGGCCCTGGGAAAGGGTAATCGATTTGTTAGTCATCGCGACGGAGGAACCGTTGAGTATACGCCCTGGTGTGCCGATCAACCAAATAATATAACCACAAAGGAGTGTGCCGCCTACGCGAACTTGAATGGTTTTGGGTACCACAGTATTGAGTGCAGCTCTAATGAATTCCCATTTGTTTGCGAAACCCGAAAGTACAATACGGAAACGTATATGTGCTTGAAAAAGGAAAAATACCTTGAGGTGGACCTAGAAGTCTAAGCTTATTTTAAATAAAATTCCACTTTAACACTTGCCTTGGTTTTTAACAAACTTTCAGGACTGTGTCGTGTTCAGTACAAAAGAAAAAAGCCATAAACAAGCCGGTCTGAGCCGATAAAAAATGTGTTGACTTTCTAGCCAGAAAGAGAAACCCGGCAACAGAAAAGGCTAGACATCATGAGTTATTTTTTCTTCCTGAATTTATGGCACATATCGAAGCGCTCACAAATTGGCAAAAGTTTATTTCATTTTCAGTTTTACTAAAGAACATAAAAGAAATTTAAGCTTATTAGAAATACATTTTTGGAGGAATCACAGTCATGAAAAGTTTGAAACTTAACAGTAAAGAGTTTCAGAGCTCGACGCCGAAGACAAAGTGAAATAAAACGCCAAGTTGACAAACACAAATCCCCAGGAAACACAGAACTCATTTAGAGGAATTACAATTACATTTGCACTGGCAGGCGACTAACACCTGTGTCATCACACTATCCTCTCTCTGGAGGATAGCGTGCCTAAAGCCTGGCAATCAATCATCCAGCCTGATTCCCATCTAAGACCAGTTCCCCAAGGCTCTCAGTGCTGGCAACAATTAATAAATTGAACTTAATTAAATAGCAAAGGTAAAAAAGTTCCTGGGAAAAAGGCATTTTAATTCGATTAATTAATATGAGAAGGCAGCCAGAAACTTTTCGCAAACGCCTCAAAGAAAAGAGAAAAGCACACAAGTCGGAAATCATATTTCCCGCCTCCACTCCGCTAATGGGCCAAAGCCAAGGCACACACGCATATACTAAGAGCCTGGCAAATTGTGTGCTAATTAAATTGAAAACGAAGCAAAAATAGTTGTACAAAAGTCACTCTCCATTCCTCCCGGGGAGTCCTGGGTCTCTTGCTGGGTAAATGAGCTGCAGCTTGTGCAAAGAACGCGTGTTGTTAAGTTACCAAAGTTGGTAAAAGTGAGGCTGCCTGGCTGTAACTGCATACAAATATGCAGGTGCACTGTAAGATATTACCCGAAGCTCTTTTCAAGTCAAATATTTAGTTTGGTAAGACATGGTCTTCTTTAGTGTCTTTGTTTCTTCAGTGTCCTTTAAGCCATGCAAATCCTTAACCAAGAGAAAACAATTTGGAATTAGGTATGCGCATATGTTTGTGCAAATGGGAAGCAAGTTAAAAAAAAAACTTAAAAACAAAAAGATCCAAAAACAAGGCAGAACCAACCCGAAAAACAAGTCGAGCCTGCAACTAGCACCCGCCTGCTATCCAAGTATCCTCCAATCCTTTGACGGGGTAACCACTACAAGGACCACGGAGCCGGAGTGATTGCAAACAGGATGAAAATGCAGCCAGTAAGATGAAAACCAACAAACTGGAACGCTCGAAACGAGGGCTAAGGGTTGAGGGCAAAAGGGCAACCGGAACCGGAAGTGCAAGGAGTTGCACAGAAATAAGAAGAAGCTGCTTTTCCAAGGAGCCAAGCTAATGCTGCTGAACTGCTCCTGAGTCAGTCCATGAACTGAGAGAAATTCCAAGCTAATTTAGAGCAATTCTTTATCAAAATGAATTGAATGAGTTCCTTTTTCAGGTCGCTGTTTAGTTACTTATTAATTAGTAATTAAATAGTAATTTTATAGAAATAAGACACTGAAAAATATATATTTTATCTCTGTGTGTGGCTGCTTGTGGTTCTGTTGTTGCCTCAAGCACACTAGAGATGCAAAATAAATGCAAAACCACAGCAAATTATGTTGAGAGGGCTCGGAGAATCTGCAAGATGATGTCAGCCTGGTGCGATAAGGACAGGGGGCGAGAGATGAGGAAGGATCCTTGGGACCTCCGGCGGAGCCGCTCAAGTGATTTTCCTTGAGTGGAACAGAGCCTTGAGCAGGTGTCTGTTTAACCATTATGTTTAGTTGCAGGCAATTTGTTCTTTGCCGTGTTGCCGGGATAAACTATTTTTTTACGTTGCTTCTTCAAATTTTACCCAGTGGTATCATGCTGGGATGCACTGACCTACAGAAATGTTAATCCTTTTCATTATTTGGCATTTAAATATCTATTCAGATTACAACAAAAAGGTCTACATATTTGTATGCTATTAGAATGTTCTGTATTCCAAACGTATTCCATTTATTCAAAAGAAGATAAAAAACACATGATTGTGAAAATGTTAAGATATCCTTTAGAGTTTTTCCTTTAGCAAAAAATTCGCAACGAATAATTTAAAGCCCATTTCGAAACACGTCTTTGCTGGACAGTGTTGTGCTTTGTTTTCGACGACTTTTCCCAAAATGCATCGTAGGAGCAGATTAAGACTCTGGCAGCCAAGAAAAGTTTATTAAAATAGCACAAACAGAGCCTGGCCCATTGCTCACAGCTCATCGTGAAGTAACGAGTACCGGTACTTGGAAGGACCCAGTTCCTTGAAGGTGGACCGTGCTGGCTCGGTATCCTGCTTCTCCCCTGCCGTGCCCTCTGTCATCTTTTCATCCTGCTTTGCTTGGCTGAGGAAATCCTCCAGGAACTGCTTGAGTTCGCCCCGCTTGTAAATGTTTTCGAACCGAGGAAATGGATACATGAACTTAAGTGAATCAATGGCAACAACCGGCAGGTCCTTTCGAGTCTTGTTCATGTGACGGATCGAGTGCTCGAACTGGACACCGTCGACGGTGCCAAAGTTATACAGGCCTCGCATCTCGGGCATCTGAGCCTCCACGATGGCACGGAAGTCCTTGACGGACTTCAGATCATTGGGCAGGTGAAAGAGCAGCACCAGAGGCAGTCGCTGTTCAATCAACTCCTCCACATTCCTGAAATCGATCTCCCGCACCAGTGGCACGCATTTCTGCAGGATCCAGGACTCCAGTTGATCGGAGTCGGCAGGGTCGCCTTGGTATTCCTCATCCTGGCTATAAGTCCTGGCTACATCCGGCCGGAAGATAAGGCTTACCGGTGGACGACCCTCATCCACTTTGCGAATCCTTTGGTAGAAATCGCAATCGTGTTTAAAGCGATCCGCCAAATGTTGGTAAAGTGTGTGGGCAGGTCCCAGACTCTCAAAATAGGCAATCATGGATCTACGATGAGTGTCGATAATGGCCAGATCTTCGGGTGCTTGGAACTCTACAATCTGCGACTGAAATTGCGACGTCACATAGTTGACCAAAGCTTCTAAAGACCTCTGACCCCGGTACTCTCGTCGCGTGGCTTGTCCTTTGTAAAAAAGTCTCAGCGTGGGAAACTTCCGGATGTTGTACAAATCGGCCAAGACCGTTTCCTGGGCACAGTCCACCCGTCCCAGGAGCACCTTTCCCGCAATCGGAAACTCAAGCTTCAAATGGGCCGCCGCCTGCTCAAAAATGGGTGCCAGGAGAACACTGAAGGGGCACCAGTCCGCGTAGAAGTTAAGGAACACCACTTCGTTCGAGTGCAGGATGCTGTTCAGGTTCGCCTCGCCAATCTGGGTCACATTCGAGGACATGCGAGCGGATGAGTTCTGTCGTTCAAGCTCTCCTAACGAGGCCTTCAGGAGCAGTAAACCGAACACGATGACAGCCAGCATGTTCGTTGGGTTCTGACTTTTTCATTTATCGGAAAACTTTTCTCGGATTAAATGTATACAAAATTTTGATCTTAAATCGAGTAGACTTGAGTGTCAAAAATGAGTATGCTGAGTTTTATGTCTGCAACTAAGAGCTTTTAATACCATAGAAATATAAATTTCTTTTCCATATTACACCAAATATTTTCCAAACAAAAGCCCTATTTTGTTCACTTTTTGGAGCATCAAATTGGCAATCTGCAAGCAAATAACTTACAAGATGCCAACGCAAAAGGCTCAGCAGTCATTAAAGTGTTAAATGTCGCCATATCAAGCAAAGTGAATGTCTAACGAAAATAAACAAGCCCAGGACTCAGGACTCGTGACTCAGGAGTCTGGACTCACTCTTTGGTAATCGTTTGGTCTGTGGGTGCAAAAGGCTAAGCAAATATTTGCAGCGGCAACTTCGCAAATGAGCTTCAAGCCCAAAATACAGAAGGCACACAGAAGATGGCCAAGCGGTGGAGCTGGGTGGCAATGTCCTTGCTGAAAAGGACCTCAACTCTGACGGAAACGGAAACAACAACTTGCCCGCACTCCAGACAAAAAGACAGATTGGGGCATGCTGGGAAAGGAAGCCTGTCGTGGCTGGCATTTAATGACATTTTTGCGCCCATTTGAGCTTCCGGTCCTGCTGTCTGGTTGTCGATTTTTGCAATAATTTACTTAAGAAAAGTCTAAATATGTTTTTCAGGATCCTCTCCATCTTCTCCGGCCAGGCAATTGTTTATTGCGTTTATCTTTCCGTCTGGAGACGATAAAATGTTGTGAAAATCCAGCGACAATATCCAATAAATCGTTGCCACATCCAAGGGGGTTTTTGTGGCCTGACCTTCACAACCTTGTTGAATTTTAGCTGTCCTTTCTGTTTTTGTTTATTTTTGCCTCGTTCTGTCTGCCGCCTGGCATTTTTCAAAGGGTTTAATTGTCCTTTTTTGTACGCCTTTGTTGACATAGGTGTCACGGGGATGAGGTTGAGGCTGAGTGCTACAAAGGACATCCCCATATGCTATGCTGTATTATGAATGGGATTGGTATTTGTTGTATTTTTGGGGGTTAGGCCAACAAAAGTGTTAATTAACTTGTATAAATCAGTTGCCAATAGACTTGTGGAAAGGCAGCAAGGTCGTAAATTTAAGCAGAGTTAGATTGAAATGGGATCGAAAGGTTTCTAGACGGTCTAATTGGGATAAGGCAAGATATGTATATATATTAAAAGGTAAAGTTACCTTATGTTAAGTATTTAATATAAACTTTAAATGTATTATTTCTCACTACGGCTGACATCTCTTACTCCTTATTCTGCCATAAACCATCCGTGGATAGCCAATAAATCCGCAAACTGTAAATCTCAATAATGCGAGGCGGAGCCATTAAAAGTCATTGGAAGCTGAGCGGAAAAAGAGCTTGTCAAAGCATCCGCATAATTCAGTCGAGACATTTCACGCCGTCTCCTACATTTTAGCACCTCCAGGACCAGGACCACACCCACTATTAACCCGAAACCAACCCAAACGCCACCTCCCTGAAGCCATTGAGCTTAGACTGAGCTCATAATTCTCGCGTTTCCTGACATCAGATTGAATTTGCGCCACGACTGCGACTTTCTGCTGATGATAAATGCATTTTGGCGCCAAAACGATTTGTTGCGCGTTCTTTGGCGCAATGCGAATGCGAAAATTTATGCGACTTTGTAATGCAATTCATAAGCTGCACGCTGCACTTTTCCAAACTCGCGATTTATTGTTGAGCCAAGTGGCTGGCCATAGGAAGCAAACAAATTTCCAATTCAATGCATTCAATATGGCCGCAAAGGAACTGTTTTATATGTTAATCCAAATGATATTGGCAATAAATCGAACTGGGATATGCTGGTCCTTTTTAACAACTTAAAGTTTTATCCTAAAACCTGTGTGAATAAGCATTTTTTTCAGAAATTATCATTGACTTCAAGAAGCAAACACTTCCTGTCTCATACGGGGTATCCTTTAGCACTCTGTCTGCCCCCGATCCTCTTAAAGCTCCATGACTGTAACAAGTTTAATTATGGCCGTACTCCCCATACACCGCATGGTACTCCTGGTTTGTTTACTCAGTCATTTAGCCAGTCTGTCATTTAGTCAGTCTGTCAATGTTGACAGCGTCGCCGACGCTTAACGCCTCACTTGGCAGCGTCGCTGGGGCGGCAGGGTTCGGTGGCAGAAGCATTGAAACAATTTTGTTAATTAAGTAGGAAAAATTGTTAGTTTATTTACTCGTCAACTTTGCCAGTGCCGAACACCTCACCGAATCTATGTATCTGTCTTCTTCCATTTCCCAATGGATCTTCCCGAGTTTGACTTCCAGAGTTTGCTCAAAAATTCTCAAGTGCACAATTAATTAGTAAAGTTGAGCCAAAAGGAGAAAGCCAAAGCAGCAACAAAGCGCAAAGCAATTTTATACTCTCTTTTCCACTTTCCCCACTTTTTCTTTTCCTTTTTTTCGTAGAATTTATGGTTCATTTTGATTAGACTCGCTGAAAAGCATCGCAAGTTTGTGCAAGTTCTAAACTATCTGAAAGTAGGAGAAGCTGTACTGATTATTTTCTAAGGAATTTGCTAAATGTTGGCAGCCAATTGAAACTTGATTGGGACTTGCATAAGTAATGAGTACGCCTCAGTGGGATTTTATCCTTGATTTTGCCATTTCGTGGAAGCTTATAAGTTCTTGGCAAGAGAAAGAAATTAGGTTTCAACTTAGTGATATTTTTGTTGATAAAAATGATGGATTTCGTAAACGAAAAAGCAAGTGAAAATAAATTAAAAGGAAGGACTTATTTCTTAATGTTTACCTAATAAAATATAAATGTATAAAACAAACGAAGAATACAATTAAAGACTTAAATACCAAATCATTCCGAAACCTTTCTTGAAATAGAAAATTCAACAGAGTCTACAAAGTTAACAGAAAGCTTACAGTGCTTTGAATGTGGCGCTGTTATGTTGCTGTTAACAAAACCTAGCCAAGACTCGCACCACTTTATCCTAAAACAAGTAATAATAAACTTATTTTATATATTAAATTGATGGTTACGCCAGTATTAATAACAAACTATTGGGAACTAAGCCACAGATCTTTAATAATATAAGGAATACTTCAATTTTAACAAAATTACAAAAAATGGGAACAATAAAGATTTATCTATCTTTTTAACTACATTAATACTTACCAAGTTTCTTCCCGAAAAAAAAACAATATTAAAATAATTATTGGCCGGTTTACTTCAATATACTCAGTATCCTTTGAAAATTGAATAATTTATTAAGTTTCCGTTCCACGTTATGCCCCATAACGCATTTTATATAAAATGTACGAGTATACAAATCGCCTAATATCAAAATTAAACGCAGTTAGGCAATCTTGGATATGGTTAATTAACTTGTGATGTGTGGAATTAGCAAAAGCGCAAAAGAAAATCCCAAAAACATGATTTAATTTGTACACTGATTGATGACTAACTGAAATGATATTGAAAACCGAAGCAAATTTTCATATGAAATACCAGGCATAACAATTGCAATATATTTTCCCTGGTGTTAAAACCAAGATAGTTAGTCAGACACCAATCGTAATTACAAGCAAAATTTAAGGGTCTCCACGGAGTCCGCATACAATGGAAGTGAGATACGATCATTGCCTGAAACTAAAAAACTAGTTCAGTATCACTGCAATCCGGGAAAATGTTATGCAATTGCCACTTATTCTTCGTCAACCATAACCAGATGAATGAACAATTCATAATAATAACAACAAGTTGGCAATTCAGCAACAACAGATTGGCTAAAATCTACAACCATGAAAACCAAAAGAAAAGCCTATTAAAATGGAACATCAATCTTAAGTTTACAACGAATTTTCAAAGCTCTTAAAGAAACAGTAAATAGATTTTAAAGAATAATCTTTTAATTAAAAAATTGATTAAATTATCAAAAATATATATCATTCATTATCACTTCCAACGTATAAAAAATTATCCCCATTTTTCAGGCATAGCTATTATATTTTTGACCAACTCTAGTTTATAGTTTTATTTATCCACTTTATAGAGTAATAACCTGCAATCTAAATAAAGGAAACAATTGTTTATAGTTTTTCTTTCGCCTAAACCTTGGTGTTGCTTTCAGTTTCATTTGCATTTTAATTTTCCTTTCATCTGAATGGTTTTTCCATATCACAAGCCCATGCAAGGCATTTTTGCTGCCTCCATTTGACTTTAGCCCCGTTTTGCGGTGTTTTTGGCCAACAAGCCCATTACTTTCAATCAGGTGCATTAGCCGCCACCAGACCCCACGTTGCATTGTGTTTACTTTCGTGTACTTGGAAAATTTTTATCTGCCGGTAGTCGGCGGGAAAACCATTTGACGTCATTTTGTACCTGGTTCAGTACTTTTCGTAATTACAATCTTTCTTCGACTTCGTGACCATCTGTTGAGTTGGGTCAAATAATTTGGAATGACATTTGAATTAAAGTAATGGGCGGCAATTATTTCAACCCTTGACTATGCGACCTTAAAGCAACACCTTTAAATTACACCAAGAGTTAAATATAAAAAAAAGAACACATAGATTAATGGCACAAGTTTTGGTCAACCCGAAATCGTCTTAAAATATTGCCTGGCTGTCGAGTGCCAAGCTTTTTAAATTATTTTTATATTCTTTATGGAATGATGGAGTCTGCAGGTGTCCGTATTTTGAAATCAATAATGGCTTTTATAGAGGCATGGACAATTGTGAAACCCACTGGACTAGACAATTATATATTGGATGCACCCGACGAAAATGCATAAAGTTCTTAGAACCAATTCTAAGTTAATAAAACAAAAAGAAATTATGTTTCAATACATTTCTTTAGATAGGAAAATGCCAATGCCCTTATGGGCTAAGGTAGACTGAAAAAATAATATAATATGGCATATCAAAGGAGTTGCAAATATTTCTCAGTGCCTCGATTTGCAAGAAAATCGGAGCTTCGTTTACACGCAACTGAAGTATAAAAAACAAGTGCCTAACTACCCACAAAGCAATGTCACCCAACAACCACTACTGGCGCCGGGTCGTTTCGTGAGTGTCAATTTTTCGGCGATTTTCATTCGTTTTCCATCTACAATATATCATTTTCTTGTGCGGATGCAGCTTTTAAAAGCTCTTTGTCTCATAGTTTACCATACCACCAGCCATAAGTGGCGCATTCAATTAAACGTCTTCCACTTAGACCCATGTGCCCCGCACTCATACGTGATTTTTGTATAAATGCAAAGTTCATTTGGCCAAAATGATGGCCGGCCTTATCGTACTCTTGTTAACTTTACTTTCCCTGGATTCACTCACGAATGCGTGTAAGTGAAAAGATCTCTTTGCTGATAAGAAGTGTGTGATTTGTGTGTGTAAATCGTGTTTTTTTATAGCCAAATATCATAGAGAGGCATTGCAATTCTTCTTGCGCAATGGAAACTTTGATTTAAATCCCCTTAACTGTCACATATTGTTGTGGGAAACATGTTCGAAGCAGTACATCGGCTTTCAATTGTACACCAGGTGAGTAAAGTGAAAAAGTGTGAAAATTTGAATAGCAATCGTGGTATAAAAGGGGATTACCAACAAGCATATCTATAGTGTTCTTAATATTCTTCATAATACATAAACTATTATTTTACTACTTTCTTGTAATAAATAATCACAAGCTTCCCAATATCTTATTCCCAATTCAAATTTAAAAGTAAAAATATATTTTTATTTTTATCTCCTATCTCAGACATACTTAAAGCTAAATGTGATACAAATATATATAGATTTTCCCTTTCGCTTTTCATTTTCTTATAAACAAAAATGATTTATCGTATTTTCCTTTGCAAATCCATCATGCAATGTTTGGAAAATAGTAAAATCTTTCACTTTTCGATGCCCCAGATGCGATTGATAAATTGTCGCTATTTTTCGATACCACCTTTCATTTCCCTTACCTTGAACCCATAATGGAGGTCAATTGAAAAGCATATGGTATGGGCCGGTCAGTCACCAGGAAAACATTTGACAAATAGACCCAAACAAATGACTTAGGAAACAAACTTGTCAATCTAAATTACAAGAATTTGGCATTCAATGCAAATACGATGTTATGTAAAAAACAAACTGATGATTTATAAGCCGCAGAAACCATGAAGAAGCCAATGGCATTGAGTTGGAAAACGAAACCGAAAACACCCATTTTCAAGCCAAAACTCATAATCAAAATCAGTGCAGCGTTGCGTGTGCCGTGAATTTTCATTTCATAGACGTCGCCTTGCAGACACAACAGCAACAATAGCCACAATATATGTATTAGCCAAAAGTCGTTAACGTTTGAAGTCGGCTTGAAGCCAAGTGAAGCAAAGTCAAGGCAATTCTTAGGCCAGTTTTTTCCGTTGCTGCTGCTGTTGCTGCTGCTTTTTCTGTAGTGGAAGTTGCTACGATTGCAATTGCTGCTGCCTGCATTTTCCTTCGTTGCGCATTTGCAGCGCGGAACGCGAATGAGCAAGACATTGGGCGGATGTGATCGCGAAATTATTAGCAAATCCAATGGAAAGGATTACAATGAAATCAATTGCAAAAAGCAAATGGATACCAATTAATAAACATGTGATCAACTGGTAGAAGCAAGTGAATTATTAAGTCGAAAAATGTGGAAACTTTTGTGACAAAATTTATGTGAAAATTCTAATAAAATAGTGAAACGCTTATGACAAAAACGGGAAGAAAATCTGAATGTCCTGCAAAAAATACAAATGTCGTGTGTCTTTTAAAGAAGAATTATAAAAATTTCGATACAAATTCAGTTAATTAATTAATAATAATTAATTTTAATTAGTGATTTTTTTAAATACAAAGAGAATAGTCTTTAGTTTCTGCGGATAAAATAAGTTTTATCTTTTTAACTGGACTAAAGTTAAAATGAAATATTTCCTCGTGCTCTGCATATTTACATATTTTGCCAAAGGTATATTCCCTAAATAAAAAACATAAATAATAATAAAGTCTCTTATATGAAACGGAAAACAATTGCAGATGCACAATCATTGCTGCTAAATAAAATGGATTGGAAGAATTTGCTCAATAGTGGGGCATTGGATTTGAATGTCTTGCGCTGTTTTCTGCGTGACAAGAACTTCTGTCCCAGTCCACATATCGAGCACAGACTGTACGCACCGTAAGTTGGACTTGCATCTTTCTGAAACAGATAATAATTAGAAAAAAAAATTATGTAAAGCAGTCATATACTCGTATGACAAAATTTTGGACCGATAAAATGTAAATTTCCAGTCCATGTATTGGAGAGTCTTTGTTGGTTTTTATCTCAGTGCTAAGAGTTATCAAAAAATTTCTGTTAATGATTAATATTCTGGCCTAAGGCGGGGGAGAAAGTTACTCAGGTGTTAGGCAACTGGAAATGCGGACTTGGTTAGTGTGTCAAACACCGAAATTGCACTTGTCGCTGCAGACTTGCGAAACCACAAGGATATTGGCGCCTTGGCTGGCAAACTGCGAAAATTAAGAGTGCAATTAATGGGCGGGCAACCCGTTTGGCCAAACCGGCAACTGACCCACTAAGGAGTAAGCTTCGATGGCCCAAGGAGGTCTACTTGCGCCACATTGACCGCTAAACGCGGCCAACAACAAGCCACGACGACATCAATTGCAATTGCCAATCGGCGAATAAAACTCTGAACAAACGTCGGCTCGAAAGTCGCTCGACTTGTCTGGTCAAGATCGCCTGGGAAGATGAGCCAACTCAGCAGTGCATCCGGTCCTGGCCATTTCTGGAGAGCAACAAAAATCGCGTCATTGTTGCGGTAACATGAGACGTCGACGTCGAACAAATTACATTATGGCGAGCGTTTAACTGGCCGCTGATTGACGGTTGTGTAACATCGAGAAATTACCGGATTGACACCTCCGTTCTTGGAAGTTAAACGCAGCTTAGGATGAATTATACTGAATTTATTTGTTCTAATTAAAGACTGATTGCAAAAGTGATTTATATAGATAACATATTTGTTGTACTTCAACTATCAACAGAAGTTTAATGAATAAATGGGAATGGTTTTTGTATCAAAAAATTAATTTAATTTCTTTTCCAATCGTATACAGTATTTTAGATTCATATCTAAGTTAAAGGTGTAACTTAGTCAAGTGATTAATGTTCCAAAGAATCTCGAAGAGATTTATATGATTTTACAAACAATTCTTTTATTGACTTTAAAAAAAAAAAAGTACCTCTTATTCTTTGTTAAAATTACTTTCTGCACGAGCGGTTTCTTCGGTTTTATACACACTGAGAATGTTGAATGTTCCATATAAATAAAAAAACTGAATAATTATGGTTAACAATTAAATCGAAGTATTATTTTGTTATTAAGCCTTCTAATTTTCTTGCTTCTTTTAGCAATGGTCCCCGTAGAGGTGTTCCCTTAAATGTGAAAAACCCTATGACCCTCTACAAAGGCGGTTTCAGTAAAAACCGTGAAACTGTTTTTATAATTCATGGTTTTAATGGAACGGCCATAGACATTCACCTTCAGTTTCTAAGGGATGGTAAGTATTGTGGTATAAACAACCTTCGATTTCATTTAAATCTGAGAATTCCAATTATTCCAGCCTACCTATCACGTGATTTTAATGTGATAACCGTAGACTGGCGGCCTCTGACCCGGTACCCTTGTTACCTTCACTCCCTGATTAATACGCGTCTGACGGCCCAGTGTACCGCCCAGATCTATGCCTTCCTCACGCACTACGGAGCTGAGCGAGAGCGGATCACCTGTGTAGGCCACTCCCTTGGCGCCCACATCTGCGGGATGATCAGCAATCATCTAACCCGAAAGCAGTACCGCATTATTGGGCTGGATCCCGCCCGTCCCCTAATAGAGCGAAAGAAGAGCAACACCTTCCGGTTGTCACATGACGATGCCAGTGTCATCCAGGTGATCCATACTAATGCAGGATTCCTGGGACAGGAAGACAACACAGGACACCTCAACTACTGCGTCAATGGCGGACGCGTGCAGCCCTTCTGCAAAGGGAATCGAATCAGTAAGTATCGTTATATTGCTATAAAGGACTTTCCTAACTTACTAATTACCAACTACTACTTCGACAGGAAGATCTCGCTGCTCGCACTTTTTAAGCATTTGCTATCTGGCCACGGCCACGTTTAAGAACAAAAAGTTCATGGGGGTTCCGTGTCCCAATGGATGTGTGAATCTAACAGGACCTAAGCGACTGCCAGTCAGTGGAAAAGTCAATCCCTTCGAGTTCGCCTCCCTTCTTAGGGAGTACCACATAGGCAACGATGCCCCGGATGAGTGAGTTCCTAAAAATATGACTAAATAGAACGTGTTTAAGTATCATTTTGTATCCCCATCAAATTTTCAGCGCTCGTGGTTGCATTTGCGTAGATGTGCCGTATGCCAAACATTGCCCCTTCACGGACGCATAGGAGCTGGTCTTCACTAGGTTATAGCTGTATTTTTGTCAGTTATTGATAATAAAGTTGAGAGAAAACTATTTTTTTTTATTATTTTTGATTAGTCTACATGCAAGTGTATATATGTAAGATAATCGCATTTATGAAAAATTTATGTAGTAATTTCTTTTAAAGACGTGCCTCCAAAAAAAGGTTCCTTTTAAGGCAGAAATAGTCTTCTGTGATATAAATATCTGGAATTTCGCATACATAGGGGAACTCCACTTTGCATTCGATATCATGGTATCCATAGGCGTCATTATAGTTGGCAAAACCCACGCAATCCTCCTCTGGCGAGGCGTTATCCGGCTCCCTGGGCACCCAGGGCATGTAGGGTACAGCGTCTCCAGTCTTTCCTGATCGGAAATTGCGACGATTTCCAAGGCAATTGATTCCCACCCACACGGAATCGCGCCAAATATCGGTGAATGGAAGGCCCAACTTCTTGAGGTAATCAGTTGTGAGGAGCTTGTCCTGCTCGTTATCGAAAACCATAAGCTCGGCTCCAAGCTTTCGGCAGCTTCGCTCAGCCACATGCCAGTTGGCCTGCAAAGGATAACGTTATATTCTATCAAATATTTAAATTTTCCTTTTCTTACCTTATTTAGAGACACGTAATAGCATTTGTCTCCCACACGCGAAAACTGAGACGGACATACTTGTGCCTTCAATCCCACAACGAAAGCTAAAAGCCCGCAAACCACGAGAATATGGCTTGCCATGATTCTTTTTGAAATGATTCCCCTTCAAAGTGCGGTCTGCTTTTATACCCACAGATATATTATAAAAGCAAACAATTCACGGCAAATATTTTTTTAAACAAATTGTTATCTTGCAGAAAGAACAAGGCACAGTGACACAAATTTCGAGTAATAGCTTAAGATATAATTATAATTTTTTAAACCTAGAATAAAACAATCCGGTTTAGCTAAATATAATAGCAAAACAATTATTATTCCATTAATTTAAAAATGAAAATTATATTTATTACGTTTACTAGTATTTTGCCCCAAAAACATTTATTTACTTACGATTTCTTAGAATTTGATAAATAAAACAAAGTCTAACCTTTATATACAAGAGGGACATCAAATCAAATATTTATTTTTGCCGTCAGCATGTCAATTCAATAAATGGTTAAAAAAAATATTCTAATGCACTTAAACAAATGCGTCTTTTTTTGTTTCTTAATTAAATTCAATAAATATTATGCCCTTAATAAAAAGTAGCCAAAACTTGAGATATTTGCGTGACTTATTCACTGACAATCCAGTTGGGCAAACATTGTTTGGAATTATGTCAAACATAAAGTTATCTGAAAGGCTATAAAAAACTAATCCTAGTATTATATATAAATCTTTAGATTTTATAGATTTTATTAAAAATTTCAGATGAAAACTATATACAGTAAAAAAGAATAAGATTTACAAGAAGTGAGATTTGTTTATTTAAAGCTAACTATTAGCTAAAACTAACAGATAATTGAGGTGGAGCCATAGCGACTAGTGGCCTTCTGCTCGTTATGAATTAATATATTATTGTAAAATATAGCATTAAGATACATAAATGCTTAAGTATAAGCAAATGAACTTAAAATTTGGCTTGATTTTGTAATTTCAATTTGCCAATATTTAATTAAAGTGGCCAATATTAATTTTTAATATAAATAGTAGTTTAATTTATATGTTTTTATTTATAATTTTAAAAAATGTGGCGCTAAATGAATAAAAATACCATTGTACCAGTTTCCATATTTTTTAATTTTTAGTGTTTTCCAACACCTAAAACAGCATTGCCATATTGCACGAAGACTGTGTGGACTTTGTGGATTTTATACTTCCAACATTCAGCTGGTTTTTGTTTATCACCAGCTAGATAAAATCAATTAAAAACAATAATAGTTCCACCGTTTTCTAGAATACTCTACTCTATATAATTATTAAAACATGGGATGTGATGGCGGAACTATTCCCAGGCGCGACGAGCTAGTACGCGTGAAACAAAAGCCCGAACAGGTGAGTGCGACTCTGAGGTAATACCACAGAATATGGTGAAGATCATGATTTATTTCGTTTTTAGAAAGACAAAGACGCTGAACGCGAATTCCGCTGGCGCCACTGCTCCCTGACCCAACAAAGTCTGCAGGAACCCATCGCTATGTGCGGCATGGGCAGGCTCTACTCCAAGCAGAGCGTGATTGAACGTCTGCTGGAAAAGGAGAAAATGCCGGAGGCAGCGGCGCACATTAAGAGCTTGAAGGATATAAAGCAGCTGCAGTTGACGCCAAATCCCGCCTTCACCGAGGAGGACAAGACAGAAGGTCTACTGGACACACGACATGCCCCTTATATCTGCAAGTTAATAGGCTTAGAAATGTCCGGAAAGTTTCGCTTCGTGGCTCTTTGGAGCTGCGGATGTGTGGTGTCAGAGCGGGCTTTGAAGCAAATCAAAGGAAACTCTGCCAGTACATGTCCCTTGTGCCAGCAACCCTATAGCGTTGAAGATGTGGTCGTGCTTAATGGCAATGACGAGGATCTGGAACTAATGCGCGTCAAGATGGAAATGCGGGCAGCCAAGCGAAAGTCCTCCAAGAAAGACAAGAAAGAGGCCAAAAAATGTGAAATAAAAACAGAGAAGCCAGAAGAGTCAAACGAGACCGTAGTGGCCTCTACTTCCAAGTCTGCCACTGAAAAGCCCAGCACCAGCTCCAAGTTCAAGGCAGTAGCCAACCCCAAACGCCTGGGAGCCGTTAACGCCATGCAGGACCCCGAGCTAAAGCGTTTAAAGACCGACTTTAGTGTGGCGAAGGACCCGAAGGCCACCGACGTCTACAAATCCTTGTTCACATCCCATAAAACCGAAAAGGAACAGGATCGTGCCCACTGGGTTACTTACAACCCGTTTTACAATTAATAAAATAGTTTTAGTTTAAGTTTGCCCTTTTCCTTCAGTCACTTGGAAACTTGTACCTAGCCTGATCGATTAAAACAGAAACACAGAAAAAAGTATAGCCTGACAATGTTTCGCTCAGCTTACCAGAAGGGATTCCTCACTGTACTTTACAGCGTGGGTAGCTCACCATTGAACAATTGGTCCTCCTACGTAAGTATGACTAGGTAATACAAATTTCTACTTTACTGACCTGCCAAACAGACCAAAAACGGCTACATAAAACGCATTTACGATGAGGATATAAAGTCCCTGGTGCTGGAAATAATGGGCTCGAATGTGTCCACCACATTTATACACTGCCCCAGCGAGTGCAAGGAACAGCTGGGCATAAAGCTGCCCTTTCTGGTGCTTTTAATCAAGAATATGCACAAGTACTTTTGCTTTGAAGTCAAGGTTAGTTCCAGGGCAACCCAATGCTACAGGCTAATCCTCAAACCACCCCGCAGATACAAGACGATCAGCGCTTTATGCGTCGCTTCCGTGTGTCTAACTTTCAGAGCAAGACTTCCGTGAAACCCTTTTGCACGGCGATGCCCATGGGAATGTCCCCTGGATGGAACCAAATCCAGTTCAACCTGGCCGACTTTACGCGCCGTGCATACGGGTCCAACTACCTGGAGACTGTTTCGCTCCAATTGCATGCCAACGTTCGTATTCGACGCATCTACTTTGCCGACAAACTCTACACGGAGGCGGAACTGCCAAACGAATACCGCCTGATGGGCAAACCCAAGGACCTCAAGAAACCAGAGAAACAGTTCAAGGTGCAAGCCACAGCTCGTCCACCTTCGCCGCTGAATACAGGCCGCGGTGAGGGCGGACCTACCAAGTCGACCGAAGCAGACGCCACAGCCACTGCTACGAGTGCACCCAGCGAGCCAGAACCTGCCCTTCAGAAGGCTCCTTCTCCGCCAGTCGAGGCTCCGCCGGAGCCCGCTACTGAAGAGCCCGCTCCACAAACGGAGGCTACCGAGGAGGCCTACTACTAAAGGCGTTTCTCTATTTTATTTGTTACTTTCAATTAATGACACTTGGGTTCAAAGGGAGGACTACCCTAAAATTTGCAGTCAAATTAAAAAATGCTTGATTTTAGCCCACTTGGACTTTAAACCAAATTGTGTATTTCTTTTGGCATTGAAGGCTTGTCAGGAAATCCTTGGAATTAGTTCGAATTTCTGATTGGGAACAAGAATGCCTCCGGTTGTGAAAAGAGGATAAAAACAAGAAATTTTGTCACGTACACATATCGTTTATTTATACCCACTTGAACTCGAAACAAAATTGGTTTTGTTAATAGTGAATTTGCTAAAATATCTTATTTAGAATGAACACCTGTGACTAATTGATCAAGAGCTCTTAGCCGGAGCCGCGATGGCCGCGGATGCAATGGTTTGCATGTCGGCGTCAATGTTCTTCAGTGCGCTGTGGTACTCTGTGATCTCGAGCGCCTCCCATTCGGCCTTGAATGCGGCTTTGGGGTCCTGAGGCATAGTCATAGCAGCACCGGTCATGGCGTCCGCCTGGGCCTGCGTCTGGTCAGCGTGGTTGTTCTCGCCAAGGACTAGTGTATAGATAGAGCGCAAGCCAAACACATTCAGGAAATACCAGGAGGCTGACGACACCCAGGCAGCGTCCAGGGAGGCCAGCTCTACGCCCCTCTGCAACATTGGCTTGAAGCGAAGAGTCAGCGGGAATGGAACCTTGGTAGTAACGAAACCAGAGAACATCCAATTGATCCATCCGCCTATGATGACCATTGGCAAAACATTAATAAAGTTGCCCTTGACCATGTCCGTGAGCATGGCCGATGAATTTTGGGCCACGGGTGCGCGCTTCTGTGTCTTGAAGTAGCCCGTCTCCTCGTTGTTGAAATAGTTCTTCCGCATGGAGAAACTCTGGGCACTAAGGTACTTGCCGTTCTCGCGCAGTAGTCGCGCCCGGATCATCGCCTGGCTGCAAACGTAAAGGGTCTCCGTCAGATGCGGGTGCTCCCATATCGTACTTTACTCACCTGTCCTGGATTTGGGTGATTTCGGCCTTTTTCTGTGTGGAGATCAGAATGGAGACGTAGTGGCGCACGATGCCCACCAGGAACGTGATGAGCACGATGGGCAGAAACACCCACACGCGGATATCAGGGTCAATCAGAAGTTCCGTCATATTTTAATTAATAAATTTTCTAAATTATTCGTCTGATATGACTGAAAGTGTTGGGCAAAGCGCAGACCCGGTGTAGGAAATCGCAATAATATATCGATTTATTCAATATATATTATTTTCAACGAAAATAAGATAGCTCGACCAATTTACTAAATAGGGATACAATTTTAATTTAAATATATTATAAATTATATACAATTGATATACAAACATAAAATATCCCTAAAAATATCGGTTTTAGGATAATATTTGCAATCGTTTCCAGTGTTGGATAACTGTTAAATAAAACTGAATTTGTGGGGTAAGAATATACAAATAATACTGTCATGGACGCTAAGACCGAAGCTCCTATTTCGCCGGCTGCCCCCGTAAACCCGTCCACAGAGTCTGGCAAAGATCAGAGCAATGGCAGCAACAATACGACGAATGCAGCCAGCGGAGGAGCCAGTTCCGCTCAACCCACGCCAGCTGCCCAATCGGAGCCCGCCGCCAAGAAACCGCGCCGGGAAACGAGCACTCTGACTCGTCAGTACCTCGACCAGACCGTGGCTCCCGTCCTGCTCAACGGATTACAAGCACTGGCCCGGGAGCGACCCGCGGATCCAATTCATTTCCTGGCCAATTATCTTCTAAAGCATAGCAACAGCAGCGAGGAAAACAACACCCCACAGCCAGAGAACAATGCCTAAAACTGTAGAATCCTGAAACACCTTAGTTATCCGCCGCCCTTTTAGTTTATAAGTGAAAAGTTCGCAAATAAACGTTTAAATTAGAATGTAATTGCAAAAACAACGCATGTGGATCGCTAAGCAGTGATTGGGTATCCCCATGGATCCAGCTTTGAGTTGAGCAACTCCAGCGACGCGTCCGCAATCTTTGCCAGTAGCTCGGCGAGCTTGTGTTTGGTGTAGACTTTGTACAGCTGCCGGGTTTCACTGGCGATCTCGTCAGCAAGGCGAACACAGCCCGCGAAGTCTCCAGATTTAAACATAACGTCGTGCAGGAACAGCGCGATTTCTGGGAGGCAGATAGAACGCAGCTTCTCCATTTGCATCAATCGGTGTTCCCACTTGAGCTGAACGGCATTCTCTGGCTCCTTTGTAATGAAGGGATCCACGAGCCACCCCTTTTCCGGGAACATCAGTACGTTGTAAAGAGCTTCCATGGTTTCTGGGAGAAGGAAAAACAGTATTCGATTATTTCATCCGTAAAAATGGAAAAAATAACTTACGCTTTGATTGCTCTTTCAGTCGGGTTTCCCAGCGTGCAACCTTATTGCGATGGGCCTGCTCCTTGCGCTCGTTGGCCATGCGCTCCGTAAAATTGTCTTGACCAGCAGGGATGGATTCCTGCTGTGGTTTTTGGGGCTTGCTATGGTGCAAGCGATTCCATTCCAAGAAGCTATCTATTCCCGCAAGATAGACCTTGTAACAGAGGTACTCCTTCAAACTGCACTCCTCCCGGGTGGGCAGATTGTTCATTGAGCCATATTGACTAATGAGAATCTGCACCACGTCGCCTGGGACCATTTGGAAAGCCTGGCGCACGCACTCCAACTTATTGCAGGCCAAGTAAGTGCGAATCATGGCGTTGGCTTGCCACAGCAGCTCACCGCGCTGCTCTGGCAAATGGACAAGCCATTCAAGAGCCTGAATCTTACGTGTATCTCCGGGAGAGACTTCGCCGGATCGCGGCTCTCCCAGTTCCCCCAGTTGAACTTGAGCGAGGCGGATGGTCTCGACCGTCAGACGAGTTATCTGCGGCACATCCAAGCCCGCTTGCAGGGCAGCATCCAGGGCCAGCTCGCGCTTATGCTTATTCTCGACCTGCTCCAAAAATCGTGAGTAAAGTTGCACTTGCAGAGTCTTGGAAAGGGAAGCTGTATAGAAAGCAATGAGTTTGGCATCTCCTCGCTCTATCAAAGATTCAACGTAAGCGGCAATGACCTTTTCCGCCGGTCGTTCGTGCTCCAAGCGCCCCAAATGGCGCAAAAAGATCACGATGTGGGCCGTAAATCGGAGCTGGTGAGGCGACATCTGTCCCGGGTCCTTTTCCAGCCAACGCACCATGTGCTGCAGCAATTCCCCGCACGTATCCAGAATCAGGTGACGCTGTATGATGCCCAAATGACCCTGGGCGAAGTCCCGCACAGAGGCATCCTTGGCCACGTTCAGCTCTTCGAAGATCTGTTCCATGGTCATCTTGCCGTTCCAGTACTCGTCGGGCATGGGCTGGTAGCGCTTCACGCAGCATCCGCGAATTTCCGACTCTACTCGGATGTCGATCTGCACCTTAAGATAGGCCCACAGCAAGTCGTGCCAGTCATTGTGCAGCAAGGACTTAAGCGAGGCCAAATGGCCGGAGAAGACGCCGGCGGTGGCCCGAGAATACTCGTCGTAGTTCTTGGAGTCCGCCAACAACCAAGCGCACCGCTTCCATACATCTCTGCGTGGATTGCCCTCCACCGGCATCTTCTCATCCACCTTGGTTCCTTGCTCGAAGTTGGGGTCCTCGTGCAGTCGCCAGCCCTCGAGAATCGCCGCTCGCCAGGTCTGCCCGTAGTGTTTGCACAGCTTCAAGCCATCGTCCACGTTACCCGATCGGATGGCCGAGAATATGGCACGGGAGAGCCGTTGGTTGTCTTCTTCGTCCAGGGCATGGAGTGGGCGCTTCTGCCGAACGGAAGCGTCTGGATCCAAGCGGGTCACAATTTCATGGCCTCGACCAAAGGCAGCACTCTGCAGGTTTTCCAGCTGAAAGAGGGTGTTCTCCCAGGACATCATGCGGTCGTGGCAATGCAGGAGGTTCGCTTGATCCTCTGGTCTGTAGCATGCCTCCAGCCAATCGACCACCAGTTGGTACTCGCGCAGCGTGGCATTAATGGCGTACAGCTGCTGAATAACCTCCTTCTCACTTCCGCCCAGAGTGGGTCCATCCTGCATCTCGTCGTCGGCCCGAGTATCGCTCTGCAGCAAAATGCGATCGTGGAAAAGGGCGTGTAGCAGAAGCCAGGTGTTAATCTCCTGTCGAAGCCAACGAAGCATTCCCTCGCGGTGACGGGCACCCTGAGCTCCTCCAACACCCCGGTCGATCTCCAACTCCAGCTGTTCCACAACGACGCGGCAGACCTGCGCCAATCCCTGGACCACTTCGAAGATCTCAGGCCCGCCGCCGTGTGTCTGAAGCAATTCGAAGAACTGTTGGAAGAGAACGTCGATGCGACTCCTGCCACGGTCCTCGTCGTCCATGGTGTCCTCAATCATGGCCGTGTCCTCCAGAACAGAGGCCTGGGCTTGCTCCTGGAGGAGGAAAGAGTGTGAGAGGTTGTGTGGTCCCCGCGAGTTGTTTAGAGCATCAGCGCGCAGTATGCTAGGGCGACCGCTAAGCAGAAACGAGCTTTCGGCCATCGTACTATATTTAGGATAGCTTTTTCACATTAAACAAGTCGAACGAATAAAAATTCACGCGTTGTCGAAATGCCGGGACACTGGTTACAGTGTGACCAAGCCTTAAGATTCCGATACGTTCAGGTTTCTCTGAAGCTATGCTGTCAAGAAGGTGTCGTTTAAAGTTAACTGACGAGCTTAATATATAAAAGAAACCTAGGTTTTCTTATATTACGAAGATTAATAAATAAAACCCTTTATTATCAACCAATAAAAACTATATAATTTACAGACAAACAAACAAAAACAATAGGATTTGCACCTATTGCATTCATTTGTTTAAACTTTATTGATTCCTTTATATATTTTAACTTTCTTACATTTTCCAAAAACCTAAATAATCAACATAAAAGCAATTCGAAATTTAAATATTTGAACAAAAACTTTAACCGCCTTTTTAAGGCCACGCACACGAACAGTCCTGCATGACCGCATGCTGTCATACTAACTTCGTCTGACCATCGCTAATTCTCCCAACATAAAACATTTTCCTTTTATTTGTTGTAACCATTGAGAGGACGCTTTTAATTACGCGTTATATTAAAATTGCGTTTTGGCAATGCGTTGTTTTTTCCACAGCGCAGACTGGGGATAGCCTTGTTCCATTCACCCATAAAATGGAAAGGAAACACCGAGATTAGAAAAGCAGCGAAATTCAAATTGCAAACTGAACAAACAAAACAAACAAAAACTTTTATTGGAACAATATGGAGTTATTTTAAGAGCCCTGAAAACACGCAACCTGAATGACACAACAGTGATATAATCGTAATTTAAACTTAAAAACACAGGGGAGACCCGTACAGATACAAAAACCTTTAACCGCACTCACTTAAGGTACTTGCATTGATTTTTCTCCCCATCCATAGATTTCTTATTATAGAGACAGGAAAATGTTTATGTACTCGCATACATATGTTTGATTTTTTTTATAGCCTTTTGCCAAGATGGCCGTGCAGCTGACACAGAGCTACCATCACTTACCTTTGACGATCACCCCGATCCTTGGATCTCAGCCGGAGCACCAGCAGCACGCTCAGCAACAATTTCAGAACCAGCCTCAGCCCCAGCCACATTTCCAGAACCAGAACCAGCCCCAGCCTCATCCGCATTTCCAGAGCCAGAACCAGCAACAGCTGGAATTCCAGAATCAGCAACAGCAGCTCCGTCAGGCGAATCCACCTTCTAATCCTCCACAGCCACAGCCACCGGACCTTACCTTTCACTGCATGTGCTGTTCGGAGTTCTTTGTTCACCCTCTGGAGCTTTACCAGCACATGAATACCTTTCACCCCAACGAGGGAACGAATGGAGTTCACATGACGGATAAAGAGCCAGAGGCGGATGGCCAGGAGGACGAAGACTACAGCTGGATATTTGAGCCGGTATGCGAGCTAGCAGAAGATGGGAGTTCCTCCTCTTCGGATAACGATAGTAGCGACAGTGATTCTTCGGATGACTCCTCGGACGACGACAGTAGCAGCTCCAATTCGAGCTCCAGCAACTCCAGCTCATCCAGCAGTTCCATGCCCACCTCAACCAGCAACTCCAATACCCAGCAGAGCCAGGAGTGGGTGCAGCCTATGCGAGGGTTAGGTCAAAGGCCTAACCCCAACGATAATCAGCTGAAAATGGCCGATCCGCGCGAATCGACCTCGATGATCCTGATGCATCCTGAATCGAGCATTCCGTCGCTTGGAGTGCCCGAATCCCTAATACAATCCCTCGGAGGTGGTTTCTCCCTGGCGCCCTCCGCACCTATCAAACGAAGGCGAGGAAGACGCAGCAAGGCCAATGTCCCGGTCTTGGATCCAGCCACCGATCCCGCAGCTCAGAAGTGCTTCCAGTGCTCGCATTGCGAGGCCAGCTTCCCTAACGCCGGTGATCTCTCCAAGCACGTGCGCTCCCACATCACCAATAAACCGTTCCAATGCTCCATCTGTCAGAAGACGTTTACGCACATCGGTAGCCTGAACACGCACATCCGGATCCACAGCGGCGAGAAACCGTATAAATGCGAGCTCTGCCCGAAAGCCTTCACCCAGTCCAGCAGCCTGATGGTGCACATGCGCTCCCACTCAGTTAAGAAGCCGCACCAGTGCCTTGAGTGCGACAAGGGCTTCGTAAACCATAGTTCACTGCTGCTTCACCAGAAGACGCATGCAGAGCCCACAGAGACATTTGTCTGTCCGGAGTGCGAGCGGGAGTTCAAGGCGGAGTTGCTTCTGGACGAGCATATGCGGATGCACACCCAAGAGCTGGTTTACCAGTGTGCCATTTGCCGCGAAGCCTTCCGCGCCAGCTCCGAGCTGGTTCAGCACATGAAGAACCACCTGGGCGAAAAGCCCTTTACCTGCTCCTTGTGCGATCGTTCCTTTACCCAGTCCGGCAGCCTCAACATTCACATGCGGATCCACACCGGAGAGAAACCGTTCCAGTGCAAGCTTTGCGACAAGTGTTTCACCCAAGCCTCCAGCCTGAGTGTCCACATGAAGATCCATGCCGGCGAGAAACCATACCCGTGCCCTATCTGCGGAAAGTCATACAGCCAGCAGGCCTACCTCAACAAGCACATACAGGCCCATCAGGCATCTGCAGCTGGCCACCCTCCTCCACAGATACAATCCATTCCCCAGCGGCCTCATGAGACATTGGTTTGCATTGTTTGCGGATCACTCCACGCAGATGCCACGGCTCTTTCGCATCATGTTATCACCCAGCATGCCGCCCTTCTGGACACAATGAAGCAACAAGCTCCTGAAAATGGATTTATGAGCGGGGCGCAGGAGCAACAGGCCTATATGCAGCGTGTCCAAACGGTGTTCCAGCATATGAACCAGCAGCAACAACAGCAACCCATTCAACAGCAGCAGGTTGCTCCAGTCCAACCGACTGTTGACTCCACAGGAGAGGAAGAGGAGGAACCGGATGAGCGGGAGGACGAAGGAGGTGAGGAAACGCCCGAGGAAGACGTTGAAGAAGAAGAGGAGGATCCAGCCGAAGGAGTGAAGCCCCTTATCGATGGCTTGGAACCATTTCTCGGCGTCCAGGAGGAAGCTATTCTCATGGACTCCGACATCTACTACGACGATTTTGCTGACATGGACGTGGGCTGTCAGGAGGAGGTGTGTGGCGATTATGTTTTAAACGAGGAGGAAGTTTGCACCGAAGAGCTCATCTAGACTTAAGCACTTAGTTCTGCCATATTTCATCAGAGCATCTCAATTTCACATTTTAAAGGCAAGACATTTCTTCAAAGTTTTTTTTAATCGAAGAACTGCCTAGCTGGCCATGACTTACTGTTTTTGAAGTATTATTATTGGTTGCTACTACCATTTTTTTTTTTAAACTTTTATTAGGAATCTTTCCGCCTGTTTGAAATTCAGTTACTTAAAGTTTACACAACAATTATTTGATAAGAAAATAGTTTTACCGATTTAGGAAGTGTTCACCTGGTCTAAATGTGTGAAAAAAATTACGTCAGTTTACAAAAATAAGTTTATCTGCATATTTGTGAGATAAAAAACGAAATTGAAGTTTTTTCTCTCATATCACACAAATCTCACACGACATAAAATGAAATCATCAATATAAATTATCTTTCAAAGGTATTACATTTTGTTAGTATTAAGATAAACTTTACACTGCTCATTTAGGTCCCCATGGGGACATTCCCATTTACCCGTGTTGAAAACTAAAACGTTTCAACAATTCCAATTGCATAATTCCCAAAACCGCCTGAAGAGATTACATTAATCGTTATAAAAAACTGTGTTTCTTTTATGTCAGAATTAAGTATTTTTTAAAACAAAGTTTCAAAAGTATAAATAATATTGCGGTAACTAAATCCTGATAAAGGTACCTGATGCTGAACCCAATCGGCTGGGATTGCTCAAATCCATATTGGGATCGGTCTCAGACACACCAAACATTCCGGGAAGCAGGTATCCGCTAGCCATCGGGTTGTCAGATTCCAGTTTTTCTGGCGGAGCTATCATAACATTGTCGCCCTGATACACGAAGGGCAGTCTAAGAATCCAGTAGGCACTCTGCGATAGTCGAGGGGCAATGATGGTGCCCAGCGTGAATGTGTATTTTCCCACACATACTTTTGGATCAACGATTATGTTTACTGGGGCCTTTGGTGTGACAACGTGAATGCGCATTAGCTGGGCGAGATAGTTGCTTTGGGAGCGACAGGGGCAGGGATAGTAGAGAGGCATGTTGCTGTGCACCACCTTGTTGCAGGTGTCCCGCTCAATGTCCGCCCCACCGCGTAGCACGCGATCTGGGGCGCACATCATAAACCTGTGACCGCGTGAGCACTCGTACTCCATGCCCACGAAGATCTTGATGGATAAACGGTCGCCTTGTTTCTTCCATCGCTGCTGCTTCTTTCCGAGATGCTGCTGATGGTGCATGTTGTGGTGGTGTTGCTGATGATGTTGCTTATTTGCGTGCACCAGTCTAAGTTGCACATCCCATGGTAACAGAAAGTTAGCTCCCGACAAAAAGCCGCTCTGAAAGTGTTCTTGCAGCCCGGTGTTGTGACTATAAATGGAGCTTGGACCTACGCATGCCAGAGACCAGCTTGGGAAAAGTGGCAACAGGCCAAAGTCGCTGACCGTGTGCACTAATCCGGGCAGGTATTCCGTCGTCGATGTAGAAAAGCCGCCCGTTGGAGTGGACTCTTTTCGTGCGGGCTCTTTTAACTGGAGGACCAGTTCGTTTTCCGTGTCGGGACTGGATGTCCCACTGTTGGGGGATCCGCGGTCGGATCTGGACAATTGCTCGGAACTCCCTTGGGATTCATTTAGCGAAGCTCCGAAACCAGCTATAGACATATTCAGATCAGAGCCAAAAGTGGGTGAAAGCTGCTGGGAGCAGTTATCGCCTTCTGCTGGCTCCTTCTCTTCAGTATTCTCATCTGCCTCTGTTTCCTCTTCCACGTTGTCTTCTTCGCCCTGTGGTGTACAGCTCCTGCCCGTATGGAGCATGGGAAACGCCGCATCGAATGCCGCTGCCCGATAATCACTCACAGATGGTTCAAATATGGGAAATTGGTATTGCTTCACCTTTACGCAAAGATTACAGATCTGTGCGATTAGCTCATAGAAATCATAGTTGGCCTGCCGTAGGTTGAACGGATCTTCTCGTCTACCCTGCGTCCTGCCGCAATTGCAGGTAGATATGTGGATCACACCACTGTTGTGTTTTTCGTGAGGTGCATCTTTTGGTAAAGTACAGGGCTGGGAGCGTAGACTTAGCTTTTCGCATTGTTGTCGGCCATCCTGCCAGTGCTTTACGCATATAGCAGCCATTTTGGACAGCCCCGCCTCTGCAGGCGGGCCGCGTCCTTCCTCTTCGAAGGCCAAAGTGGCCTCCGCCAAAAGCTTGCGATGAGTCGCACTTCCATAAACAGCAGGAGCAGAATTTTTGTATGTGGAAATACCTTTCTTTAGTCCCAGTTCGCATAAATGGGCCCAGAATCTATAAATAAAAACTACTTACATATTTCTTGAAATTTAAACTCATCCACTTACTTTTGCTCATAGTTTAAGCTGTCTTCAAAGTTTAGCAGGAAGTGTCTCTATACAACAAAAACAACCAATTAAATACTCATCGAAGTATAAACAAATCTTACATATTCCTCATTGCTGGTCTCAAAATTGGGATCCTTTGCATTCTCAACCAGAAGCTTGGTCAGCGTAGCCATGCATCCTTGCCACTCTGGAAAGCCAAGCAGTTGAAATTGTCCCAGCTGAGGCAACTGCTTAAAAGATCCCTCATCGAAACAGCCGTGCAGGGCATCCTGGATGTGCCGCTGCAGAAATTGCCAGGCTGTGTGCTGTCGCTTGTACTGTTGCTCCTCCACATCTCGCTCGCCCGGAGGCCCAAAGGGCTTAACAAATCCTTCGAAGGGCGCCAGTTCGAGGATCTCCAGGTCCTCCTCTTCCTCCCTCATATCTGGCTTGAACATTGTTTGGTTTAGGCTTTCGATAGCTTTCAGCAAATAGTCTGGATGAAGATCTTCGTGGGCGTTGAAGAAGACAAACTGCTTGTTGTTGGGCAACGCAATCAAGGAACTAGAGCTATTGTTAGTAAAAATGTGATGGTGGCGTAGCATTTCGTAAATGATATCCTCGGTTTGAAACTCATAGGCAGATACACATTCCCGTGTCTTTAATTCATCGTGAGGGAAGTTCTCAAATAGAAAAAGGATCCTTGGAGCACACAAACGTGATTTCTCCCCTAGCTTGACGGCGGGTGTATCCCACAGCATCTGCGGAAGGAACTGCTTCAAATGTTGGTCTCTCGAATATTTCAAAAGCTGAAACACAGTGACCAGAGTTGGGTCGAAGTTTGGTCCGGTTTCAACATAGACCACGATGTGGCAAGTGTGCAAAGCCAGCAACATCATGCGCACAAATCCGCAACGCACTTGCTCGTAGAACCGGTCAAAATCAAAAGAGTTTTGAGAGTCCGCTATAGAATCTTCTATCATTCTGTGCAGGATGGTCTCATCGTAAGTTGTTTCGAAGTGGAGTAAAAGGCTGGAGGTTCCTGGTTTATAGTAGCATTGTACTTGACCGTCAGCCGGTGTGTGCCCCAGTGGCGGGTTCATTCCGAATGCTTGCATTTTGTTGGCCCTCTCGCATTTCGATCGTCCAACGACTCCGACCACCACCATGGAATTCCCCAAATGCAGCAGTTCCTGGCTAGTAAAAACGATTAACAGCGAAATCAATGGAATCAATCCTTTACTTACGCCACATTGTCAGGAATATCCGGAAATGTCCAGGTGTAATAATCCTTCATTTCTCAGATTGTCAACAAATCAAACTTAACAAATGTTTTTAAGTGTGACCAAAGTATACTCTGGTTAACAGCTGTTGTTGCTTGAAACAATCATGTAGGTAACGAAATTCTTTGATTTTAATAATTTTAAATAATATTTAAGATAAGCATAAGAAAATTATAAATAAAGATCAAGATGGATCAGGTAAAAACTTCATTTTAAGCTGTTATTGTAATTTAAATGCTGTAAATGTAAATTAAATATTGCTATGTAAATCTTATAAGTTAATACAAAAATAAAAACTATTATTAATTTACTATTATCATTATGGAAGTTGTTACTAGACACAGTAAAAACTCCAATTTCGAAACGATAAGAATTTCTTTACGATTTTTAAGAAAAAAGAGCTTGCACAACCTTTTTAAGCCAATTGTCAAATATTGATTCATCATTGATTTCTATTAACTTATTATTATATGATTATATGATGATTTGTATATTATTATATTATTTATTTCTTATCTAATTACTTGCATTGGCTTTTGTTTAAAGCACAATTTAATTTGAGCTTCCGGGAAATAACTTATCGGGTAATTAAGATAAAGACAAATGTTATTGACTTAAATTGAATTAAAGAAAAGAGTATGTTTCAAAAATCAGTTCAACTTTTCCTTATTGTTTTAAGTATGCAATTTGTCTGGACTTACGACAAATATGCAACCCAAATAAGGAGTGGTAAGTTTTTTTAGTGATTATTTTTATAAATATACATTATAAATTCGGGAAATGATCTGGCCAATACTGGAACCCACAATTGGTTTTCTAATGCCCAGCCCATAACCAGTCACAGGTGGGCTCCGGGGCAACCTGACAACGCTAAAGGAGTTGAGCACTGTATTCATATGGGTTATATATATCAGAGTTCCACCGATTTCCAACTAAACGATCGTCCTTGCAGTAACAAAATGAAGTATATTTGTGAGGCTCCAAAGCAGGAAACAATATCCATTGTTGTTTGGAAGTAATTTTGCAGTTACAAATATGTCCTTTCTTAGCCAAAACCTAATTGTATTTAATATTTTATAAATACATAATAAATGATTAACATTTAAAAATGTCTGAATGCGTATTTTTTTTAAATACATACTTACATGCCTTTGGAATCTTCTTTCAGCTCGCACCTTAATATTTTTTGAATAATAATAATACGCAACGATCAAATCTTGTCTAAAGCAATCAAATATTTATTGTAAACTTTTCATTTGCGATTTATAATTAGTTTTTTATATTAGCTTTTCGTTACAACTCTCCGTGTATGGTTTAGCGTGTGTATGTGTGTGCTTTAGTGATTATTTTATAAATGAAAATTAGTGCATGATTAGGTTTAAGTTTGTTAATTTTAAACTTGCTTAAATAATAGCTTTATGCGTTTATTTGTGGTAATGCAAATATGCGATGATTAATTTCTTTTCACTAATATGCAAATAGCATTTTTAAGAAGTTTCTAATACTTTTAGATCGGATAGAGAGAACTAGTGTGACATTAAATAGGCTAAAACTGATTCGTAATTGCAATTCGGTTCTCTCCCGGTTATATTGAGCACATTTAAAATACTTTTACGTTCATTTTGATTGCTAGAAAATTGTTAGATACTACTACAAGGATGTGTAGAGGCCGTGGAGTGAAGAAGTGTTGCTGCTTTTTCAAGGATATTTACAAATTTTTTGGATTTAATGATTTGTTGATTTGCTCATTACTAGACTTGGCCAACATTTTTTATTTACATCTATTAAAGTTGATTCGAGACGTGATTTTAAAATATTGCTACCGTTTCTTGGCTATCATTTATTGTTTATTTATTAGTTGTATTGTATTGTTAAAATTCCTTTTTTTCCAGGCTTCTCTGTGCTTTCTTTTCTCCATTTCGGTTTGTACTTGCTAACTGCGCATACAAGATCTTCCTCCTCCACGATTTGGCAGTGAACCTGAGCTTTCATCTTTGTCTCGGTGATCGCACACTTTACTTACAAATTTTTTTTTATATAATTCCCTCACAATATAATATACTCGTATATGGTTATTCGGGGTTCTAAACTTGCTAGTGATTAAATGAAGCACACACATTAAAAAAACAGTTTTTTCAAAACAACCAGAGTGTTTCCGGGGGGAGTGTAGGTCCATCCCCTCGTCAAAAATGGAGCTAATCATAATTTTATTTTAACTACTCGGGCTTTTCCCTTGCGATGGTTTTCAAGTTACAAAAATGCACCTAAACATTTACATTTCAGGCCATTTAATGTGGTTTTTTAATTTATTTAAAAAATATTTTTTCATCACAAAATTGATGAAGTATTATGTGTCTCAATATAATATATTACCATAAGCTTAGGGCTAACGATTTTTAAATTGTTTATCATTTTGAAGGGTGACTTAAATTCGGTTAAACTTCAAATTAGTCAGCATAAGAGTTTAAATTATCAACTAAAGAACAGAATAAAAATAAACATGATTTTCGAATAGATATGAATTTAGACTTGCAAAACAGAATTCATTGTTCTTTGTGTTCAAAGCTATACTTAATGCTCTAGGTATTATTTTTGTATCTGATTATTATGTGTAGATCTGCTGAATGATTTCTTATATGAGGGCTGGGGACTTAAAGCGTTTTTGCGCGATCCAACAGATCGCTGATGAACTTCGATATGTCCGATTGCGGGCGTTTGCAGACTGACAGTAATCTCTAAAAATTTAGAAAAAAAAGCGAGTTAAAAGGATATCTAATTTTGGGAACAAATGATACTCACTATAAGATGAGATCTTCTGATTTCGTCTGTGTCCATGTCCAGAATCTCGTCAATGTCCACATCGATAGCCTCGCTCTGGGGATCAAAATTGTTGTATGATATATTTTCGAGATAAATTCTAAGGCGAGACTTACTGGTGGATCAAAGAGCTTCTGAAGCTCATCGTAGAGCCACATTTCGACGGCCAACCTTTTGCGGATCAGGCTCATCTGGTGTGACCCATACTTGGCCGTAAGGAACTTCTCCCGTCGCTCCTTGACCTCTGCCCCCTTCTCATTGAAGTTGACCCGCAGGTTCGTCCGGTTGGGGGACCGCTCACAATCGTTCATCTGCTCCAGGCCGCACTGCATCTCTTCCGTTTGATTTAGCGGTACAGGCTACGTTGATTGATCTTTAATTCGTCAATTAATTGGCGAGGTCTGCAAATGGAAATAAAACAGTTGGAAAATTAGTTCGCAAGTGGTTGGTATTGGTTGCGGTGTAATTAAATTAAAACTAATCACCACAACTGCCACAGCCATGTGCCAACTGTCAAGGCTGAACTTTCTTCGAAAAGCGCGTCACACCCACATTGCCAGCTGCAAGAGGGCCTCAGCTTCATCTGTCCAAGACCCGTTTCTGGGCCCAGAGGCATTTTCAAATCCCACATCCGTGACTCACCACCGAACTGGAGTCTCATTTCTCTGCAGGCCCTGCGGCTGATTCATACATTCCATTATATGGATACCTACTCATTTATTCGCTTTTGTATTTTATCTATGTCCAGGAATTACGACGACATGCAACCTAAACTGAACTGAACAGGAATAATTGCTCACGTGTCACTCTGCTTTGTCCTATCACGGCTGATATATCTCTACTCCACCATATACTGCTACCTTCTATATAGTTACATAGATATGTACTTTTGTGTATATATTTTTCAGACATTTGTGCGTTTAACAGTTAATTAAATTAATGTGTAATGTATAAAGCACTCTGTTTTCTGACATTTCAGTTTGGACATATTTACCCTCAAGGAATCTGATTTGAGTTGTGTATTTGGTAAATAATACAGAAAGCATGAGAAACTGGAAAAATTATATTAAAAAATCGTATTATTTACGATCTCATATCAAGCATAAAAACCAATCGCTTTTAACATTTCCAATGACATTTTTTTTGATATATCGATATGGAAATATTATTTATAAACATATCAAAATCAAGTGACACTTTTTTTGGCGCTTTGCGTTCCCTAAAAAAAGGAAGTAGGAAAAACAAAGGCTAACCCCCGACCAAATGTCAATGGCAACAGGGGCTCTCGTACCAGGCACCGCGAAAAGCCTTTTAACACCTGTCCTGCTGGCTTCCCATCCGACGCACATTTGTATCCTTGCTCCAGAAACACGGACGTCCCCTCTATGCCCCATCCTTCTGGAAAAACAATCTCCTGTGCAAACATTCCAATCTGAACCTTGAATTTTCCAATTTCCCCCGAAAAAAAGTTAACAAACTTGTTTCACTTTCGTTCTTGGTTTGGGCTGCTCTAAATCGAAATGAAATTGAATTGAAATAGTTTTCGTTACATATTTTTCTTTTTACTTTATTTTTGTGTGCTGACTATTTGGGTGTTTCGAAATACCAGGCCATGTGGCAAGCGGAGCAGCAACACAAAGAGTTTTCCGCAT
This sequence comes from Drosophila vallismaia, assembly GCA_035047325.1. NCBI lineage: Eukaryota > Metazoa > Arthropoda > Insecta > Diptera > Drosophilidae > Drosophila > Drosophila vallismaia. Next base: position 7,656,616 of record JAWNPU010000090.1, on the reverse strand, counting down.
TCGCCACTAAAAATACAAAAAGAAAAATAATGCTTGGCACCGTATTTCTCACACAACTGAATTATCTAGCCCGTGCGAAATCTGATACCAGATTTAGTTAAGAGCCATTGGCAATTATGAAACCGGCGTTTAACTTGTCACTTGCATGTCAAGCGGGCAGCTCTCGACTTCCTCGAGGGGCCAACGAATCGCTGAGCGGAGATTTTGTTTGGGTCTTGCACACTCGTCATATGATCTGCCCTACGGGGAATATGGAGTTATATTCTTCACTACAACCCGCCAGGCAGTGTGCCCTTCCTGGGGGCTTTGGCCCGGAAATTACCCTAAACGAAGTTAATTGTGTGGATCCGTTTGGCCTACTACTGGCGCGGTGTGGAAGACACTCCTCGGGGCAAGCTGATGGGCTGGCGACATGATACCATTTAGGAAAGGTATTCGTGAGATTCGTTGGGGATTTTAAATATGAAGCATTCTGGATACACTCTGGATAAAACTCATGGACCACTCTACTCCATTTTAAAATTTTATAAAACCATCCTAGCCCCCTGGTAGGGTAACGAAACTAAGCGAAAGGCAAAACAATTTGGAAAAAATTTCTCAACTCTTTTCAGTAGATATTGTTTGTAAAAGCCAACGGTAATTGTGGGATCTAATAAATTATGTTGGCTAGCAAGAAAGCTATCTAAGGAATTTCCACAGATTTTCCCAAAGGCAACACCAACAAGAGAGAAACGAGAGCAAAAACTATTTGACCGGAGATTAAGGTGGGTGCTCCGAACATAAAGGAAAATTATACCTTTATTATTATTGCTTGCCACATCTAAAGTTGCGATTTTGCATAAATATTGTGTTGAAATGCCAACGGCAATGCGGTAACAACATGCAACATGTTGCATGTGCAACAGCTGGTACATCAGCAGCACCAAAGTCGAAGGTAACTGCGAATCAGATTGTATCAACAAAAACCCAACCCGGTCCCCTTTCCCAGCCTACACCCCTGCAAGGCAGTCTTGCAGAAACTTCCGGAATATATAATATATATAATTTGATTCACATGTGGTCGGATCCAACTACCTAAGTTTATTCTGAAATAAGTGGCACTGGTCAAAAAGAACCATTAGACGAATCGGTTGCATGGGAATGCAATTTTCATCCATTTTTAATGGTTTCGATATGTGGCCAAAAAGTTCTCGTTTCGAAATTAAAAATGTAAATTGCTCTCAACTGCCCGTTCCACGAAGAACTCAAATGTCAACAATAAATATTTGAGCCATGTCTAGAGTCGAATGAAAATTTGCAGTCCTTGGAAATGGACATCCCATCAGGTTACATCAGCAAAAAAGTGATTTCGCCCGACTTCCCGTCCCGGTCTCGCATTTCAAATTGATTTATTGAACTCGATTTGGAGAGAAGAAATAGAAAACAAAAATCATTTATCCATTAGATGCGGCTAATCAGATTTGTGTGTAACAAAAGTTCAATTAATAAACGTAAATTTGATGAGCCGTAAAATAAAGAGATAAAATCAAAGCCAGAATCGGATCGAGTTCAAAACAAAGGTCTCTCAATTTATTCACCTTCGGCAGGGCTACAAATTGAATTTTAAAGATCCGCCCTGCCACACCAGCCTCCCTTGGATTGGGGAAATATATATTTGGGGATAAATGCAAATCAAATGTGTCGCAATTGCTGCAGAGACACATTTTACGACCCTGACGATTGGGTTGCCCGAATATGGAACATCGGTTTTTGGACAGGCGCCAAATGGGTTTCTGAGTGCTGAGTGTTCATGCTGATTCCAAGGCAATTATAGATTAATTATACATCTCTATGCTATGATTTTATTCACGAATATGGTCTGCAGGTCCATAAAACACTTTAGCCAATCACTTAAAATGAATCAAATTTAAATCGGTTTTCTGAAGGATTGCCAAGAAGATGAAAAATGAGTTGGCAAGTTCATAAAAATCACTTTTCTCATAATTTTCACATTTTTATGTGAATTTTATGTTGATATCGAGATATATTCTTGATCTGGGCTAATGGCTCACACCACTGGCGGAGATTTCGATTTCTTTTTAGTCACAGAAATTCAGCCTAATTTACATTTAAAGGAAGAAAGAATCGAAGCCGAAAGATCAAGTTTATCAAGAGTCGAGCCTAGACTAAGCATGGCATTAACCCATATAGATTGGTGCAACCGAATATCTGGGGATCGGCTATTGACCATTTCTGAAGATTTCATTCAAACTGAAATTTTCTCATGCCATGAGGAAAAAGTGAAATGTGACGGTTTTATGGTAAAAAAAGCCTACAAACCAAAACCCACAAAAGACCAAACGTTTGTTTATGCAAATGCTTTATGATTCGCGGGCCGTGAAATCCCCAGAAACGGGCCCAAAATATTGTATAAAAAAAGAAGAATAGAGAAAATTGTTAATCAGAAACCACTGGAAACCAGTTGTGGAAACTTTTCAATAGAAAGAGTCTTAGGCCTGGAATTCATTGATATAAAAGCCAAGCCGGACTTGGAGTCCGGTCTCGGGACTATTATGTGATATCAGCCTGGCTATATTCCTATTAATTTATATTACAAACATATTGTTTATTAATCACGTTATTCAATAGTCGGCTTATCAGCCAGACAAAACATCGACTCCAGCTATAATAAATCGTTTTTTGAGTAACTGCCTCGTTTAAATAAGCCGGGGCGTTACGTAAACAATCCTGATAACCAGCTGCTGTCACTGATTCATGAAAAATGCACATGAATTTCAAACAGACCATCTAATTAATGTGTATACATATTTAGTTATTTATATTTTACCTTGGCACCTATAACCTGATTGATTGACGAGACTTGATTCCCTCTTAGTTCTTGACACGCGGCTGTCACTTGATCCCTCTGAGGAGTTCTTCGGACATTGATCATTAGCTAATTTGTCAAGAATTTATTGTTACACAAATTTAAGCAGCTTTTGTGCTAAAGTTCAGCAACGACTCATATAATTTGACTAAAATAGCAATTAATTATTAGATTTTTGTTTGATTTAGGCTGAAACATCAGTTATTTTGGCCTAAGAAGTTAGTAGTTAAAAAGTATTTACCATTTTCAACAGAAAAAATAATTATTCTTTGTTCTGTAAGTTTAAATTAAGAAAATTCGTAGCTCAAACAAGACGTTAATTAAAAAGAAATCTGTTGAAAGTGTTCACAATCGAATCGTGCAAATGGGGGGAAAAGCCTATCCAATTTGTGAGAACATTCTCATGTTGGGCAATCGTTTTATTTGGGAGGTCGGTGACTCATTATTTCGGAGAGAAGGTAAACAAAAATATTTCACATTTGCTGGGCTGATGCTTGTAATATTCAAAAGTTAATTTGGCTTATTGTTTATTCATTTTGGTTAGCTCCTTTTCAGGTTTTTTTGTTGCTTTTGGCGTGCCAAAAACGAAATGAGGTTACAGAGCCGGACAGACCGAAAAATGACCAAATAAATTGCTTTAAGGGGCAACCTTATGGATAAATAATTACAAGTGAAAACACCTACGATATCCACGAGTCAAGTAGCCGAGTAGCCGAATAGCCAGGCTATTAGGTAGGCAGCCACTTGGCTTAGACAACCGGGCAAATCGGAGGTTGTTGAACCCCAAAGAGGGCGACTTGGAGCGTAGAGATGGCCATCTCAGATTCGGACTGCTTACTGGGCAATTGCCAAAAGCGAATTGTCATGGAAAAATGATACATGCCGGACAAAAAGTTTTCCTGCATAAATTACCTTTGGCAAATGTTTGCGCACTTCTCTCGCGAATTCTCAGTATTCTAACTCTAACTCTAACCTTTGGTAAACTTCACTCCGCGCGGCCTACTTGACACGGTTTTCAAGGCGGAACAAATCAAATGGCCAAATACAATGGACTAAACTGTTTTTCCAAAACATCGGCTGGCTAAGTTATTGTTTACGCAATGTTTTTGTCGTTCTTGGCTCTCCGCGAAATTGCGTCATTTACTCTGAGAAACTGTTCGGATAGGTATGAGTGATGGTCACAAGTGGAATAAAAGTTTTGTAGTTTATAAATAGACGCCATTTTCTTATGGGGTCCATTGGTATGACCGACATTTTGCAAAGGCGGACGAAGATATATTTATAGGTAATGTGGAAATATTTGGGAGAACTTTTAGGAAAATGCCACAAATAAGACACACAATTAGCAATTAGGGGCATCTTAAGTGTGAGTACAAAGTATTTCCTCAGAATGAAAAGCTAACAAAAATTTAAGAACAAGTTCGGGGAAAAATTAATTGCTTATCTGTTCAATTTGGCGTTAAGTTATCTTTCCATTTCCTGTTGATGTTTGCTGGGAAATTGCTCAGATGTTTATATCAAGGATGTTGATTCGAGAGGCCGATAAACAACAGACGAATTGGGGAAGTCCATACACCGAATAAATCAATAATTCAAGAGCCCCGCATGCATTTCCGAACCAAAAAACATTGGAAAGGATTTGTGGGTGGAAGCAACTTTCAATAGCATTGAAATCAAAGCCAAAGAGTAATCAACAAAGTGTGTACTTGCATATTTATGACTGACTGAGTGTCAATATAGGAATCGTCTATAAATTACAATGGCACTGATAAATCGGGCAATAGCAACCGAGGGGAAGAATCACGAGAGTCGCACGCAAAATGCACAATGTATGTGGTTCCCCTATCTCCTCCTCCACCAAGCGAGATTCGTTTGATATTTATTTATTATTGCCGCGCACTGTACCGACTATATAACGGTGGTCGGTACTGTAAATGGATGCATGCTGGTGGTGTATTCGAGTTCTCGGGCAGTGCCAAAGTCATAAAATCATAAAGAACACACAAGTAAACATAGTTCTGGGTAGCTACACAGAAAGAAATGGTTTCAGTTGACTTAAATTACTTATATTTTTAAACTATTTTTGATTATAAGGCTATTTTATATTAAGCAATAATCTAAAAAATAGTAAAACCCTTTTAATAGAACATTCTTCCAAACCATTTTTAATGCTTAGCAACGAAACAACATGTTCTATTTGTAGGTAATCAACAGAAGATGCAGAGAGCTGCAAACATTGGCACAAAGACCTCCCTCTATCAATACCAATATCAGCCTACGTATACGAGTATATAGGGCTATATAATTGTGTTTATAACTGTGCGCATTTATAGCTACAATCACATTACACATACGCCCTGTCAGCCCTCTTCATTGCCAGCTGTCGGCATTGGGTTAGAGGTCAATGATTCCAGAGTTCTTCCTTGTGTATCACAGCTGTCTGTCTGTCTTAGAGTTTGTTTGATGGAAAAATTACAGCTTGATAAGAGAAAAAAGTGCATTAAATTGTTTTAATTAAGCCTATCAACGATTTAATTCCAATAAATTTAAAATATGCCCAACTAAAACTATTGGATTTATTTATGTTTCCGCTTTGTACGCGACAATGAAATGGTTTGTTGAAATCGATTTAAAGATTCGAGTCTCTCAATGAAATTCACATAATCATTCATCATCATTTATATGTATTAGCCATAAATCATTTGAATTGTCCGAAATGCAGTTCATTTAATTGAACACTCCCAGTATCTGACTGGCAATTGATTCAAAAGCCTTAACCAAAAACCAGATATCTTTGTATTCGGCTGCTACACATAGGGGCCTTCCGTTACGTTTAATTTTTGAACAGACATAATTCGGAGTTTCTCAAGATAAGATTTATGCCAGACACGTAGTTGTGTGCCTGAAAAAAAGGTGAAACAAAAAACAACCGAAAAAGAACACAACCAAAATTGCTTATTAATCTTTTTGACGAAATCATTGGAGAAGTTACGTTTTCGCTGTGTTTTCCGTTGAATTTGTTTTGTTATTTTTTCGGTTATTTTTAGATGGTTGCTTGCCCAGGATGTTTGCAAATGTTCAGCGGTTTTATGTTTAGTTAAAGATTAAATTTATGACCGTTTGGCATTTACGGGCTTCAAGTTCATCTCATGATCTATTCTAGCGATGTGGAAATCTCTTGTAGCGACCTTCGACAGAGCAGACAAAGCGCTAATCTTCAATCTGCCAGCTGAGCTCGGCGGTAAATAAATAAACACAAAACGCAGTATCTCGAAATTGATTTTCTGCCCTCTGCAGAGAATGTCTCGAGTCATGTCTAACAATGGAACTAAAAGACTCAACAGTCTACACAAATTATGCCCCGAGGAAATGTGTTGGCCCGCAGTTACCTGTGTAATGAGTTGAAGATACATTTGTTGTATCTAAGCACTATGTATCTGTATCTTTAGGTGTTGTATCTTGTTGGTGCAACGGCAGCAATGATATGCTTTCAGGCACCCTGTACAAATATCGATTTAGAAAACAAGATAAAATCGCGAAAAAAGCAAAATATGTAAACATGTCAGAATCAAGCTTCTTGTGTCCAATACCCAATGTATCTTGTATCGCGGTATCTGGTGGCGTGTTTGTTTTCTTTTCCTTTTTTTTATGTTTTTCCTGGCTTGGTGCAGTGATTAGACACAAGCGGCCGCAAAATGTTATGACGGCAAATAAAACCAGGTTACAAAACGCAGCAGACACAACATAAAAGAAATTACAGCTGTCGACACACATCTGAGGCGAGTTTTATGCTAAAAAAAAAGCAAAGACAGCAATTGCATCCAATAATAAAAATTCTGTGGGCAGAGGAAAAGCGAGTCTGCGATTGATAAAAAGTCCATTAAACTGAATTACATTCCAATGTAACTGCAGCTGAACTTTTCCACAATCGAACAAAGGATTCTCATTTAGCGAAAAGTTTTTTACAAAATTCTGCACTTGTTTGGGGCTTAATTAAAAAAGTTTCCCATTTTAAGGGATGTACAAATTTTATACAACTAATCAGTGCCTAACTTAGTAAGGCAGATACTCGACTTTAAGTCCAGACATACTGCAATTAACAAGAGCTAATTCCCAACTCTATTTCATTTGTATAATTGCTGATTAAACATTTTTTTATTGTGTTTAACGTTCTAATATTTGCCAGTGAGACGCCTGCATGCATCTCATTTGGACAAGACAACTTCTGTGTTTGATTTGTTGGCCAGAACACGAAATCCGCGTCTGGGCGAATGCTAATCGGAATTTGGAATTCGGAATTCAAGCGCGTCCCGTTGCCTCTGTTCTGGCCCCCTTCCGCTCTTGGCCGGAGCCATTCCCTTCCTGCCGTGCTTTTCCATCCACTTGGCCAGTGGAAGCGTGAAGCGCAGTTGCGTTTTCGTTACGTTTGGCTGCGTGCGTACCCAGAAGCGGCAACCGAACAACGACCACCCTTCGCTGCCAATAAAAAGTTTCATATATGAAGTTGTAAAATAGGAGAAATACTCGCGCAGATAAAATGAAAACGTAAACGAGCCAGCAACCACTGCATTAAATTCCATAGCTCAACACGCACAGTTGTTGGTTGTTGGTTGCAAGTATCTGGCGGCGGTTTCGGCTTCTGTGCCGCAATGTCTGCGGCTGGAAATGGCAACCAGGTACCCGGTAATGGAATGGGGATGAGACCCAGTGCCAGGACAGGCTCTGAGAGTCTGATAGTGGGCTGGGAACTGGACAGGTGGCTGCTGACGCTGCCAGCACGCTTCTCCTGGCAGCCAATCGACCCGATCGACTGGCCAGTCAACTGGGCAGACTTGATAACCAGGAAAAAAAGCTAAATAGAAGGCTAGAACTATTTTCCGGTTATTGATTGAGATGAAAGTTTTTAAGTTAAGCCCCTTTTAAATAAATAGAAAACAATGTAATCATCACTAAATATAATTTGTGTTCTGTGAGTGGCAATTAATTTAAAAACAATGAAGCTTGATAAAGATTTTTTATATAACATTTATGACTAAAACTTCTTAAAATATCCTCAACGGTTTCTGGGAAAAATTTACGTTTAAATTTAAACCTTTTCGCAAATCAATTTCAGTCATTTCTAAAGATTTCTTAATAATCAAATAAACATTTACTTTTGGCTAGATTCCAACGATGGATTCGTTTTTATTAAACTTTATTTTGGTTTCTAGTTCTCAATAGAAAATTTCACTAGCAGAGATTTTTTTGGTTAATATAATTTTCTTTTTTATTTTGCTGTGGCTGGTGCCGCTTTAGGATTTTCCACTTTCCGCTGCCGCTGCGACTTTCTGCTCAATGAGATTTTCATTTGCACGACAGCACAATGAGGGCGAACCGTGGAGCAGCAAACAAAATGCAGACAAACATACACAAATGCACAAACACACAGATACACACGGGTACTCGGGGCAAGCGGTTTGTTTTAACTGTTTGTTTATCAAGCGCCGGAGATTCTTTCGAGTCGGAGACTGGACTATGGATTCTGGTTGGGATTCGGCTCCAGAGCTAAGCACGCGCGACCGGTGAGCACCAACGAAAGAATGAACTCACGGTCGGAAAAGTATCTGACGGATACACACCAATGTTAGCCAGCCGGCAGCTTAACAGAACCAGAGAGAACTCTCTCTGTTAACGCCATCGCTTTTGGGGCTGTGCGCGTTGATGTGGCTGCTGATTTGTGGAGCTATGGGGTTACGGTGGCGCGATTAATGGCCAAGCGGTCCACCGCCCAGCATGTTGAGCTTCGATGCCTCCGGATCCCCCAGATACTGGGATTATCTTCCAGCTCGCGTTGCGATCTCTTAATTTATTGCCTTGCCAATCGGCTTTGGCTACACCCGTCGATTGGCATATCATAAACTTCTATTTATAGTGTCAATGTTACCTTTCCTTAGGTCCACTGGCTCTAAAAGTCACGCCTCAATAAAAGTCGATTTTATAGATTTTCCATGAATAATTCGTTTACTAAAACTATTTTAAAATCTTGTGACTGAAGAACAGTAGGGAAGTTAACTTAGGAAACTTAGAACTTAAAATAGAAACTTAATTAAACAAAAGGCTGTTAAATTAATAGAGAAAACTATCTATTTTAAGGTATAACTCCAGGTTCAAGAACTATTTTTGGAGCTTCTTCAAAGCTTGTACTTATTTATACCTAAATTAGGGAATTATGCTATTGAAGACCCCCATGGAGGGATCTAGAATGTCACGCTGCTGAGCACAGGCAGTGGTCGGCTTAGAATGGCCACAACAAAGTGCCGCCGACTGCAACCGGAGTGAAAGACAAAGCCGACAGGGAATCCGGAGGGGAGAAGATAGTAACACCAACTAAATAAACTAAGAGAGAGAGAGATAAAGAGAGCGGAAGAAAGCGGCAGCAAGCCAAACTGGTCAAAATTTACAGTTGCTGCAGCGGAAAGTGGCTAGAAAGGCTTCCAAATTGGCCATAAACTTGAAAAGCGGCAGAAAACAGCGGGCTAACAGTGGCCTGACAGTGGCTTGAGCCAACAGCAGCTGAGAGCAACAGAAGCTGTTGGCCAACAGCTTCTCAAGCATGGCTGTCAATTATGGTCGGTGAATGGAAATGGCGGTGGAGTCTTAACAAAATGTGACAGACGTCACTCAAACAGGAAAGAAGCGGCAGAAAAAAGCGAGCACTAAGCATTTAAGAAAATCAATAAATAAATATTTGAGGAGCGGAGCGGATGTTATGCTTGACAATGTCTCAAGTCTTAATTAGGTTTCTCCAACTTTTTGCGGACTTTTTAACAAAGAACCCACACTGTCCCGATGGTAATAAAATATTTAAGTCCATGAGCCTCCTGCTATTGTTTGTTATTCGTTTTAAATATTAAAGTTAACAGCTCTTCCAGTTGCATAAGTTACATACTTAAGAGTTTGTCTTGGCCAACGTTGCGTATGCTTAATTTTCAGAGTCCTTAAATATTCAATTGGCACATCTCATTTTTTTGTTTGCTAGAAGCCTTTGACCCTTGCCTTTTGCTAGGGATGTCAGGCTTTGTTTTTTCGGCCAATTCGTTGAACTCTTGCTTGCCGCCAAGTTCAAGAGTTCAGCTTCACGCAGCATCTGCTGCTGCTGGCGACCTCCTCAATCTCCTTAAATTCCATCTGCTCTCGGCCATGTTTATGCCCCCTTGTTGCGCATTTATTGTGTGGTTAAGCCCAGTCAGTATTTGCCCCCTGCCTTGTCGCAGAAATAAACAACGGCAACGAAAAATTGGCACTTGAGGGTTCCTTGACGCTTCGCCTTTTGTATGAGAAATTCGCTTTTATGCTCTCCATTAATTCCATTTGGCCACCCCTGCCCGTCAGACATCAGACAACGGGCCAACTCCGCTGCTTCTCCCGTTCCCAAATGGTAGTAATAACAAAAAAGCAAAATTGGTTTAATAGTCGCGACGTTGTCTGAGCATTTGAAAGTTTTTCCTTTTTTTTTTGTTTTCTTTCTGCATATAATTAATGATCAGTCGGGTCAGTTCATCAGTCCATGGTTTTTAGGGGCTTGGCTTTATGCATCATTATTTGCCATTCGTTATTCTTTGTTTTGTGTTGTGTTTTAGCCAAAGGTGTGAAGGAATACTACTTTTAATGATTAAACTTTAATTACATGTTGTTGGGTTTTTTAATACTCCATCAATAGAATGGCATATAAAAATCCTTCTCTTAACATCTATTTATTGTCCGAGGTGATTTCATACTTTTAACTTTTCCTAGGAAGCAGCTGATATTTTTTATTCGTTTTTCAACTACTTAAGATTCTCATCTTTCTTTCACAAATTTCGCTGTTTTGTGGAGCGCTGAGAGGCCCAAGGTCTCTTCGGAGCTCTATTATGTAAACGAGCTGAGCATTTTATCTTTCTTTCGTTTACTGTCACAAGCTCAATAAAATTATCTACGACTGTTTTAATTAAAGTTATTTTTCGGCCAGAAGACCTAAGCCATATTTATGCTCAGCTCAAAAGGCCGTTTAAATTGGTCAGAGGCGTTGCTTGGCCATAAAAAAGGGTGGATGGTAAAAAAAGGTAGTCTTGGCAAGAAATGTATAAATCTTGGTTACAGTTTGTAATTTCTGTTCTAGAACTTTTCCCATTTAGATACCCCTTTCGAGATGAGCCCCTGATCTAACCACAGGTCATGTATCTTTTTGGTAAGTTTGTTGTTTGGCTTTAATTCAGGTTGCGACAAGCTAACAAATTCATTCATTTCGAGTGTTGGACGTTGTGGTTTTTCGTGTCAAAATGAGGGAGAATTTTGGGACACAGAATTAAGCATGGAAAAAATAAACAATTTTTAACGAAATATCAAAACACGTTTTTGTAGCGGCAAGGCCACACAATAGAAGCCGCCAGACAAACTCAAAACCCACCTGGCTTACCTGGTAACTGAAATGAAGACCCCGCCGCCACATCTTGTCAGTCATTCTCCCGCCACGGGCCCCTCGAAGCCTCCCCGTTTCGGCCATCTCCTCTGGCTTCTTTGTGGTTCGTCTGGTGAAATTTCCATTTCGGTAAATGTGGAGAATTTACGAGCTTTCTGACTGCACGTGCACATGTCCTTTCTGTCCGAAATGCTTTACGAGTCTTTGCAGTCATTTGCCGACATGGCAGTAGGATATGGGGGAGATTTTCTAAATTTTTCTTTCTGTCCTCACTTCAATGTTATTGAACTTTGGCGTCTCGACGTCTGTGACATCGGCGAATAAGTTTTTCGGCTAAAACGAATAAATTTTAAGCAGCTCAGACTTTGCCCAAAAGCAACTAGAGACGATATACAAATGTCCTTACATCCCGACGATACAACTTGTGTTGCATTTGTGTCAATAACCCTTATTAGGGGAAAAGCACAAACTCCCACAAGTCATGCAAGCTTCTGCAATTTTCTTGGAAAATAGTCGAACCAAGGAGCATGAAAAAGGACATTCTGCAAGTTCCTTTGTCTCGAAAATGCAAGCCAACATCGATAATTGGTTGCAAAAAGAGTTCTTTTCGTGCAATTAGAGAGGGGACCCTGGCAACGATTTCAATGTGGTGTTAGAAATAAACGCAAATCACTTTTTAGTTGAATATAATCACTGAGTAACCACCCGGCTAACACCCTGCAACTTCCTATTTCCCACATACCACATGCCACGCCCATCGTCCTGCTCGGCATTGCTTTGTCGTTCATTAAAAGCATTAACATTGCCAGTGGCAGGAAAGCAAAAACTGAACTGAAGATGCAATTTAAGCGATGCTGCTGGGATACCTTATTTTTGATATGGTTTCAGGGGTTGGTTAAGGCCTATGGTAGAATACAATATCCTTACAAATATGAATTCTATTTATGGATATACTTTCTTATGGATATACTTACTTATGGTTTTCCTGCATCCAAACAAACTAGAGATTACATAGAGTTCATGAATCCTGGATTCAATTCCATCTTTTATTTAAAGTTCTTGGATAATTTTGTAGGACTGTATAATACAGGGTTTCCCTAGGTCGAGTAATTATTTGTGGCTAAATGTGCAATATACACCTACACCTCTATATCCTTACCAACACAGATACACACAATTACGAGTGTGACTGTGCGATTGCGGGAAAGGAGCCTCCAACACGCTGCCCACTTGACTAGCTTGGGTGACGTGACTCCCTGAAATATGCAATGGTTTTTTTCGTTGTTACGTTTCTACCAGACTTTCGCATTTTGCCCACTTTATGGCTCCAAATGCTTTTTTCCAACGCTCCCTCGTACTTTCCCCAGCTCACTGCCCCAAGCTCCATCCACCACCCTCTATCCCGCTCCGTCCCAGACTCCCCCTCTCCTAGCTTGTAATTGTATGCTGTTTTGTTGTTGTCTTGCAACAGCCCTAAAGGGGGTTGCAAATTCGCTGCTTACCGCTCCTCAATCCTTTGTATATTTTTTGTTTTGCCATCTTGCCGGGCTTTTGTGCAGCAATAGCTTGGGTGTTTTAATAGGCAGCCGGGTGCACTGGGAGGATGTGCATATAAATGCATATGGATGGATGGGTGCATAGGTGGGTGGGTGTTCATGAGCAGCGAACCCTTGTTCCATTTAACGCTTTATTTTCATTAACATGGCCAAGTTGCCTCTTCAGGCGGCTTTAAGCTGTTCGAATAATGGGCGCATGCGTTGAGGAGAATGTTATTTAACAGAGGTCCTGCTGCAATTAGCAACTCTATGCTTTTAGGATGTAATCGTAACCCTTTGCCAAACCGATTCTCTTGCAAATCCCTCTATCCTCAACCTTGTATGTAAAGGTTCAGCGTGTTACCGATTCGGGGTGAAAGTTAAAAAAAAAAAAATTCAATTCGATAAACCAATATTCTCGAACAATTGCAACCCACCCTCGCCGCAGCTAAATTATTAAAGCCCATGAAGGGATAAAGGTGAGGAAGCTTTCTATCGATTTTCATTGTTATCAACATTAAAAAAAAACATTACCCATTTCGTCCCTTTGTACCAATTCAAAACACAAATCCATTACTTTTGCTAAGGTTTATTGTGGTTAGATACATAGATATTCTAAAACTATTTTAGCATCTAAAGTATGGTATTGTAATATTTATAGAATTTTAAATTCTACCTTAAAATTTGTTTATTCTATTCATAACTAGAAATATTTTTTCATAACATGGAACTATATATATTAATCCTGAAATAGTGTATCCCAGGACTGCGGTCTTGTTCTGGTTCGTCCTGGTCAGCATATGGTTTCACCTTCAAGCTGCTGGACACCTTAACCCAGACGCTACATCTTCTCAAGGAAACTCCTGTAATATTTCAAATTAATAAATAAAAATGTTTTAATTAGGGGGTATGATTATGAAGGTCCTGCAAATCTTGAATTTTCCAATGAAAATAAACGCTTTACATGGGAACATTTAGAATTTAAAACGGTTAAAAGATAATATTTCCTTTGACCAATCTAACAATAAACGGAAGATAAGTATAGAGAAAGATGGTATTTGGCCGAAAACTCAATTTTTGAGAGCAAATATCTCGGCCATTCCTTAACCGAATTTGGATTAAGGTACCATTTACGAATCAATGATTTATTCCCCGTCGATATGAATGAAAAGATTGAAAAAGTAGAACAAAAAAATTTTTGGCGATTTTTCAAAATTCATGATGGTACCCCTTTCCAAATTTGCGAAAAACGGGTCAGATTTTCGATGGCTAGATTTTGATAGAAATTGATAGAACTCGAAGATCTAAGATCAAGAAGGTATAACATTTGCAATTCTGCCAAATATTAGCCAAGTTATGGCCTTTTACGTAAAATTTATCGAAATAAAATTCATTAAACATCGCGTACCAGTCCGAATGTCCTTTTTCCGTCTTTTTGCTAGGTTTTCAGTGAATATTTTTGCCATTTCGCATCCGATTTAAAAAAGGAATACCATTTATGAATTGGGGCTTTATTCACGTTCAATCTTTGTCAAATATAAATATTAGATCAAAGAGTAAACTTAGTAAAAACGTTACAATTACCACAATTGAACCAAAACGATTCTTTTGTCGCCTTTTAAAAACGGTTTCTAGGGAACAGTTTTCATAAATATATAATAGTATGATACTACATAAAGATATAAGATCGAAAAGGTATAAAATACGACGATTGGAGATGTATTACTCAAGTTATGGACTTTCCCGTGAAATTTATCGAAATAAAATCGACTAAACATCTCGTAAAAGTCGGAATATCATTATTTGTTCTTTTTCTGAGGTTTTTATGAAATTATTTGGCCATTTTGCATCCGATTTCGGAACGGAGTACCATTTATGAATCAGAACTTTATTCCTCCTAAATCTGCATCAAAAGATTGCATAACACGAACAAAAATATTTTTGGCGATTTTTCAAAATTCATGATGGTACCCCTTTCCAAATTTGCGAAAATCGGGTCAGATTTTCGATGGCTAGATTTTGATAGAAATTGATAGAACTCGAAGATCTAAGATCAAGACGGTATAACATTTGCAATTCTGCCAAATATTAGCCCAGTTATTGCCTTTTACGTAAAATTTATCGAAATAAAATTCATTAAACATCGCGTACCAGTCCGAATGTCCTTTTTCCGTCTTTTTGCTAGGTTTTTAGTGTATCTTTTGATCATTTCGCATCCGATTTCAAAAAAGAATACCATTTATGAATTGGGGCTTTATTCACGTTCAATCTTTGTCAAATATAAATATTAGATCAAAGAGTAAACTTAGTAAAAACGTTTCAATTACCACAATTGAACCAACACGATCCTTTTGTCGCCTTTTAAAAACGGTTTCTAAGGAACAGTTTTCATAAATATATAATAGTATGATACTACATAAAGATATAAGATCGAAAAGGTATAAAATACGACGATTGGAGATGTATTACTCAAGTTATGGACTTTCCCGTGAAATTTATCGAAATAAAATCGACTAAACATCTCGTAAAAGTCGGAATATCATTATTTGTTCTTTTTCTGAGGTTTTTATGAAATTATTTGGCCATTTCGCATCCGATTTCGGAACGGAGTACCATTTATGAATCAGAACTTTATTCCTCCTAAATCTGCATCAAAAGATTGCGTAACACGGACAAAAAAATTTTTGGCGATTTTTCAAAATTCATGATGGTACCCCTTTCCAAATTTGCGAAAATCGGGTCAGATTTTCGATGGCTAGATTTTGATAGAAATTGATAGAACTCGAAGATCTAAGATCAAGAAGGTATAACATTTGCAATTCTGCCAAATATTAGCCCAGTTATTGCCATTTACGTAAAATTTATCGAAATAAAATTCATTAAACATTGCATACCAGTCCGAATGTCCTTTTTCCGTCTTTTTGCTAGGTTTTCAATGTATATTTTGGCCATTTCGCATCCGATTTCAAAAAGGAATACCATTTATGAATTGGGGCTTTATTCACGTTCAATCTTTGTCAAATATAAATATTAGATCAAAGAGTAAACTTAGTAAAAACGTTTCAATTACCACAATTGAACCAACACGATCCTTTTGTCGCCTTTTAAAAACGGTTTCTAAGGAACAGTTTTCATAAATATATAATAGTATGATACTACATAAAGATATAAGATCGAAAAGGTATAAAATACGACGATTGGAGGTGTATTACTCAAGTTATGGACTTTCCCGTGAAATTTATCGAAATAAAATCGACTAAACATCTCGTAAAAGTCCGAATATCATTATTTGTTCTTTTTCTGAGGTTTTTATGAAATTATTTGGCCATTTCGCATTCGATTTAGGAACAGAATACCATTTATGAATCAGAACTTCATTCCTCCTAAATCTGCATCAAAAGATTGCGTAACACGAACAAAAAAATTTTTGGCGATTTTTCAAAATTCATGATGGTACCCCTTTCCAAATTTGCGAAAATCGGGTCAGATTTTCGATGGCTAGATTTTGATAGAAATTGATAGAACTCGAAGATCTAAGATCAAGAAGGTATAACATTTGCAATTCTGCCAAATATTAGCCCAGTTATTGCCTTTTACGTAAAATTTATCGAAATAAAATTCATTAAACATCGCGTACCAGTCCGAATGTCCTTTTTCCGTCTTTTTGCTAGGTTTTTAGTGTATCTTTTGATCATTTCGCATCCGATTTCAAAAAAGAATACCATTTATGAATTGGGGCTTTATTCACGTTCAATCTTTGTCAAATATAAATATTAGATCAAAGAGTAAACTTAGTAAAAACGTTTCAATTACCACAATTGAACCAACACGATCCTTTTGTCGCCTTTTAAAAACGGTTTCTAAGGAACAGTTTTCATAAATATATAATAGTATGATACTACATAAAGATATAAGATCGAAAAGGTATAAAATACGACGATTGGAGGTGTATTACTCAAGTTATGGACTTTCCCGTGAAATTTATCGAATACCATTTATGAATCAGAACTTCATTCCTCCTAAATCTGCATCAAAAGATTGCGTAACACGAACAAAAAAATTTTTGGCGATTTTTCAAAATTCATGATGGTACCCCTTTCCAAATTTGCGAAAATCGGGTCAGATTTTCGATGGCTAGATTTTGATAGAAATTGATAGAACTCGAAGATCTAAGATCAAGAAGGTATAACATTTGCAATTCTGCCAAATATTAGCCCAGTTATTGCCTTTTACGTAAAATTTATCGAAATAAAATTCATTAAACATCGCGTACCAGTCCGAATGTCCTTTTTCCGTCTTTTTGCTAGGTTTTTAGTGTATCTTTTGATCATTTCGCATCCGATTTCAAAAAAGAATACCATTTATGAATTGGGGCTTTATTCACGTTCAATCTTTGTCAAATATAAATATTAGATCAAAGAGTAAACTTAGTAAAAACGTTTCAATTACCACAATTGAACCAACACGATCCTTTTGTCGCCTTTTAAAAACGGTTTCTAAGGAACAGTTTTCATAAATATATAATAGTATGATACTACATAAAGATATAAGATCGAAAAGGTATAAAATACGACGATTGGAGGTGTATTACTCAAGTTATGGACTTTCCCGTGAAATTTATCGAAATAAAATCGACTAAACATCTCGTAAAAGTCCGAATATCATTATTTGTTCTTTTTCTGAGGTTTTTATGAAATTATTTGGCCATTTCGCATCCGATTTAGGAACAGAATACCATTTATGAATCAGAACTTCATTCCTCCTAAATCTGCATCAAAAGATTGCGTAACACAAACAAAAAAATTTTTGGCGATTTTTCAAAATTCACGATGGTACCCCTTTCCAAATTTGCGAAAATCGGGTCAGATTTTCGATGGCTAGATTTTGATAGAAATTGATAGAACTCGAAGATCTAAGATCAAGACGGTATAACATTTGCAATTCTGCCAAATATTAGCCCAGTTATTGCCTTTTACGTAAAATTTATCGAAATAAAATTCATTAAACATCTCGTACCAGTCCGAATGTCCTTTTTCCGTCTTTTTGCTAGGTTTTTAGTGTATCTTTTGATCATTTCGCATCCGATTTCAAAAAAGAATACCATTTATGAATTGGGGCTTTATTCACGTTCAATCTTTGTCAAATATAAATATTAGATCAAAGAGTAAACTTAGTAAAAACGTTTCAATTACCACAATTGAACCAACACGATCCTTTTGTCGCCTTTTAAAAACGGTTTCTAAGGAACAGTTTTCATAAATATATAATAGTATGATACTACATAAAGATATAAGATCGAAAAGGTATAAAATACGACGATTGGAGGTGTATTACTCAAGTTATGGACTTTCCCGTGAAATTTATCGAAATAAAATCGACTAAACATCTCGTAAAAGTCCGAATATCATTATTTGTTCTTTTTCTGAGGTTTTTATGAAATTATTTGGCCATTTCGCATCCGATTTCGGAACGGAGTACCATTTATGAATCAGAACTTCATTCCTCCTAAATCTGCATCAAAAGATTGCGTAACACGAACAAAAAAATTTTTGGCGATTTTTCAAAATTCATGATGGTACCCCTTTCCAAATTTGCGAAAATCGGGTCAGATTTTCGATGGCTAGATTTTGATAGAAATTGATAGAACTCGAAGATCTAAGATCAAGAAGGTATAACATTTGCAATTCTGCCAAATATTAGCCCAGTTATTGCCTTTTACGTAAAATTTATCGAAATAAAATTCATTAAACATTGCATACCAGTCCGAATGTCCTTTTTCCGTCTTTTTGCTAGGTTTTCAATGTATATTTTGGCCATTTCGCATCCGATTTCAAAAAGGAATACCATTTATGAATTGGGGCTTTATTCACGTTCAATCTTTGTAAAATATAAATATTAGATCAAAGAGTAAACTTAGTAAAAACGTTTCAATTACCACAATTGAACCAACACGATCCTTTTGTCGCCTTTTAAAAACGGTTTCTAAGGAACAGTTTTCATAAATATATAATAGTATGATACTACATAAAGATATAAGATCGAAAAGGTATAAAATACGACGATTGGAGGTGTATTACTCAAGTTATGGACTTTCCCGTGAAATTTATCGAAATAAAATCGACTAAACATCTCGTAAAAGTCCGAATATCATTATTTGTTCTTTTTCTGAGGTTTTTATGAAATTATTTGGCCATTTCGCATCCGATTTAGGAACAGAATACCATTTATGAATCAGAACTTCATTCCTCCTAAATCTGCATCAAAAGATTGCGTAACACGAACAAAAAAATTTTTGGCGATTTTTCAAAATTCATGATGGTACCCCTTTCCAAATTTGCGAAAATCGGGTCAGATTTTCGATGGCTAGATTTTGATAGAAATTGATAGAACTCGAAGATCTAAGATCAAGAAGGTATAACATTTGCAATTCTGCCAAATATTAGCCCAGTTATTGCCTTTTACGTAAAATTTATCGAAATAAAATTCATTAAACATCGCGTACCAGTCATAATGGCATTTTTTCGTCCATTTCATTAGGTTTTCAGCGAAATTTTTCCCATTTCACATCCGATTTCGCAACGGAATACCATTTATGAATCGAGACTTCATTCCCGTTCAATCTTTCTTATAAATCA
Source organism: Drosophila vallismaia (assembly GCA_035047325.1). Classification (NCBI taxonomy): domain Eukaryota; kingdom Metazoa; phylum Arthropoda; class Insecta; order Diptera; family Drosophilidae; genus Drosophila; species Drosophila vallismaia. Next base: position 7,637,143 of record JAWNPU010000090.1, on the reverse strand, counting down.
GGACTTCATTCCCTATCTGCATCAAAAGATTGGAAAAGTAGTACACAAAATTTGTTTTCGAAAAATCATAATGTTAAATTTTAGTTTTCCACGTTTTAATAGAAAACGATAGTACTCAAAGATACAAGATCAGGAAGGTATAACATTTTAAAATCAGCCTAGTATTAGCCGAATTATGATTAATTTAAATAAACAATACGTGACGAATACATTTTGCCAAAATTGTAAGATTTTTAGTTACGTTTTAGTGAAATTTTTTACCTCTTATTCTGTTCAGTGTTAACCGTTTGCAGTTTAAAATAAATTTTCATTTAAAGCGAGTCCTTTGAAGAAGGGTCGACATCCTCGAACGTTATTGTTGCGCTAAATTGACGGGGTGCATTACAAGGTCTGCAAGGTTGGGGTTGAAAGTTCAAACATATGTTGATGTGGGGGAGAGAAAGTTTGAGAGATTTCCAATGAAAAACAAATGAAAGCCCTGGAAAGTATTGCTTCCGATAACAACCCTCCAACCAGCTGATAACCTTAAGTTCAGAAGCTTTTTCCAGCTAAGGGTGAAAAGCTCCGAGAAGAATTTGCTATATTTTCTAAGCACTTCCATTGGTTTACTTTTCGTTCGTCGCTACTATTTTTGCTAAAAGTCTAGGAAAAAAATGAAATAGTACGAAGAAAACCAAACAAAACCACAGAGAAGGGTCATAAAGACATTATTTTCGCGCGTCCGAGTGTGAAAAAGAGAAAATACATCGCAGCTTGGTAAGACTACGCGAATCGCTGAAAGGCCAAAAATCAATAGGCGTGTAAAATTTGTAAACACGGCAAGCCCTCGACCAGCCTTTCTCGCTCCATCTCGTTTTCACGGCCGCCCCCTGACACTTCTCCAAGTGAACTGTGACCGCCAGCTGCCCCAAACCGCAAATACAATCATTAGTGATCGAAATGGTGGGCAATTTCGCGCTAATTCCGCTGCTAATGATTGTGGGAGCAGCAGCCACCGCGGAGCAGGTGGAGTACCTTAACCCGCAATCTTACCCAGCGAATCACCGACTGGCCAAGCGGATGGATCTGGAGGTTTGCATAGGTAAGTCAATCCATATGTTTATTGATCAAATTTATCAAGTCATGTCATATATCAAAACTTACTAGTATATTTTGCCATCTGTTTCAATGTACACGCCTCGTGATATAAATTCCTCCCCCACATGCTATCTCTCTACCTCCCTAATAGGTCACTTTGATGTCCATAAAAACACAATTATACGCACCGGAGAATCCCAGGCGATCGGTGGCAAGTACCTTCAGGGACTCGAGCTGGACACCATTGAGGAGTGTGAACGACTCTGCTGTGAGACAGACGCCTGTGATGTGTATATTTTCGAGCGAAAGGCAGGTGGATACTGCTACCTCTTCGAGTGCGGACCGCCGGAGAATTTCCACTGCAAGTTCACACGGCACGCCAACTACACAAGTGCCGTTCTGACCCCCCAGGCGCGGCAGACCAGCGAACTGGCTAGTACTCCGCGTCCCCAGCTGCCCCACATACCCAGCAACAATGTGTCGCAGCAAGAGTGGGAGCTGAGCAACCTCAAGCTGAAGCCGGAAGCGCGGGACAAGCCAACAGTGGCCACGGTGGCGGTGGTGGCTCCCACATCCGGATCGGGTGTTGGAGCAGGCAGGGGCGCTGTACCTGACGTGGCTCAATCGTCAGTCAACGGAATTCAAAGCGGTGAGTTGTGGTTGCAACATATTTACAATTGAAACTAAATTATATTTTGGCTTTAGAGTTTATAAAACTCATTGCATTCGATTATGTTTAGCCAACAATACCTTTGTTATTTAAATGAGAAAATACCTTTCCCAAATTTCAGTTCCCATTGCTCACTGTGGGCGTTTCCAGTTCACCTGCCATTCCGGCGAATGCATTGCGGTCTACAATGCCTGCGATGGAATACCGCAGTGCGAAGATGGAAGCGACGAGGGACCGGAAGTGAGTTGCACCCCTTCATCTTTGATCGTTAATTGCTAACCTATATTTCAGTGCAATACCATATCATCGGCGGCTACAAAGTCAACTGGGAGTAATAGCAATATGGAGCCCGCTAAGCCATTGGTGCAGCAATACCTGCCTGTGCAGACCGTGCAACAACAGTTGCAGGTCGCGGCCCAACAGCAGCAGCATCAGCAACTTCAACAGCAGCAACAACCACAGCATGTAATTGTTTTGGGTCCACCCCCACCACCGCCGCCACCGCCACCCATGGTCAACAATCGGGAAGATGCCGCCGCTTGGGCCAACCGCAAAATGATTGCCGAGGTGCAACAGCAACAGCCGCAGCAGCAATTGCAACTCCAGCAGAAGCAACAGTCGCCTCAACAACTGGGGAACACAATAAATGCGGGTAATTTTGAAATGAAACTTTTTGTAAAACTAGGATCTTTAAAAAGCTATATTAATCTAAAATATATCGTAATTGGTTTCTCAGTGTCGTAGATCAGGATCGTAGATTAGAAACTAACTTCCGCTTTAGCGTTTTCCTTTTTACTTTTATAATTAAAGTCGATTGAGTGCTCAACGCCAATTAGTTTTTCATCCAACAAAACTAAAAGTTGAGCAAATATTTATGAGGGAAAACCATTCCGTAGAAGAATGTGTCCCGGAGGCGGCGGCGCCCAGTACGACATTAGCACACAAATTGCCATTGGAGCACATACACGCAATAATGGCTCTTGCACGGGCAGCTCCCTTTGCCTGCCACTGGGTGCTGGTACTGGGTCGGTTTTTCTTCTGGGAAAATCGCAAATTGCCCATCCGTTTTCATTGTGTGAAATGGGAGCTGCCGTCGCTCAAAATTGATTTACGGCTGGCTGTGTATTCGTGTTGTTTCTCTGTCTACTCGTAATTAATTCAATTAGCTGTGCGTTAACTGGGAGACACACTTAATACTTCCTGCCGTTTCCACTTTCTTGCAGATGAGCGGAGTCACATATTTAGTCACAAAGGCGGGCTCCAATTGCAGCAGCCGGCGGCTGGACAGGGGCAGCTCCCAATACAGACGCAGGGGCAAGCACAGGCGGCGGTTCAGGTTCAGGGGCAATCAGCACCACTCCAATTGCCCAGCTACAATAATAATCAACTGTACGGGATGTCGTTGCCACGCTCTGGCTTGTATTTGCCCACGCAACAGCAACAGCAGCAACCACAGTCCCAATTGCAGCAATCGTCGGTCCAGCAACTGCAGCCAGGCGCCGTGTGGCTCCAAACGGCGGGTGTGCTGCCACAGCAACAATTGCCTGGGCAGCAGCAACAGCAAGCCATCACACCTCAGCAACAGGGCCGCGTTTATGCCACAGTACCTGCTGTGCAATCTTCTCCAGCCCAGCAGCAATCCATGTTACCCGTCCTAAATGCAGCACCTGCCAAGGGAAAGAGCCAAGGTACTGGTGGTGATGAGGAGTACGATGATTATGACGAAGACACCTCTACAGAGGCACCGAAAAAGGTAGGATTTTGGTAGTTTTTATAAAATTGCATAGTCGAGATATTAATATTTCGAATATTTTATAGAAGCAGCGAAAGCACAAAAAAGTCAAAGCTAAGACGTCCAAGGATCCGATTGAACTGGCTCTGGAACAGAACAAGGAAACGCAGGAGGCGTCCTTGCCTGTCCTTCCTGTTCCCGTGTCGCCGGTGCATGAGCAATACAATATGATCCATGAAAATCTGGCGATAGAGTTCCGGGACCACGATGGTCACTCGGAGCGGCCTGGCGGGGCTGTCTTATCTCTCACCATGGGTCTGCTGGTGACGGCAGCCTTGGCCATTCTTATTGGCTGCCGGATGCGAACGGTCAGCCGGAGGGCACGGCGCCTAGGCGGAAAGACGCCTTATTCTCAGGAGGCGGACTTCCTGGTCAACGGCATGTATCTTTAGGGAGGATGCCAGTGGTGGAGAGGGTCTAGGGGGTTCGCCAATATTCATTCTATTGTCCCATGTTCGGGATAGTATATATATTTATGAATAATAGCGTAATGAGAAACATATTTTGTATAAACAAAGATATATCGAATAAAATTTAACTTAAACTAGACGTTACTTTATTTTTGGCAAGGATCCTGCAGAATCCAGACGGGCACAATATTCACCAATCTGATTACCTTTTAAAATATTAAACATCAAAGAACTGAATTCATTTTTCATTACTTTTATTTAAGTTCTTTTTATCCTCGATCTCAGTTTTTGTTGACTTGATGCAAAACTTACATTACTTTTTATTTTTATTTTTGAAAATTTTTGTTCAGTTTTATCATTGATGTGACACGGTTTTGTCATTAAAACTACAAAATAATAGGAAGTAGTTTTCTTTTTTTGTTTATATTTCGCTTGTTTTACTTTCATATATCAGCTCTACACTCTTAATTGCATTTGTTGAAAACAACACGTAATATTTCGCTGTGGCGGCGCTCTTTCAATTTTAAGTCATGAATATAATGTTAATGCTCACAGATTTTCGAAATGCAGTTGGCCAAAGAACAGATTTCATAAGCTTACAGATATCACATTAAACAAATACAAACCAAATAGAATTTTTTTTATTTATAAATTAAAAAATGTCTAATTTCGTTTTGGAATTTGGAATAGGTTGTCTTAATTTTGTATACATAGAATTATTTCGTTTTCGTTTAAATCTTCACATTAGTCTTTTATTTTTGTTGATAACTTCCTTTGTTGTGGCCAGCTATGCGAATGAAAATCAGTTACGAACTTTACTGCCCTGACATTGGTTCTGTTAATTATATTTGTATTAAGTATTATGCATTTAAATAGGCTTTTCTCTTTACTCATTTAGCTCCATTTTCACTTAACACTGTACACATATAATGTAAACTAATTGTATTTATATTTATTTATGCAGTTGAATAGCTTATAATTCAGTTTGTCAATGTGCAATCTATGATCGAATTTTCTTCTCCTTTCCAAATAGATAACACAAGAATCTTTCCAAATGTTTTTACAATTTTTAAATAAACGCAACATAAGATAGGCTGAGTGGGATCGACTATTTCTGGCTGTTGGCGGCTGCTGTTCGTTTTAGGTGTACGTGTTATGGTAATTGTTACTGTTACTGTTATTGTTAAGTTAATAGTTAGCGTATTTTAATATATATTTATAAAATAGACTTTCTCCTTTGCAAGATGCGAATTTTTATATCTGTTGTTGCAGTTTTCGGTTTGTGGTACATGTACGAAGCCAGAACTTACGCATCATGTTGCGTACCTTGAATGAATTAAGGAAACGAATTAAATATGAAAATAATGATGAACGTATTGAAGCATACCTTTTTGTCCAGAGACGCGCAATTCGATCGTGTTCTTCTCTATTCTGCAAGTATTGCGTGGCGATGCTGCCAACCAGCGGATCAGCTAGATGTACAAAAAAAGACTTGTTTAGTTTTTCAATAATATGGAACTGTATAGAATTCCCCACCTGGATTGCAGTCTGTGAGCAGGGAACAAATTGACAGCAACACCTTCGATATGGTCAGCGCCGGCGACCAGTTGTCCTTGAGTATGTCCAGGCAAATAACGCCCTGGCTGTTGATATTGCAGTGATAGATGCGAGTGCGGAAAGTGACTTTGGGTGGCTTGAAGGGGTATTCCGGTGAGAAGTGGATGTCCAGGAAGAAAACACCGCCCTCATAAACAGATCCGGGCGGTCCCAGGATGGTGGACACCCACTCGTATAGGTTGTCGCCCTTCGGCCCGGCACTGCAGTTGGGCGGAGGGTCCAGCGTGATCTCGGCCAGCTCCTTTTGAATGCGTTTGGCCGAGGTTCCTAGCGCTTTGGATATCCTGGGCGTAGGTTTGCTCTCTTTGCGAGGTTCATCGCCGCCGCCAGAGTTGCTGCCCGAGGCGCCACCATTCGCATTGGAGCCCCTGCCTCCTCGGGCGGGCGTCGTTGCTGGCGTGGCTGTGGTCTGGCTGGCGTTGCTGGCATTACCGGTGGCTGCGCTGGGGGCGCTTGGAGTGGTGCTTGCACTGGAGGTAGCCACCTCGGTGGCACTGCCCGCGGCTGGGGTTGAAGACATGTCTGGTAACCTCGGCTGGGAGGAACTGCAAATAAGAGAAACGGGGGGAGTTGTTATTTTGATGTGGCTTTGCACCACGGGTCCTTGACCCGCTTTCTGACATAAGCAGGGGAGTTGGTCGTTTTATGGTTTCCGCTTTGTTTTTATCAGCGACGGCGGGCATGGCATTTCGCACAAACGCACACATTTTTATTGAACTAAAGCAGCGGCCATTTTGGCAAAATTTCGTTTTCCGAATTGGAAGGGGAAGGGTAAATGTTGACCCAGGACTAAATAGACACCTGGACAAGGCCCTGACCCCCAAAACCAATCTCTGCGATTCCCAAATTTTGCTTCGCTACAAAAAAATCAATCAGCAGACATTTGCAAACGCATTTCTGCCGCCGTTGTCGCCTCTGCCGCGGTTGATGCCGCGCTGCTGCTGCTGGCGCTGCTGCTGCCGCCGCCGCCGCTGCCGCTTTCTGCACTTTCAGTTCACATTTCTGCTTGGCAGAAGAAAGCATTGCGGATTGGGGACTGTTTTGCAGACCCTCCACCGATACACACCTCGCGTTCGCCGTTTCTTTCACTTTTTTCTATCACAACTTGCGAAAATGATTTTCGCTCGCCTCTGTCGCCTGCTGCCCTCTCGCTCGCACTCGTGCGCACACGATTCAGCCTTCGCAGTGGGTGGACAGGCGGTTCTGCCGGCGGGGTTTGGGGATGGCGCTGTGGACGTGTTTATCACAAGATCGCACCTTTGTTGGTCCTTTATTTAATCAAAATCGTTTTTTGCAAAACTGGACGCAGGCCGTCTATCTTTGTTATAGCTTTTGTTCGCTGCTCACATCCTTAATCCGGAAAACGCGTCAAGAAATCCCAGACAGATGCGGCGGTGAAATCCCGAATGGCAGTTTGCCTATCGATAGTTGCGAAAAGACGGTCACTCTGTAGATCTCTATTTCAAATTGTTTTTTTGATCTAAATTCTGTTTGACATTAATGGTAATGCTTGCTTATTGGTAGCAGTCAATCATTTATTCAAAAACATAATTTCCCATATATTTATTAAAAAAAAAGCCAGGAAGTAAAAAACTGCACTCAGTTGTACTCAAAATTTACTTTAAACCTATTGTTTATAGAGTTACAATTACTTAGTCTCCATGCTTTCTACTGCCGCCTTTCGGGATTTAAAAACACGCACAGAGTTATCGGCACCGCCAGAGACGATGTACTTGGGATTGGACCAGTCAATGTCCAGGACCTTATCTCCATGGCCCAGTAGGTCGTAAAGCGGGGCTTTCGGACTACGGCAGTCCCACAATTTGTTTTGGTTATCGTACGCGCCGGAGACAAAGAGGAACTCCTCAGTGGTTGACCACATAACCGACTGTACCCAGGCATTGTGTCCGAGATAGGTATTCCGCACCACAGATCCCTCTGCAAAAAGCAAGATTTAGTTATTACAAATAAATTTAAATATACCCATCTTACGGTTCGTTCTAGCGTCATATAAGCGAAGATTCTTGTCCGCTGAAGCCGTCACTATTAGGCGATTCAACTTGGAGTAGCTGGCATCAAAGATGGACTTGTTGGTGGATATTTCGCTCTTGATACCTTCTAGACTCAGATCCCACACCTTCAGTGTGTGATCCCAACTTCCAGTCAGCAATGTGCTAGCGTCCATCCACTGCACCGCGGAAATGCTCTCACGATGTCCCTGGAGGGTCATTTTAGGAGTCTGGAGAAAGACGAGTACGTGAAGATTATAAAGCATGAAAATTACCGGAAAACTTACCCTCACTCCGCTCTCTTTCATCCGTTTGGACGTTCCCTCACCCGCATCTTCCAGCTCGGCAGACCAAACTTTAAGCATAGTGTCCCAGGAGCCGGTGGCAAAGCGTTGGCCATCGGGGCTTACACTGACACTGTCGACGCCCCGTTCGTGGCCCTTGCACACGGATACACATTCCACCGAGTTGGAGCCCACGCTCCATTGCCACAGCATGGCTGTTTGATCCTGGGAACTAGAGACGAAGCGGCCAGTTTCCTCGTCCAGCGATATCCAGTCCACGGCCTTGATGGGGGCCGTGTGGCCGGGAATTGTGAGGACGTGCTTTCCCTTGTTGGTCCAGATGTTGAGCGTATTATCATAGCACCCCGTTAGTATCCACTTGCCGTTAGCTTTCACCGCTGATACCCAGTCGTCGTGGAGTAGGCAATCCTGCGGTTCTGGAGCCGGAAATCGTTCCACGTACTCAATCTCGATGGCGTCTTCGAAGCTGATGGCTTTCTCGCGCAGATGATCGCACAGGCGGCCGCGCAAGTACTCGTCGAATACAAGAAAATCGAAGTCCACAGAAGAGCCATCTTTCTGCTGGAGCAAAGCGTTTACGAATGTGTTGAGCTCCGTGGTGGTCACAGTTCCGTCGATTGCATATGGTACATCCGGGACGGCATAGCTAAAATGCAGTTCTTTTAGTAATAGTTTCTATCATATCATTAAATACTCACTGTTCTTGTTTGGTTTTGAGGTGCACCTGCACCTGTCCCTCGCCGTTTTCCACATCCATCTCCGTGCCCACGTGCGTTTCACCAAGCGGCACTTGCTTTCCGGCTTATTCGGTAATATACACCTTCTCCTGGCTGAGCTTCTGGAGGATCCAGGAGCAAGAGGGTTTTAATAGGCTGTATTTGTTTGGCGGGGTTAGGATATTTATTTTTATGTAAAAAAATCGTGGTTTCAAAAGAACACAAGCAAACGCAACAAATATTAGAATATGTGTTGGAAAACGACGAACCGCGAAAAGAAACAGTGTTATTAAGGTTTTATCGATAAAACTAATCGATAGACTTAACGTTTTTTTAAAAATAAGATATAATTATATGTAATATACGTTCATAGAGAGAATATAAATAAAAATGATTTTATGAAACTAGTATAAGAATTAAATTAAGAATTGTATTTTAAAATAAATCATTTTTAAACTTTTAAAATGTTATTTTCTTTCAAGACACAGTTTTATTTAGAAATAAGAAAATGGCTATTGATTAACACATTTTGGATAAATTACTTAAACAGAATTTGCAATATTAATCATTAACTAAATTTTTGCAAGCACATCGGACGCCAATGATTTGCTGTAATATGGTTTCTTATTATTTTTCAGCTTTTTACTCGTCTTACGCAAAAGCGAAAAATAAAAAATGACCAGCCATGGCTGCAATTTGTAAATGACTCTTCAAAGACTAGTAATTGTTAATTTTTTCATACCGGCTATTAATGTGAACCAGATAGCACCTGAAAGACCACTTCGTGGTTAAATACTGACTGGAAGGTTATATGCCACTTGACATTTCCGAAGTGGCGCTTAACCTTCGCATTAATATTGGACAAATGCCCAAAAATAATTTCCAATAAAAACAATGTTTTTACTTTAATGGGTTGATGTGATATCAAGCTGGAAGTAATAAGACTTTTTATATTTTTTTTACAACATCGAAGAGTTTGTTTTTTTCTTCTTTGGCCAAACGAAAACCAGAAACGAAACGAAATGAAAAAGCTAAGGCTTTCCAGATTTTCGGGGCTGGGGCTTCCAGTGGCAGAGCTCAGCTTATAAAACGGGCACGACGCCTGCGCAGCCGAAACATTACAACAAACGTAGCGCGCAAGGTAAGATAGGCTTCAAGTAAATGGCCAAAACAATAAAAATCCAAATATTTATGAAGGAATATAGAGAGAGTTGTGTGAGTGAGTACTAAGTCGGGAACATTTATTGCAGAAATCAACAAAATGAAAGTGTTCGCGCTGTGTTCGATGTTCGCCTTGCTGCTGGCCGGTGTTCACTCCCTGCCCCAACGCGAGGGCGCCGCCTACACGAACGAGGCCATCCGACAGGCCCAGCAGACTCTGCTCATCCCCAAGGATGCCCAGATCCAGAACGTCCAGGAGGGCATTGAGCTAGGCGCCTACGAGCAGATCCCCGGCAATCAGCGTATCAACTTGTTCGAGATCCTGGGCGACCAGGTGCCCTCAGAGGTGATAAACAACCTGCAGTCCCAGGTTGACCAGATCGGTCGCAACTAAATCTAAGGACTCTCATCCAGTTAGGTCATTGCATTTTGCACTCGTTGTTAAGTTTCTCATTAATAAAAAAAATCAACAAAAACTAAATGTATTCAATTGAGGTGTCAGATGTCGTCTTGGTGGAAAGCGAAAGTGATCCTCCCCGAAAACCAGTTACTGTCTCGACTCCTCTGTAAACTTTTGATCGAAGACGATGGCCTGGGGTCCAGAGTGATTTATTACAACTTCTTCTTTGGCTTTTTCCTAATGCTCTTCGCAGACTTTCTCCTCGATGATCCCGCAGCGCACTGCGCATACGAATTAACAATAAATTTGCGATGTTGCTGAGGCGATGGCGATGTTGGTGTCATTAGTATTGTTGTATCCTCAACCTTGTTATGTAAGCTATGGGGCGATTGTGCATTACGGTTCAATTCGAATTCGAAGTTGCCAGTTGAAGTAAGGTAACCCGAGTCGCTGCTGCTGCCCCGCCGGCAATGTTGCTGTCGTGATGCAACAGTTGTCGTCGTGATTGTTTTTCGTTGTAGCCGCCGCCGCCGTCTCGCTGGGCTTCGGTTTGTTTATTTAATTTCTTGGTAATTGCCGCCACATGCACTTGCATGTGTAATGAGCGGTCCGAGAGGGCGGTGCCAGCAGCCCCCTTGGGGACAGGTGAGGCTTACGCAACCAGTGGGTAGGATCGATGTGCGTAGGGCCTACTTATCCAATAATTTCCCTTCCTTTCCAATCAAACCTTACATTTAGGGTTTCCTATTTTCTTTATTTTATAATTCATACACTTTATAATGATCTTGAATCTAAATTTACGCTAGTTAAAGTATTTATAAGATTCATATTATTTTACTTTAAACTTTAATCAAAAAATCGGTGTGCATGTGTTTGTATGTGAGTCAGAGGGTGCGCGATCATCGCCTAAATAAATTATATATTATATTAATATAAGTAATTATTTATTAACTAAAGAATGACTGCATTTTTATTTTTGACACGTGCGCTCCTCTAGTTAGATCTTCTGGAGAATCATTATTCTCGAAGTCGATACAATGTCAAGTTAAAATTAATTTAGTTTGTATATAAATTATGATTAATGTAGGAGTAATTGTTAATTGCTTTAAATTAAAACTTTTCCATACTCAGTCTAAACTTAAAAGCTTTTCAATTTAAAGAAGACTATATAGTTTTGCCTTTGCATTTTTGTTTTTTTGTAATAAATCACCACTGATTATTCAAATCATTTCCTTACTCTTTCTTTTCAAGCAATAAATTATAAATTAAATAAAGTCCTGATGAGATAAAACAAGTTAAAAATTTCTCCTCAATCTGTGTGTAAATGTTGCGACTTTCTCGTATTTGATGAATTTCGATTGTGGGCGTTGCAATGGATTTTGGATTTATGTTTTGTGTGCACTTAGATCGATAATTATATAAATTAGAAATAAAACTAAGCAATACAAATTGCAATTTGAATTAAGAAACATTTAGTTATTGCATTTGGGGAGCCCAGCTTTGCTAATCATATTCTAATGATTACGTTCGTAATGTCGATAAATTCAGATGGTCATTATGCAGTCTATGGAAATGATAATTGTCCTCTTCCAAGGATCTCTTTCGTCCTTGTCTGTTTACTTTCTGGCTACTTAAACCTAACACTTTCGCTCACTTGAATGTTTGGATTTTCGATGTGCTTTTCCAAGTTACTAGGCTTTATGGTATATTTATATACAATAAAATTCTTTGTTGATCTTTAAACTTTTCTTGGCTAGCCCTTAGTAAATCCTCTGCAGGTAAAGACGTCCCAGAGGCAGGGCTTTTTCCACGAAGCTTTTCTCGGCCCTCGCCGACGACTTGTCCACCGATCCGCTGGCCTTGGAGGCGGTGGATTCCTGGCTCTCGTCTAGTTTGAGGCTCTCGGCATCGGCTTTCGGATCTATTCCGCCCACCTGGCCCGCCCCGGAGCCCAACTCGTCGATCTCCAGACCGGAAACTGGCATGGTTCTGGGGGTTATGGGCTCGCGGATCTCCCCGCTGCCTAGCTCCGTTTCCTCTCCACGGCCAATCTTTTCCAGCTGCAGGAAGCTGCTGTTTTGGATACGCGGCATCTCCCCGGAAATATCCTCGCCACTGTTCATGAGCAGCGGCACCAAGGAGCTCTTTTCCAGGACAACGGAGGCGTCTGCCATGATGCGTTCAGTGGTGGAGGCTCTCTCCTGGAAGAGCTCTATGTCCCCGCCACCACTGCCACCGCCGCTGCCACCACCACTCCCACTCCCATCAAGGTTGGCATCCGGAGCCAGGTTGACATGCCTGTTGTCCATGTCAAAGGGACTGACTATGCTCCTGGACTCGTCTTTTTCAGGTTCGCCGATGTCCTCCAGTTCCACCAAGGGAAAATTTACATCTCGCAGACTAAAATCGTCTTCGGGTAGAGAGGGATATGCCGGATTAGACTCCACCTGGGGCACATCGTCCTCGACGTCCATGTGGTGGGGAGAACTCGATGGAGGCATTTCGCTGCTGGCTCCTCCGGTTCCTTCCGTACTGATTTCCATTTTGGTATCGGGACTTGCGGTGGTGGAGATTGCAGGAGATACATTTGTAGCCGGGGCATCGGTTGTGATTTTGTTCAAGCTGCCGGGACCTTCAGTGGTGGATATAATATGGTAGACATTATCACTGCCGGCAGTGTCTGGTTCTAGATCTGAATCTGAAGATTCAACCAACGATTCCTTAAAGCCATTCTGGAGAAAGACATTTGCTGCGCCTGAGGCCACCGAATCATCTTCCCTTTTCTGGGTACTGGAAGCTGAAGTTCCCTCCGTGGTGTACTCCCTCTTGATGTTCACCTTGCTGGGATCGTTCTCGGCCTGCGGTTGAAGACCATCGGAGGTGTAGGTGACCAGGGGTCGTACCTGTTGCTCCACTACATTGCTGCTCTGGGCCAGGGGTCTCTCAATATAGCCGACGGAGGCTATAAGCTTTAAGCTCTCGCTGCTGCTGTTGCTGACTGGAAATGCTTTTTGGTTGCTGTCTTGGCTCTCGGTTGGTGTTGCTGCCGCATCGATTGGTGTTGCAGGTGCAACAGTTGCTGCTGATGCTGGTGCTGCAGTTGCTGCTGATGGCGTAGTGCTTGGGGAACTTGTTGTTGGTGGTGCCGATGAGATGGCTGCTGTTGCTGCTGCACTGCTATCTCCCAAACTGATTGCGGTTGCCGGCAATCCGGGTCCCTCGGTGGTCGCCAGCGGCACGCTGCTGGTCTTCCTAGTGGGAATTGCCGGCTTGGCCTTGTTGTCGTCGGTTATCCGGATCTCCGTAGGCTTGGTTATCTCCTTGATGGTGATGTTCCAGTTAAAGCCCGCCGGCTGAGCCACTGGCATTGGTTTTGCCGTGGAGCTGGAGCTGGAGCTGCTGCTGCTGCTACCCACGGACGGCTCGCTGGCCAATGGCGGATTGTTATCTTGAACTGTGAACGTGTCGAATTGGATGAAATTTTTGGATTACCCACGGGAACTGGATGGCCATGGGGCCTCTGTTACTCACTTGGACAGTTGTCGTACTCCGGACAGCACCGACCCGGCACATATTTGGGCATACAGTCGTCACGCCGGAAACAGGTCACCGAGCTGCAAACAATATCGCCACCTGCAACAAATGAAGTGTGTTTAAAAAAAAAGGGATTCAGGTGCAAAGCTGGAAAAACTACCAGGAAATGTGGGTTTTACCTTAAATTGTTCTGTTTTTTTAAGGAATTAGTAAGTATTCTCTTATTTCCCATTGAAAAGGAAAACTACATTTATCAATAAACCCTTTTAAGATTAAGTCGTTTTAAAGAAAAAGTATTAAGATTCAAAAAAGATAAAATCCTTTTGTATGACTTTGATTAAAAGTCTTTTTAACTCAACAACTCTTTAAGTATTAAGTTTGAAATTCTCGACTTATATTTTCAGATTTATTTACAATGTACATAAACTCTTTTATTCTATGAAGTCTCCATAAAATATATCCCATTGTTTACTTAAAAAGGCAATACTTTAGTTTTAATATTTAAAAACTTGCAAATACTTATCATAAAACAAACCGATTTATGAGGCAATTCAAAGCTAAACGATTTATGTGGAAAATAAAATAAACACAAGTATTAATCACAAAGTTACTTCCCAGAAAAGATAACTTTGGGAATTTTTGTTTAGTTTTAGTTAAGCTCTGAGAATTCTTTTGAATTCTTTTTATAAAGAAAGATGAGCTCTTTAATTTCAATTTCAATAAATTCTATCTTTCTTAAGATACTGTTTAAAATGAGCATCCTAGAATTTAGTTCGAAACTTAATCAAGCTGCTAGGTAATTAACATTCTTCACCTGAGCTCTATAGCTCAGATGCAACTAAATATTTGCACAGTTTCCATCCACTTGGTGGCTAATTTGAAAAGAATCTTCATCAACTCACCTTTGCAGTAGCACACTGTGCACGGCGTGTCCGGATCAACCAATTTATAACCATTGGCATAAGTTTTGCCATCCTTTTCGCAATCTGCGGATGGAGGCCAAAGAGTAGAAGATTTGCATAAATGCATCCGAAAGTTGGTAGAGGAGTGTTTGGGTGTTTGGGTGTTTGGGCACTTACCGCATTTATAATCGGGGCAACAGTGGCCGGTGCGCTGGATAGCCCGGCAGTTGGCCTGCTTCTCGCATCGAACCGTCGTATCCGGAACCCAGACTCCGTCCAGCAGGCATTGGCCTATAAACATTTTGGAATGGCGGGGGCATTGTTGTTTGTCATTTAGTTTAAGAGTGGGTGGATTCGAGGCGAGTCCAAGGCGCGCCCAGGCTCGCCTCGCAGAGATTAGTTTTGGGTCTTACCCTGGGGCTGTTGCTGTTCTGTCGGGGATTCGGTGGTGCTGCTTCCGTTGTTGCTGCTCGGCGTGACCGCGACCGTGACGGTTGTGGAGGATGCGCCGATGTTGCTGCTGCTGCTGCTGCTGCTACTTTCAATGGCGGGCCCTGCAAAAAAGGAGAAAACACGAGTGTGAAATAAGAGAAAGCTAAAAACGAAACAAAGGCCAATGGAAAGAATGTTGCACTGCAAGTAAAAGAGGGCCATTTTTGTAATTACCCTAAAAAAGGAGACCGCAATCTTCTAAAATCCCTTAACCAACATTTTGGTTATACTTTCAATCATTTAAACAAACCAAAGAAAGGTTATAAAGTTTAGGATTTAGTCAAACCAAAGTCCTAAGCCTTTTCCGAGATTTATGTATAGAAAGTTGCTGACTTTTTATGATATTTCCAAATGCACATAGAATATTTCCAAGCTAATTTTGGTTCTAAATAAATCTCAATATTTAGTCAAGAAATTATAGCTTTTCTTTCAACAAAAAAAAAACTAAATAAGAAAGAAGGGAATCTTGTATGTATCTTTGGGATTTCTTAACAAATGAAAAAGAAATGTAAATTCATCTAATCTTGCTTTAATTTACACTCATAATTGGATTATCATTTCCTTTGGCAATTTCGAAGAGTGTATACAGGGAGAAAAATATATACCAAGACCGGAAACGAGGCCAGGAAGGAGGAAGAGGCAGATGCTCTTTGCCCTCCACCCTGTCAGTCGGTACATATTTGAATGAATGACATTTTGATAACAGTTGTTTGTTGTTCCTGTTGCTCCTGCTCCTGTTTCTGGTCCTGGTGCTGCTTCTGGTCCAGCTACTGGTGGTCCTTATGCTATCCCCTGACTCCTGTTGTACTTGCGGCTGGGCTGGGCAAGGTAAAATGCTATCAAAATACGGCAAAGTTAAATGAGTTTAGTTTTAGTTTGGCTTTTTTGTTTGCCCAGTTTGAGGCGACTCCCAATTGGGTACCGAAACTGGAAACGAACTGGAACAGAACCAAACGAAAAGCAGCACAAGATGAAGTGACAGCCGCTTTGTCTATGGCCGTTGATTGTCCAGTTGCCGTATAATTCCGATTGACATGCCCCGAACATAAAAACCATTTTCCATTTACCAATGCTACCTCCCCTTTGTCCCTCAGAGTCTTTATGTCCTTTTAAAATTGTCCTTCTTAAAGGCGTATAACAATTTTCTGAGCTCTTTTGCCGAGTCTCTTGTCATTTGCCATGAAAAATGATTAAATATGTGCGAGCATTAATCATACGGCCCGTGCTTTAGTTTCAGTTTTATTGCGACCACGTTGGGCATCCTTTATTTTGAAGGGGTCCTTCATAAACTTGATCCTGAATGAACATCCCACGCTAAATTGTTTCCCTAGGACTCATTAGGGGAACTGCATATGCTGCTCATTTTTCCGCATTGTCTGCACGGCAAACGAATTGTTATTTGGATTTATTTTGGTTAACATGGAGGGGTTTGAAAGGATGCCAAAAATATATACTTTGCTCTAAGAGTTGTTGAGTTAAAATGTAGAAGAATACGAAATTAGAGATAAGTTTCTCATCTGACAGTGACACCTTTTCTCTAGCTTCATTATCCTTAAATTTCTGGCTGTCTGTTTGAAGAATTTCCTTTAGCCTCTGGACTGCTGTCCATCATTTGGTATTCTGGAATCATTTCAAACGTCTACGACTCTCATTTAGCCTTTTAAGCTGTCTGTTTTTCCTGGTTTGGTGGTTATGCAAGATGCAGACACACATGGATGAAATCCGAAACGTTGCAATTAGTAGAACAGCTTCCCGTTTTGCGCTCTGTTTTCATTGTGGAACGCAGCGCTAATTCTACGACTTTCCTATTGTCTCTGGGTCTTTGGGTTTTTATTTTTTGTATTTTGTATGCCTTTGTTTACTTTTTTTTGTGGCTGTCTCGGTCTCCTCGTCGTTATTTTTGGCTGGCCGACACGTTTCAAATGAGCAGAATTATTATTCGCATTATGTAGAGCAGCCAGACAACGGACAACGGACATTTGTCTGGAACTTAAGTAACATGAATCGTACAGATTACGTATACGCCACCGGGACAGATCTTATTTTAGATTTTCTTCAACGCTTCCGCGCTCTGGGTCGTTGCTGAAATTCTGTAAGCCGCTGTCTTTTATTTATCTTTATCTTTTTGTGTTTTTTTCCAGCTTTTTCTGTTTCTGTTTGTCTCGGCCGACTGACAATAAATTGTTGGCTGCGAAATTGCATTGTAAATTAGCTTTTGATTGTTTTCCGCAAAAGGCAGAAAATTATTATGCAAATGCCTGTAAATGTGAGGCGATTTGGTGTTGCAAAGGTTGCTGATTCATACCCATAAATTGCATTGATTCTAAATTAATGTTGGTTTTATTTTTGTCGTGATAAATGATAAGGAATTGTTATAAACAAGCCAACAAGCATCTCAGCTGGCGAAACAAAAAAATGAATGGCTTTGAGGCGCAGAGGCGTACAGGGAAATGGCAACAAAAGGGTATGGGCTTTGTCAATATCCCCTTGAGGCAAGATGCTATCCCTTGGAATATCCATTAAAATCATTGCTATACGTTGGAACTTTGTGACAGCCTCCCCAGCCAGGACTACACCACTGCAAAACACATACTATTAATAATACTTAACACCATTGATAAATATGACCGGCTATAAATGCCTAAAGCTCCAAAAACCAACAAGAGCAATAACAAATCATGGCGGGGAAATTGCGGATAGAAATTGTCTTGCCCACCAACGCCTACACTTCATAAACTACTCAACTTTTAGCCGGATGGCTCCGGATGCGAAATATACTCCTTCATTATTACATTTTAGCCAAGTGGCTTTTCTCGTTCATGCTGGTATTGCTTGCTAGGATATTTCCTTGAAGCTTGGTAAGCGAAATTCCCGCCGAGCATTTAAATCGTTGCGGGTTTGTGGCCCACTCTGGCGGCTCCTTTGGGCTTCTTAACCAGTTTGCGGTTAGTTAGACAGAAAATGTGTTAGCTTGACATGACTTCTGCTCTGCCAAATGCAATAAAGAACTTCTCAGTTCATGAATTGTAAGTGTAATTGTGATTTTATTGGTCTGAAGTTATTTAAGCCGCTTTACCAGACAAATACGAATATTTTCTAGTAGCATGCTAAGCAAAAGTTTAAAATTGGTAACAAGAATATGCCGTCATGCTTATAGACAGCATTTTAAGTATTTGAATACACCCATGATAATTCCATTGTTTCCATGGAGAAACGGAATTTCAACGGAAACCGAGAAACCAGCGACGCGTAAGTCAGGCAGTTGTGAATGCGATTTTAAATTGACGCTTAAATGTCATTCAAAATGAAAGCAAAAACAATAAAAAACAATCAACCAGCCACTGGTGGAACGAGGTTCTGGGGCAGCGGGGACAAGCGACAACAAATGAGTTTTTTTTCCAGTGTTCTGAGCTTTTTTTTGCACTCGTTTTTTCGCGGGCCTGGACAAAGATGATAAATGAGGTGGGCCAAACGGTGACGGCGGTGTCAGAGACTTTTGTCTAAATAATCCAACAGGGAAAAAAACCCCGAAACTCATCGCCTTAACAAAAAGAAACCTCAGACAACAAATTATACGGTTAAATGGCAGGTGATATGCATGAAAACCCCTTAAAGATGGAAAAATTGAAGAAACTTTAGATTGCTTGAAGTTTATGCGATGATGAAATCAATCAATGAGATTGGTTTTCAAATCTTTAAAGGGTATTAAGTATTAGAAGTTGTCTTAAACCTATCACATACCAAAACAAAGTCATGATAAATAGATCTCGCATTACAATCATGTTTTTGCTTAAACATATTTGGCAATTTGCCAACAGAATTTATATACAATATATCTTTAAATTTGCATTGCAATGTCGTCGTCGGAGGTAAGTAAGTAGCATATCAAATTATCAATACAGACGTGTGAAACGCGCCATATTAATCTCATGAGCTGTGTTAACTTGGCCAATTTGCTGCGATGACAGTGGCCGGAGCGGAGCTTTTAAAGCATTTGCGTGCTTGCATCTATAGTTTGGGGCCACAATCCGTATTCCCAGAGCCACCCTCATAATCCCCAATTCAGACATGGGCATATCCGTGCCCATGTCCGAACCGGGCTATTTAAATTAATAATGGGCCCAATGTAAACCCGACTGAGAGCTGGCCAACTGCCTTTTGTCGCATCATTCGGAGTGTCATTAGGCGCATTAGCCCCACCAATCTCTAGTCTCCAGTCTACAATCTCCCATCCAACACATGGCCAAGAGATACTTGGCCGAAAGCCGATAGAGATACAACTCCCTGTCACTGCACCGGCCTCACGTGCTTAACGCGCCTAATTGTAGCAATTTGAGTAATCACATATTGGTATGACGGTTGACTGTTGGCTTACTGGCTATTGGCTACTGGCTACTGGTTATTGCCAGACACATTTTACAATGAAATATTATTACATCAGTTATTTCAGTAATCAAATTCAATGTCAATAATTACTTTGCCAGCAATATATTAGCCAAGCCTAATGATGCATAAAGATATTTGATATGAAAGTGCATTTGCGTGTTTATTTGTTTTGTATTTGTTTGATATCTTTATCCTTTACAATTTACAATTAATTGAAATGTCAAATAGATACCAGTGATTACCAGATAATCCTTTGATGATAATCTGAGATTAAGAATAAATCTTTTATTTATCAAAACCAAACGAGTCGAAAATGTTGGTAACACTCTCTTCCGAGTGCTCTTTTATTGAATTTCGGTTTCTTTGAGAGCCGGCAAAGAGTTGGCAGATCGGCGTTAAAGTGTAACATGCCATAAAACAGATGCCTGGCCTAAACGTGACCACAATATAATTGCCCTCAGCGAGGCGAGCGCGCGCCACTTGTTGGCCAGCGTCTCTCTTGTTGGTCTTTAAAGGCTAATTTACATACATGCCAGTGCCGTTCCGGGCTCGGTTCGGTGCGGCCCGGCCCTTTGGTCTAGGCCAGGCCAACTCGCAGACTTGCCAACGAAAGTAAAAGTTTTTCAACACTTTTCATTTTAGAAGTCGCCGCTGCTTCTGCTGCTGCTTCGAGAGCTCGGCACGTGTGAGTTTTGGCCTTTTGTGTGTGTCTTTTGGCCTCTGTTTGCTTTTCGCATTAGGCCAGGCCAACAGAGGATGATGTTTGAACACATTATCAAGTGGCAGCTGCTGTGCCATCGAACGAGCCAGATTCGTTCGAAAAGAGTTGCCTCTTGGAGTTTGGCTTTTGGCTTTGTAATTGGTCGGTTGGTCGATCGTCGGAAAGTTACAGCATACTATATGTAGGTTTTTTGTTACAAACTTGCGTTGTTTCTGGTTTCTTGGCCACTTTTTGATTGGCTTATTTTGATAAGATCTTAGCGGTGTTATGTGAGACATGAAACGGTTTTCACTTTCTGGGTCATATTTTGATTTCTGATTTGTATCTCTTTGAATGTAATGAGGTGTCATTAATTTGTAACAACGGTAATTAAGCCCTAAACGTGAAATGGCATCTCTATTCCCATAACTTTAAGATCTTTAAGCCTAGGAACTACAGCAATTAATTAATTCTTGGTAGTTGCCGTAATCAACTTATTGTTAGTCTTCATGCTACCCCTAGGGATCCAAAATTCCGGTACATCCCACAACATCCAAGTGCTATCCAAACAGCAACAGTTCCATTGTC
Organism: Drosophila vallismaia; assembly: GCA_035047325.1. Classification (NCBI taxonomy): domain Eukaryota; kingdom Metazoa; phylum Arthropoda; class Insecta; order Diptera; family Drosophilidae; genus Drosophila; species Drosophila vallismaia. Next base: position 7,616,384 of record JAWNPU010000090.1, on the reverse strand, counting down.
CAATTGGTCAGGGCTCTGGCCAAGTCCAACAGGAATATAGCAAAATATCAAAACACCAAAACCCACAATTACGCAAACAAGAAATCCGCAAACTCATCCACCATCCAACACCGACCATCGACAGTGCCGAGTCAGTTGGTTTCATTCGGACCTGACCAGTTCGGTCCTGACCAGATTCTGCTCACTGAGGCGTGCTCATGACCACTTAAAGCCGCTTTAAGCCTGGGCCCAAAAATGTGGGCCAACAACCACTGCTTGATATAGGAGTTCATATTCCTGGCTTCTAGTTCTGTTTTTTTTTTTTTTGCAAGATGAACTTCCTTGGGGACTAATTTTCCGATTTCACACACAATTTTACATTGGCAGCCACAAGACGAAATAAACTTTTCGTTAGTGTCGCTTGTAAGTTTTCTCAGATTTGCTGTTGTTACCCATTTGACCTGGCCAGGACCAAGCCAAAGTTGAAGCTTCTGTTTCTGCTTCAGTTTCTGCTTCTGTTTCGGTTTCTCGGTTTCTGGTGGTGTTTGCCCAGTCAGAGGTTTGTTGTCCTGGCAATATCCTTTGCCCGCCCCTTCCATTATTATGCTTATTGCAGCATCTGAAGCACGTATTATGACAGTTAGTTAGGGGTGAGTGTATATGGATGTATGTTGATTGTTGGCAGTCACTGTTTAAAGAGCCAAAACAGCCACTGGAGTTTCATTTAATTTTTAGACACCTTTAAGATGTTAAGTCTCGTTGATTTATTAGAAATTTTAATTTATTTTTGTAATAAACCAAATAATACTAATCTTATTTTATTGTAAACAATAACTCTTTGAAATGACCCTTCAATACGTTGGATTTCATCCGAATTGAAGACGAAAAACTTCCTAACGATCTAGTTCGAATAATTTCTGGGAAAAGTTATGAGCCAAACTTTATGGAATTACCTGAAACACTTGTAAGTAAATGCTGACTAGAATAAGTCTTTCCACCCAGTTTGCATATGGCAAACAGGCGGAGTATATATTCATTTTTATTGCCAGACGTGACTTGGCTATAGTTATGGCCCAAAGTCGGCTAGAACTTTAAATTACAAAAATATTTTTGCGGCATCAAATCCCCGATGGTGTGTAGCCTTCTGCAGCCTAGTGGGTGTTTCTCTTTTTTTTTTTGTATTGAAAACCTATAGAAAATACAAGCGAATAAATATGGCTTGAAAAACTTTTTCTAGGATTAAGCCACGTAAATGCTTGAATAATGCGAACAGATTTAACTTTTGCCATTGTGGAAAAAAGTTTCCCTGGCATGGGGCATGGGGCATGGGCAAGTGGCATGAGGTGAAGCTCTCAGGAAGGTAGTTTCCAGACAGGTTAATAAAATGGCAAATTGAATGCGTTGCAACCGGTCCGATAAGCTGATAACAGCTGGAGACCTGATAACGATGATAATATTGTATCCGTTTTTACCTTCGTTTTTTTTTTCTCGTTACACTTCCATGACTTTTTTCTCATCGGTTTTGGCCTTTTTCTGGTTCTTTATGCTCCTTTGTTGGACGTCTTTCCTTTTGACCAAAGGCGACAATTTGTTGCCGTTTTTTTACGACTGCCAAGTGGCGTTAAATTAACGGGGCAGGGAAAGTGGCCGGAAGGGGCTGGGCTCGACCCGGTTGGGGAGTGAGAAGCCGGAAAGGTGAAAGCATCTGCTTTCGACCCGCATTTTATTTTATGCCGATTTGATTTTTCCTTTTCGTTTTTTTTCTCTGCTGCTCTGCTGTCGTAAGACTCCATTAAACAATTCAATTAAGCCGCGAAGGGGCGGGTAGGAGGCTCCGGGAATCTGTTGTCTTTAAAATGTCAAGCTGGACATAATGCGGGTGATGGGGAAGGGCTTGGGGAGACCTTGTCCACATCCTAGCATCCCCGCCGGTTGAATTAAAACATTTTATGCAAATTTTTTACGCGACTTTTTCTCGCATTTTATTTGGCGACCTCTGGTCTCCTGATGGCTTCTGCTTCTGCTGTTTGCCAAACGCTTAAAGTATTTACTTTAATTTAATGGCTAAAACGAAAACAAGCAACTCCGCAATTAAAACCCCCGGCGCCTAAAAGCTGGCAACAGTTGCCGAAAAAGAATTATAAAAAAGAAAAGCAGAGGCGGAAATTAAAATATTTCCGGTTTGCTGAAGAATTTTTTCCCCTGCCGCTTACTGCAAAAAGGGTTAGAGGAAAAAGGCTTAAAAGTTGGCTTTTAAACTCCCAAAACTTGGCCCATTGAAATGCTAATTGAAGTTGAATGGCGTTTAGGGAACAATTGTACGAGTAAGTAGTAGAGTTCTTGTTGGCCATTCGAATTTATGTAGTGTAAAGAAAAAAAGGATATTGGCAATAAAAAGGGTTGACACGATCCTTGAAAGTAACAAGTTCATGGTTTTCATTTACATTATTGCTTCATGTTTTAGGAATTTAGATATCATATATTTTTATTGATGGCCCATCTAAAACGCGGGGGCGTGGCCAATGGCCATACGCCATAAAGCATAAAATTGCAGTGGCGCAGCCAACGTTGCGTATACGCAACGCCATGGAGAATATTTTCTGGCTGATGGTGGCAAGTCGACTTTTCTAACAAAGTTATGACAAGGATTTATGAAGTATGCATTAAAAATGAGCAGCTATTTGCCGTTTTGCAGTTGAAATGTTCTTAAGAATTCGCTTAAAGCTGATGGCTTTAACTCGGACTCGAAGTCGGAGTCGGAGTCGGAGTCCCCAAAATGATGCAAACAAATCTCAGTTTCGCCTTGAAGTCGTTTGCCGTTCCCACGAAATATTGAAACAGAACAACATTGTCAGTCGTGTGTCGCCCGTCGACTGTCGCATGTGCATGTGTCACTGGGTCGGCTTGTTTGTTTCCCAGTGTGCCGGGTGTTTGTTGTTTGTCCCGTTTGTTTGCATACAAATTCTTCAGACGACAAGCGGAGACGCCGCCGCATTTGTTTGCCGAGGCCCAGGGCCGCTCTACTGGCAACCCAGCCATCCCAGGCAACAGGCAACTGTCAGCCGGGAAAGGAGTGGTCTCCCGGGCTAGGTCTTTTGGTATTTCCCTGTCCCAGTGTCTCAGAGTCTCCCACAGTCTCCCACAGTCTCCCACAGTCTCCCACAGTCTCCCACGTCTACGTGTGCATATAAAAATCGCATATAAATCAGCTCCACATTTGTTTTTGCTCCACATTTTCCTCGCCGAGTGCCATCCGTAAACATATCGTTATTTATCCATTTACCCCGTTCTCTCACGTGACAGATGGAAAAAATAAACAGGATGCGGGGGAGGGTCTTTCAGTGTAACAATATGTTGCTTTCAGGATGCTTGGTTACATCCTGTAAGTTAATAGCAGAACATGATGTGGTTGCGGTGAGCAAAACCCTCTAGTGGGTAGAAGGAAAGGATTGGGCGAAAGTCAATCAATGCCAAGGAAAACAATATAATTGAGGGCAGCAATTTGCAGAAGACCAAAGCTATTGTTTAAAATATAGGGATAAGTTATAAGAAATATATTAAATAGACTGCTGGCAAACGATATTTCTTGTAAAGAAAAGACTTGATGCATCTGTTCCACAAAATATTATGGAAATGTGCAGCTTATCACCCGACAAACACTCACTTTAAACCGATTGAAAGGAATGCATGGAAATCCATATTCCACCGAAACTTTGGTTATTAAAAGTCTCTTACTTTAAAAGCATTTCATATGTTTGACTCCCCCATAGATTAATACTCGAATTCCATCTGTTTAGCTGCCCGACGACCATTCATGTTGATAAGCTGCTTCTGTTTGCAGGTCTTTTCGTTTTTCTACGATATTTTTTTGCTGACAGTTTCCTCTTGGCCCGGTGAACTGTTTGCCGCTTAAACCATTGTCGAAATATTTTCTTGTCGCTTTCCCTTAACTATTATCAAAGCATTTTTCCAAGGATTCGTTGCATGAATATAAATCCAGTCCTTGCATCGCCTTTACTCCTTATTTTTCTCATTATCAATGCAACGGAGCAGTGAGATTGGGAAATGGGTACGAGTGTATTTTTTATATAGTATTTACTGTACTACTCTGTACAGTGTACAGTGTACAGTGTACAGTGTACACATGATGAGCTCGATTTTCTTTTCATTTTCATTTCAGTAATAGCGCTCTGACAATTTTCATGTGAACTGGCAACAATTTTTCACCGTCAGTCTGCGGTGTGCTGCAGAAGGATCTGGCGCTGTGTGGGGATGTTGGGATGTAAGGATGCGGGGACCTTCTGTGAACTATCCTCGACGACTGCAAGGATTTCACACACAACAAGCGCTGGGCAGGAACTTAAGCAGGAAACAGGAAAAGCAACGTATCCAGCATCCCAGAATCTCTTACTTTTCTCCAACCTCTTCTTGCTACGTGACGTCTTTCTCTCGAGACGTCACAAGATTTATTGTATGCAGGTTATGCTTGTGTGTTAGTGTGTGTTGGTTTGGTTAAGTGTGGGTGCTGTTTGCACTTGTATTGGTGTAAATATGCAAATCGGTTTCTTGCCACGCTGACGACTTTTTCACAGCAACTGAAATGTGCTTAAAATTTGCAAAATTGTAGTTCATTTTTATATTGTCGATTTTTTTTGTTTGCTTCCTTTTTCCCTCTTTTCACCTTGACAATTGTCCTGGGGCCAGGATACCTCCTGCATACGGAATAAAATCCTTTTTTCTCCTACCCATCCAACGACTAAGTTTGATTTGACTTCACAGCATTCTCCCCCAAACTGAATTCCCCCGATTGCATTTGTTTTTTTCTTCACAGGAGCTTCTGTTCTGCTTTTGTTCCTCGTGACAGGAGTTTGAGGGCCATTTTGTTGGTTTCTCGATTTGGCTTTTTGTTTATGGCCCAGAACCATTTTAAGGTTCATAAAAAGGCAGTTAGAAAGGAAGTGGCCATGTGCTAGGCTTGGTTATCCTTTAATCCCTATCCTCGTCCATATACTCTTTTAGTCAATCGGCTTAACCGAAAGAGGTTTTCACAAAAAGCTTTGCAGTTTGTTGTCTCATTTTCTAAATTAAAATATAATTAAATAACAAATTAAGTAGTCCTTAAGGTAAGTGTATTTAAAATTCATTATAGGCTTCTAGTTTTTCAAGGTAACTCGCATTTGCTTAGGAATTAAACCCTTTCATGACCACTTAATTGAAAATTAAAAAGGTTCGCATTAAAAATTAAAATTAATTTCGTTCCTTACAATAATCTTAGCCTAACCCTCATTTAATTCAGAAATTAAAGTAGAAAATATCCCGAAATGCTCATTTAACATTTAAAGGATGTGCCTGGATGTGGAAAAAAAAACTGCAAGCTAGACTAAACCGCTCTTTTGTGGCGGATCTTGTGAACTTTTTTTGGGTGTAACAAGGATGAACTTCAACGTGGCTGAGAGGTGAGGTGCCAGGGTAAGAGCTTGTAAAATGCCCAACGAAAATTGCAGCTGCCAAGCAAACACATGCAAAAACCGCAGCCGCCACTTCCGCGAGTTCGCCAGTCCGGGGAAGCCCAGGAGCCCGTAGCTCCGCCACACCCGCCGGAATCCTTTTCAGGACAGCCTCATTTGGCGGCTCGTTGTGGTAAAGAGCATCAAAAAACAGTGTTTGATAGAGGGTGTCGACTAGGAAATACTTTACACTGTCTATTGTTTATTAATAAAAAATAAATCAGCGATAAATCAGATTTTAATTGACAGGAAGTTGGAATTGGAATCCTAGGAAATTGCCTTAAAAAATTGAAAAAACCTGACATGCCCTGACATATTCGGTATAAAAACAACAGCAGAGTTGGCAAAAATGTTTAAACAGCTGCTAAAAACACAAAGGACCAAAAGGAGCCTCTACATACGTGCTGAGGGGCGGAGGGACATCCAAAAAAACACCAAATCTGACGCCTAAACGTGGCTTAGCGATTAAAGCGCTTTTCAAATTTAACCCGCGGGGAATTTCTAAGCGACCAGCTTTGGGTTACATTTTGTTTTCCTTTTTTTGTTGCTGCTGGCCGGGTGTTTGTTTTGGCTTAGAGAACTGCGCCAAAAGGGACCCAGTGTCGGGATAGTGTTAATTTTCCTCTAAACTATAGCGACAAGTTTATTTTGGATGCTTTGTTTTTGCATTTACTGCATGCTTTGAGGCTCTCGTGGTTGTCGATTGACAACTTAAGGATATGGGATAATGCTGGGAAAGTGGCTATATTAGTCCTGAATTGCAACCTTAAATTTAAATCTTAAGCAATTTCCACATCTTTTTCCGATCAATTCTTGAAAACTAAACAAAAACCACTTTTCAATATCTTCTATCCGAAAAAGAAGAGGATAAAAAATCGTTTGCATTGGAAAGGGGAAGAGGAACAAGTCACAGTCACAGCTTGCGACATTGGCAATGTTGTTGCTAAATTGTTAAATAAATCAAAATCCAGAATCACAGAGACCGGAGACCGTAGAACGTAGACCAGAGACCCTCAAGCCAAACTGGCACGCCAAGTGCCAATTGCATGAGCACCAGAGGGTGGTGGTGCTGATGTGGGTGCTGGATTGTGGGTGGACGGAGAATGTTATTGATGTGCTTTTAATTGAGGCTTGTGTGTCTGCTGTTGCCTCCATGTTGCTGTCAGATTTCAGTGTCTGCTCCCCGGTTCCTGTCCCCCCTTTCCTCCGTCCAATCATTTGACTCATAACAGAATTTTATTAGTTTTTCAGCTTTCGGCTCTCAACACTTACCGGCATTCGACGTGTGGGCCATGCAAATGGTCAACATCAAAATGGTCAGGCTGATGGACCCGTAACATCCCAACGAAATCCCGGCACATTCCCGCCTTCGACGTCCTCGGCGCTGTTGGTTATTATTGCATTTTGTCCTAGACATTTGCAGATTTGTTCCGAAATCCTCTCGATGGAATCCCAGCCAGAGTCTCAGTTGGGATTGCTCCTCTGTTCTGTGCATATTTGTTGTCTGAAAATAAATAATAGGACTTAATTTTTTTCGAGAACACTTTATAGTTTTATTGATTTTATTGATTTTCTTCTTAATTAATTCAAAGGCCGCTGCATCAGCCGAAAAAGTTTTAAAATCAAGAAAAATGTCTGGAAAAAAATGCAGCAAAAGTTTCTCTACAAAAAGAGGTCAGGGAGCAAGGAAGTTCAAGGCGAATGTTAATTGAAAAAAGTTGATGGGACAGAAAGTGATGAGGGAACATGAATTCTAGACATTGTAATCACTTACCAAGTTATTACCAAATTATTAATTAAGCAAAAGCTTTAAATGCCTTTCAAGTAATTTAATTTAATGTGGATTTTTTAAAAGCGACTATAAAATACTAAACCATAAATTTAAATGACTCAGGCTTCGGTCAAACGAAACCACACAATTTGCATTTATCGAGTTTCTGGCTTTGAATACATTTTCGTTATTCTTAACAGCCTTTTGGGCCACACAAAGAAGATGTTAAACATTTGATTATAAGTGATTTATGTCAAAAATGCCATGAATATTTCATGTCAACATAATTTGGTTAACGGTTAACATTTATAGTAACACGGCGAATGCAAAATATTTAATTTGATTGGCGTCGATGAGATTCGATGTGGTTTTGCATAAAATTACTACAGTTTGCAATTTGTCTGTCGAATCCGAGTCTGTGAATTAATTAAGATCGCATTTCGACACATTCTGTTGGAACTCAGAGTCCTCTGTCCACTCTCCAGTAAGTAAATTGATTATTTTTCGAATCACCAAATAAAACCCTAAATCGGATTCCGAGGGCGTCTATTGTGGATAAAATTTGAAACGTATTAAATATTAATTAGTGTAGCGTGTGCATAAAAGTTAATTAATGTTTTTTTGCGCCCTAGGTGTTAATAATAAACGAACGTGAGTACTACTTGTATTTTGCGCCGTATTTGGGCGTTGATTTACGGATAATTAAGCAGATTGCCGGAGTTATCACAATAAATAAATATTTAATCAATCAGTTTGAGAGAATCACCAAGCGCCACCATTCAATAAATTAGCATTTAAGCTTTAAAATGTTTTCCAATCGAAGTTTGTAGAGAAATTTACTTCAAAAAGTTCAATCACATTCTCCCTGATATCAGCCTGTCAGATATTTTTCGGATATTCAGTTGGACTTTATTACATAGCTCAGCTTCTCTCGGTAAACACAAAAATCTTTAGATTCAAAATTTATATTTTTCCCACGAATGTTTTCATTATTTGGAAAAAAACTGAACAAATAAAATCGTGTAGAGAGTTTTTAATATAGATAATTTTATAAAATGCCTGGAAACTTGGGTAAGTTAAGAGGATTTCTATCCAAAGATTAGGATCTTAGAAATATGTATTCATGTAGGACCTGGACCTGGAGCCTATATGCTGCCCAGCAGCTTTGGCCAGCGCGGACCGCAGTATTCCTTTGGCCGCCGTATCGATCGTAAGCGCCACGAGAAGCCCGGACCCGGACCGGCGGCTTACAGGATCGACAAGCTGACTCGATATGGAAAATCGGACGGCCAACACTTCTCAATGCTGGAGAGGCTGCCCCTGCGGAAGGCGATGCCCGTGAGGTACCAGTAGGGCCAGTACCATCTTCAGATGTTGCATCTCCATATGAATGATTTTAAGTCGGCGAAGGATATTGGTGACATATTGGTGTGTGTTTGCAGTCCGAATGACTGCCAAATCGAATAAAGCCGTGTGTGCTAAAGTCAACCCAATGCAAATTGTTTCGCTGTCATGGCAACCTCCCTTTCAGCTCCACAATTAATTCGATGACACATTCAAATTGATCCTAAAACGCATCCTGATGGATGCAAATCGTTGAGGGGGGTTGAGATTAGGGGTGGAATAATAATGATGCCACGGCATTGATACACAATGCGGAACCACTTGTTGGGCCTGAAAGGCCTTTCCGTCCGGGACAATTCACGTCGAGGACGGGGCTTAGAGGGCCCTTCAGCTTTGTGCTGGGCATCCACTAAAGGACGCGGTGGCCTTTGCCACCGCGTAATGAAGCCTCTGGCAAGCTCACTTAAGTAACTCACTTTCAGCTTTCAGTCGGGACAGACTGGCTGGCTAACTGAGTTGACTGAGTTGACGGCGAAGTTGGCCAAAGAAGCCAGCTCCTGGCATCTAAGCGAAAGCCTGTTATTTTCCCCGCCGCTTGTAATAATCACACAGCAAACAGGACAGAAGAAAAGGTCCAAGATGGGCTTCTACACGAAAGGAAAATATTACTATTTAAGGGTTTTACTTTGTAAAAAGTATAACTAAAAGCCAAAAGATTTCTTCTTTGTGTACTTTGTCCTCATCTCGGGAATGGCCAACTGATAGCCAAAGAAAGGAAAGGGCTTTGGACTAACTGAGACCGCCTGAAATCCCCTTCCATCTGGCCAGCAGCAGCAGCAGCAGCAGCAGCGGCAGCCCAGTTGTAATTGCAACGTCAACGTAAATACATGCCACAAGGCAGTGGCTGGAATTTCACGGATGTGCGATGTGCGTGCATTTTGCAGATGCCCCAACGACTTTGCCCTTTCTCCGCCACCAAGTGACCACTCCTTGGACATCACGTATTCACACAGCCACACAGCCACACAGCCGGGGACTCGCATTTGATTGCATTTTCGATGTTGCAGGACTGCGAGGGGACGGGGACTGGACTGAATTCGACCAGAGATGGGATCCCGGGAACTTGGCCCACCACCACCAACATCCTCCCTGCTATTCCTCTTCAAGATTTATCTCGCCGCGTTTATTTTAATGTTACGTTCTGGCATCTTTGCTCATTTTTGCCTTCATGCAGCTTCTGCAGCTCCCTTTTTGAGGAATAAATACTCTGCCCGGGAATATATTCTGGATACTGGAGGGTTTTTTAACCTGGCTTCAGATTTATTGCAGATATTTTTTAATACCAAATAAAGCAACAATATTGAACGATCTTTTGCACTTTCGTTAGCAAAGTTTTGAATATTTTAAAAGCCATAACATCCTCTGTAATTCTTCCTTCTTAGTTCATGAATTTTAAATTCAAAATTGCTTTTAATATTTTATATCTATAGAGTATTTGATAACTTCTTTAATGGGCTAGGGTTTCACTTAAGCAGCCACTTTCAATGCATTGGTAGCAGCCATTGGCTGGGATGTCTTTGGCTTTATGAAGCTGTAGCCTGGCATCTTCATCCTCATCATCATCATCATTATCATCATCAGAAGAAGAATCTTCAGGAGCAGAACGTGGTACGTTGACCGCTCGGAATGTTGATTCATCTTCTTGGGCATAACTGCTGCCAGTTTGCACGGACTACTCACTGTTTTTTTTTGCTGCTGCTTTGGATTTTTGTTTTATAACTCCACTTGCTCTTTTATGTCAATCAGCAGTTGGGCATGGAGCCCCGTGGCATGCAGCCCAGTGGCATGCAGCTCCTGCAACGCGTTTATGGGCCATCATCATCGTCATCATCTGGCCATGGGCATGACTATGGTTGCATCTATTTTTAGTGGGACACATGCCCGGCTCTATTCTATTCCTGACTCGTTCAGTATGTTAGATCTCCATGTTGGGCTCTCCTCTATTATTGCCATAATAAGCGAAGATTGCCCTTAAGTGGCTGCCTTAGTGCATTCTTCTTTATTTTTAGCACGATCTCAGGCCTGTCTTACAGGCTGCCTTACATGAATAATTATAAGCCCGATCGGAGTTGATAATTGTGAATCGCGCATAGAACTTAATTGCATTTAAATGGTGGCCAGAGGTGTGGCTTTAATAAAACCGAACTATCTAAGTATCTTAGTATCTAAATTAATACACCGATATCATGCACGGTTTCCCATTCTTTTCCCTCCATCCATCCTGTGTATTGTAGTTTTATTTCGCATTCTATTTGGCCAACTGTCATTAGCAATTCAGAGAATCAACGAATACTCAAACATATTCGTAACAAAAGATATTTGGGCTGTTGGCAATGTTAATTCGACAGCCGGCGGCAATTGATTTCTGACAAACGCACGCACATTGATTGAAGGGTCATTACAGGGTTGTAGGAGGAAGTCGAGGCCCCGACAGACTCCCCAACCAGACGGACGACCTCACACGCTTTCAGTTTTATTTATTCTATTTCCGATTTTAATTGTCACTACTGGCCGTGTTGTTTTCTCCCGTGTAACCTCCCCTTGATTAACCATAATCGACCCTGTTCCAAGCACGTGACTTGCCTCAGTAATTGCCAAAAAAAAAAAAAAAACTGCGTATATTTTTCGCTTATTTAATGTGTTTGCTTAAATTGGATAACAGAGCCGGCTATAACCGAATAAATTGGCTAATACAATTATTTGCTATGAATTTAATTTGCCAACTGACCCATATTCTACAATACAATGGAATAATAATTTGTGTACTTTTTTGCCAAGCTCGCATCTCCTCAGCATCTCTGCTAAGTCAGGATATAAAAAGTTTGGCAAGAATTTAAGACCCATTTAATGTGAGTCAAAAAGTCAATAAACCCAAACGTGTATCGTCTTCCTGCTGTTCGGCAAAAAGTAAAAAAAAATAAAACACAAAAGTGGAGCAACAAAAACCTGTCACGTACAACAAAAGTGCATTCACATTTTGAAAGTCGAAGCGGCGAGGGAAGATTTTTCGATGCCACCCCTGAGGTAGAGATACATTTCTATCTTAAAGCTGTATCTGCTCCAGCCTCAGGCCAGACAACTTTCGTTGTTGGCCAAAGACAAATCCAGTCAATTACTTCATTATGCGTTGAGGTTTTTCGCTTCAGAGGCAGATCCTTGGGGTCCTTTCTCGACTCTGACAACTGTCGTCAGTCATCAGGTGAAAGGCAAATAAAACGTCAATTTGTATCGCCAGTTGTGTCCTTTTCTTATTATTCATATGCATATTACACATTCAGAATTGTGAATTCTGTTCTGTATTCTGTAGCCTGAATTCTGAAATTTATTCAAGCCCTCGGCGCAACCTTTCTGTGTCAATAATCATTTACATATTTATCTAATTTGGACGGGATTTTTACTGCCACTTCATCCTTGGCCATCAACTTGAACTTGGAGTTGGCAAGTGTAAGGCAGGAGATTCAATTATTGCCGCCAAATGTGGGGCATGACATACATTTCGCGCTACAGATTGCATTTGGGACAATTTTCGAATCTCTTCCACTAATTCGCCGGCTGGCAAGTCGAAACGAGTTGATGACCAAGCCACAAAAATGTTCACTGCAAGCTGTAAAGCGGCCAGAAAAAGTGAAAAGGCCAAAACAAAAATCAACCAGAGACCCAATGCCAATAAAACCAGCAAAGGCGGCAACTTTGTTGTTTGTAGTTTCTGTCTGTCTGTCAGCCAGCCAGGCAGCCTGTCATCGATGTCGCATTGCAAGTGTTATGGCAACAATTATTGTTGTTTCCGTATGCGAATTTTCATTTTGACAGTTCAAAAGGAACTGCAGGATGCAGGATGCAGGATGCTGGATAGTGGATACTGGATACTGGATGGTGGATACTGGATGCTTCCTGAATTATTCTTGGCTGGGTGGATGCACAGGGATCATGAAATCGATAAAGTTATTTTGCAATACGGATGGTTAAAGATAAATGCATAAATGGTGATCAGGATAATCCAAAAAAAATGTTCCCTTTTCTTAAGAAAAGTTTTTTAAGTATAAACAAGACAAAGTATTATTTTATTTCCTAAATAAAGTTGTAAAATAAAAGTATTTGTAGGACATGGAACCTCCTGTATCCTTTATGTTCCGCCAATAGCTCTATCCGAGATAGCTCCATCGATGTCAGCGGCACGTTTGGTTTCCTGACAACTTCAAAACGTTTGCTCTGCATTTTCGCTGTCTATAATACGAGATTGGTAAGACTTGCAAAAGGCCAGAATCGATGGGTCGTTCACTTCTGCCAAGAAACAGAGAGAAGGAGGAGCCGGGTGGAGCTGTCTAAACGCTTTCGAATTTTGCGCTGATTTGACACAAAAATTTGACGTAAAGTAGTTGACGCTTTGGTGCTTTGTAGTCGCTGCCTCAAAATGCAAATTGTGCATGAATATTTACCCCACATATCCACCTACCAATCCCCCAGCTAGCCAGGAAAAGGTTTTTGTTTACGCTTGTTTTGCTATAACTACAATTTGGGGTCGAAAGTCGAGGGCTGACGGGTTGCTTGAAAGTTTTTCCTGCGCCCTGTTATAAATTTTGTATCCCCCAGATACTTACAACAATTTTGTGGCACTTTGCCTACATGTGGATGCTATGGCAACAAAAAATATAGAAGAAAATACACCAAACACCGAAAATCAACAACTTGTAATGCAGAGAATTTAGCTCGAAGTTTTTTGCTGGAAAAAGTTTCTACTGCAAGTAATGATTGTCAAAAGAATTCCTTGGGTATATTCGATACAAACTGGTAGTTTGGGGGAAGATATACTTTATTAATTTGTTGATGTCGGTATAGGGTTCCGAAATATAATAGCCCAGTCATCGAGTCTGAACTAAAAACGAGGTTAAAACTTGCCACAAAATGCTGTCTAAAACGCTTCCTGAATCATCCAACACCTGCCACCTGCCTGATAAATTCGCACATGTTTGCGGGGCCCTTATCTTTGGATATATTTTATGTCCCCAACTGACATTGATTAACCAAAATATCACGCCTTAGCACTAATTGAACATTTAGCTTAATGGGAAATCATAAATCGGAAACCCTCATAAAGTCGAGACGAAACGAGTCTCATCCAAGCAGCGTAAGGTTTTTTCGCAGGTGATTAATGCTGAAAATAAATACAACTATTTAGGCCCGAGAAAAACCCGAAACTAAATATGGATGAGTCAAAGCCCAGCCCAGCCTCGCCGATCGATATTCAATATAATGCCAAAACGAGGCCGCAAAATGCGTAACAATTTCTACGCAAATTTCGCAATTGTTTAGGGTTTTTGAAAATGAAATTAATTTAAAAACAAAACAACCGGTACGTGTTGAGGCCTTCTGTTTTGGTATTTATTGAATTATTTGGCGGAATTTGGAATCTGGTCTAAATGGCGCCACTTTGCCGTGTAATTTGTTGCGCATTTTGTTGGCCAAATCACAAATTTTGGCCAGATTGGTAGATTCAGTATCAAGATGATCTAAGCCGACGACAAAGTTCCAAAAATAAAATGCATGGCATGCCTATGTATCTTTTTCACAATAATATTTGTTGATGTTTTTATTATGATTTTCGTGTTCTAACAAACAGAAATATGGAAACTGGTTTCGGCCAAAAAAAGTAAATATAAACAAAGCCCGGCTAGATGGAATTGTGAAATTTGTGTGTTGAGTTCACGTGTATTCATGATTTTCAGACGAAACAGCGTCAATCTTATGAAAGTTTTTCTGCGAATTTTTTTGGCACTTGGTTCAAGGGGTTTTCCTCTCGATTGGCCTTAAAAGGTTATTGGATGATTCAGCTGAAATTTTGGCATAAAGATGTGACCGGAAGTGTCGCTTTTTGTTCTCCTCTTAATTGGAATCTTTAATGTAAATGTTCGATCGGTAAATATGCGACCAAAAATGATGCACCACAATGTAAACAAATAAATAAATGAATTAAATTTGTGTGAAGTTATTGGCATATGGACTCGTGACTGTTTATTTTTCTTTCATTAAAAGTTTTTCATTTATTTATTTTGCTTTTGGGGGCAAAAGTTGTTTTTATGGCTCCCTCCTGGTCAGGCCAGGCCAGGCCGCATTTAAGCCAAATTGTATGAAGTTCAAGCAAATTAAGCAGCTGGTCATATGAAAAATTCATTTCCTGCTAAACACTAAACACTAAGCAATAAATTTTGTTTATTTGGCAAATATAAAACTCGATAGAGACTAAATCAATTTCTCACTTTTGTTTGTTTATGAGGGCTTAAATGCTAACAACTTGCATGTGTTTTCACTTTTTATATATTTTTTGATGAGATGGGCAATTAATACACATTTTTCCATGGCTTAGCAAGTGCAACAAAGCAACTTCAACTGGTTCGGCTTGTACGTAAGAGCCAGGTTTCGGCTTCAAAATGCTCGATTGCTTAGCCATGCAAGCCATGTTTCTGCCAAGCCACGCAATGTGTGCAAAAAGTTGGTAGTTGCTAGTCGGTTGTTGGTAATGGGAAGACTAGCAGCAATTCGAATTCAAGACATTTGGCGTTCATTCATAAAAAATTCACAAATATATTTTTTTGCTTTTTTTTTTTTGGCCATATCGAAGATGTCGCTCTTCGGTCTTGGGTCTTGGGTCTTGGGTGTTGGGGCTTCGGTGTTCAGTCTTCAGTATTGGTTTTTTATTGTCAGTCTGCACTACTTTAAATGGGTCCACGTGCCGGGTTCCTGGACACGGGGGAATGCGGGGTCCCCCACTGCCAGCCAAGCCCCCTCCCCTAATGAGCCTTTTTGAAATGCGTTAACTGATTTTTTGCACCTTGCCACTTCTTTCGTATTGTCTTGGCCGTTTTGCAAGCCATTTTTGCACAGTGTTTGATTTGTTTGGCTTGTTTGGCCTGCCTTTTAATATTTGCCTATGAATGAAGTATATTTATAGCAGCCATAGTCACGGTTATTTGTCTTTATTTTGTTTACTTGGCTTTTTGCGACGGCTAAAGCGCACTTTGCCATGCAGGAAGTTGCTAATTAAATATTCTCTCCATGGTTTAATAAGGATATTGAATATTGGATATCGGGAAAAGCTCTGCATAGATCATATATTGTATGGCTTTAGGAATGCCACAAGGTGCTTCGGAGCACGTGAAAGATCCATTATATATATCTTCCAAAGAACTATCGTACTCTCCGAGCATATTGCTTAATCTCACGTAACAGAAATTATTCTACCTTAAGTAGGTAATAATAATACGCGGTCGGACAAAAGGTTTTTGCCTGCATTTAAATGTCTGATTTATATTTATTTTGTATACAACTTAAGTCGACACACAATTCATTTAAATGGCCAGCCATCCTTGGCCTTGAACCGCCACCAACCATTAGTGCGCCAAAGTTAATAATTTAAATCAACTAATTGTTGGCCATATAATAAACAGATTTATTTACGGCGCCGTCGATCTTTTTTAAGAATCGCCATAATCCGCTGGTTAATTTGCAAAGAATTGCCAAAATAGCAAACAGATTTCAATACAATGCTGCGGCTGTCGTTGGGTATTAACACGCCATAGAAGCTGTCAAAAGAGGAGAAAAACCCACAAGAAAAGTTCACAAGCCATGGCTAAAAAGGCAGACACGCGTGGCATGCCATTTGTTTATTGTTGATTTACTTGTAGTTGTTGTGTTTTTTGTTGTGTCGGATAGCCGAATAGCCGGATAGCCGGATAGCCCGGCAACAAATGCCATTAGGCTTCATGTTTATTATCTATACAACGAGCCTACATGAAATGGCCAAATGGCCGAGTGACAAGTAGCAATGAACCTTGTAAGGTCTGGGCTGCCGCTGCTTCATATTATAATGTATTTCGTTTGCCCCACAATGGCAGTAAATGCAGTGGCAATCATAACAAAGTTTTATTTCAAATTTTCAAATTGATTTCAAACACCTGTAAACGTTAAAAAATCAGCACTTGCCACTCAGCACAACAAAGGAAACACCAAATAGGAAAATATTTGAAGAGCGTTTCAAGTGTTCCGTAAAAAAAATGGCAAACAGGTAACTGAACTGTGTTTATTAAGCCAAGCCAAGACACCTCGAACACCTTTTTAAATCGGAATTAACCAGAAGACGAGGTGTTCGAACAGCTTCATTCGCTTCAGAAGAACTGTTAGTAAACAGATTTTCGAGTCTTCCAAAGAAAGGTGATCAAGATGTTCAAGACATTCTTAGTGATGCCTAAAGTTTATAAAGAGATCATGTTTCGATAGGGATTAGTTTCTTGTAAATACATTTTTTGGCGCATTTCTTGCCATAGCCATCGCCATCGCCATCGCCATCGCCTGGCTACGAGTTTCTTGTTCAATATTTTCACTCTTGGCAACCGACAATCAACAATTTGGCCATCAGTTTTGTTGTTATCGTAATTTGTTATAAGTGTCTCCTGGTTTTTGATTGTAACTAACAAAGCCACCCAAACCCACCCCACACCCACCCACCAACAAGACAAGACTTACATTTTGGAGACGAAAAAACAAATAATTCGCGCTTTTTGGGTTGAAGGCGCGCGCCACGGGCTTCAAGAAATATTTTCTGGCTATCGACGATCCGCTGCTGCTTCGCTTTTGGCCTTACCCACGTTTCTTTGCCTGTTTTTTTTTTTTTTTTAACTTATTTTTATTTTTATTTTCAAATATGTATATGTTTTGTTTTAGTGCTTTTCCAATTTCTTATTCACTTCATGTCTGCGCCCGCACACAATCACACACACTCTGAGCCACTCTGGAGCCGGTCAGGCTTAGGGAATACGCACTGTGGCAAGCTTTTTTTATACACCGCGTATTGGCCGCTTAGATGATGATTTTCAACCGCGGCGCCGCGACGTCAACGTTGAACGCTCGAAATCACGATGAACGCGATGAAACAACCTGCGCCGGGCCAACGTTGCGTATGATGTTGTTGTCAACAATGTTGACAAAGAGACGGCTTGAGATACTCTTCGCTCGCCAAGAGACTCTCTGCGGGAGAGGATGCGGCTGGCGATCTCCCAAGCTTACCGGTTACCGGTCACCGGTAAAGCATGTACGAACCGGGTAAATTAAGTTCCACCTCAACTGATGTTGTCCAACTGGTAACTGAAAAGCGAAGTCTGAAGGATCTGGAAGGGTTTCGCCTCGAATGTTGCCGGTTGCTAGTACTGGCGGCTAAATGTTAAATCGAAATCTTGTTACTAACTAAAATAAACGAAGCGCGGTCCGACACCAGTCTCGGGCTGTTTGTTGTTATTGTTGCTGTTGTTGTTGGTAACCAAGCTCTGCGCTCTCACTCACACAGTCGCAATGAACGGCGGCAAGTTCAAGTCGCAATGTTTGGTTTAAGCAGTGATGGGCGATTTTATAGCCAGTTTAGTGAGTGTTTTATACGTATCGGGGCTAAATATAGGTTAGATTATAATAAATATTCGGAGAAAAACTATGCTTTTCTGACAAAGTTTTGGATTCATTTTAAAGAACATGGATATACTTTTAGAGTATGTATAGTTTTTAATAAAATAAACGTGATAAATGTCGATATATCGTTTTATTTAAGTTTCATTATATCATTACTAGCTTTGAGTCGAGCTCAAGTTTCAAGCCAACTTTTCATCCCAAGATCGCAAGCAGCGAGCTTTAAATTGTTGCTGATTTATTCGCAACATGTTGCTGTCGCTGGGCAGCAGCAACAAATGCAAGTGATTTACGATAAAATATGAAACATAAACACAAATTAATCTAATTGATATTCTAAATAAATAATAGCTCTAAAAATGCGTTGTGAGAAATTCCAATTTCCCCGCTTGATTGCGGCTTTGCGCCTTGTCGGTTTTTATTGACCATTTTGTGTGAGCCCCATTTGTGTTGCCAACGGCTTTGGAGGCTGGATGGAGGCTTTGCTGGTTTCTGTTTTCTGTTGGCTGGCTGATGACGTCTAATTTTTTCCCGAACTCGTTTGCTTACTCACACACAAAATTATGTCAGGAATGTCGGTTGGACTTGGGTTATCTAAACGGTGGTTGTTATTGTTGTCTTGCCTGTCTGAGGTTGCCCCGACGATGTTGGCGTTGAAAGTCGGTTGATTAATTGGGAATTGGGAATTGGGAGTTGGGAATACAGGCTGCTGTTTGTTAGTGTGTGTTAACAAAAGCCGGTTAACATTTTGGTCGACTTTGGGAACGGAGGAGGCGCGTGCCAAAGCCTCTACTACCAATGCTAGTTCGGCCGCAGGCATTCCAAGTTGGTCAAGAGAACTGCATTCCAGTTGTTAATCGGGGCTTATCCCCGACAATTAACTGAAGACCCTTGGCTGCTGACTCACGGTTCTGGCTAAAAAAGATCAGGTGATTTCGTTTTAAGTGTCGAAAACCCCCAATAAGCCATTGACATCGGTTTACGACAATTTCTGCAGAGTTTTACAATCGCTTTTCGGTTTTTTCTTCGATTTTTATGATGGGGTCAGCATGTCCACTTACCTTGCTAACCAACTTTGTCGTTCTGAATTTCAACAGAAATCGAAAAGAAGTGCTATTTTTCAGTTTTTTGGCCACGCGACTTTATCAATTTTCACAGAATTAGCAAATGTCGGGTTTCCATATTGCAAGACAGCTAAAGGGCAGTGTTCTATTTCGCCTGTCCGATGATAAGTTATAGGATTCCAGTGATTATTCAATAGCTACTTTTAAACCCTGTCTGTTTTTGGCTATTTCTTGGCTTTTCGCAGGATAAACGCCAAACATTTCACTTCTCCATGAATCGCCTCCATTAAGCCTTTTGATATCAATTTCCTATGCAATATCTTTCAGTTTCCTGTGTCTCTGCCATTGACATATGTCAAAAGCTGAAATATGAGAACGGGCCGAGCTGATTGAAAGAGATACGCGTGCTCTGTCTTAGCACAAAAAACAAAAACAAAAAAAAACATTAGAAAAAATTCAGGGAAAATGTCAATCAGAAGTCAAACCGCGACCACTCACGGGCACTGATGAATTTCCGATGAAAAAAGTTAAAAACAAAGCCTAGTCTATTCCGTTTAAAATTTCAAATTTTCTCTAACAAAATTATAGTATCAAGGAATGACTGAAAAGTTTTTTCCCCATTGGAATAAAAGGGAAAAGTTAAATGTTTTTATAAAGAAAAAAATCCATTCATATGGTAAAAAACCGCGGCAGTGGGGGTTACAAAAAAACAAATCAAACAGAAGCCAAGTGAGAGCTCACAATTCAATTTCAGCATTGAAATCGGATACTCCAAGAGGCGGGTTGGTGGGTTGTTGGGTTGGCGGATTGGCGGGTTGGTGGGTTGGCGGTGAACCCCTTTGGTCGAAGTTAGAATCTAGATGTTTAGAATTTCGCACAAGGTACAAATCTGTTAACGCTTTGAAACCGCAGACAGCCACCGGAATGTTGGCGCAGCCGCAGCCACAGCTCCGTATCTCAAATCTTCGGAAGCTTCGGATGCACAGGGGTACTAGATAACGAAGTACATACTCTAATTGATTAAACTCTGAAATAATATATAGGTTTTTATCTAGCGTAAGATAACAAAGAAAGGTCTTTCCCCTCGTGAGTCATTTTCTAGACTGATGACATTAAATTAGTATATTTCAAAAGCATTTGAAAACCACTGTAAAGTCTAAAGCTAAAGCAGAGCACGGAAGGTAAAATAATATATATATTATATTGGCATTGTCAATCTGATATTATTCCCTTTTAACCAAACGGAACGAGTCGCGGAAAAGAACTCGCCGGCAAATAAAAAAAGGGAAATGAGTATTTATTTTGTAAATTGCATTTTCTGCACAATTTGCCAAGCGAAATCAATTGGCTCGCATTCCATTTCCCTTCAGACAGTTTAAGCCGCTTAGCCTCTTGCCAGATTGGTAGCAAAAAATCTGAAAAACGACATTTGAATAATCCACTATTTATTCATTTTTTGTTTTGAATTCGTTTATTTGAAATATATTTTAACACTTAGAATTTTTTGATTTCGGATTTGATTTGTACAGGAGAATCAATAATAAAATGTAATATTAGTAAATGTAATTTTTATGAACAATTTGAATGAACAAAGCGACAATATTTAATTGCTTTTAAATGTGAAAGAAATAAAAGTTAAATGTTTCGTATCTTTCAGTATTTAAAAATATGTATCATCTTTTATATTGTATTTTTGATTAGTGCGTTTAAGCCATTATGGCTGCGAGGCCATCCGGATTCTGGCCGTGGCCCGCGACTTGGTGTGTATCTCGGCCGTTCTCAGTGTGATGCCAAATATGTCCTCGTGGTAACGACTCTCGTCCTGCAAAAATACAGAGCACATAGCCAAACATTGTAGATTTGTAGCCATCAAATGTTTCCCCCATACAACATTGTTCAAAACTAAACAATTTTTATGATGGTCAGCTCGAAAAAAAAAATATCACTCATACGCCATGTGGGGCTCGTGGCGAGGAGAAAAATAAGGAGACATGCATTACCATCGGTATTTATAAGCAGAGCCCTACTTAACCCCGTTAAGGATACTTACCCGCAGTGTGAGCAAAAATGTCTCGACTTCCGCCTCGGTTTTCTGCTCCTTGCCGGCAATGCACTTCCTGCCAAAAGAAAAAAAAATATATAAAAGATGAAGTGTGTTCGGAAAATGCAGAAACGCTGTGAAAAACTGTTTATTTATTCGCTCGGGGCAATCACTGGGGATTGGGCTGCGACTTTAACAAGCTAACCAAGTGAAAGAAGAACCTTGGAGATTATTTTTGAGCTTTATCACGATTTAATGTCCTTATAATGACCCAAAAACCAAATGCGAATCATAAGAAATCACCTTTAATTAGCAAAAGCAACAGATGGGTCGCAGGACATATTATCCGTCCTGGTTTCAATTAAACTAAACCGCTTAAGATTAGGCCCCCATTGAAATCCTTCCTCAAGGACAGCGCCATTATGCAATATCCTGTGTATTCGAATAGAGGCAGCCCAGCCCGTATTTCACAATAAGGCACTTAATCAGGAGCTTTGAAAAAATACGTCACAGATTGGGGGAAATATAAAAGCCAAACGATGGCAAAATAGCTGACCACAAAGCATTAGAAAACAGAGAACTCCCAGCTGAGGTCCACTGGCTACCGGAGGGGATAAAAAGTCGAGCAAAAGAGCAGCAAATACACAAAGGCAATCAAACTGAAAGAAAAGCAAACCTTACCTGATGGTCTGGTACACATGCTCGGCCATTGTGACATCGCCGCAGACGTAGACGTGTCCTTTCTCCTGGACAATCAATTGGTACAACGAATCAAATTCCTGCTCAATCAGGTCCTGCACATATGTCTGAAATGCACAAAGCCGAAGGAAAATACAAATCGTTTGTTTTTGTTGAGAAATTCTCTAGTTTGTAGGGAAAAACGTTATCTTAAAGAACTTGAAAAAGTCTGAGAAATATCAGGACCAACTTTAGGCTCACCTTTGGAATGGCCTGCTCCCTGGACAGAGCCAGGAATACTCGATCCAGGATCTTCTCGTTCTCCAGCAGCGCCTTCTCCTCGGCATACAAGTCCACATCCCGATTTCGGCAGCCAAAGAAGAGCCACATTTTGGGCAGCGGCGACACGGGATCCAGTTCCCTAAGAACCTGGAACTCCTGCCAAAAGGAGCGGAAAGGAGCGATTCCAGTGCCTGGACCAATCAGGACGATGGGGCTGCTCCGATCGCCGGGCAGGTGGAAGCCCAGGGCACTGCGCACAAACATGAAGAGGTCATCGTCCGCCCGGAGACCCGACAGGTAGTTGGAGCACACACCGTACCGCTCGTCGCCCTCTCCGTCCTCGCTGCGGTACTTCACAATGGCCACCGTCAGGTGGATCTCGTCACTTACCCGGCGCGGGGACGAGGAGATGGAATAGAAGCGCGGCTGCAGGGGCGTCAGGTGGGCCAGAAGAAGTGGGGCTGGCGGCCGGCACGAGGGGAACTCCTCCAGGACATCCAGTAGGTGCGGCAACCGCCAGTGGCGCCAGTCCTCGTAGGCTGAGGAGTCATTCACCAGCAGCTCCAGTCGCTCCCTGTCCGCCGCATCATCGCAGAATCCCGCTAGCAGGGTGAGCAGTTGGCGCGATGGCGGAGTGGTCAGGTCAAAGAATCGGGAAAGCAGAATCCTCAGTGTATCTGGCGGAATTTTGTCGTGTGGCTCCCAGCACTTGAATATTCCATTCGAGGTCTGTTTCTCCTTCAGTAGCTGCAATTGCAGTACCTCATCTGGATTTTCAACGCCCACCAGGCGCTCAAGCAATCCATTGACCAAAGCAGAGCGATTGGCGGGGAAGATGCCCACATGGTCACCCGGCTCGTAATCCAATCCCGGGGCACAGATCTCCAGTAGCATCGTGGTCTTGGCTCCCTCGCTCAGCCTGGTCAGGTTATGGGGCTGCGTCTTGATCTTGCAGCAGTGCACTTTCTTGTTGTGGTACTTGGACAGACTGCTGTCCAGAGTTCCCTTGTTGACCGACGGCACTAGCCGAACCGTGTTAACTGTCAGGGAGTCGTTTTGCAGGGCCAGCGAGGCGTCCGTGAGGCTCTCCTCGGGATCCAGACAGAAGGTTTCACAAGCAAGCTAATGAAGATATTTTCAAATGAATATATTTTAAATCTCCTACAAAAATCACTTTTCAAATAATCTAATAACGATTGTCTTAGAAAAATATTGCGTATTCGCAATGTTTCTCAGAAACTATTTGAATTCAACTTTGGCAATGAATAAAAATGCACTAGAAAAATGATTTAAATGTGTATTTTGGTTAAAAATCTTGTAGGTACAATGCACTTATGTACATCTTGGCCAAATTACATGAAAGTGTGGTCTTTTAAGTCGAATGGCCTTTCCCAAGCCTTGTTGCGTATACGCACTGTTGCCTGCACGCATTCATAAAGCAAAAGTTTGGCATTTTTCTTTGCTTTGCTTGACTCAGATTCCATGAAATTGTCAGTCAACTCTTTCGCTGCTCGAATGCACTTACCTTGAAAACCTCGGGGGCCCATTTCCGGAACGATTGCTCCTGGCCGCACATCTCGTCGCCGTAGGCCACCCTCAGCAGCCGCTCGCCACCCAGTTCGCCCAGAATGTTGTCCACATACTGGCCGAAAGCGCAGAAATTTGGATAGGCCGAGGACCCGAGTGCGAAGACTGCAAACCTGACGTTGGAGAGGGGACCGAAGGTCTCCTCGGTGAAAGTGTCCGATGTGGAGCCCCGCAGCGAGTCCCAGCGGTCGATCTTCTTCACCTGTTGCAGTGGCAGCTTCATGAACTCCTGTCGTGAGCTGGCCTTCATGAAGGATTTCGAGGAGGACACGCCGATGCTGTTTTCATTTTTTTGGAAAGAGAAAGGAAACCAGAAAAGACAGCTTTCAGTTTGGGGCAAGAAAAATTCTGTGACAGCCTAAAAGTATGCAGCAGGGATTCCGAAATGCCATCGTGTAAAAAAGAAGACCCAGGACACTCAAATTAAAATGGGGCTTGTTGCGATGACCCTCCTCCGCCACGGATTCATAATTCACAAAGACTCTAGCTCGGAACAAAAAGGAAAGGGGCGTGGTCAAGGGCGGCTGTACAGGAACTAAACAATGAACAAAACACGCCAAAGGAGGCAACAATAAAAGAAAGAAAAAAGAGGCTGACAGCAAAGCATTTATTACGCTTGTCATTGAGATGTAGCAAGGAGAAAAAAATGTACAAAAAATGTGCCAAAAATAAAAGACAAGAATTGTATTCTGTTTCCAAAGTATGAGTGTATGTCTGAGAGAAATTCACTAAAAAAACGTAATCATTCGCTCGTCAGCAGCTCGTCAGCTGGAATATACATATGTCTTATATCCAAGTCTTTATATATATTCCGATGTATATAAGCCCTCATGAGCGAGTTACGCCTCTGCAAGTGCAGTTTTTCCCCACGTCCTTTCACTGAGTGATGATTCCACAATGAACACTGGCAGTTTTTAAGAACCATCCCGAGGAAATCCGAAAAAAATCCTCCTTTTGGCCAGAGATGCCAACTGCAGCTGGCCATGGCCCGATCTCGGGGCCATCACGATGGCAGCGATGGTTTAAAACTATTTGAGCTCCTGCTGCTCAACTTGGCTTTGGGTCAAAGTTTACGGCTTTGGCGGGGTCGTAAAAACCTGTTGCCCCAGGCGGCGGGCCAAAGAGCCATCGCCAGTGGCTTACAAGTTGTAAGAGCTTGTTAACAGCGACTGATGGAGTCGAGAGGGAGGGAGGATTACAAAAAGGATAAGGCAACTATTAAAGGAAGGGAGAACAATGCTGGTGACGAAAGAATATTAAATTTTTACTTCTGCGGTTGAATAATAATAAGAACGTTATCATCTCCTACAAAATATTCATCTTTCATGGGGATTTCCATTATCCGATCGAGATCTGAGAAGACAGTTTTCTATGTCAAATCACATTATCCGATCGAGATCTGAGATGACAGATTTCTATGTCAAATCACAAATGTTTTTTAAATTTTTGAAACACACTATTGCCTTAATTCCATAATTTTTTTAAATTACTTAAAATGTAAAGTTTCAATAGGGTCGTGAAGATGACCCCACCCAAGGAAAGGAAACATGTCGTTCCAGGCACATATATCATGCCGGAGCTTATGCGAAACCATAGCAACCGAAGCGAAATTTCCATCTTAGAGGTCTACTTGACTGGGTTTATCTGCGGTAGTGCTGCCGAGCTGGTGACGTATCCGTTCGATTTGGTGAAGACCAGGATGCATGTTCAGGGCGAGTTTCCCCACAGACGTATGCGGAACTTTAAGTACCGGGGGCCTTGGGCCACGGCCAAGGGTGTTTTTGTAGAGGAGGGTCTGCACAGATTTTACGCCGGTCTTTCCGCTCAGCTGCTGCGGCATCTGTTCTTTGGCGGCACCAAATTCATCATCTTCGACTTCTTAAGCGGGCATCTGAAGACGAAAGGAGAGGACAATAAGGACCATCTCTCCTACATCCGCTCCTGCTTTTGTGCCGTCATGGCCGGTGGCGGAGCCAATTTCATTACCGTGCCCACCGAGCTGTTCAAGGTCCGGATGCAGATGGAGGGCAAGCGGCGACTTGTTGGTCTTCCACCACGCATTCATAACGTCGTCGAAGCCCTGATCAGTAACTTCCGGAAGGGCGGTATTCGGGCTCTCTACAAGGGTATTGGACCCAACACCTGGCGCGGCGGTTTGCACACTTTGGGTGAGCTTCTATACCACCACGTCCTACTATGGCTTCTCTATCTTATTTCTTAAATGATCCTCTTAGCCGATGTCGCAACCTACGATTACTTCAAGCAGGTGCTCATCAATGTGCTCGGCATACCGGATGGACGTATTATCCATTTAATGGCTGCCATGATGTCCGGAGTAATGGTAGTTTTATTGAGTTCTCCGCCGGATGTGGTCCGGTCGCGGGTGATGTTCCAGCCAACCGACGACCGGGGGAAAGGACTCTTTTATAAGAACGGACGGCATTGCTTTATGCGTTTGTTGAGGGAGGAGGGTGTGTTCTCCTTCTACAAGGGATGGCTTCCCTTCTGGCTACGTGTCGGTCCATGGACATTTATTTATTGGTTCACGTTTGAGCAAATCCGGCATATGCGGGGCGACAAACAGACCTATAATTAATATTCTCAAAGCTAAATTTTTCGGATAAGTAACGGTACGGAAGTTACGGATAAGTACGGTACACGGCGATTTAAAGCGAAATATGTATAGAACAATTATTTATTTGGCCAAGTCAACATTTAACTGTATTTGAAATATGTTGTTTATTAAATAACTCAAATAAATACTGCATTCTCATTTCATTCGCAGAAGCATTGTGATTATAAGTTGGAAAAATCGGATTCCTGCAACAATTGCAAGTCATGGCAAGAGGAACTCGTCAGCTCCCTCGTCAGCATCTTAGCCAAGTTGTAAGCCGAATGGCGCTTATCAGCTTAATCACATGCTCCTCGAAACGAAAACAAGCCAAAACACAAACAAACTGACAATCGGGCTGAAAGCATCGCGTTTCCACCTCGTTTTTGAGAAGGCAAAAGCCCAAAGTGCAGCATTGCGTGAAAAGAGTGCTGTAATTTACAGTTGTACTGCCAAAAGGTGTTGTTGAAATTAGTGGCAGGTGAGCTCGTGGGGCAGGTGCAGGTGGCAAGGCGAAACTACGAAACAGTTGGCAAGAGACGAGGCACCAGACTGTGAAAATCCTGGGCAGCAGGATAATTAAAACGCTGCCAAGTTGCACCGAGAATTGGCTACTTTCGCGGCATTACCACTCGGAAAAAATCGATTTAATTACTATCTTCAAATATTTAAACCAAATACAATTTAAGAATATAATTTAAGCCTTTTGATAATTTATTTTGGAACTAAAATATCGTAAAATTAAAAAGTTTATTATAAACTACCAATCTAATCCATTTCCAGTGTAGTTTTTTTCAATTCATAAATTTTTCGAGCTGCCTAAATGTTTGCACTCCCTTTTTTTCTATCTTTTTTTTTTTGTATAAAAAGCAGACTTTAAACAAGTGGCCCTTGGCAAACAACTTGTACTTGTAATTATTTTTGTGCACTTGAAAAGCTGTTTGAAGAGCCCTTTAGAGGATTCTTTACAAGCAGTTTTTATTCGAGTGTTTGGCTTGACTCATTATGCAAAGTGAAGTAATTGCGAGCTGATAGGTGGCATCGTCATGTGAAAAGTTTTATAGAAAATACACCGCCCTCATGATGATGATGACGTCTAAGGCAGGATAAGTGCCTCATTTCGTGCACTTGCAGCTTACAGACGACAGGATGCGGATGCCAGGTGCTGGCACATAAAAACACAAACACCCACATCTACTCAAAGGCAATGGCAAAGGCAAAAGCAAACGCCCACACCTCCGATACAGACGACACTTAAAAGCACACTCAGAGGCGTTGATGGCATAATAGACTGCAATTAAGTGAGCTTGAGATGACAGTCATTGACTCAAAACAGGACAAGGCCAGGATGTGTGAGGGAATGGGATTCAAGGTATAAAAAAGTCAAGTAATGAATACTAAAATAGGCGGTACTCCTATCAACTCTTTCGCCTATTCCGATTTTTAAAGGAAGATCAAAACTAATTTATGACAGTAAAAGTACACAATATACTCCAGGATACCCTGTGAAATGAAATGTCAATCTGGCTGACCTCATCCCCCACAAAGAAGGGATGCAAAAATCGAATTTGAGCAGTTAAACTATTCCGAAACTATTAAAAGACTATTAGAAAAGTTTCAATTTCGACAAGCCAGCCAGTTGGCAACTTCTCAGATTTAAAATTAAATCAATTAACAGCCAAGCAATTTCCGAAGCGACGAAATGCCCCCGGAAAATGGCCAAAAAAGCAAATACACAAGCCAAGCTCACTCGAGCGGGTAAGCAGCCAAAAAAAAGAAGTAAAAAATAATAAAACATACAAGAAGAAAATAGGAAAACCTTCAGATGCCGAGCTCACATGATGATGATGGCCTCCCCGAAGCGATTTTCTTCAGCATCGAGCTTGGCTCCTTGGATGCTTAAATTGCTCATACGCAGCGTGGGACAAGCCAAGCCAAGCCAAGAAGCCAAGAAGCCGAAAGGCAGAGTTCTCATTTCTTTAGTGCTTGCTTAGCAAAAATCTCTCATTAAAGAAAGTGCTCTAAATGCTAGAAAATAATTGGAGACATTTAAGAGTCCGAAAATAAATCAGCCTCGAAAAGGATTCACCCTGTTTGGCCAAAAATTTGTATATTAATTAATCATAATGCTCAGAAAGTGCCAATTAAAGAAGCTTTAGTATCACTTCTTCGAAATTTCTGTCTTAACAGTGTGATACACAATGGCGATTGTAGAAGAGCACTAATAAATCAAATTAATTGGTTTCATCAACAACCAAAAGAACGGCGACGGGATGTGGAGGCCTCCGCATCCTGGCCAATGATTATGATAAATACAAAATAATAAACATGCCGGCAAAAAAAAAAAACAACACACAACAATAAACACGCTCAATTATGTCAGATCAGAGATTCCTCCATTATTTTTCAATTAAAGCTTCCGCTTTATCGCAAACCAGCCGCAGGACAATTTTTGTTTTCCTCCTCCTTTCGTTGCCTCCTTTTTTACAGCCTGACTTTCATAATATGTTATTGAATTGGCTTCCGTTGGTGGAGGGGTAAGGGGAGCATTTTGGCTGATTCAGGACCTTCTGGGTCCTCCATATGAATTTTCAATTTCATTTTCTCCCAGCTTGTTTAGGTATAAATTTAGACGCGATGGCGGGAATGTGGTCTGTGGGGGCCTTGTGGAGCCTTGTGTGCCCCAAGTTGTCAAAGTTGTCAACCGGAAATCCCCTTTACATCATAAAAACCCTCCACAGACATACGTGAGGGAAAATATCGAAATAACAAAATTATTGTTATTGTTTTTTTCCCCGTATATGTTGTTTTTTGTTGGAAAGGGAAATTGCGCGGATTTGTCTGCTCTCTCAAGCGGCACGCACTTAAGTGCGTGTCCTTATCCTTTTTGGTGTGTCAGTGTGCCAGGATGTGTGTGCGTTTTGTAATTTTAAAGCTCTTGGCACGCAGACGACAGCAGCTGGATATGGCAAAAAACCAATTAATAAACAAAAATGCCAAATATGTGTCATTTACAATGGCAGGGAAGCCGGAATACTCGGAAATCTCATGGAGAATCGGTGACCCTATTTTAATGAGAATCATACGTTAAAAATTCCTTTATTTTTATATTATCTTATTTTATCTTTCCTTGGGATACTAAAAAGAAGCTTATGGGACAATTCCACAAGAAATGCAAGAAAAACTAGTCAGAAAAGGAGAAAAACTAGAACAAACACTTTATCCTTTCCTATTTAGTTAATTTCACTTGGGGAACCTCTATTAAATCGTTTCCTCTAAAGTAAAATTAATTAACCTCAAAACCCCAGTTGAGGACATGGGATTAAAATCTCGTTTAGTGCTGCCTGAAAAATACAATAAAAACTGAACCTGACCACTGACATCGCCGTCATTTGCATAAGCTCGAAACTCAAAATGAAAGAAAACTTGCTTAAAAGGCAATTCAGTTACGGGCCCCTTTCCGAGCAATATTTATTATCCTTGCTGCTTCACTATATCGAAGTAACCGCAACACAAAAAGGAAAAAAAAATTGATTTATACGAAATTTATGCAAAGACGTGGAAAAGGAATAGCGAAAAGTTGAATTTATTGACTCACCTGGAGTCCTGCAATCCATGCTCTCCAGACTCCTGGACACGCATCGCATACAGCTCCTGCGAGAATTGCTGAGAGGCACGAAACGAAAAGTTAAAGTTCGCATTTCATTAAGAGTCGTTAGGTGGCGGCTCGACCTAATCCATTAATTAGTTTGATATGATCTGGGGGGACTTACCTCGCCGTTTTCGGGGGGATCTCCATTGCCAAAGGTGGAGGCCACAACAATTAACAATGCCTCATGCTCAATGGAGGATATATCGTAGTCGGACATGCAATATATCTAAATGAATAAAAAATTTACTGGGTTACTTGTGCGTATTTGTAATTTTTTTGTGGACCAAACACTTTTGTGGTCATTAGATGGACCAAAAGCCCACGCATCCCGAAATCCCAGAAAGAAGAAGGCCTAATGAGTTTTGGCCTACTTCAATGTATCTTGTAGTTTGTCGCAGGTGTTTGGTAGCTTATCTTATTTTGCCAGGCAGACGGCAGATGCTTTTTAAACACACACTCACATGACATGGACTTGGGAGGCCAGAAAGGCCAGGCAGGCCAGGAAGGTCCTGGACCTAGCCTGGACACTAAGCTGCCACAAAAAATGTAAAAGTAAATTTCGGTTTTATGCTAATTTGTCTCATGTGGCGTTGGCCTTTTGCACATTGGCCTAATAAGGTCGCAGGTTAAGGGCAGAGACTCCCAAAATGGGGCTAATTTTAGAAGACGGTTAAAACGTTTTATAATGTCAAATTAGGGATGTTATTGGCCAGTATGAAATATGCTTAGTTTTTCGGGATAGAAACC
Organism: Drosophila vallismaia; assembly: GCA_035047325.1. Lineage (NCBI taxonomy): Eukaryota > Metazoa > Arthropoda > Insecta > Diptera > Drosophilidae > Drosophila > Drosophila vallismaia. The sequence continues at coordinate 7,585,614 of JAWNPU010000090.1, read as the reverse complement.
CACAATTTGGTCGGCTTAATGTCAACAAATTTGAGTGGCTTGTATTAAAGAGTTCTGGTATCTAAATAATTAAAGGGGTTTGTTTTATTTTTTTTAACAAAGCTCACCTGTGCATTGAATGCATGTCCTAGAAGTTCACACAATTGCTTGGCATATTGCTCCGATTTTCCAGTTTCAGTGGCGTACAAAACCGTTGCCTTGATTCGCTTCGACAAGGCCCGACCAAATAATTTCGATGTAAATTTCACAGCCCTGCAACAAAGTGGGAAAAATATTAAGCTGGGAATGGTTTTGACCAAATGCCTGCCGGTATGGTGAAAACACTTAAAGCTGCGTCAGCAACAGCAGCCAGCCCATTATCATTAGACTTGTAAGCCTTCGTGTCAGGGGTAAGGCCCTAACAGCCTCGTACATATATTTATATTGTATATCGCAGACGGTGGCTGATATAGCCACTTTGATTGACACAACATGTAATTGGAAAATTGTCTACAACTAGAGCATACATGCTCGTATTCCTTTAAGGACTCGCACACATGGCTGGTCAATAATCAAAACGGGAACAGAAGAGTTTTATTGCACAAAATGGGCATTGCGGAGTTTGGCTGCCACCCCCTCAATTCTCGGCTCTCGTTTCATTATTTAAACCAGAATCGCATCGAATTTTATGGATATTGAGTCTCAAGTCATGGTCAAACAAAAAAGGTGCCAATGCAAGAAAAAATACAGATTATTACCCATAACCTTTTTGACTTGGAACTTCCTTACAGAGTATTAAAGAGTTCAAAGCTCCCAAGGACTTCAATATTCGTACTATTTTTGTCTCCAAATGGCACTGTTTCTTTTGCTCTGCGCCTGCTCCTGACATGGCACTACTTTTTCGGGATAAGAGGGAGAAATGGATGCTTATAGGCAGTTTAAATGTAATTCAATATGTCTGGCATTTCTCCACTTTGTAGCACCTCCTCTTGCCACTTGCCACATGGCCCAGTTCCTATTTATGCTCCACCCTGAACACCCACCTCCACCCACGCATTATGCTGCACACTTTTGTGCCAGCATGAATATAATTTCATTTTCATAAAGTTGTCGATGTCAGCGCTGATTTAATTCCATTCCATCTCATCAGCGAGCTAAGAGGCGCGACGCGTGCTGAAACAATTAAACTTAATTATGTCTACAGGCTGTCAGCCCAGCGAGGATATACTTGAATGTGTAATATATGGACAAGGATTTAAGTGTGATTCTTCAGTGGCTTCATTGATAAAAAGTTTCACACTCGAAAGGGCTCGATTTAATGGAAACACACGTTGTACTTTCCCATTTCCCATTTGGAACTTATTTTAATTGATAATTTTTTAATGAAACTGGCCGACTGTCATTTCGCAGTTACTTGTTGAACAGACGGACTGCATTTTGCACTGAATTAAAATTAATTAGCCTGAAAAATATGCCAACGTGGCCAACACCATTAATATATTATGTAATGATTTAAAATGCGGTCGTTAAATAATCATCATCATCATTTTGCACGCTTTATTTAACAGCAATTTGCTGAAATTTGATATGTTTATTGGCAATTTTTTTAGTAATCGTTTAATTGATTTTATTTGTCGGATTCCACCGCAGTTGTTTGTTTGTTCTCTTTATTAATTGATTGATGCACAAATGGTGTAAGGATAAAAAGCATCATTGGATTACAAAAGTTAAATATTCAAAGAAATTCGATGATTTAATAACCTGACTGTATTTGCTTCGATTACTAATTTGTTCACAGACCAATGGAAGTTTTGAATTAATTAAATTTTAGTCACAATTATGCAGAAGAGGACAAAAAGTGGCAGTTGAAAAAGTGTAAATTTTATATTTATAATTTATTCAAATAGCTTTTATGTCAATACTCATTTCTACATGAGAGCAATTAAAATTGTTTGAAGGGCCAAAGGCGACTTTTTTTTAAAAGAAAAAGAAATCAAATTGCTTTCGCAACTGAAATAACCATTTCTAAACAGATATATTGTCTAAATTTTCTGTTATTTATAGGGTATTTATTCAAAATGGACTTTTAAATGCCTTGGATCCCACCTCGAATAAAATAAATCTGTCAAATTTGCATATGACATCTTTTGGCTTCCAAATGGACGCAGGCGGAACAGCCGGCAAATAACATTTAAAATAACAATAACCGAGGAGGAGGACAACAAACATGATGCAATGTACCAAATTTTCCAGGCGACTTCATATCCTTACCGTGGGGCAAGGACGAAAGAAGGCCGTGGCAATAAACCACAATCCATGTAATCTACTTAAAAGCTAATCCCTACTGATGCTGTCGTGTGACACGCCCGCACGGCGAACAAACACACGAGGACAATTACACGCGGCAAGGATACACAGGATACGGGATACGGGATAGGAGTATCTACCTCATCATCATCATCATAATGACGGTTATCCTGGTAGAGGTAAAAGGTGAACGGTAAATGGTAAAGGGACAGCGGCAAAGGTCGCCACGTTAACGGTAAGCACGCTGTAAGTACTTACCTAGCGATTTGTTTAAAATTGAATTTACGTCTTGGCTTCTTGCCCTTGCTCTCGCCGCGGCCCTTCTTCCAAACGTGGGTACGCCAGGCGGGGTCCTGGTATTCGAACGAGGGCTTCAGGTAGTACAGCGCCATCTCCTGATGGAATACGGGCGTGATGGAGCCCGACAGTGGCGGCACGATCCAAATCCAATCAGCGGGACACCCGTTCCTGCACACAAATATATACAAAGCACACAGAAATCGTCCTTCGGTTAGGTAATTGTTTATAATTGACGAGAGTTTTGGCGGGGGAACCCCTTTGGTTTCTATTTCAAACCCGGCTAGCGTATTTTTAGTGGCCGATTACCATTAACCAACTTAATTGCTCTTGTCCTGCCGTCTGGGCCATAAAAATAGACACGTAGCTTATGCTCTTGATTTAGTGTTCTGTGTTCTTTTACATTTTGACTGAAGTAACTTATTTTGATTTTAAAGAAAATTCTGCTATTGTGAAGGTAAGCCTCCTGAAAAACTCTTAAATAATCTCGGATATTTATCAATAAACATCCGATTCATGAGATTGAATACCGGAAACAATAAAAAAATCCAAATTTGGGAGTTGCGTGGGCGAAAGAATACGAAGATGGCCCGTTTCCCGTTGAATTTTACACAAATGTATCCACATCATCAAAATAACTTTTCAGGAAATAAATATTTGAAACATTTTGGCAAAATTTCAATGAATTTCAATGTAATTAAGAGCTTGCAAAATGTAATATAAATATTTTCGCAACAATTATTAAGTGCAAATGACGCCATGGCTCGTGTGTTTAACTTTGTAATTTGGTTGCTATTTTTAATGTAAATAATTTGAACAATACCGTTTAAATTAATATATTTTTGACAGCGGGTATCTCCCTGTTTAACCTTTGTAAAACGATTGTGTTAGGCAGTTTCAAAAATAAAAGGCAAAACCTGATATATTAATTTCTGGAGTTTACATCCCAGTTTGGCACTTTTTGTGCCCTTGGCAAAGTTTGACATATTGTCTGGCATTTATGTGTCTCGTGTGCACTTTACATAAACGCTGGCGACACCAAATTGGAAACAATAAATTTATTTTTGCACCTGCAAGGAGTTTTCCGCACGCTTTTCCATGCTTCCACGCTTTTCCGAAAAACCCGACTGTGCGATGTGCTTGTGTTTGTTGTTGGAGTTGGGGGTGTTATGGTGTTGTGGGTGTGGAAAGTCAAATAAAACACGTTAAGCCATAAACATGCGGCTGGGATATGTCATAAATGCAAACTCAACTGGGCCATAAACAAACAAACACCGGGATACGGATTCCGGACATAATCACCGATCCGGGAACTCACCTCAACTTGGACTCGTTCTCGAAATGCTTCATGAAGCTCTCGCTGGCGGTGTGGTGATCCACAATGGTCACATTACGGCTCTGGTAGGAGTGGAGCACGGCTATATTCATCTCCACGACGGCCTTATCCTTCCACAAGGATGTGGGCGTCCTCGTGTCCAAATTCATTTTCAGCGCCACCGTCTGCATTGAATTAAAAACCAATTTGTTTACTTATTGATTGGAAATAGATGGGTCGTTGTCAAATTTCGATTATAGTTTTCCACTTTTGTGGCCAGAATTTAATAATTACTGCCCTAGAAACTGAAATTGGCCAAATCCCCAAAAATCTCCCAAAAATTTGGCCCAAAACCCATGTCACCAGTCAACGCATTCCCACCGGATGTCAATTATGGATTTGGCCGCAAGCCATCGAATATTTTGTGGAGAAACAACTCCGAGTACACCGTGTAATTGAATCTTACTTTAAAAATGTATATATTTTTATATTTTTTAAATAAATCTAAAGTTTACTTAATTTAAAAACGTCTTAAAACTTAAAACCCATTCAAAATTTCCCAATCTCTTAAAGTTTCCATATTTTCCAAGTCACCCAACTTTATTAGCCCAATTTTAATAGCAAAAGAGAGGCATTTTGCTGCCATAAAACGTATCGACATTTTCCTCCTAATCCTAATGTCATTTTCGTGCTGTTGAAAACCTAATTAGGGATACAAAATTGATCAAAATTTAAGTGCAGTGAGGATGCATTTAGTTGGCAGCCACATTTAAGCATATCGTGTGTTAAAAAGCATAATAATATGTAATTCTCCATGGCAACTTTTCAAGCCTTAAAACCTCCGCCCGGCTTAAGAGTTGTTAACCAGTTTTGCACCAGCCCCAAGCCACTCCAACTCACACACCCACTGGACCACTCAGCTATCCAACCACTGGCACATTGCTGGTGGGTAAAAAGAATGCCAGACGAGAGGAAAAACGCTTTATGAAAGAATGATAAAGACGAAGGGTCCCCGCTTTCCGGGCGCACATTATGCGACCATATAATGAAATAAGCGCCACTACGACAAAGACATCAAGGACATTGTAGAAGGACAGTCTGTATCGGCCGGGAGGATATCGGGATATTAATACAGAAATTACAATAAACTATGAAGGTCTCCCTCTATATTGTATTTTTTACCAACTTACCTCCAACATATTGCGGCGATTTGTGTCGCATAAATTCCGGCAACCAATCTCCGTCGACATGTACCAGCCGCTGAATGTGGTCGCCGTAAACTGGATTCCGCCCACATCGAACAGCATGCTGGATACGGCGGGCAGGGCATACCAGCGCAGTCCCAGCTCCGTGAACCATTCGAATCTGCAACGAAACGGGGCAAGGAGGGCAGTGATTTTATTTGGCCGTCAATGTTTGATATTTGAGGGAGAAGAGACTGGCCGCGATTGTGGATGCAAATCCGTAGGATATACATACATGCCATCCTTCCGGCCATCTGATGTATGTCCGAAATTTGGTGCCAACTGTCACCAACTGGTCTGTGTTTTTGCAAGGAAAATATTCGCTCTATGGCATGCCGGCGATTTTAATGAAGGAATAATTAATCTTAAAGCTAACATCTAGTTTTGGTTTTTAAATGCCAAGTTCAGAATTAAAAGACCTATCATAACCTATTTAAATATAGAGTCTTTCTTCTGCAATAGTTCATATAACAGAAACAAATCAGCACGGTGTCACGTAAATAAGTTTTCACCGAACACCTACAATCTGGGCGAAATAAATATTTTATTCGTTCGATTCATAAGTAAACTGAACGCGGTTACAACACACTCTGCGATTGAACATTTCCTGTGCACTTCAATTACGATATATAATATTTATGAATTCGGGGGGTATAAAAGTTGACCCACTTTGGAGTTTGATTTGTATTTGAATTGAAAGTCTCAGCGATGCAGTATTGGCTAATTATACTGCTTGTTGGCCAAGTTGGCCGTTCGATGGGGGAACTGAAACGGATTGCAATTAGGCCAAGGAATCAGACCCACAATGTGCAGTCAGAGATTATACTGCTTAAGGCGAAGTATTTGAGTTTAAGATCAAACGAGTCCTCGGTAGCCACAGAGGACCTGGTCAATTCCGCGAACTTTGCCTACTACGGTGAGATTAGTTTAGGGACACCGCCACAGAATTTTTCTGTCCTCTTCGATACTGGATCCGCCAATACCTGGGTACCCAGCTCCCAGTGTTCTGTCTGTCAAAATCACAGCAAGTATAACTCCAGTGCCTCCAGCAGCTATGTGGCGGTTGGAACCAATATCTTCCTTCAGTACGGAACTGGGAGTATGCAGGGATTCCTCTCAAACGACACAATCCGGATCGCAGGACTAAACATAACCAATCAAACCTTTGCCGAGGCCACCGCCGATCCTGGAGGCTTCTTTGAGGCTCAACCATTTGATGGAATCCTGGGTTTGGGCTTCAATTCCCTCTCCAATGGCATCAATACACCCCTGGACAATATGATCGCCCAGGGACTGCTGGACAGGCCAGAGTTCTCCGTCTATCTTAGACGCAATGGAAGCTCGCTTATGGGCGGCGAAATCATCTGGGGCGGCACGGATCCAAATATCTACCAGGGAAGCATCACCTACGTTCCAGTCTCCATACCACAATACTGGCAGTTTACGGTAGACACGGCAACAATTAATGGCCACGTCCTGTGTCGCGGTTGCCAGGCCATAGCCGATACCGGGACCTCTCTAATAATGGTACCACAAAGGGCTTACACTGAAATAAATAGGCAGTTGAATGCCTCTGATAATGGCGATGGCACAGCCTCGATTCCCTGCTGGAACGTCTGCAAACTCCCAAACTTTTATCTGAACATCGGAGGCTCAAGGTTTACCCTCACCCCAAAGGACTACATCATCAAGATTTTGGATGAAAACGGCAAATCCCAGTGCTTGTCCGGATTTGAATATATGGAGGGAAATCTACTTTGGATCCTGGGCGATGTTTTCATTGGAAAGTACTACACGGTCTTCGATGTTGGCAATGAAAGAATTGGTTTTGCCAAAGTTAGGTCCCCAAAGGCCAAAAACCAGCCAAGATATTACAATGGTGGATACCAGGAGAGCAGTGGACATGGAGGGTATAGTGACTATAGAGATTCCATTGGGTACGAGAGAACCAGCGGATATAGAAGGAATAATGGATATGAGCGGAAATATGTGGAATACATTCCAGATCCTTCTCATCCAGAGGAGTTTCCATACCACGATGAGGCTTCGGATTATTCTTTTACTTAAACAGTATTCTATATTATTTAAAAATAACTTTATAAAAATATTCCACTTATACAGTATTTCAATTCAATTTAAAACCAAACAAAGATCTACCTAAAATTAGTGTTACTAAGTCATTTATAGGACAATACTTATTGAAGCTAAATAAAAAAGCTAATTTAATGCAAAATTAAACATTTAGTCTATTTTTTTGTATTTATTTTCCAAACATAGACTCTACTCTTGGTCACAGACCCCATTGTCGAAACTGCTGGGTAAATTTAATATTTTTTAGACTCAATAGGCAAATATGAATATTTTTGCCGAACGCGCCGAATGAAGCCCAAAAATGGAGTTGACATTGTTCTTATATAGACGTCACTGGATGATCCAGAACCCTTAGACATATGGAAAGTTTTGGAGCGAACTGAAAAATATGGGAGTGTTTGCTCTTAAGATGTATTTAAATCCCTCAGCCATTTGGGGCTTAGTCAGTCGAATTTGAAAATCAGACCGGAGACATGAGACAAGTGTGTTTGATATTATTAGTGTTGATCGGAGTCGGTTGTGCCGTGGCCAAGTGGAATCGTCTGCCCCTGCAGGTTAATGGCAACTACACCAGGACCCATGGCAAGGTAAAGGCGGAGAAGACGCTGCTGGCGGCTAAGTATGGTTATTCCCTGGCCACTACCTCCTCGGCTTCGGAGGGAACAGAGACCCTGCACGACAGCGCCGATCGGGAATACTATGGCCTGGTTAGCATCGGTACTCCCAAGCAAAACTTTAACATTTTATTCGACACTGGATCAGCCAATCTCTGGGTGCCCAGTGCCAAGTGCCCCGCCTCAAACAAGGCGTGTCAGAAGCACAACAAATATCACTCCGGAGAGTCGAGCACCTATGTGGCAAACGGAGAGAGCTTCTCGATTCAGTACGGAACGGGTAGCCTGTCCGGATTTCTCTCCACCGACACCGTGGATGTGGCTGGAATTCAAATAAAAAGTCAGACATTCGCTGAGGCCACAGAGGAGCCGGGAAGCACCTTTACAAATGCCAATTTTGCGGGAATCTTGGGACTGGCCTTCGCTTCCATCTCCGTGGACGGCGTGACTCCGCCTTGGGATAATATGATTGCCCAGAATCTGCTCGATGAGCCCGTGATCTCCTTCTATCTGAAGCTGAAGGGAACCGCCATACAAGGCGGCGAAATGATCCTGGGCGGCATCGATTCGAGTCTCTACACTGGAAGCCTCACCTGGGTTCCAGTTACCAGGGCTGCCTATTGGCAATTCAAACTCACCGCCATTAAGACCAAGGGTGTCTTCATCAGCAGCAATGCCCAGGCTATCGCCGACACTGGCACTTCCCTGATCGTCCTGCCTCTGGCTGCCTACAAAAAAATTAATAAGCTGATTGGTGCTCAGGATAATGGCGAGGGAGAGGCCTTTGTCCGCTGCGGAAGAGTCGCAAATTTGCCAAACATTAATCTTCACATCGGTACTAGGATTTTCACCCTCAAACCCAAGGATTATATTATCAGGATTACGGATAGTGGATCAACCTATTGCATGTCGGTCTTCACCTACATGGAGGGAAATTCCTTGATTATTCTGGGAGATGCCTTCATTGGAAAGTTCTATACAGTCTTCGACAAAGGCAACAAGAGGATCGGATTCGCACCAGTTGCTAATTAAAGTTGCGTTTTTAAAATCAATTTAAATAAAGAGTGCATAAAATGACAGATGGAAGTTCCTTTATGAGTAGGCGGTTTCCACAGATCTATATTTTTATTGAATAGTTAACTCTCCAGATTGTCCATCATTTACAGTCGTAAAAAAGCGGTTACATTCTACTCACTTGGGATGACTCAGCGGCACTTCCAGTATCAACTCCGGCGGGTAATCAAAGTAGTCCGGATCGTGACCATTGGCCGAGACCACCAATGGCAATATGTCCCACTCGCTGCCCTTGCTCTTCCAGCCCAGCTTGGTGCAAACCTGATGGATGAAGATGGGATTGGACATCAAATAAATGTAAAGCGGAATGCGGAATCCGTAGTGCGGAATCGAAAATCAACATGAGGCCAGCGGGCTACTGGCCTGAACATAAAAAATAAATGGGGATACTTTGGGGGCTCGGTTTATATGCAAATACGTCAGTGGCCATGGGTGGTTGGGAGCCCAAAAAACCAGTCCCATACCACCCAGCTCTATGGCAACATCTGCTACCGTATTTGTGTTCGTATTTATTGACAGCTTTGTTGTTTGTTCGGTTTTTGCGTATTTAAAAAGAGATTTATTACAACGAGTTATAGACCGAACTTGCCACACTGCCATCCTTCCACTCTTCCGCTCTCGGGTTGGGTTTCCCCAACTTGTTGGTTCCACAGAAGGTCACATGAGGGCACGTGGCACGGGGGTTGGGACAGATTTAAAGGCAAAGGCAATTGATGCGTATAAATATTGTGATGGCTGAGAAAAATACATATATTTATGTATGTTCGATATGTAAATTGATAGGTGGATTTAGCGAAAACATCTGAACAAACAAAAAAACAAGAAAAATTGCCGGAAAATTTTTGTAACCGGAAATTCAAACTACATCAAAAATGTTCTATTAAAGTGTAAGGTACAATTTGTTATGGGTTTTTGGGCGGTTTACATACCTCGGTAAACTCCACATTCATTGGATCGCCGATTATTTTTCCATCAGCCTGTTTATAGCCCGCATAGGATATTAATTGATTATTCCAGATCCGATAATCGTGCTTGGCATCTGTGCGTTGTGGGAATATCGTGATCGCTGACCTATGGGATGAGATTTAAAAAGCAATTTAGCCAAACTCCTTGACTACACAAAGCACTGAAATTCATTAAAGTTCGATGGGATTTTTGGGAACAGCCCCAGGCCTTTTAAAACCCAACGTTCAAAATCAAAAGTGCAACACCAAACTGAAACTATCGAAAGGTGGGACGATGGCAGACAGGCTTCAAATATTTATGGAAAACAAATTGGTTACAGCACACTCCGCAGTCAGACCCTCAATTGAGTCAATTAGCAGGGCAAAAACATAATTTTGCAATCACTTTCGGCAAACATTTTGCTGACGGCTGCCACGTATCGAGTAGATTATTTGAAAATTTGACTTTACGAGTACGAGTTGTGTGTTTTTGGCAAAAAGCATTGGGAAATATTAAAAATTGTGCCGAGCCTTAATTTCCTGGCTTAAAATGATTAACGACCATTTAAAAATTCTCTCTTGGCTATAATTACCACATAAGCTGCCAATTTGGCTTCTGGCGAGATATAAATTTCAATGCAAAACGAGAGAGTTTTCACTATTCTAATTCAATTTCACCTTATGCGGAAAGTACATCAATATTTTAGTTTTCACACATCTTAAAATTAGATTATGTTACCTGAGGTTGCCTTTATTTGTTGCATATTTAATGTGGTTGCAAATTGCCTCAAACATGCCACTTGTAGTTGTCACGTAGCGACAGTCGAAAACCTGGAAAGTATAAGAAATATTTTTGAATAACAAAATAAATTTAAGGTTTCAGCAGCTGAAAGTATGTAGTTTCAACACATGGATAATTTATGGATAATTTTTCAAAACTATAAACTTAAACAAACCCAATCGGGTTCAAGTGCCAACCCCGGAAACCCCAAAACTGTCCAATCGTTTTTTTTTGTGCCGTCCAACGGGGCGTATGATAAATGTGACATAAATTTCTATGTAACTTCTATATTTGTTTTTTTCCAGAAAGGGCGTTAGCATAACAGAGTTGTTCACAACTTGTTCATACATTGAAACCCTTTTTCAATTATTTCGCCTCAATGAATTTTTAGCAATAATTCAGGTTTTTATTCTCTCATTTTTTGTGTGTCACCGCCTATCGAGGCATTGTGTTTCCTACTTTTATTTTACACCTGTTTTTGTGTATTTTCTCACTTTTGGGTCTAGGCCAGAATCCTTACATTTGGCTTTATGAGATCTATGCCAAAGCCACTCGAAACTGAGTTTTGGTCGAGAGGCAGGGAAACCCCTTCATTCGATTTTCTGGTGTGTTGGTTTTTGTTTGGTTGTGCCAATGTGAAACGAGTTTTCCTAATTAAGTTTGGAAACTGAATGAAGCCGAACCCTTTTTAAGTGCTCGACCCACACATATTTCATTTAATTTAAGCCAAAGTTTCTAGTCATTTTCTTGTTTCAAAGCAAACGATTGAAATTGAAAAACTTTTGTGTTTTTTTCATGAGCAGACTTAGATTAAATTATGATAGAAAATGTTTATAACTTTTACATTATCAAATACTTTTTATGGAAGTATCTAATATAGAATTTGGTTTTTGCAATAAAATGCTACCTAACTTTAGAGCCAAACCCACATACTTGGCTATTTTTGATTACGAATTTCGAACGGAAATGAAAATTGACAGGCTCGGTAAAATGCTCCTCTATAAAAAAATGTATATTACATACATGTCATACATTTAAGGTGACTTTAGTGTCACCTTTGCCAACTGTCTTGGCCCTGTCAGCCCTCCTGCTACCCAGGATTTGTAACGCACCCACCCACACGACAGTCATTGGGGCGTAAATGCAAATTCGTTCACACATTGCCGAGCACAGAGACAGATATAGCCAACTATACTGATCATTATAATTTGTATATTCTGGTGCATGTGAATAAATCCACGCCCTAGGGGAAATTCATTCATGTTTCTCTTTTTTGGTAAATTATAATTTACGAGAATTTGCATTTCAAATTCAGGCTTTGTTTTATTTTTTTTTTTTGGGCTTGGGCTTGGGCTTGGGCTTCTTGTCTTCGCGCATTCGACATTTGTCATTTGGCTGGAACACGCATAAATCCAGAATAATGTGGCCCAGACATAAGCTCGTATATTTCAAGTTTATGTACATATTTGCCAGTGATTTGTGCTCTGACAAATTTGGCTGACTATTTCGTTCACCCATAGAATTTAAGCCTAATGTGTCTAGATGACACTTTATTTAGAGATATTGTCTCTGAGAGAGGTCATGATGGTTAAAAGCCAGACAAATAGTATATTTAACCGAAACAAAACGTATATCTTTAGTGTCTTCAAGTTTTATTTAAAAACTTTCAATCTAAGCATTTTTTGCGTTAATTAAAGTGGCTGCCAACTCACCTGCAACTTCGACCATTGAATGCGGCCAATGCAGCGCGAAGAATTCCTCCAAGCCAGCTTAGCTCCATAAATTAGTTCGGTTTCAGTTAGCTGATAATGTCCTGTTGCCTCGATGCTCTGGCGCACCTGTTTCCACCGTGTCTCGTGGGCGGTGGATGATGTACTGGCCGGGAGATATAAAATATGAAATAACCAAAAATGTTAGTTAAAAGGAATTTTAAATTCAAATATGGTAAAACCTTTCAAGGCGATTTGGTTTCATTCTTTTTCTTTTCTCTTCATCAGACTTTTCAAATTGAAAAAAAAAAATAAAGTAACTCACCGCTTTATCGAGGTAAAATACTGCTCCAGAAAGTCCTTGGCATGTTCCAGGACCAGATCCGTTTTCCGGGCCTCCACGGCCGCATTGCCAATGTTCATGATGCTACTCGTACAGGTGGCCTTGGAGCAGGAAAGTATCTGAAGGATGCATAGAAAAGAATTAAAGCGAGAAAGCAACAAATAAGTCATTAAGTCGAGAGATGGAAACAATTTTCCCGATATTTTCAGAGTTTTAATTAAAAAAATACATAATTGCTCATTTTGGTAATTAAAATTTTATTGCTAATTCCCCAAAAGCGACAAATGGGAATGAATGGCAGTCGAAAGTCGAAAAGCTGGGAAAAGATAGAGCTTCTGATAAAGGCCAACAATGCCCTGAGAATTAAATTAATAAGAAAGAAAAAAATATTATATATATATATATATATATATAAAACTCTAAAGTTGCCTGTCAGAGAAAACGTTTAAAAAGCATTTCACTGTCAATTGCGGATGATGCTTTTTCACCCCTCCGGCTTTTCCGCTTTTCCTCGCTGGCTTTTCCTCAACTTGGTTTGTTTTTTATGATGCGTGTCGTTGTAATTTTCATTTGCACTCCCTCAACCCACCTCTCGACAGTCAGGACAGTCTGGTTTCTTTACCTTTACCGTGCTTCTCGGTTTATTTTCCCGACGGTTTAATTTACTCAACGCCCCAACGCCGCGATGTCCCCGCTGTCTATGGCGCCATATCTTCGCAATCCGCCCAAGACACCCGCGGTCATAATTAGTTTGTTTTTCCAGGCAGTTAAGTCCTCGAATTGGCTTTGCCAAGTGCGGCATAAAAACTCCTCAAGTGTCGCCCGTCGACGAGTGTCTAACTAAAAAATTTCATGCCACAATTCTGGCTTATGTCACCCATACGCACTGTAGTACTGAAGGACTCGAGAGGCAACTGTGAGCTGATTGTTTTACATTTATTTACGTTCAGGAATGGTAGAGAAAGGACTGTAAAATAAAATGGCCAAATTAGAGGAGTTATTAGGGAGGTAAAGGACTTAAATTAAATGGATTTAGAGTAGCTTAGATCTTTAAAAGTAAAGCAGTTAAAATGGTCTAGTGGGACAAGGATTAGACCTTGAGTCCACAATCCTGAGACCCATTAATTGTGGCAGTTTTCCCTTTTCAAACATCTCGGTCGCAATAAACTGCAGTTCCAACTTAAAACCAAACCGCATACATTGCTTTGTATGCACATAACAAAAATGCACTTCCCCTCACACTTTTCAGCCTTTCTCCGTATAAACTTTACCAATTTTCACTCAGCTGCACAAGACAAATTTATGCACAATGCAAACAGCAACATCCAGGCATGGATCCAAACAGAAGCAACTTATTCCCGCACCGTCAACACATGACAAAAATTTCTTATTTGGCAAGTGCAAGGAGTTATTATTCTAATAAGCTTGTATCAAAAGCGACTGCCGGGCTTAGTAGAGAAGCATATTATTTTCTGTGGCCCAGAAGGAGCTAATAAGGAAACCAGAACTTAAACAGAAAGTGTGTAAAAAACATTGCCTTTTCATTTTCGGCAGTGAAAATTAATTTCATTTATTTTTTGGGTTTTTTTTTGGGGCTACCCGAGTAGGAATGCAAATAATTGCCAGCGCGAGACTGGTTAGCACTCAAAGTTGTCCAAAATTGTTTTATGTAAATATAAACAGAAGGCAGCAGCAGCCTTCCAAAGCGTGGGACTCGCAACGGAACCGGAAATTGTTGCAGCTGCAGAGCGTCAAATAAATACGAACCGGTCTCCGCCTTCGTTCACATAATATTTATGTTTTTCTATATATGTATAGACTGGAGCTTAAAGTTTGGCGTGTAAGTTTGGTTTGCCTCGCGCCGCGCCACGTGCCATGTCCTTGCAACTCCGTTGGGTGGCATTGCCCCAAAGCGGTTTCACTTCGCCGCCCACACACAGTCCTGCATTTTCACGCCAAATTTGTTCTTTTCTTCCGGTTTTTTGGGTGTTTGTTGCAAAATTAAGCCTCTCAGCGGAGGAAAGTGAAAAAAGTGCCGGTTTTGGGTCATGTTTACTAAAACATCAACGAACACAAGATGCACTTGTTTTGCCCAAGATACTGAGCCCCAGGGGTTCCTTTACATCGTTTCAGCCTTTTTTTTTGGGAAATCGAGAGTCTGAGCCCAAAGATGGCATAAGAGAAATATATAATATTTAAATTTATTTATTTAATAAACAATTTCCAACATATTAAACAAAACAATTTAATATTCGTTAGGTAGGAAACTATATTTTCCGTATAACCCACATGAAAATATTTTCCAGCCAATTTGTTTTCGGAGCCAAGTCATTGCCCAAAACTTCTCCCAGGATGCTTTTCTTTTCCGGGAGCAGAAGGAATTTAAATATTAACTGCATTCTGTGGCAGTTAAGTTGGCTTTGCCACTTGTGCCTCACCTTTTGGCTATGAAATTCAAATTGAAATTGAAATGCAACTGGCAAGCTAGATGAAATTTCTGTCTATGGCAATGAAAAGTTACAAGAAAATATTGATTTACAGTTTTTGGGGTAGAGAGTTTCAGGAGTCATAACAAAATTACCCGAAAGTCAACACAAAACGTTTGAATATGGTTTTTGTAGCCACAATAAGGCAAAGTCCGTTGCCAGGCAATGGACTTAACCAAATCCCCTCAAAGAGCATTACCAACAACTTTTGCGGTTGTAAAGTTTTATTAACTCGACGCGTTTGAGCCCTTTTCCCACATGCTTAATACACTTAATCGCCGAGTGTTAAATGTTAACTTAATGTTTCCAACTTAAATTGGCTCGGCAAACGTTTAAACAAAGCCCCAAGACGGCTACTTCAGAGGCTCCATTATAATTACCTGAGAGTCCTGAGGAGGAGGACGAGCGATGGGAGCAATTTGCATGTTGTTGGAGTACTTAAATAAAATGGCAAACTGGCAAATATAAATTTTTGCATTGCATAATTTGGTGCACATTAAAATGCAGCTTACGGAGAAAGAGCAGCTGAGGGTAGGAGGTGAGGAAATGAAATTTGATTGTGAAAAAGGATTCGTTGCGCCATTTCCGTTTTTGGCGTTGATGCTGACTTAATTAGCATAGAAACTGTAACTGGAAAATGGAACTGTAACTGCAACTGGCAATCTGGGATTTTTTTTAGAGGGTCCAGGACCTCGGTCCTTAGCTAATTGAGGTTAGGAGTCGCAACTTTAAACCGACTTTTGACATCCCCGACTTTTTGACTTTCTGACTCTGCGAATTTCTGACTTTCTGTTTTTCGCTTACGCAATATGCAGTTGGCACTTCCGCCTAACTTGGCCTAATGAGGATTGAATCACCGTTTTGGCCAACTCGGAATGTAGGTGTGCCAATTAAATTACGAGGCTGAAACCCCTCCAGAATTATATAATTAATGAGCTTGGGTGGGGAATAAAAATGAAATAGTAGAATCTTGATATAATTTCTTGGCATAAATTTTCCTGCCTCGGTCGTGGGTCTTCTTTAATGTTCTATATTTAGGCCTACAAAAATATCCTTTGCAAGCCGAAATAGTTTATAATTTTAAACCACAAACAGATGGAAAACCAGCATAAAAATGTTCCAACTCCCAGCCACTTTATTACGATGGGAAAACTTTTGTCGGCTGAGGCACAAAAAAAGGAAAAGGATTTCATTTAAGCCAACAGCCGGGCCACAGAACTTTTGCATAGCAAAACCGTACCAATTGCAGAGACTGACAAAGAAACAAACGAACAAAGCAACAAACCAACAAACAACTGGCAAACATACTAACATGCATATGAACCAACAATTACATGGAAAGCCAACAGCGTCATGGGTATTAAATAACTCCTACAAGTATGCAATGCCTCCTTCGCTTATTCTGCGGCTCCTTTTTACGCATTCCGTGCAAAAGAGTTCCTGCTCTTAGCCAGACAGAAAGCCAGTTGGCCGGAAAGAGCACATTCTGCGAATTGTTTTACTGCCCTTTTATTGCACACTCGCTCGTGCATGGCCCGTACTTGGTACTTGGACCGCAGCTCCTTGGCTAATTATATCCCGTAGATCCTAGGTCCCAAAACCCAAATACAAACCCAAGCCCAATAACTGAAAACGTGACTCACCTCGCGACCCTTGCAGTGGAGCGTGTCGTAGACCTCCGGCCTGCCCTCGATGTTCTTCAGTCGCATCGGCTTTCGCATTAGCAGGCTGCGTCCCTCCTCGTCCAGGTGCATGAAGCTGCAATTTAGATAACACAGGTTTAGCGGGTGAGGAAAGAATACGGAAAAGTGGCTGCCAAGAGTCCGTAACCGAAGGAGCAGCTACCTAAGCTTCACATTTTATCCTAGTCATTGAATCGGCGATTATAAAATATTAGTCACAGGGGAAAATGTTTCCAAATGAGCTAGTGGAGTGATTTCTTTTAGCCTTTCTTAAATTTTGATTTAAAGTCTGCCTTCAAAATGGGTTGCTTTTATAGATATGAAAGATAGTAATCTCTCTATTAGCCCCTCCTTAGAATAACTATTTAACTTAAGAATTTAACACGCGAAACCTTACTTGACCTGACAAAAGCTTTGAAAGTTTTTTGTAATATTTGTCTGTAAAGCAACAAATTTAGATCCTGTAAACTGAGTCTCTAAACTTACTGCGAAATAACACATATTCAACCTTCATCTCATTTAAAAATGTAAAACCAAGTGTATCCTTAAAAGAAATCTAAACACTTTGCCCCACACCTTGCAATACAAAACAAGTTTATCCACACAGGTAAAAGTACACCTAAACTTGTCTAGATCCTGAGCACAGCTTGATCCTGGCTTTATCCTCTTGCGTTTTCCCCCAGCAATTTATCACCTGCACCAGCAGTCGTGTGTCTCATATATTCTTGATAAATGCAATCCTTACCTGCCGGCACGCGACCGATAATCCTGTGACATTTTTCTGGGCTGCTGTTGGTTTTTGGGTGAAGGTGAGAGTTCGCGGGAGCTTTTGCCCGACGCGGTGCCACTACCAGAGGCAGCCACAGCCTGGCCACCGCCACCGCCACTCCCACTTCCCACACTGCCCCCGGCATCAAGTTCAACGACAATGCTTGTGTTTGTGCCACGACGTTCCCGAATCGGGGGCGATGCTGTGGAGATGCTGGCGCGCTTGTGGTGCTTCAATGGCGTGCCGCCGCTACTTGAAGAGGCTCCGCCTCCAGACCCGGCTCCAGCTCCTGCTCCAGTTCCTGGTCCTCCCCCTGATCCTCCAGAATGGTCCACTTCGTGGTTGGGCGGTGAGTTGTTGCCGCCCTCAAGATTTGCGCACAAGAGCCCATTGCCATTCACCGTCGGCGTGCTTTGTGCTTTGATTTTTATGCTATTTTGTTCCTGTGTTGCACATGACTTTTGTTGCTGTTGCTGCTGCTGCTGTTGTTGTTGTTTCTGTTGCTGTTGCTGTGCATTTGTTGTACGTTTTATGGTCACGAAACGCAGGTTCTCAAGTATCGATGTGAAATGCTGCGACATCTTGTCCAGGGACACTTGTTCCCACTGCCTCGCTGCCGATTGCTCGCCTCGCCTCGTTTATTTAAAATGCAGCCAACAGGTGAACCACTTGGACAATTTACCCTCAAAGTTTTTGATTAAATTCTGTTGAAAAAGTTTTGTGCGGTCTTCTTTTTCGGCCAGTACTCAATTGCTTCACTGTGGATTGAAAAGTTTAGGAAAAGTTGATATAACTCGAAATTGTCAGTACAACTGATAAAGGAACTTATCAAGCTAAAAAATATTTAGGGACACACAACTATTACAAAAAAACTTAAAGCAAGCTTTGCTTAGGGATATCATTAAAGATGCAAATGGAAAGATAATTTTATTGTTGTTAGTCTTGAAGAAGTTCTACTTTAAATATTTAAATGATATCCCTTTATTGGTATATAAATTAAAATGATGCCTAATGGAATAATGCCTAATGTCTCTTATATTGGCTCTGAACAGATATCATCTTGTTCTGCAGCTTTATTGCTCCTCCATTATATTTGCTGCTCCTGCCCGAGAAATGCCTGAGAGCCAGAATAATAAAAACAATCAAAGGACAAAGATTGGGCTTTTAGCTACAAAAATAGACTTATGCACTCAAAGCCAGTTGGCCAATTAATTGATTGATTGATTAGGCAAAGCGAAAAGGCATGAAAACAATACCCACTCACGAACACGAAGCCGAGGACGAAGCCTCAGCCAAAGCCAAAGCCTCAGCCACAGCCACAAAAAAGTAAAATCAAATTAAACAAAATAAACCGAAATTTGCGGTCATTATTTTGATTTGCCTAAGCAATTGTATGGGGTCGTCATTAAACAAACAGCAAACAGCAAAACCAAACAAACAATGAGGCTGTAATTAGAAAACGATAGCATTTCATGGGCTATATGGGTGGATGTTGGTGCCATCAAAGCGAATGATTTGGCATTTGATATCGAGTTTTAATGCCCGACGAGTGCTCATTGAACTTGAATGGGTGTGGAAGGAAATGGCGTGGTCCTGTGTCCTGGTTCCTGTGTCAATTGCAGTCGCATTCAAAGCCAAATGGATTTAGGTTTTAAAAATTCCCATAAGCTAATTAAGTTTTGTTCAACTGTGCAAAAATGTATCTCAAAATTCCTCCACTTAGTTTTAAAAACTAAAACTTTAGACAGTCTATGATTAAGTGACCGCTCCGCCAAAGTGCTGAGGCATCTTTAATGTTTTGGAATTTTTTCAAGCAGTTACAAGCCAGAAACAACTGATGCCTAAAAAATGAACGAGCCGCGAATGGAAATGTTTTTTTGCAGACAGAAAAAGGAAGCAACATCTGGCGTCAAAAAACAGCGTGAAAATTGGCTAAAGAATGAATGATTTAACCCTTTTTGAAACATTTTGAAAAAGGCGAAAGGGTTTTTGGCAGATGTTGTCTACAACTTTTCTGACTTTAATCAGATGCTGGCGTCTTCCGAGTTCAACGAAGTGTATAAATAGCCCGACTCCTCGTTCAGCCAACAAATTAAAGGTAAACTAATTGAATTTTCATAGAGCGGCAAGGACTTCGTCACTTTTTGATTAAGAAAATTTATTGTGCATCCCCGCAGCCAGGCGTCTGGTTTTGTGGTTTTTCCAGCGCTAAATTGCCATAAAGATGCTTTTAATTGCTACAAATGTTCGCTCCGCCTTCCCGGGCTCTGTTTTTCATTTCCGCTTCCTTTTTTTCCTCCGTCCTCCTCCAGCTTAACCAGCCCTGAGGCAAATAAAACTACGCGGACTGAAAACTCTCCAGAGGATCTCTGGCAGTGTCTCACAGTTATAGTTGCGGCGATTTATTGTCTATCAGTCTCGGTTGATTTGAAATTTAATGAGCTGAGTGGTATTTAAGTAGGACTTAGAAATAATAACAAGGGATTACCGAGGGATGTGCGGAATCATTTCCCTATTTATATAACTGGGGAAACTAGGAAATTATGTAAAGAAGCAAGGACATTAAAGCCGGCAAGCAGGGACTCAATTGATTGTATAATTCCAAATAAAACCTAATGATTCGATTGAGTCTTGGATAATCTACTTATATCTAAGATCTTTGCCGCTTAATTAGAAGTTTAAGCAATAATCTTTAAATTTAAATTGAAATAGATGGAACTGATGCTGTTGACTGGAACAAAAATAATACGCCACATTAAACGAATATTCTTTTAATAATCACTCATACGCAGTGTTGAACCACTTTCACATTTCCAAACCATTTGAGGAGGGCAAAATTTTATATTTTACACAATTATTAATCCAAAAAGGGGGAAATATAAAAAATGTACACATTGAATTCCACTTTCAGTCCCTCGTGTAGGGTTTAACACAAAACATCCGTCACAATTCGGTCTTTTTTTACGAATAAAGCCCGGAAAATCTCAGCCATCAGCACTTCAATTGCCCCTCCTTTTTGGCTTTAAATCCAATCAATTGCTTTAAAATAAACCCTTGAACAAAATCAAAAGCAAACCCGTAACAACGACAGACGCTGAATGCTTTTCGTATTATCTCAAATGACAACACAGCCGCGTGAAAAAAATGGAAACCAAAAGAAGGGAATCGTACAATTGGAAGACAAAAGCAAACAGTGAAAAAAGGGAAGGCAAGTGCTGCCATCCAAGTCCAATGCAAAACAGTAAAATGTACAAAAAAAAAACCAGAAGAAAGGCAACTGAAAACCAGCAAATCTGTTAAGAAAAACCATTTAAATGGCCAACACAACCCGGCCAGGACAATGAAAATGTGGCCACCCAACCACACAGGTGCCAAGAAGGTTTCTAGCCAGGGCCTAGACTTGTGGTCAAGTGCGAATCGTGGCCAGAATGAGAGTTGGATTTTGAAAGAAAACTTGAGCCAATGACAAGCAAATTAAATCCATTATGCCAAATGGGAACACATCAATTTGGTCGACAACCGGTTAAATGTTACGATTTCAAGAAACTTGCTTGGATGCTTTATTAAAATTCAACCCAAAATTTTAATAAAGTCAAAGGTACTCAACTCTTCAAAAAAATGTATCCTTTGGATCTCATAAGGGCTTACAATATTAGATTGATCTACAGCTTAATAACTTGTCTTCATTGGTCAAAATTTATTTTATGCTAATGCGATTGGTAAAATATTTGAAAGTCAGCTAAGCACCAAAGACCCCTTGATATGTTTATGAAATGGAAGGCCCCAAAGCAAATAACACATCATTTCTGGGAATACCCGTAAAAGTGAAGAAGATCCTGCGGCCATCCCTTGGTTGCGACCAAGAAAAGGTAAACAAGTTTTATTCTCCCCAAATGCTGACTAACCGGCTCTGGATTTACATATGAAAGGGATAGTCATGCGAAGGATTTTATGAGTTTGAGAAGGATTGGTACATCCACGTCCTTAAGCAGTTGGGTCACGGTATGAGGCTACGTGGGTTGATGAAATATTTACACATAATGTTGCAAAATTTATACTCCTGTCGGCCCTTGTAATGTCAGCCTCAGCTGTGGTTCACATTTTGATAGTCAATATTGAGTATTTATTTATTGTTATTTGAAAACACAACAAACACGCTTAAGTATAATTTAAAATCGTTCACTTTTGGAGAGTGTTGGGTAATGGATGCTGTGTTGATTACACAAAAGTCAAACAATAACGTAAGAAAATTTGAAGGCTTGCCGATTTCTTATTTCAAATAAAACCTTTAGATATCTTGTACTCCTTGTAAAAATTGAGAAATCCATAAAAGGGGCTATGTGGCCTGAAGCGAAGGCTGTATCTCGGCCAATATTCATCCGATTCCCATGCGGAATACCTTTATTGATTTGTAAAACGATTCTCTATAAATCTGCATCAAAATCTGATCACAAATTATTTTTCAAATTTTGAAATGAAGAAATCCATGAAAGGGTTTTATGACCCAAAGCGAAGACTGTATCTCAGCCAATATTTATCCAATTCCCAAGCGGAATAGCCAAAACAAGAAGCCTTTTGTATAAATCGTAATGCAATGTATTGTTAGCAAAGCTCTTAATAAAAGTGATTTTTAGTTTAGTCCACTCAGTATTAATCCGTATCGCTGACTTTGAATGGACTTGCCTACGCCAATCCTCGATGCAATATACAAAATGTCAGCAACATTATAATTTTCGTAATATGAAAATGGGGCAGAATGACAGAGCGGAGATGGAGCAGGATGGGCGAGGACAGCCAGGACCTGCCAGGACTTTGACATCAACAGCTGCGACAACGCGACAAGGGAAGTTAGCCCTTTTGCCTTTCCCAAAAAGTTATACCGGAAGTCAATTTGATGTTATTTTTTTACTGCTAATTGTTTTTCAATTTATGTTGGTAATTGTGTTATGGAAAAGAGTTAATTTTCACATTTCTGACAACCTTAATTACTTAATGGGCAACCAAGTTCATCTTCCAACTCCTTTGGTCTTTAATGTTTTTTATTAAAGATTAATTTCCATTAATTATTTTTCATTTGATGCCCAAGTCGGAGGTATTTTCCATCACTTCAGCTCAAAATGATTTATTTAATTGGAAATTTGAAATCTAGACGACATTAATCAAATAACTGTTTGGATTAGAAGCAGTTTCATTCTTAGGCTTGACTGATTATTTTGGCCCAGTAATTAGTCAATAATTGCTTGGTTGACATTCTATTTATTTTAAAATGATTTCCTTCGGATGCTTGATATAAATCATCAAAAAGCATTGTTTGCTCAAAATATTAATCAATAAACTGAGAGCTCTCTTTTAATTAACAAATTTTGCAATTGCCACCATTAATTATAGCATTTGTAGTTTGAAATTTTGTTTTTTAATCAGTTGTAAATTTTGTTGTCTCTATAATTACTATTGACTTGCACAGATAATAGTTTTAATTTACATTTTAGGTTTTATTAACAATGAAAAGCTATCACAAAAAATTAAACCATTAACCTTTTATTTAAAAAAACAATCCTGAAAAAGCAAAATAATTAAAACCGCCATCCAAAACCTTCCATTTGGAATTTAATCATTTTTCTAAATATTTTTATGACATTATTTCAGATTGGTCTTAATGGTAAATACATTTTGTTTTTACCTTTTATCGTGAAAACACATGTTCCCACACAAAATTTTAAATAAAAAATATGCAGTTCATAACAGACACGAATGACACAAAATTCACAATTTTTCTCTTCTTTTTCACAAAAGGATTTAAGGATTCTTTAAATTAATTTATTTCTTGAAATCTTTTGATTATCATCAGTTGGTCCAGGTATTTTCAGGTTTTCAGCGCGATCCAAAGAACTCGAACGCCGCGCGTTGACTGGAGCTAAGGCCGTAACGCAGCATCCTTAAATAGCGGCTGAACCATCTGCAGCATCCTTTGACTGTTGTTGAAAAGCTTGGCTCCCACACACCAACAAGCTCCAAATGGCTCGTGTCCTCGGTAAAGCTCCACGATTATGGCCCCAACGGGAAGGAATCATATTGCGACAGCCGCCCACTGAAAGTGAAAACCGTCCCAGTGAAAAACACCTGTGGAGTCCTGTATTAGCTCTTTATTTTTCTTTAAAAAAAAAGCAATTGTGAACGCTTTTATGTCGCTTTCATGCAACAGTTTTCGCAGCATCTTTTACGGAAGTTTTGAAAAGGTGCCATGAAAATCTTGAATTTTTTTTCATAATTTTTCCAACATTCAAGAAAATTAGGAATAAATTTAACAAGAAAACTTAACTTATAAATAGATGATTAATACTAAAATGTTTTACAACTAAGTTATAATTACGAGCAGTTCCGCTTCGTGTCAAACTGACACTATTATTGAAAACCCCTAAATACAATAACTTCCGCCAATCGCTTATATAATACCAAAATCAATCGAATTTTGTATAGGTACAGTTCGTTTTAGTGACACGAATTAAAATTGGAAGAGCTTACAATGTTTCGCTTAAGCCCGTTGAACTGTTGATCTTGTGACCTCCATTTGACGGTTGGTAGATGGAGAGTGCAGATAGCCGGGTTGAGGTTTTCCATTTTCCAAAACAAAGTCTTTTGGAATCCATAATGATATTGCGTAACTTCGTCGACGGCTTCATGTTGTGGGTGGTGGTGGAAGTGATGGTTGTATATATACAGGTATACAATAGAGAGACAGAACATTAGTAGAATCCTTTTTCAATAATTTAAAGAAGACAACAAGTATTAAATCTAAGTCTTAGAACTAATTTAAAAATGAAATGGTTAGGGGACGAAAAAAAATGAGTAAAATAACCACGGCGAAACAAAAATTAGATTTCAGCCCTCTGGCTTTTCCAGTTCGATGGCATCTGCTTTTGTTCGTCTGTTTGTGTATTAATTTGTGTTAATTTCATGTGCACGGGTTTAGTCGAAAGATTATTGGGAAATTGTGACCATAACTGGAATCAATTCACTTTGATCTTGGGATATGTTCATAATGAGGTCACGCACTTTCATACTAAATTATAGTTGACTTAAAAAGGCTTTCATTTGATATCCTATTTGGTTTGGTTGTGTTAAAAAAATATTAGGACTGGATGCTATTTAAAAATGGTTTCATGTGGATCGATCAACGTTGAAAAGGCGAAGAGCTAAATAATTTTAACTCAAATTCGTATCATTTAAAGCTGCGATGAATCCCACGTGGATTGTAAAAACACTAAAATCAATAATAGTGGAAATCGTAGTATTTGAATAAATCGTCGTTTAAATCCTTGAAACAGCGCTCCCAGATGAATCCTTAAAAAAGTAACAATAAAGCTGTGTATTGTTTTAAAATTCTCTTCCATTCCATATTGAAGTTTTCATAATCCAGAGAAATTTTCTCTTTTCACGGGCAATAGCCGATTCCATGTTAATTAATATTAATTAATGATATCCACGATGATCCACGATTTCCTTGCAATCCGCAATCCAACAATAGTTTCACAATATTCCATGCGGAGAAATTACATTTGTGGGCAAACCGTGTCTACCTAACCGTAGCGAAGAATTTGGAATCGACGGGACAAAAAGATATTCAAAGCACTTCCTAAAAAAAAATCAACGCAGGGTAAACGCGAAAACTACCTATATCTGTTTAAATATGTACAAAATTTGTCAAATGGGAGAGGGGATAGATGTATCCGCAGATGTATCAGAAAATTCGGAAACAAAAATGTTTTCTTAGCGGCAGCCTTGCGTTAAATCACTTTAAATGGTAATGGCTGCGGCGTTTTTGCAATCAATTTGCGCACCATCCGCGGTATAGGGTAAACTGAAGGTATCGAGCCATTCTTTGCATTTATCTTTGTTATTAAACGCCAGAGTATTGTTGACATAGTCAATGCTAATATTGGGACGATAGCTGAAAGATATTGTTCGATTTAGTATACATTTTTGGCAAATAAAATTTCAAACACTTACGACTTAATAATAACACGCAGGGCAGCCTTGCGTTCTCTTTCCAGGAACCACTCAATCATATGACCGGACATAAGAGGAGCCGATTTATATAGTTCGAACAGTTTGCAATAGTTTCCCAACGACCAAGCCGAGCGAAACTGAAGGGCGTGCGCAATGGCAGGATTCTCGCGCTGATCAGGCGCAATAGATCGCAGGACAGTGGTAATGTCTGTAGGAGAAAGTCTATATTATTAAGATGTTACTCTCAAGGAATACGTACGAAAACGTACCCAGGGTATTCTTTGTAAATATATAATAGAGTATGCGGTAGGCTGTAAACTCCAGGGAATTGGAACTCATGCCCAGCTCGGAATAAAGCATCTTTAGTTGCGTCTGACACTGATTGAACTCTTCGTGGTCACCCTTCTCCATGGCAATCCTGGCGTGTGTCTCATAAACCTCTACCGTAAACTGATCGCGAATACCTTGGACCTATTTAAGAACAAACGATAAAGATTATAAAGACTAGGATTAAAGATTAGGAAAACCTACCGTCAAATCCTGCCTAATGGATTTCAACTGATCACACGCATAATGATAATCCGCATTGGCACGCCACTTACTCTTCACATTAGCTAGCGAGTGCGTGAGAACCTCGACTGGTCGCACCTCCGTCGGCGAGGGCGCCTTAGTAAGACGAAAAAACGATTTCTCAAGGTCCCTACAAGTGCCTACAATGTGCAAATCGAGCAGATCTATACCGCCAGACGCATCTGAGTCCTCGTAGAAGGATGGGCGCTGGTAGTGCTGTTGCATCTTCTTCTTGTTCTTGGCCGTGGTGAGACCAAACGGTGAGCTTGCAATGGCGACGACAGATTTCTTGGCTGAGCCAGAGCCCTGCTGCGAGAAACGTGCCGCTCGCTGTTGCAAGCGCGCTGTGTCATCATCAACGGCTCCGCCCACGGACGACTGGTTGGAATAGAAGTGCGGCACCTTTTTCTTTGCCTGCCCGGAGTTTCCTGAATAATTCGCTGTTGCTGCTGCTGCTGCTGCAGCAGCAGCCCTCTTGCCCTTCTTCATTAGCATTTTCTGCTGCTTGCGCGAAAGGTTCGCTGAAAGCGGTATAAAGTCCAAAGATTCGACTGCGCCCGACTTGCGGCTAACCTTACGCGCCGGTGGACTGCCGTTCTCGCTGCTGCGCGAACCCGAACGGGATCGTTGGGAACGGGAACGGGAACGGGACCGGGAACGCGAATAGGAACGCGATCGCGAATACCGCTTCTTGTTTGTATACTTTGAAGAGCTAGACGATGCCGGCGACCTGAAAAAAGGGTTGAAAAACAGGTTTATTTCACTTTTAATATAAAAGATTTATAGAAAATTCCAGAAATAAAACTCACCGCGAACGACTCCTGGAGTATCTGGACGACGACGACGACGACTGATGATTATGGGAACCGTAACTGGACGAGGACTTGTTAAACTGATTACCCTTCTGCTTAAACAGATTCACAATACCCGAGCCCTTTGGCGCCGTCTTATCCTTTTCACGCTCCCGCTCCCGCTCCTTCTCTTTCTCCTTCTCCTTTTCCTGCTCCATCTTCTTCTGGAAGTAATTACTCCGCTGTGGCTGCGGCGGTGTGGCATTGTTCAGCACCACATCGATGCCATCCCGCTCGCTGTGCACCGTGGGCATGGGTTCGTTGTCCCAGTCCCTGGTCCACAATTCATTGCGATTGGCAGCTGCTATGATCTTGCCTTTTAGGCAGATATCGATTTGATCCTTGTCCAGGTCCGTGTTGCACTTTGAATAGCAACGGGCCACATATTGATTCAGAGAATCGGGCCAAGAATCGTTGGAGGCCATCTGGAAGTTGTTGGGCCGCTTGAAATTATTGGCAGCCGGTTGAGGAGCGGCAGGAGGCGGCAACTGTTGGTGCGAAGTCGACTCGACAGGAGCCACCAGAGCGTGGGGCAGCGGTGGTGGAGGCTTGCTCAAATCTGGGGTTGACGGTGCACCTACATCCGCGGCGGTTATGATGGGCGGTGGTGGGGCTATGGGTGCTGTTTGATTGCTAAAAGGATTGTTGTAAGCGGGTTGATCAAAGTTCTTGTTCTTGTTGTTCCTTTTACGCTTCTTTTTGTTGCTATTATTATTGTTGTTGTTGTTGTTATTGTTGTACATTTGCATCACCTGTTGCTGCGTTAAATGTTGTTGATTCTGTTGATGGTTTTGATGATTTTGTTGATGATTCTGTAGATTCTGTTGGTTTTGTTGCTGTTGCTGTTGCTGCTGCATCTGTTGTTGTTGTTGCAGAGGATTGGGAGCGTTGGCCAAGCGCTTCTGGTTTAAATTCAAATTAAAGCGTATTCCGCCAAAATTCTTTTGCTGCTGTTGCTGCTGCTGCTGCTGCTGTTGTTGTTTGTTTCCACCCGAAGCCTGGGATATTTTGGGCGGTGGCGGTGGTGGCGGGCCACTGGGTAACGGCGGCGGTGCCGCAAGGGCATTGCTAAAGCCGGGCGGCGCATTCGAGGCGCTGATCGTGGACGTTACCTGTTGCTGCTGCTGCTGCTGGTAGCGCATATAGTACTGGTAGTACTGCTGGTACTGCTGCTGGTAGGCGGCATTTTGGTTGGCATACCAGGCGTAGTTGCTCCACTGCTGGGCCAGGGCGGCGGGATTGTTCGCCTGCTGTTGCTGCTGCTGCTGTTGTTGCTGTTGTTGTTGCTGTTGCTGCATCTCCTGCAGCTGCGGGATCAGAGGCGGCGGCGCACTCATCGCGTCGGACATGATACTTTGCCGCTGTCCTCTCTTACTAAAGGTGGCGTGTTTTGTGCTTTTCTTTACCTGAACTTACCTTTGTATGTTTTTTGCTATTGCGTTGCTAATATTTCTCCGACGACCGTCCTTCAACAAAGAGAAAAATTTATATAATTCTTGTTTTTATTGCCTAGTTTGAGCCGAAGTGTATTGTTTGCAGTGGCATTTGGAGTATTTTTTTCTATAATTATCTGGTGAAATATCGTTCTATGATTTATAAAGGTGGGATTATTCTCCCAGTATCCATGTGTGTG
This sequence comes from Drosophila vallismaia, assembly GCA_035047325.1. Lineage (NCBI taxonomy): Eukaryota > Metazoa > Arthropoda > Insecta > Diptera > Drosophilidae > Drosophila > Drosophila vallismaia. Next base: position 7,556,918 of record JAWNPU010000090.1, on the reverse strand, counting down.
TCTGCAGGCATGTGACGCCATTTTCTTTTTCTTACCTATTTTTTTCCTCGGGAGCCCTCAGTTGGTAGTCCCAACTAGTCGGCCGTTAATTGCTGCTATTAAACAATATTTATTGTTACGACACACGCAGTCCGAAAACTGCACTAAAATTCGGATACTATATTTCTTTAATATTTTCTCAACGACAATATAAATAAAACACGTCTTCTGACAGACTAATCGATGTGAATGTGTTGGAAAATGTTCTTTATAGCCTAAATAATCGATACAAAAGTGCTGGTAAATATTTGTATATCGGTAAAGCAGAGCGGCGTTGCCGGACTGTACGATTTCAGCGCTGAAAAGCTTGGAATTGAAATATAGACCGTTAATACAAATAAATTGATTACTTTCAACTTAATTATTTGTACTTTATTGTATTGTTTTCCAAGAAGTCGCTATACAAAATATTTACAGGAACATGATAAAACATAGTTTAACAGTTAAAATTATTTTATTTTAACAGATTTAACTATTAAATTAGGTTTTACCATGTTTCCCCTATTTATATTTTTAAAAGGTATAAATCAAGTCATAATTTAACAACTAAAGGTCCACGCCGCACCAATTTTGTGCTCCCCGTCCATCGGATTACTAGCCTCAAAACCAAAATGATACTGAACGCCAATATTCTCGCCGATTTTAGTTTGATATACAAGTCCCATATTTGCATCATCACGTACCTTCGCCTTTATAATGGACCCATTGAGAAATTGGTACTGCCCGCCAAAGGCAAACTTTGTTTCTCCTCCACTTCCGAGGGAGCTAATCTTTGCTGCGATTGCCCAGTTATCGCCCATACGCTGGAAGATTGAACCCCGCAGGTCTTTGAGGTTCTCACTAAATTGAAGGTCAAATAGTCAAGTAAAAAAAAGGCGTAAAACTAATCAAAAATAACGCACAGTTTTAGGCCAATTTCTGTATTCCCGTCGTTGAAGCCCACGGCGAGGGCGTGTTTGTCGAAGGACTTTTCATCTAAATTGTATACCGTGCGATATCCCAGTAACCAGTTTTCCGTAGGAACCACTATAGCATAGCCCTTTATAAAGGATTGATTGTAAAGAGGCAATATCAGCTCAAACTTGAGAGGACTTAACTCGAAACCGGCCTTTACTTGACATTTAAAATCGGACCTATGAAGAAAGGCGGCTTAGGAATATGTCTCACCAGTGGATATAAAATTGTAAACCTACATATCTTCAGTGGAACCCGCGTATTTGAAGTTAGCCTGGCCCAATCCGCCCAACAAATTACCTTTTATTCCAATATTGGCCAACAATTGCTTATCTGTCAGCCAACCAAAGGCCAAATGCCAATTGCCAAATGTCTTATACAATTCAAACCCACCGAAAACATCGGTTATTTTCGGGTAAGCCTCTCCGTAAGTGCTCAAAGTTAAATTTGGGTTTGTTTGGGTTCTACACTGGATTTGCCAAGCGCCGATCTTATAGCCCCGGAGCAGGCACTCCTTGGCCCAGCCTCCCACATGGAAAAAAGAAGGCATCTCGCCCTCAGCTGTTGGTGGTGGTAAGATCGTTTCAGACTCCCTTTTCTGGGAATCCTCAGGTGTGCCATCGTCGTCACCTTTCTCGCGATTCTTGTTATAAGGCTGAAATATGCGGCTGTATGTTTTCTGCATGCCAGAATTTAGATGAACAATAAATTTAATAACAAAATTTGTATGACTAAATCCTAAATTGAAACAACAAAACTTTATCTGAGGCTACTGTGCCTAACATTTTTAAATAAAGAAGTAACTGGATATGGATTCTTTTAAGTTCTTTAATAGTTATAGTTTTTAGAACATCAGAACATCAGTGGAATTGTCATTAATAAAAATTTTAAAAATTTTCGCTACTATGCAATTTTTTACCGGCCAAGACCGAGACTAACATTTGAACGACCATGCTACTCCAACCTTGTGAGCCCCATTGATGGGATCCTTTAGTTCCATTCCAGCATGATACATAACGTCGATTGTTTCTCCAAGTCTTGTTTGATAGACGATTCCGAATTGACCATCATCCCGTAGTCTGGCCTTGAACAAATTTCCCGGAGAGAATTCGTATTGGGCGCCCAGAGCAATGTTATGTTCGGCGTTTTCCTCGGCGCCCATGATAGTCAGCTTTAAAGCGAAGGCCAGGTGTTCGCCCAAACGCTGGAAGACCGATCCTCTTAGCAGCTTGAAGTTTTCACTAACAAATAATTTTAAATATTATTTTTTCTCGCAGAAAAATATGAAATCTCTTACTATTTCAGACCCACTTCGGTGGTTTCATTATGAAAGCCCAAGCACAAGGCATGCATGTCGAATTGCTTTCCTTCCATATTATATACTGTCCGATAGCCTAGTAAAGTACTCTCGGTGGGTGCCACAACGGCATAGCCCATTAAAAGAGGTTCCTTGTAGACCGGCACGATCAGTTCTACTTTAACCGGACTACGATCTAATCCAGCCTTAAGCTTGCACGAAAACTTTGACCTTGTCGGAGAAATTTATAAAGAATGAGTAATGGAAACAGGAAACTATTCATTGAACTTACTCCTCCTCTTGGGGGGCAATTGTTGATTTAAGGGTTGCATATGCCTTTCCTCCAACAAGATCCCCACGAGTACCGACGTCCAATAGGTAGGCATTGTCGGTTAGCCAAGTGGCAACTGCATGGAAGAGCGGCCACTCTTTGTAGATCTCGACGCCTCCATTTGCGGGAGTCAGATCCGGATTGCCCTCGCCAAAACTTGCCAGGACAATGTCGTGCTTGGTCTTGGTAGTGGACTCCAGTTCCCAGACACCGATACCGAAGCCTTTGCTGAGGCACTCCTTCGCTAAACTGCCAACATGGAAGTAGGTATACATTTGCCCCTCTTCCAATGGTGGAGGGATTACTTCCTCCTCCACCACGGGTTCTTCCGGCTCAGGCTCAGGTTCCGGCTCCGGCTCTTGTTTTTTTCTGCCGAATCGGCTCTTCTTCGGCTTATCTCCTCCATCACCGCCGCCTTCACCGCCAGCGTTCTTTTTTTTCCTAAGGCGGCAAAATTTGTTCTTCATGATTTATAACACAGCTGAAGATTCAGCTAAAAAATTAAAAACTATTAAAATTAAAAACGAAAAACACTGAAAATTTTCAATAACTGCTTTCGAAACGTGTTGATTATGATAATATTTTACACCAGGCCTATTAGGATTTCACAATTTTTTTATGGAACAATTTTTGGCAGCATCTATTAAATCGGCTGTCTGCAAGATAAATTAAATATCGGCTTATTACCTATTAAAAAGAAAGTCCCATGAACCTTAGCCATCGAAAAAACATTCGGATCAAAATATAAGAAAACAAACGCTAATAAATTTCTTTCTAACTGACTTTTTTAATAGAGTATAAAACGTTACACTATTTTATTGAAAGTTATAAAATTCAAAAAACTGTGGCAGCCGGATGAAAGCAAACGAAGCCTAGATGATTATACCAACTACATTTGGTAGTCAAAACCATTCATGGCTTCCTCCCGGATCTTGGCCAGTAATAGTGTTCCATTTTTCAATGACCGAAAACCAATAAATACTTCATTTCCGAAAGATGTTCAGATTGGACTGGAGAAGCAGGCAAGACTTGCATTTAGCAGTGAAAGTTCCATGAGACGCCAATTCGGTGAGCTCCCTTGATCGGATCGGAAGCATCCAAGCTTATATGGTATATAATTTCGACATTTTGGCCAACTTTCGTTTGGTAGACACAACCGATTCTGCCATCCTTCCGGACTTTTGCCTTTATCACCGTTCCATTGTGGAAGTCATACTGAGCCCCAACGGCAAATTGTCGCGTATTCGCGGAGTTATAGAGATTCGCCTTGATAGCAAGAGCCCAATTCTCACCCAAACGCTGGAAGATCGATCCGCGGAGGTCCTCAAAATTCTCCCTAAAACAGTTGAAAATTAAGTAATTTTTAAGTATAATACCAAGATTTACTCACAGCTTTAGCCCCACTTCGGTGATTCCATTGTAGTAGCCCAGGCACAGAGCATGCTTGTCGAATCCTTTCGCCTCAAAATTGTAAACTGCACGATAGCCCAGGAGCCAGTTTTTGACTGGAGATCCTACCACATAGCCCAGAAAGAGGGGATCCTTATAAATCGGTACCACCAGCTCCGTTTTGACACGGTCTCTTTCGTAGCCACACTTAATCTTGGTGGTAACCGACTTTCTGGAAAATAAACCCCAATTTTCCTTATTCCAATACCAACTAAATATACATACTCACTCATTTTTCATACCAAGTACTGTCTTGAGTGTGGCATACCAATCGCCGCCAGAAACTGAGCCCTTGTACCCTAACTCGTTTACGTAGTCCTGATGTGTCAACCAGCCGTAGGATACATGAAAGTTTTCGAATTCTTTGTAAAACTCAACGCCCCCAAAAACTGACTTCATTTTGGGATAGCCCTCGCCAAAACTTGTAAAATAGTGGTCGTCCTTTGTCCTCGAGGTGCAGACCAACTGCCAGGCGCCAATATTGAACCCGTAGATTAGCAGCTCCTTCGCCCAACTGCCCACGTGGAAATAGCTAGGCATATTGCCCTCGGGCGGTGGCGGCGCCATCATCTCCACCTCGACCTCCTTCTTGGGGGCACCACTCTCTTCCGATTTAGCTTGCTCCTGCTCCTGCTTTTCTCCTTCAGCTGATTTGCGACTACGCCACTTGTTCTTCCGGAAAACGTGGCGCATTCGGGCATTCATATCATTCGGCATTGTAAGTAAAAAAGAAAAAAAAAATTATATAAATATAAAAACTATTAAAAATTTTGACAATGTAAACACGTTGAGTTAAAATAATAATATGAATCTTATCTTAAAATCATTTCCTTTCTTTCTAAAGACTTGAAAATAAAAGAAAATATATATCGAAAGCAAAAAAAACTAGTTTTATTATTACAAAAATAAAAGGCTTTTGAATTAAACATCGTCCAACTATTAACAGCGTACATTTATTAAAACTTTTTAAAGTCGTTTCAAATTTACACCAGGGACTATACATTGAAATACCAAGAAGTGCCAATTGAGTAATGTCCATTGAGTGGATCCTTAGCCTGGAATCCACAGTGAAATAACATTTCTACATCATCACGGAGTTTCTTTTGATAGACAAAGGAGAGTTCCGTATCTCCTCGCAACCTGGCCTTCAGCAAGATCCCCGGCTCGAACTCGTACTGGCATCCTATCAAAATTCTCTGAGGCTCTACCTCTTCCCCGTAAATATTCGCCTTCAATGCCACGGCCCACTTCTCTCCTATTCGCTGAAATACTGATCCTCGGACTTCCGTGCAGTTTTCCCTAAAAGTTAATACTTTAAATCTATTGATCCAATCATTACATAATCCGCTACTTACAGCTTAATCCCCACTTCAGTTTCTTCATTTTTAAATCCGGTACAAAGAGCGTGCCGGAGTAGCTTTTTATTTTCAATGTCGTAGGCTGCACGACAGCCCAATAAAAAGTGCTCCACTGGAGTCACCGTAAGGCAACCTAACAATAATGGTTCCTTATAAATGGGTACCTCTAATTCCACTCTGATAGGATTTCGATCAAACTCAAATTTTAACTTGCTAAGGTAATCGAGCCGACTTTTAAATATAATAAAAGAAAAGTGTTATATTAAAAGTAGTTTGAAAAATATAAAAGGCCTTCCACTCACTGATCTCCGTTAATGGCAAAAGTTGATTTCAGGGTCAGTTGCCAAGCCCCCTCGAGAGCATCGCCACGGGCTGCAATGTCAGCAAGGACCAACCTGTCGGTTGACCAGGCGAGGGACGTATAATAGTTTCCAAATTCCTTGTACACCTCGATTCCACCGTAAGGATCCTCAAGAGTCGGAAAGCCCTCACCGAAACTGCTCAGAAATAAATCGTCTTCCGTCTTTGAAGTCGTTTGCAGTTTCCACGGCCCATTCTTGTAGCCATGGATGAGACACATCTTCGCCAAGAGGCCCACGTGGAAGTAAGACAGCATCTCGCCCTCGCCCACCGGCGGAGGCATTTTCTCCATTTCATTCTCGCTGATTTCGGCAGAAGGATCATTTTTTCCTTCTTCTTCGTCCCAATGCTCAGAATGGCGTTTTTTGTTTTTGCGAAACAAGTTCCGCATCCGTTCTCTGGCGGCTTTTCCCATTTAAAATATTAACACCTAAAATTTTGAAAATATTAAAAAAAAAATAATAAAACAAAATTTTAACCGGGTGTCATCTGAAATTTTTGTCAAGACGGCTGTGATCCAACTAAACTATGCAGACAAGTAAGACATGTCAAGCTAGCGAGTTCAAGCCTACTTTAATTAAATTTATTTGAGTTTTAAATATTTCATTTTATCCTATAAGTACTTCTCAGGAAGTTGTTAAATCTTAAAAGCCTGAATTAAAATAAACCCATACTCTTTCTGAAACTATTTAATGAAAATGCATTTTTGTAATTAACAGAGTTGAAATAATTTGGAAATTGAAATAATCCAATGAACTCTTCAGGTCTAGCACTGGAGTGCCACGCCCACGCCAAATTTGTGATTGCCATCCTTGATGTTGCCGCAGTCTAGTACTGCTGATATGGAGGCGGTAATACCCTCTCGAAGCTTTTGCTCATAGCCCAGGCCAAGCTCCACCACATTATTGATTTTGGCTCGGATCAATGCGTCCTCCTCCAGATGGTAAATCATGCCCAGGCCAACGACCAGGTTGCCGCCCTCCTCCTCTCCTTCTCCCCCGCCAGAAGCCTTGGTGATCTCTGCCCCAACATCGATCTTGTCGTTGGCTTTGTAAAATAGAGAGGCCAACCAGGAGTCGCCGTTTTTCCTAAAGGACATTTGATTTTCAAATGTTTTAAAGATTTTTATAAACTATATTTACTTACAGTTCTCCGTGCAAGGTGGCAGTTTCATTGTGCCACCCCAAAGCCACCTTCCACATCTTTAATTCGACGTTACCGACGTCGAGCTCGCCACCAAGGCCGCCAAGGAACTCATTGTGGCTAAGAACCAGGGAGCAGTTCAAAATGGGTTCCGAGTTCAAGCCAATGTCGGCCAAGAAGTGAAAGCTCTCCTGGGCATAGCCCAGCTTGAACTTTCCATTCGCCTCACTAAATGAGTGAGAATATTTAAAATGAAATAAATAGGTAATTTAAATATAAACCCACCCTGAGCCTGGCTGGAATTTGGCCTCCAACGCGAGCATCAGGCCCTGGGCCAACTTATCCTTCTGCATTATTTCTCCAAAGAGCCAATTTTCCGTGCACCATCGTTCGGTGAGGGTCAGGCCTTGATCCTCGATCTTGTACTTACTCTGCAAAGAGCCAGTTACCTTGCTGTTGTCCTGGCTAGCGAATCCGGTGGTAAAAAACTCAATCCCCGAACTGGTCAGGGTCTTGCAATCGATCTGCCATATTCCAGGGTGATAGCCGCGCTTGAATATATCTCGGGCCAGCTTGCCCAGGTCGCAATACGGCGGCGTTGCCGGGGCTGACATGTTGAGTGGAATGAAAAGGTAATGGGGTGAAAATTCCGAATTTATTTAATGTCGTAAAACGCCTTGAATCACCGAAAATTTGTGTAACAAATGGCCCGAGTTGAACGCAGGCACAGACGTTTTGGAACTGAAACGCCCAGGGTTCTATTCAAAAGTAAAACAAACAAACATTCAACAAACTCCTCGCATGTTTCATCAAAATTTTTTTATCAAATAGGAAGGTCGGACAAAAAATTGGCCTATTTTCGTATCAATATCGAGAAAGCCATTGATTCCCATTTCAAATCGTCCCAAGCAACCAGCTATATCATCACCACGATCGAAATTAAAGATTTTTCTTGATTTATTTTTTTCATGTAAATGCACAAAGAAATATTATGGATGGTTAACGATTTGTGATGGGTTGAGGAGGAGATGTATGTATTGCTGAGTTTGCCACCCAAAAGGCATCTGACCATCAATATTCTTTTCAATTTTTCAGTTTTTGTTTAATAGGTAAATGTATTTTACTGTATTTTGCCAACAACAGATTTCAGCTAATTTTCAATGCACTAAAGAAAGCTACATCCAACGACGACGGACCGACTGAGCGACTGGCCGACTGGCCGACCGACCGATCCACCCCCAGTGCAACGATTGTTGGCAGTGTCTCTTCTGCAGATTCAGGTGGCATGTGGCAGGTGGCAGGTGTCGAGGGGTGGGCGGATGTTGTGTTGGGGCGTGACAACGGATCCAATCTAATCGGAAAGGTGTTCAGATTCTCTCATCATTTACTGTGTGCTGTTTTTTTTTCTCCACTTTTATTTTTGTTCTTGTTTTGCATGTTATTGATGTTACTGCACTTATTATTGTTGCTTTTGTTGTTGTTGTTGGGCGTGTGGGTATGTTAGACAACTTGAAAGATTCCGCATTTAGGCCTCCAGCTCCAGACCAACACCGATCTTGTGGCCGCCAGCGTTGAAGTTCTTGCCATCGACCAGCGTGGACAGAGTCAAGGTGATGCCGTCGCGCAGCTTCTGCTGGTAGCCCAGGCCCACCTGGCTAGCATTGTTCACCTTGGCGCGCACGCTGGCATCGTCATCCAGCTGATATTTGGCGCCGATGGCGAACTTGGTGTTGCTGGTGCCACTGGCCCACGACAGCTGCACACCAACGTCCAATTTGTCGGACGTGCGCTGGAAGATGGAGCCGCTGAACTCCTGGCCATCGTTGCTGTAATCCGCAATAAAAAGAGAAAATCAAATTAATTGACATGCAAACAAGAATAGGATAAAGTTAACTTACACAGCTGTGTGCAGGACAAAGTCCTTGGTGGTGTAGCCAAGGGCAAAGTTGTTGGTGGTCAGCTTGGACTGCTGAGTATCAAATGCGGTCTGGTAGCCGGCCAACCATCCCTGGTAGCCCAAGACAGCAGAGGCATTGATCAAGGGGCCCTTCAGATCGATGTTGACATCAGAGTCGGCCTTGACGTTCTCGTGGCCGTAGGCAACCTTGAACTTGCCGTTCTTGTTGCTGATTAGGAAGATTAGGAAGGATTTAATTAGTGAAACAATTTATTAACGTTTATTAGTAAACCTACCCGGACTGGGGAGCAAAGTTGCCCTCGAGCGACAGCTTAAGACCCTCCAAGAGCTGATCCTGGACAGCGACCTCGGTGAACAGGGTGTTGTCTGTGTTCCACTTCTCGGTGAGGGTCAGGCCATAGTCCTTGACCTTGTACTTGGTCTCCAGGGAGCCGAAGACCTTGCCCGACTCCTGGTTCGAGTGTCCGGCTGTGTTGAACTCAATGCCCGACGAGGTCTTGGTCTTCAGGTCGAGCTTCCACAGGCCGAAGTTGTAGCCTTTGCTGAAGATATCGCGAGCCTGTTTGCCCAAATCGCTGTATGATGGAGGAGCCATCTGGAAATGATTGGAATCGATGTAAGCGCGCCGCCAATTAGCTTTGGAATAATCAATAATTGTGCTGTAGGAGGTATTTATTGCGAAATCATTTCACACGCCATGACGACTTTTGCAAGTCAAAAAGGATGAGGGGCTGGTTTAATCTTATCAACAACATGATGATTATTACTTTTAGTTTGAAATGAAATTGGACGGGTTCTTTTGGCCGCGGAATAAAAGTGAAAACTAAGCAGCATCAGGGGCCAATTCCTTTTTTAACTTGGCTAAATGTCAACTTCGAGGGGGAAAACAAAGAAAATCAATTAAAATTAGTGTTCAAGGCAGCCCAGGCAAAGAACTGTGAGTGAGGAGGTCAATGCACGTCCGGGACTAAGTATTCCGAGACCGTTGCAAGGTACAGTGAGAGCTGGTCGCTTTACCGTAGAATTTTCCAGTCCTAGACCGTGGTATGCCAATTCCTCATTTAGCATTTTGAATGTCCAGTGTTTGGGAATAAAATCTCCAGCCCCGGGCATTTTGAAAACTACTTTACACAGATGTTAAAATTATACAAAATATTTGTTGTGTCGTTTCTTGAATACGTTTGTAATGTGACATTTTTTTGAGAATATTCAAAAAGTCTACTTAGATTGAGGAAAACGGAAAACCTATTCGCTGTCCCCTGACTGTGTCTGTATACTTCCCGTACTTGGTGGCATTAATTGCTGGCTAGCCGAGCGATCATTGACACAGCGGCTAACAGCACATTTGCAGCCTTTGCTTTGGTCTTCTGTGGTGTTTCTATTTGCGTGTGACGTCAAGAATGTGAGGCACAGTCACGGCAAGAGTATTGGCCAGGCCAAGAGAATTATGAAAAGAGCCGACTGGCAGACAGGTCGTTATGGCCAGCAGCCAAAAGGGGGCAAAAAGACGAACAATGTGATACAGAGGATGGAAAAACAAGAAAAACAAAAAGTGGCCCAAGAATCAGGTGATGTAACTAGCTGGGCAGTTGATGAAAAATCTATTAAACGCCGGGGTTCCCAGAGAACGTGAATCAGCATCTTGAAACGGTGACCTTGGCCAGGAGGTTAAAAAGTGGGAGGGGAGCATATGATTTTTCGCCAGTCGATTATGCAACCGGAGAAGTGAGTTTCCCTAACAAATGGAAAACACGGAAAGGTGTAGCAAATGCCTATTGATTTTTCGGTGACGTCACTGTCAGAGACCACCTACAAACCCTATCAAACCCAACACCTCACTATTCGCACCTCACATGACCAGGGGAGAACGATAGAATAAACATTGATAAAGCAGAGATGCGACAAATGTAGAGGAACATCGCGATAACAAGGCAAATTGAAAACAATTTAAGCGAGAGCGCCCGTCCGTTACGTAACAAAATTTGCCAGGCACAGGCACTTTTCCAACCCAGCAGACCAGTTTTTTTTTTTCGCTTGCCGGCAGCTGCTGCCAATGAACTGTAAATGCTTTGGTGTGTGTGTGTGGGGCAATGTGTGTGCTTCTGCAGCCGGCAATTTCCCCGACGATGGTTTTTATCAATTAAATGTGATTTAAACTACCACCCAGTGTCTGATAACAAATTCGATTTTCGCCACATAAAGGGTTCTCGGCCTTTTCAGTTCGGGAGTGCGCGTGTCCAAGGGAAATTTTTTCTTTTCGAGGTTATGAAATCACAGTCACCGAAAAGCTCACTTTATGAATTTTTACAGCTTTGCAGTAGCTAATACTAAGTAGGGGGCGGGGCCCGGAGAAAGTCTACTTACTTTTTATGGTTTTAGTTAGGCTAGAGTGTAATGCGAAACGCAGAGGAACAGAGACAACCACGATAACGAACCACGAAAATGATTTTCAGAGTGTGCCCAGGCGACCAAGGAAACTTCTCTAAGCGTCTTGGCCTTAACGCCTAAAAACCAATCTTGCCAGACCAGCATATTTTCGGTAGTTCGAATATAGTTTTAAAATAGAAAAACTTAAAAATTAATAGATATACTCTGAAAAATTAACATTTCATTTTGTTTCATTTATCTTAGTTATTTAGTTTAAAAAATATTTGACGCAAAATATAACTTTTTATAATTTATATTAAGACTGTAAAATTTAAAAAAAAAAACATAAAATAAAACATTAAGCATAAAGTTTTTATTTATAATAATCAATGTTCTTATATTACTGCAGATCTACTTGACTTTCGTGCTTAAAGCTTGGCACGACTTTGGGGAACTTGTAGTTACTCTTAGCGGAAGTGGAAATTGGTTTTTTGAATTTTAAAAATGGCGGATAACTTTCTCCTTCATTTTTGCCGTCATATAACATTATTTTACTAGTTGATTTAGTGCTATTTCTTAAATATGGGTAAGGTATGAAATGGTATCTCTTATTTTCTCAAAAACGTGAAAATATATTTATTATTCTGCATCCCTATTCCATATTCTAAAAATAGGAAAGGGAAGGTAATTGGGCAGATCTTTATACATATTCTGCCAGGTTAAAGTTTGTTTACATTAAAAATAGTAGCCTTTTTTTAACTGTATTCAAACTACCTCCACAACTAATTTATAGATTCTTGTAACCATCAATATATTTAAATGATGGTAAAAGAAAATAGATAATCAATAAGATCAATAAGAGAGTGTTTATATTTAGACTCGAAAAGTGCGTGCAGTGCAGCCACTCAGTCACATGTGATTGGATGCAGTGAAGGTGAACATGTTGAAGGCTCGTCTGGAGCAAAATGACGTACTCGGACGCTGCCTGGCTGTTGCGGAGTCGGTCCAACGCGGGGACCTGGTTTTGGAGGAGCTTCCCTTTGCCCAAGGACCGAAACGGGACAGCGGCATCGTGTGTCTAGCCTGCTATCAGTTTCTGCAGTTCGGCGAAGATGGAGACTCTCTGGATCGCTGCGAGATCTGCGACTGGCCATTATGCGCGGCGTGTGCCATTGGCAATGACGTCACTGATCATACCGGGGAGTGCGATGTGTTTGCCAAGGCCCGTGTCACTTTTGCCGGGAATGTGAGCGATGACGGTGTCTGTCCGCAATTAGATTGCATAACACCATTGAGGTTAGTACAATGGGGCTCCAGCGGGTGGGGAGGCATTTTGAAAGGCGGAACTTTCCAATTATTAGTTTTGGCAGCCGCGGTGCTTTTCTCGGAGATCGCATGCGAGCCGGCCAAAGAGCAAAAATCAACCTGAACACGTCAAAAGGAGGCGGCAGACGCGAAAGCACCAAACGGCTGTTGGCCCACATCAAAAGGCAACAATAAAGTGCAGGGAGGGCACTGTGGAACAATGTTTTAAATATTATTACTGAGGGGCTTTTACATTTTACTTAACTTAATTATTGTGTTCTATTTTCTCCTGATTTTCTAAGTATTTCATTTTAAAAATAAGATTAAGATAAAATAAGAAAGATTTTTCTTTAAAACATTTAAAATTGACTATGTTTTATGTTTATTTTAAAAATAAGATTAAGATAAAATAAGAAAGATTTTCTTTTAAAACATTTAAAATTGACCATGTTTAGTAACTAATGGATATAATACGTCTTTAAAATATAACTCAAGTCTAAACGTTAGTTTTTACCACAGGTGCTTTTGTTTTGATGAAACACAGATGTTGATAAAATTAGCAGTCATTCGTATTTAGTTTTTATCTAACATTAACATTTCTTTGGTATACGAATTAGTGTCCAGCATAATTGACATATTTATGGATATCATCGAATCCATTTTTTTAATCATACATGACTGATATTGCTTTTTTATTAAAGAGATATTTCTTATTTAATTTGATTTAGTATGTGAGAAAAAAAATAAAATATGTTCACTTTGGCCTGTGTGATTCCCACTCCCACTGTGCTCTGCAAAATTTTGATACTTTATGGCTGAGCAGACCCAGAAGATGTGGCTGGCTACTCATAGTTTTGAGGTAGATGAGCATCACCCGTGCGGTATGCCCGTGATCTGCCTTCAGTCAGTAAAATGACATCGCCGCCAACGCTTTCGGTGAATCGTACGTCGGTGCAATGGAGTCCTGTCTGCGGACGTTACCTGGTGGCCAAGGGAGCAGCTGCTTCCCATGGTATACTAATAGAGGAAATGCCCTTTGCCGTGGGACCCAAGTGCAATGGACCGGTTGTGTGTCTGGGATGCTATCGATTCGATGAAGATGCGGAGGAGGAGTACTGCAGCGAATGTGGGTGGCCACTGTGCTCTGAGTGTGCCCAGGACGTGGAGAACCATCACTTCAGGCTGGAGTGTCGGGTTCTGCAGGATGCCCGTGCTAGATTCTTTCATCTGCCCAGGGGCAGTAGCCACTGTCCACAGCTGGACTGCGTTTTGCCACTGAGGTGAAGACCGGCAAGAGAAACAAAAATAGAACCAGGCGGCGACTAAACCCAAATCCTAGCGATTGTTTTCTCTTCATAATATTCACATTGTTCTCTATTTTAAAATGTGGGAGAATTATCTAGTAAAAACAAACCCAATTCTTTCCCATTTTTAAATGAATACAATCCAAAATCCTCCCTTTTTTCAATTCCAGAGTGCTGTTAGCTAAGGAGACTGATCCTGAACGATGGGAAACCCAGGTAGAGCCTATGGAGCACCATGAAGAGGAACGGAAGAAGGATGCTGATGTGTGGCATGCGGATAGAGTAAATATTGCTCAGTATTTGCGTGGACCTTGCAAACTTTCAACCCGATTTAGTGAGGAGTTAATCATGCAGGTCGTGGGAATCCTAGAGGTCAACGCCTTTGAGGCAAGGAGCACCAGAGACTTCCCTCTAAGGTGTCTGTACCCGTACACTGGTATTTTAGCCCACAATTGTGTACCCAACACCGCTAGGAGCATCTATCCAAGTGAAGGTTACAAGTAAGTATAAACAAATACATGGTTTCTTTCCAAAAATAATAGAGAATGTTTCACTATCACATTTCATCTTCCTCAAAACTCAACCGCACGTGAGATGTTTCCACGAATATTATTTTACATAAATAGAATTTCAAGACTATACTAGACGTCTTGAAAAATATTTTAATCCATTAAATTCAAAAGATTTATTAGATTTCTTCGTTTGTAAACATTTTTATATCGAATTTTTCTTTTATTCCTTTTGTACATATTTTATTTATTATAATTTGAACATTTTCGTTTGTATCTCATTATTAGTTTTAAAAAACATTCCTTAAAGTTTTTGTTTTTGTTTAAACAACATTTTTTGATTCTCATTCAACAATCTTGTAGAAAATTAATATATCCAATGGTAAAATGGTTTTTAAAAAGAATTCTTTACACTCTTTCAATAGGATCCGCCTGAGGGCCATGGTGGACCTGAAGGAGGGACAACCCCTGCATCACAGCTATACTTATACCCTGGACGGAACAGCTCAAAGGCAAAGGCATCTTAAGCAGGGAAAGTATTTCAACTGCACATGCGAACGCTGTCAGGATCCTACCGAATTGGGCACCCACTTTTCCAGCCTAAAATGTGGACAGTGCGTGGAGGGTTACCAAGTGCCCAGCCAGCCAACGGGTAAGTTCATCCGATTAAGATATATATCCAATATAATCAATATACTTTATAGATTCAGATTGCTGTTGGAAATGCAGTAGTTGTGGTTCAAGCAGCACTCTTTCAGAGGTCGAAATACTCCTCCAATCTCTACAAGCCGAGGTAAATAAAGTACAGAGCCTTGAAATGGGGGCCAAACGCCTCGAGGAGGCCGAACGACTCCTGCGTAAGTACAAATCCCTGCTCCATCCGCTTCACTTCATCGCAACGGGCCTGAGACAACTGCTCATCGAGATGTACGGACGAGTGAAGGGCTATGAGATGGTCCAGTTGCCGGACCATCAGCTAGAACGAAAGGCAGAGCTCTGCCGCCAGGTTCTCGGCGTTCTAAATGTCTTTGAACCGGGTCTAAGTCGCACCCGAGCCATGAATCTGTACGAGATGCACGTGCCACTAGTGCTCCTGGCCAAAAATGGGTTCATTGCCAGCCGCCTGAGTGGTGTAGAGTTGCGTACTCGCCTAGTCGATGCCATTGACTTGCTGAAGGAGTGCGTGGAGATCTTGGAGTGTGAGGACAATAGTTCCCAAGAGGGTGTCCTTTGCGGGGTGGCCTCTCAGGCGCTTAAGCAACTTTTATTGAGTGTAGAGGGTTTGGGAAACGAACTCAATTAATTACTTATCATATTGGATAGCTTTATTTAAACTGATCAGGAGGCAATCTCTGGTGTTACATTGAAAAGTGTCTAGTGCTGATTCTAAGAAAATAAAACTCTACAACTTAAAAGTGATTACAAATAGTTTTTTTTATACTATTACCGCACATGTTGAGTTTTTTTGTTTGTATTTGGTATATTGGAGTATCTTAAATGCTTTTATAAGAACTTACGCCCTAGCTTGGTATTGTATACAATTGAGATTATTTCGCTTCTCAAATAAAAATGTGTGTTTTATTTTAGTTGGGTATCGGTAAAAAAATACCTCGGTCGACCTAAGCTTCCATTATCATTCATATTGAGCTACAAATGAACTACACCTGTCTCTTCGATCAAGCTTTTGCACAAAAGTTCCTTATAAAATATTCAAGTTTTTTTGAGTATGCTCCTTTACGTCTCGGTGCTGCTTTCTTTATATTTATAATTTCAAAATTATTATAAACTAAAGCATAAATTAAGTTGGAATCTGCATATAATACACAATACGAAATACGTTTCAATTTGACTGGCTAAGGTAGGGAAGGCTGATTTAAAAAAAAATCACACAACTTTTAAAAACTAAAAACATTCTGTGGGTTTTCTTCGGTTGCACAAACAGGCTCACAATAAATACAAGGACAAAAAATGTAAAATATTTCCGAGCCCTAGACATCATGGCTCAGCAAGGGCGTGTCGTGGTATCGGGAGGCGTGGTTCAAACTGGTGCATGGCAAGAGCCACAGCGCCGGATGTCCGCGTCCGAACACGTCTGCCAACAGTTGATATTTGCGCCGGTTGGGACGGTAGGTGCCTCTCTGCTGTATCGCCTCCACGGCCGTCTCGTCGTATAGGATTGCGTGCAACTGATCCACCATGATGGCTGTCACAAAAAGACCGAATAACGCTGACACCAACAGCAGGATCACGGAATGAATCCTGTAATATATACAAAAAATTAGTAATGGGTTAATAGATTTCTAACAATTTTGCTAAACACCTTTTTTAGTTCACAAAAAGGCGGGAGGTTTCTTTAGGACTCTATTTGGATTGCATACTTTTGCATTCATAAACTCTATATTAAAAAGCTTGATGGAGTTAACAAAATCTTGATCAGAATATTTAATTTTCAGTAGCATCTACCCTGCCGCTTAATGTGTTCCAAAAAAGGAGCTGGTTTTTGCTTGTTCTAGACTTACATTCGTAGTTGTGTCTCAATCACGTTCTGGTTGCACTCGTCGCAGGGCCACACCCACGAGGCGATGATCAGACCGAGGGAGTAGAGCGAGAGCAGAGCTACATAGATGAGGAACTGCAGGAAATACTTCTGATTACGCTCGCCGACGCAGTTGTTGATCCAGGGACAGTGGTGATCCATGCGCCGGATGCAACGCTTGCAGATGCGACAGTGATGGGCTCTCGGCGGCCTGTATGTTTCGCATCTGGTGCAGACGGTCCACTCACTGCTGTGGCCATTTCCGGACGGGTTGTTCTTGTTGGTGGTGTGGTGGTCTGAGAAGTCGATGCGGTTGGCGGGCAACGGAACAATGCCGGGATCGGAGAATACTGCCTTAGTGTGGGACATAGCTAGCAGGAAGACTACGGTGTTGAATAGCACCGCATGGAAAGACATCCAGAGGCTGTAGGTGAAGAGTAGGAATGTAATTCGTACTAAGAATTGTCGTTAAAGACTCACCTTCCCGGCATTGTGGTAAGGATTATCCAGCGGATTACCACATAGTCCGCGTAAAGAACTGCGCCATAGGTGACTACCAAGCAGGCAATTCCGCACGGATCGCGTATGAAGACCATTTTGAACTGAATGATTTTACCACCAGCTCGTATTATTGTTATTGTTTCACCCCTTTTTAATTCAATTAGAAACCGAAGGGGCTGCTTTCCGTCGCCCCTTCCCCAGGCGAAAAATAACAATTGTTGCTGTACTCCAAGAAGCCTCTAGCGGTTCATAATCGGTTGGATTGAAGTGCTCCTGAGTGGGTGGAGACGCCTGTAACTCCTACCGTCCTATGCTCGCTCACTAAAGTGTGCACAATTCGCAAATCAAGCGTTTCATCGACTACTAAAGGTTTATTTTACGCTTAAAATTGTCATTTATTTATTTAGTGTGACCGTTGTTTGCGAAAATCGGAAAATCAGAACTCGTTCAAAAAGTTATGTATGGGCGTAAGCAAAAGGGGTTAAAACGATACACATTTAAACAATTTTAAAGATTTCTTTAAAAGTCAATTATTAAAAATTTAAATGTGCAATTCTATATATAGCTTAACAAGGCCGAAGCCCAACTGATTTATATTCAGTCTTTACGATGTCTTCGTTCTTACACATTTAAAATTATAAATATTCAAATTCATGGATAACCTGATTATAAAAATTACTTTCTAAACGTTTCTAAATAACTAAAGGAGTTCCTTTATCTTCACCTCAATAATATGGCAGATCGTATCGTATATATTACAATACAATTTAATCGTTGAAGCAAAACTTTTATTAACTTTATTTATAAACTAGTAAAATTCCTTTAAAAAACATCTTTTATATTAATTCTTGACCTTATTCTCCTTCCCGCGTTCTAGCTGTTGGAGCTGCAAGGCCCGTTTGGCCATTTGGGTCTTAACCCATGGATGTGTCATTACGTCCACCAAAGTTATTCGACCCTCTCCCGGCTTGCGAAGAAGCTGAAATGAGAAATAATTCACATATTTCGAAATGCATTTCATTTCAAATGAAAATCTATCATAACTTACACCAGCGATTAGTTCCTTGCTGCCCTTGGACAGGTAAGAGGGGTAGTGGATCTCGAGTCTCCGGATCTTGTCATAGGTTCCATCAGAAGTGTGTGACTCAAATGGTGGATTGCCCACGAGAAACTCGTAACACAGAATACCCAGGCACCACTGGTCCACCGTGTCGTCATAGGATTTGCCATCCACCATTTCCGGCGGCAAGTAGTCAAGAGTGCCGCACAACGTCCGCCGTTTATTGTTCGGGGTGTGGGCAGACCAACCGAAGTCTGCCAACTTAAGATCATCGGTGCTAGTCAGGAGAATGTTTTCAGGCTTTAGATCGCGATGGATCACATTGTTGAGATGGCAATAGTTCAACGCATTGGCCACTTGGTAGGTGTACTTGGCGGAGCGGGGCTCATCAAAGCGGTGATTGGGCGCGGTGCGCAAATGCTTGAAAAGCTCTCCTTCCGAGGCGATCTCCAGGGCCAGGTAGATGCGGTTCTCGTCGTGGAACCAGGTCAGTAGACGTAGGATGTTTGGGTGTTTTAGTCGCGACTGGATCTCAATCTCACGCAGCACCTGCCTCTGGACATTGCCCTTTCGCAGCTCCTCCTTGAACATCACCTTCATGGCCACCAGGTAATGGGAATGACGCTCACGGGCCAAGTAGACGCGTCCGAACTTACCGCGTCCCAAATGGGCGCCCATCTCGAAGTCACGGGCACTCCAGTCATATCTATG
Source organism: Drosophila vallismaia (assembly GCA_035047325.1). Taxonomy (NCBI): domain Eukaryota; kingdom Metazoa; phylum Arthropoda; class Insecta; order Diptera; family Drosophilidae; genus Drosophila; species Drosophila vallismaia. Next base: position 7,537,776 of record JAWNPU010000090.1, on the reverse strand, counting down.
TACAAAGAAATTGTTAATAATCTCCTGGGTCTAGGAGTGAGTAACTTACGGCTGACCGTACGCGTCGTGGGACATCATTTTGAGGCACATATTCTTGATCGGTTCCTGGTGCTCTTCTGGAACCTTGCTCATCAAGGCCGGTAAATGGTTTCGGTTGGCGTGCTTGGTTCGCGAGAGCGTCATGATGACAGATTCAAGCTACAATATATGTTTGCAAAACGAGTTTATTTATTTAGCAGAGCGTCCTTTCGGTTTGCGCGTTTTTTTTTTCAAAAATATTATTTTAGTGGGGCCGCCTGCTGGAAACGATAACAGAAAATACGTACTGTAATATATCTCGATATATATCGATAGTTGGTTACTTGGTTACACCTGACATTGGTCACACTTGACATTAGTCACTTTTTTACACAATAAATTAAAATTAAGCAAAGTTAAAAGCGTTATTTGGGGCCTTTGAACTTATAAATGCGTAGTGAGCCACCCGCTATACATCGAAAAATCGCTTAAGAACTTTTCGCAGCCACTTGAAGAAGCTTCTCACCTTTGACGCTCTGAAAATCGATTGCCCTGTCCAGGGGGGAAAAACAAAAAACAAAAAAATAAAGAACCAGACAGCCAGACAAAGTGCAATTGGCTCGGATCGGGGGACCCGGAGTGACAATTAGTGCAACGCATATTGTATTGGGGGAGGCAGCTGTAAGAGTGCTCGCTGGTCAAAATGGGAATCTTCGGGCAGTCTTCACCATTCGACGCCGATGTGGGTAAGTCGGACGATAACGGTTCCACTTGGAATACATTTCTGACCCGTTTCATGGTTTCCTATGCTTATCTTGAAACGTTCTCAGTTGTTTGAGGTCTTCTATTTACATATTTCGAAAAACATCTGTGGGAAAGCTCGGTGGTTCTTAGATAAGAGTCAGAATGTTCCATTCCAATTGGAAAAAAGTGGTTATTTTCTTATACGTTTTCCCAATACCTCTTTTCCCAGTACCTCTCCAAAATGTACTAACCTCCAATTAACCAGACAACAAAGAAGGTCATGTGAGAAGCTGTACGCAGCTCGGCATCGTTCATTGAACTTGAGCTGAAGTTTTCGTTTGGCAGTCGCAGTCGCAGTCGCTGACCTTGACCCCCACTACCCACGCAGCTGCCTTCCGTCTGCCACCGTCGTATCACTCCCCATAATGCAATTTGCCAGCTGTTGTATTGATTTTTTTATTGCGATTCGATTTAGTTCTGTGTTTACCTTATCTCACTCCCCCCATGAGTCACTTTCTGCATAGATAAGCTAATTTTGTTCTTTGTGTGTTTTCTAATCCGCAGAAAAGGCCACTAGCGAAACGAACACAAATGATAACTGGGCTCTGATCCTTGACGTGTGCGACAAGGTGTCCAACAATCCGCGCCAGGCCAAGGAGTGCCTGAAGGCTGTGATGCGGCGCATGGGCCACACTGATCCGCATGTGGTTATGCAGGCTATAACGCTGCTTGATGCCTTATCCAACAACTGCGGCAAGCCCTTCCACCTCGAGGTCGCCTCCCGGGAATTTGAGACTGAGTTCAGGCGCCTACTGTCAAAGGCTCAGCCCAAGGTGTCCTTGGTAAGATTACAATACAACATATTATCCCTATTTTATTAACCAATTAATTTTGAACAGAAAATGCGAGAAGTTCTTAAGAACTGGGCAGAGAACGATTATAAGCGGGACCAAGAGCTGGACCTTATCCGCTCCTTATACCTTAAACTGCGTCTGGAGGGGTATGACTTCAAGGATCTGGGCGAGAAGACGGGCAAGACGGTGGCTGAAAAGGCTGCTGCTCTGCCCAAGGATCCGAATGTAGTGAGCAGCCAGCAGGAGGAGGACGACATTGCCAAGGCCATTGAACTATCACTGAAGGAGACTAAAGGCAGTCCAAAAACAAATAGCGGATCCACGGCTGCCAGCAGTAATGCCTATCCGTCGTTGTACCCTTCATTTGGGGCATCCAGCTCCAGTGCTAGTGCTCCAGCCAGCGATGCGAATCTCACTCCAGCACCGGAGCCGAGAAAGGTGCGCGCCCTGTACGACTTCGAGGCAGCGGAAGAGAACGAGCTGACTTTCTTCTCGGGCGAGATTATCCGCGTACTGGACGATAGTGATCCGAACTGGTGGAAGGGCGTCAACCAACGTGGCGAGGGTCTGTTTCCTTCAAACTTTGTCACTGCCGATCTTTCCATCGATCCGGATCGTCTGGATATAAATCAGCAGCATAAATCGGCTGCCGCCGCCGGCCAAAGGGAGCAGGAATCGGCGGCACTGCTGCAGCAAAAGACTGAAGCAGCCGCTGCTGCTGTTGCCGCGCAGCCTGTGGAAATCGACGAAACGAAGATCGACCGGCTTCTGCATCTGTTGCATGAGGCCAATCCCGAGGATCCTTCGCAGGACAGTGATGAGATGCTGCGTCTAGAACAGGAGGTCCATCAAATGGGTCCGCTAATCGACGCCGAACTTGAACGTGTAGATCGCAAGCATGCCCAGTTAACACAGTTATCGAGTGATCTTGTGGATGCCATAAATTTGTACCATACCTTGATGCGGGACGATAGAGCGGCAGCGGGCCAGTTTGCCGCCGCTGCCGGTGGGTTTATGCCTGGACTAGCAAGCGGTTTTCCGGGGGCAGCGCTCTATGGAGCTCCGGGATATCCAGCCCCTGGTGGCTTCCCTCCTACTCAAAGCTTTGCGGGAATGCACTCGCTACCCTACGGATCCGTTCCCAATAATCCAAACCCTGGTCCGGCATCTACGACTGGTGGTCCAGGTGCTTCTGGAGTTCCTGCCGGCTACCAAGGACACCCCCCTGGTCAGGTACCTTTGACCTATCAAAACGGACATGCTCCGCAAATGAATTGTAAGTAAAGACAATAATGATGATTCGCATTATAGATAAAACATTTATCCCTTTCAGCCCTGCCACCTCATCTAACGCAGCCAGCTCCGCCTGTAGCCCAACCCATTTACAACGCCCAGCCCACTCCCATTACCAGCCAACAGCAGCAGTCACAGCAGATTCCACAGCAGATTCCACAGCAAGCGCCACAACATCCTCAGCAGCCCAGCTATCACATGGATCCGCAAACTCAATTCGCCCAAGCTCCGCCTCCAGTTCCGCAAACTCAACTCCCACAGCAGCAACAAATGCCGGCTCCCCACGTGTACATGTCGCCGCAGCACCAACAACCACCACCGCCACAGGGTTACCAGCCGGCTCCCAATCTTTATGCACCAAATGGATCGTCAGGCGTTAACCCCCAGAGCTATATGCCACCCCAGCAGCACCCACAGCAACAGGCACCGCAGCAACACCCACCACACGATCAGTACAGTCAGCTGCATCAACAAATGGCCGCTATGTCAATCAATGCTGGTCCGCCTGTCGGTGCACCTGGTTATCACATGCAAACCGATGCCGTCAAAAATAACATTCCTATATACCAGCAGCAGCGGTAAAGTTTTTCATTAAAGTCGAGCCAATTAAATAGTTTTCTTTTATTTGCCCAAAATTTAACTGTCAGTCAAAAGATTCAGAAAATGTATTAATTTATGCTACTCGTCGAAGATCGCAAGTTAAACATGAATATTTTATGTCATGATGAATGCAATAGGCAAATCACCAAAAATTTTAACTACTACTATACAAGGAAATTAGAAAACCCAAATTAATTTTAAAAGAGAATTTTGAATTTTTATTTAATGTTGATATATTTTTGGGCATATTATTGTGTACTCAAGCAACAAATACTTTTCGGGGGTTTAACGAAACGGAAATGATATATACTATATAAATATTCTATATCCAACAGCATGTATAACTTTGTATTTAGTACAGAAGAGAATAACTATTATGTATTATGTTTATTGTACGGATTATGATCTGATAAAGATAACGAAACGAATCACATTCATTAAAATCATTCACTTATAAGAAAACATTGTCTCCAGTATTTTAAAGACAAATTATTGTGTGCGCAGAGTTATGTATCGCTTGACATAGTACTCCTCATCGATTTTATCCAGCAACAGTAATCTTAACTGAATCGTTTGCTGCCGGTGACGAAACTCTGCTTGGCTAAGATTCGGGACATAAAGCCAGGCGACAAGTTCCGTCTTCACATCTTTGTATTCAAGTTTTCTTGGTGAAGTTTTGAACGGATAACGCGCTTGCATAGTGCAAGCCTCTAAGCAATTTGCTAAAGACTGGTGGTTAATGTGAACTTCAATTGGTTATTAAGTACTCTGGCCAGCTAATTGTCGCTGAGTTTAAAAATACTAACTCGTTACTCATTTCAATTATCCCACCTTTTTTCTTGCATTGAATCACTTATTGAGTCATCGCGTATTCGACTAGTTGGAAATATATTTTCATTTTTAGAACAGTTTTTTTCGAATATCCCAGGTATTTCTCAACCGATTTTTGAAAAAATGCCGTTTTTGAATCAGGATTTCAATATCCTTTAATCTGCATCCAAAAATCCAAACAATCAAACAAAAAAAAATTTGACGATTTTTGAAAAAATCATGATGTTACCCCTTTCAAAATTTGCGAAAATCGGGTCAAATTTTCGATGGCCAGATTTGGATAGAAATTAATAGTACTCGAAGATCTAAGATCGGGAAGGTATAACATTTGCCCATTTGCCAATTTTTAGCCAAGTTATGCACTTTTCCGTGAAATTTAACGAGTTCAAAAGTCCTTTTCACGAAGAGGTTACGGCATTGCCCAAAAATATGAGTTTTTGGACAGTCTTTGGCAAATATTTTATGTATTTTAAATCCGATTTGGAAACGGCATACCATTTATAAATCAGGACTTCATTCCCAATCAATCTTCATCAAAAGATTGCCAAAAATTAGCCATGCTATGGACTTTTCCATGAAATTTATCGAAATAAAATCGATGAAACATCGAGTACTAGTCCAAATATCATTTTTTCGTCCTTTTCCTTAAGTTTACAGGGAATATCTTTGCCATTTCACATCCGATTTCGCAACGGAATATCACATATGAATTGGAAGTTCATTCCCGTTCAATCTTTGTCAAATATAGGTAATTAATCAAAGCGTAAACTTATTAAAGTCTTTTCCAAATACCATATATGAACCCAAGCGATTCTTTCTCGCCCTTTAGCTTCGGTTTCTAGGGAAAACCTTTCAAAAATATCAAATAGAACGATACTACTTGAAGATATAAGTTTAAAAAGGTATAAAATGCTACGATTGGAGGTGTATTACCCAAGTTATGGCTATTTCCCTAAAATGTATCGAAAAAAAATCGATTAAACATCTCCTCAAAGTCAGAATATCCTTATTTGTCCTTTTTCTTAGGTTTTTATGAAATTATTTTGCCATTTCGCAACCGATATCGAAACGGAATGCCATTTATAAATATGTACTTTATTCCCTATCAATCTGCATCAAAAGATTGGAAAAGTAGAACAAAAAAATTTTCATCGATTTTCAGAAAAAATCATGATGTAACCCCTTTCAAAATTTGCGAAAATCGGGTCAGATTTTCGATGCCTAGATTTAAGTAAAAATATATAGTACTCGAAGATCTAAAATAATGGAGGCCTAATATTTGTTGATCCGCCAATTTTTAGCCAAGTTATGGACTTTTTCGTGAAATTTATCCAGTAGAAAAGCCTTTTTGACCATGTTAAAATTTTGAGATGAGGCCATTGGCCAAAAAGATAAGTTTTTGGACAGCCTTTTGCTAATATTTTATGTAGTTTAAAGCAGATTTCAAAAGGGAGCAGAATTTATAAATCAAGGCTTTATTCGGTTTCAATATCCATGGAATAATTGTAAAATTCGAACAAAAATATAAATCGAAAAGACGCATTTTTATTAAGTATACGTCTAGTTGTCCCATGACCTTCCTATTTAATTATATTTTTTAAATACATATTCCATTTATTTTACATCACATTCTTTTCGGGGTTGCACCAAGTTTGGCGCTGATGTCAACAACATTTGCATTTCCTTTCTTATCGGTCCAACATCCAATACCGTCAATGAACTTTTCGAATGGATTTCAACATTATTCCCAAAAATCCTTGCCACATGCCAAAGTCTCGCATGCCACATACAACAATTCAGCAAATTTCTTTTCTGTTTTGCGCTGGAAAAATCCTATGAAATAAACTGTCAGAATATGAGACAGTCTGAGCCTGGTAAATAGAAAATGTCAACAAATTCGAAATGTCATAGTGGCAAAAAAAGTTTCAAAATGACAACAAAAAGAGGGGACGGCAGACGCGCAGGTACATATTGGTACATATGCAAATATTTGTTGATTTCTACGGGTCTTCCAGTTTGGGTGCGCCGATTCGAAGCCAAAGGGTCTAACTGCGAAAATGTCAACAAATGCATGGATGATTTTTTAAATTAATTGATTTTGTTGGCCTTGCCACGCCCGGCCACTGAAGGGGTGTTCGAATGCCAGCTCAGGTGCATACCTGAACAGGTCCTTCCAGTTCGTCCTATCGCCCTTTGCCCTTGGGCAGCACCATTGTGTGCTGGCTTTGTGCTGCAACTTCCGTTCGTCATCAACTTTGATGCCGTTTTGCTCAGTTTCGTTCTCGATTTGATTATTCCGCCGGGTGATTTGCATTTTGTGCCGTGCTTCGCTGCATCCTTCAAGTCGGATGGCATTAATCAGAAACAACTGGCTCAAGGACGACCCATCACATCAACCCCCTTACCCAACCCATTCATTCCCTGCAAATGGATCGTATCTGTCTCTGTTTCTGTTCCTGGGGTTTCTTCATCGTTTTTTTTTTGTTCGCCGACACTTTGCAATAAAATCAAATGATGCGGGCATCGTAAAGCTTCTCGCCTTTCGCGTTTTCTATGTCGTAAAAGTCTACACGTTACCGTTATTACGTTATGTATATGCATCGTATTGCCATTTTTGTCCCCGGCTGCAAATCCCCTGGACCATGTGGTCGGAACTCCTCAAACACCAAGCCCTAAACCCGCAGCCCCTACTCTGGGCCAAACCCTGGCTTTCTGGCCGCCGATTGTGGCTTTTAAAGCGGCATAAATGATTCCCTTTTTTTCATTTCTTCAATCTGCTTCTTTTTGCTTTCACTGCGAATGTTTCAAAATATTTTTCCGCCATGTGGAAAGCGGTGAAAATCTAATAAAAAAATGTGCGAAAAAATCGCTCGCCGAAATGGGGTAAGGAAAAAATATTTATGGCTATTTGCTTTTGATATTTATTCAATGGTCTATTGTTTGCCGATAAGCCGTGAATAGTTCCAGTTTTTTTTCTAGATTTTTTCAGACGTTGTTTAGTCAACAGTTAGTTAGGTTTCGAAAAATTTGGGTTATTTTAAAAATAGTATGATATACGGCAGTAACGTATTGATTATAATAATTCTATGGTATGGTTTAAATTGTTTTTATTACTTTTAAATTTACAAAACATCCTGGTGTTTTAAAAGGGGAAAACAATGTATTATCTCTTTTGGCTAAAACAACTTATCATTCTGGTTTTCAATTACACATTTTTCGTTTAGCCAGCTCGAGTAAAATTGTGTGCTAAATATTTGTTAAAAGTTGCATTTTTCGACCACATGTACGAGTGGCATGCCGGTTAGGTAAGTCAATTTATTACCAGCATATTTTTTCTTGCCAATTTGTAGAATAAAACAAGTGCTTTGTGTGCGAAATAGCCCTACAAATTCTTAACAAATTTGAAATACATTGTACATTTGATGAAGGAGATAATAATCTTTGAGAAATTTTTATTTTTATCAATTTGGATACTTTTTCTTTGTAAGAATTGCATGTTGGTTTTTAATTTATTTACCACATTTGTTTGTTGCAGAAACTTGTCAATTTTTCAAGGTTTGATGGCTTAAAAAAGATATTTGAAATAAATACACTATAATAAAAAAATATTCTTATAAAAAAAAGCAGATGCGGTAAACAGCTGTGAAAAATTCTTGGCATCTTTTTGTGATATCAAGTTGGTATTAAACAGGACGATCTGAAAAATGTTGGTTTGGTTGGGTTTGATTTGTTTTTGTATTTAAACTTCATATCTAAAAAGGTGCAAAAAGTGGTAAAAACTATTGGGAGTTGTGATTGGTGAATAAACCTTTTTCGTATGAGCCTCTGAAAAGCAAAACTCTTGAATAAAGGCGCAAAAAGATTTGCATACTCCTTCGCTTTTTTCTTGTCTGGGTTTATTGATTATTTTGTTTTGTTTTCCCTATTATCAATATATGGATTCGATGTGCTTGCCCCTCTGCTTGGATTTATCATGCATTAATTAACGATTCAATTCAACTTCTATGGTAGTTCTCTCGAGTTCTCTCAACGGAGAGCACACAAATCCAGGCTGCATTGCATTTGAATAAGTTGTACTTGAAACACACTACAAATAACCAGCGGGAGGATAAAGTGGATAGTGGGTGGTTATGGGTGGTGAATGGTAGGAGGCTTTGGGTGGTGGGTGGTAGCTGGTGGGTGATTGTAGGTGACCGTGGATGGGATTGTAGGTTGTGTTGTTTCTAAATCATAAACACCGACACACACTACTCGTTCACACAGCTGCATGTTGACTTCTGTTCAAGTTGAGCGCGTGATTGAGCCAATGAGTGATTGGAATGCTGTGAATGATTGAAGGCCTTTGTCTGAGTGTAATTTAATTAAACAAATCAAAGTTGTGCCGGGCACGGGGCACGGGCATGGGGCACTGGCATGGGGCATGGAGAAAGGATAATGGAGCCAGGGCTCGGGGTCGGTCTCTGCCAGCCGAGTGTTTTTCTGTTAATTGAAAATGCGTTCAACGAACACGAACAAATATGCAGACAGCTTCGGCTGCCAGGGATCTGTATGGAGCAGAAGCTGGTATGGTGGTTCCATGCTTCCATGGGCCTTAAATAATTAAAGGGGGAAATTCGCACACTCGCTTCGCTGAGTAGGCCCCTGACTGCGGGCATTGCCGCCTTTTAGACGGTTTATTATTTCACTTTTTGCGGAAATTTGTGTTTTGTAATTGTGTTTGCTTGCGCCTTTTATTTGTGTTTAATTATTTGCATCAGCACCTCCACAAAATGTTATAAATATCAAATCCAATACTCATGCATGAGGTGACACATTACAAGCCCCCCTTTTTCTTTCTTCAAGCTAAGCTGGATGCTGAAAATGTTTCTACAAAATTAAATGTACGAGTATACTCACTCGCAATCAAATTTTTATTCATTCATTATTTAAGCAATTAGGTTTATTAGAAACAACAAGCATTTAACTGATTTTCGCTTTAGGACAAATGAAACAAATAGTAACCGTGGGGCCTTAGGAAATTGTTATTCAATTTATGAATTGAATTCAACTAACACCTGAATACATATACTAGAGTGTAGTATTTCAAATCAATATAAATGGATTAAAATATTTCAAATTTGTTTTAGACACTATTTGGATAAGTTTTTCTTAATATTTTAACGCCATTTTTCACGCATTATTTTGTTGAGTTTGATGGACTTGGCCAATAAAATATTTTAGAAATATTTGTATTAGGTTAATTGTTTTTCTTTTAATAAGAAATATGTCTTAAAAATGTAAATTTGTTGCTATTTCCAACTTTAGTTGTAAATTTTTTCAAGAAATTTAATTTACGTGGAAGTTTCAGCTTGTTTTAGCCTTTTATTTTCAACAGACAGCCGACTTAGCACATTTTCTTTATGACTTAACTGGGTTTTGATGCATTCGAGCCACTTGCAGCTGCCGTTGACACATTTTCCACACACCCACCGACAACACCCACACCCACACCCATCACACACACTCCACTCCCCCGCCTTCAGTCATTAGGAAAAGTGATGAAAACAAAAGAATTTGCTATGCTCGGCATGGGTCCAGAGGCTCGTGACGCTTTATTGAAAACTTATTCGCCAGCAGGGCTTCCTAACATATTAACAAAAAACCGGCAACAGCTTCCAGTTTGATGTACGAGTATATGGCGACAAAGTGGATTTAATGCCGAAAGGGTCCAAGGCAAGTGCGAGGTAAGTTTTATGCAAATTGCAAGTAACATGGCATCCATGTATCTACTGGACGAGGCGCAAAAAAGATAAATTACTTTTAAAGTGCGCAGAGGCAGAAATTGTCCTTTCCTATACTCCTTTCACTCCTTTTGTAGGGGAAGGAATCGGGGTATTCCGGTAGTAGTACATCTTCATTGGCCTGAAATGCAAATGGGGTTTCGTTGTCGTCCTGCTCTCGGACTTTTGATGATGACTTTCTGATTTGCTTTGGCGAAACAAGTTTCCTTGTCCTATGTGCAAGTTTTTAGATAGTTTTCCCTCTTGGGCTTTTCTGTTTGTCAGCTTGTATATTATTTGTTAATTGATATGTCGCAAAAAGTTGTATGTCCTTTGCGAGGTTGGTGTATGGGGAGTCCATTTGTTATAAAACTTCCTAATATCCATATAATTGCTAAGCTTTCAAAAATGCCTCTCAGATAGTTTGTTTATTCGGAACAGAGAGAAGTTTACTTCAAGTAAAGATTGAAAACCAAATAAGCTTTTCAAGTTCAATATTTATTTTTAAAACAATAATAATAGTATAAAGAATATATAAAATTTCAAAAATTCGTCATCCCCCTTCTGCTGATTTCTGTTCGCCTGGTACTTCAAAAGTGGCGGAGGGCGATTTTGAGAAATCCGGAAAATTCCGGAAAAATCCAGGAAGTTCAGGAAAAATCGGGAAAAATCAGAAAAACTCAGGGAAATTCGGAAAATTGGAAAAACTCTGCAAACCATGGAAAACTGGGGAAAGTCGGGAAATTTAAGAATTTTAAAAATCCAAAAATTGACCTCCGCCACTTCTGAAGTACCAGGCGAACAGAAATCAGCAGAAGGTGGATGCAAAAATTAAAATGTGGCATACTTTTCTGAGCTTTTTTATTAAAAGACCACTACACATTTTAATACCTCTTTTTGCAAAAATTTAAATGTTGCTTACTTTTTTGAGCTTTTTAAATTTAAGAATGATAAAAATCAAAAAATCGACCTCCGCCACTTCTGAAGTACCAGGCGAACAGAAATCAGCAGAAGATGCAGATGATGAAAAATTTTTAATTTTTTCATTATCATAATAATTTTTGGGATAAGTTTTAAAGGCGTACTATCTTTTTTTTTGCAAATATCACGCCAAAGAAGCATCTGCAGTCCTGAAAATATTTTTTCAAATACCCCCCCACCAAATAAAACACATAAACATATATCGTTTGAATTCACTTTTTTTTATTCATTTTATTTTTTTCAGAACTACAGGAGTATAAAATATACAATTTCTCTTGAAAATTAGGTTTTAAAAGCTGTGGAATATAATGTAATCCCTTTTCTATTAAAGGTTTGGCCTAAAAACTCGTTTTAGTTTGGAATTATTTATGGCTCAGTAGAAAATAATAATTACAAATGTTCTTACTTTCTTCAAAGCAAGAAAAAAACGACTTCTTAATTGTTTAAAAGCCTTTAAAATACATTTTTGGTTTCAGATCTGGTCCCAAAATAGTTTCCCTTAAAGTAATTGCTTTATAATTTTCTCATATGGACCACAACCGGAATAATGAAATTGGGGGAGAAAAGACTCGAGAGAAAAGCCAGAGACCTACCGAAAAGTTATTCGACAAGATACAGGTGGTACTCCAAACAGAGTTTTGTGACGAGTTCAGCAAAAAGCGAAAATATCGCAGGGAATGGCCAAAATGTTGCTACCACAGGTGCACATGGTCAGAAGAAGTTGGTCGTGCTTTGCATTCGGCTCGGTTTCAACTATTTTCTATTCATTTATGCATTTTGCTAATAAAAATTTCATTTTTGCTTAACTAAGTAAAACGAAAAGGTTAAAAGCAGAGTCTCTCTCTGCATATCTGGGAAACGGTCTGGGAACAAAAGGAGCCAAAAGCCGGGCCAAAGCTTTTATCTTGACCCAATTGTTGTTCGGTCAAGCCTTTTCCAGCCGGTACAGTGACTCCTGTCTGGATTGGACTTTCTCCACAAAATTCAAACGCAAAATTATATTTTTTTTTTTTTCATTTGCCAGGCCAAGTATTATGAATGAAATCATAGGGAGGTATCATTTTATTTTCCTATCATAGCCAAGAGTCCTTGCACTGTACTTCCGGTTTCATGTCCGTTGTCTTGTTTCCTAGATAACATTTCCGACATTCCCCTTTGTTGCGCCTTTTCGGTTCCTGTTTGTTTGCAAACATTTTTTAAATTGTTTGCTGTAATTTGTTTCCGGACCCAGACAACAAAAAATAGGCAAATGGCCCTTGCCTTGCGCCATTTTTCCTATTGTCATAGTAGAGTTGGTAGTACAGTGGGCGTTGGTCACGCCCAAAATATTCTTTCCCCATTTTTTGTACACACACACATATATATATGTTTTATTATTAAAAAATTATAATTTGAATGTTTGTCTGCCGCTTGGCTCAGCACGTTTGGTCCTTTTTATAGCCGGTATATAGGAAGGGTAAAGGGGTATCTTGTTTTCCAGTGAAAGTATATACAATTTTGATTAATGATAAAAACTTTGAGTTCTGTTTTGACATTTGCTTAAAATATAAGGCACAGAATGAGTACCGGGTATCAAATAGTCTAAAAACTGCTTGGTTTTTGTAGTTTTTTGATGTAGCTGCGACATCTGTGGGTGCCGCATTTCCCTCCCTTCTCGAATTAATCCTGGCCTATATCCTTTAGCCACCGAAAAAAATATCCCGGCAACAGTTCAACCTTCCGCACGTCCCCACGACATTTATTAGTTTGACTTTTTTCGGCAACGATTTATGGCGGAATTTGTATATCTATGCAAATGTTTTACATCTGTCACCAAATGCTTTATTCAATTTTGGTATAAAAATATAAAAATATATTTTGTTTGTTGGGCTTGTTGCTGCTCAATTATTAACAATTACATGGTTTTATATGTTCAACAATTAAATGATATCGTTTTTTGGGACAGCTTATTTAATTATTTACTTTGATTATATTGTGCAAATAAAAATATCAATTACCAAGTTTATTTAGTTTTTCTGATGACCGACTTTGATGGAAGTTTAATTCCAATTAATTCAAACACGATATAAATTTAATTTGATTGTTTTGCTTTTTAGAGTTTCCTCGTCATAAATTGACGTCATTGAACATACTAATAACAAAAAACAATCGCGTAGAAATAAAGTTTGTCGTTGGTTTCTGCCTGCCACGTGCTGCACTCGAAAGCAATTCAGAGTCACGTAGACCGCTGACTCAAAAATAATTATAATAGTGTAATAACAAACAAAATTCGTAGTACTTTGGCTGTAACGCAATGCAAATAGTGAAATTGGTAAAAAGAAGCCATAATTAGATTAAATGTTTAGTTTTTAGTTTGGCTTACGAAGGGTATTTGAAATTATACATTTTTGAAAAGGAACATTTTCCTCATGAGATCTTTTTATTTAAAATTGAGCAGTACCCCTTTAAAGTTTTTACTAAAATTAAATTTAATACATCTTCTTTATTATAATAATTATACCATTTTTTAAATTCTCCTTCCTCGTTTTGATTTACCATCGTCATTGAATTACCAATCCACGTCAGCAAAGCTTTGGATTGCATTTTGAAGAACCGAATGCAAATCACGTAGAATTGTTTGAAATGTTTTCAGTTTCAAATCCAACTTGCTTCAGTACAGACGGATATCGACCGGGGAAACACTTATATACATTATCCAGCATGATTCGAGAAAATTTCAAGCTTTTAATTTTATTCAGTTTTTGTTTTTGTTCCTGCCAACTTCAACCGGTTGAGTTTACAGCTGAAAATGGTGTTTTTGTGGAGGATGACCTGGACTGGAGCAGGGCCAACTGGCATCTGGTGATCCCTTGGCTGTTGCAGCGCCAGCAGTTGCGTCTCTGTGTGGCAGTTGCCAGATTCGATGAGCGGCTTGTGCCCGGAACGGCCTGTGAGGAGTTATTGTCCGATGGGTTCCTGATGGCAACCTGCGATATTGGCAACATCGAAGACATTACCATGACCCTGCGCGGCGCCATTGGCGGAACGCTTTTGGACACGTTTCGAAAATGCCGGCCTGGCCTGGAGCTCTTCGGGGTTCGTTGCCGACGGAGGGCGTAAAAAAAGGAGCAATTGTTGCAGAAAAATTGAATTCCCACAAACGAGACTTGAAATTCCATTCAATGAATAAAAAAAGGAAGTAGATAAAAGTTAAACAATTTTAAATAAACTGGTAATAACTATTATATAAAAAGAATTGTTACAAATCAGAACACTATGCTTAAAACTTTAATGTCCTAATGCTTCCTAAACTAAAGAAAGCATTGAAAAAAATATTTCTAACCTTTCTTAATAGTATTTAATTAATATTATTGAAAACATAATTATCTATACGAAATATTTATCGTAAAACCTCTAATTAAACTAATATATAAAGTTTTTATTATAAACCATATAAATTTTGTCATTTTCTTTCCTATTGACTGTCATTTCAGTTTGGAAATTGGATTTTTGCTAACTAATTAGGCCAACAAATGTGCTGGAAAAATATTCAAACTCAAACCCAAATACAAACAGGAACTGACAGGATTAGAATTTTCGTTAAAATCCTTCTTCTGTTCAATTCTGAACTAATTCTTCTAATTTCGCCTCCTAAGTGCATTGCTAATTCACTTTATTGAGCAATTTTTCATCATCTACTCGGCCCCGTTCTTTGTCATTTCGACGTGTCAATAGAAATCAGAAGGGATTCCTTCTCCACACCCTTCGTCCTAGACGTTCTAACTGGGTGAAGGACTGGGACCATGGACCGACTGGTGACTGAAGAGTGGGGAAGAGGCAGCAGGGAGTGACGAGTCCTTGCCGAGTGCAGTGCCTCCATGACAAATGACGATTATAATTTGTGAAATGCGCCCATCTTGTTATCCCCTCGGATCCAGATCCTTGGAGCTCTTCGCCCCCGATATGTTCGACTTGTGGCCTAGTTGTTGCTGTCCGGTTATTTTTTTTACCCATCCTCATCACCATCCCCATCCCCAGCCTCTTTCTATTGCAGTTTAGTTCATTGCAATTTGCAATTGTTGTTGCAATTAGTAGAAGCGACATGGAGAGCTCAGGCCACATTGATGGCTTGAATGGGAAAATTGCACATTGAAAATGGAAGGCAGGATGGGGGAATCATGTTCCTTTGTTGCTTTTGGCAATTATCGTCTAATGTTAAAGAGTTCAGCCTTTCAATCTGGTATCTTTGGGAAGAAAACTATTTAATCAGTACAGGTTGGCACTCATTTCGATTGATCATTAAGTATACATCTTTTTTAAAGGTTTATTTCCTTATTACGAATATCTCAATAAGAAATTTGGTAATGTATCTCTTTGAATAATCATTCCCTAATCATTCATGCTAGTCTACGAAATTTTAAAAGGTGGAATTTTTCAAGCGTTTATCTGCCACTTAGAAGTGTCCTTAAATCCGCTACCGAAATTATGGACAACGTTTGCTACATGGCAAAAGCTAAATGTAAATTAATGAATTGTTTAAAGTACTTAAAATATTTACGCTCAAAGCAAGTGGATGAATGTGGCCCCGCCCACAACCGCGCCCGTTGACTAGCTAAAATCCTGAATACAGTGAGCCCCGACCAATGAATATGCAAAACATTTTGAGTTCTCTGTCCCTGTCCCTTCCACTCCTACTTCTACTTCCATTTTCAAATCCGAGTTCATTAAAAACGCAGCATAAGGTCAAGGAGATAATTCTGGGAGAGGAGTGAAAGTCGGGATAAGCATAGTGGTTGGAAAAGGTATGAAATAAGGTCCTTTTGTTACATTGACAAGGAATTGGATATAAGGATTGGGAGTAAAATTGAATTTTAAGATCACCTTAAGGTTTTTTTACAATTTCTCCGCTTTTAGCTTATCCACATTCTAGGAAGCTTAATGTCCTTAAAGGATATGGTCTAGATTCTCCCCACTGTGTCTGCGTCAGTGGGTGTCGAAGGGTCATTAAGGCAGCGAATAGAGAGCTGAGTTCAGTGTTTGTCCAGTGGAAGCAGCAGCTTGTCCTGCGACTTCTGCTGCCTCCGACGATTTTCCGGCCGTAGTTTTCCATCCCAGCCCCGCTTCGCTCTGCCATCCTGGTCGTCCTTGCTCAATTGCTGACTGCTGGCTGTTAATATGCAGGAGCCCAGTAAAATATGCATAAACAAATGAAACGAACTGACTGACTTTGCTACTTTCCCCAAAACCCTCCATCCTTTTGGAGCTGCAGCTTTTGATGCGATGCAGATTTCTGTCCTTTACTCGTAGGTCTCCTCGCAGGACTGCAGCGAGTAATTAAATTTTGCTTGAAATTCTTTGCATTTCCATCTCTGATTTCGAATGAGCTACCAACTGCCCAGCCCGGCACTACTCGGACTCGGATTCCTTGCCATTTGCATTTAAAAAGTGAAAATTTTATTAATGGAAAGGGGCTGCCACCGGAACTGGTAATAATTTATGCAACTCCAAGACGGGAAGTTATTTTTAAATAACCCAAGGGGTAGGGCAAGGTCTTTGAAATAGGTCTTGGTTGGTCTTGGTCTTGGTCTTGGGGAGGACAGAAAAATCGAACCAGATTGCAATCACTTCGGAGCGCTTTTACATGCTTTGATTGCTGTTCCAGCTTAAATTCAACGAATTGCGGAGGGAACACAACAAACCGGCAAACCGAAAACTGAAAGCAAATTGATTGCATTATGGGGGGCCAACGACTGGACTGGACTGGACATCACGGGAAGACAAAGGAATCGACCCATAAAAGTTCGTTGCTTTCTCCCAAAACAAAAATGAAAGGGCCACATGGGTATATTATATCTCACAGAGGATGTGGATGGACGGTTTTGTTAAATCAACCGACAAAAACTTTACGAAACGAAATGAATACAAAATAAATTGAAATGCACGAAATAAATAAGATATGTTTAGTTCTGGTTGATTTGGAAGTTGGCCATGTTAATATCATGGAGAGGTGAGAGTGGTCAAAATGGAGGCACTCTTTTGCATATATTTTATCTATAACACATCAGATTTGGGAAAGAATTGGCATTTAAATCAGGACTCCTTTATCTGCATCCAAATATTGTAGAAGTAGCAACATGATGTTACCCCTTTCAAAATTTGCAAAAAATCGGGTCAGATTTACGATGGCCAGATATGGATAGATCTAAGATCTAAGATCGGGAACATTTGCCCATCCGCCAATTATTAGAAATGTTATGGACTTTTCCATGAAATTTATCCAAATAAAATCGATGAAACATCGGGTACCAGTCCAAATGTCATTTTTTCGTCCTTTTCCTTAGGTTTTCAGAGAATATTTTTCACATTTCACATCCGATTTCGCAACCGAACATCATATATGAATTGGGACTTCATTCCCGTTTAATCCTTGTCAAATATAGGTAATTATTCAAAGCGTAAACTTAGTAAAGTCTTTTCCAAATACCACATATGAACCCAAGCGATTATTTCTCGCCATTTAGCTTCGACTTCTAAGGAAAACCTTCCATAAATATAAAAATAGAACGATACTTCTCGAAGATATTAATTAAAAAAGGTATAAAATGCTACGATTGGAGGTGTATTACCCAAGTTATGGCTATTTCCCTAAAATGTATCGAAATAAAATCGATTAAACATCTCCTCAAAGTCAGAATATCCTTATTTGTCCTTTTTCTTAGGTTTTTATGAAATTATTTTGCCATTTCGCAACCGATATCGAAACGGAATACCATTTATAAATATGTACTTCATTTCCTATCAATCTGCATCAAAAGATTGGAAAAGTAGAACAAAAAAATTTTCGCCGATTTTCAGAAAAAATCATGATGTAACCCCTTTCAAAATTTGCGAAAATCGGGTCAAATTTTCGATGGTCAGATTTGGATAGAAATTAATAGTACTCGAAGATCTAAGATCGAGAAGGTATAACATTTGCCCATCTGCCTATTTTTAGCCAAGTTATGCACTTTTCCGTGAAAATTAACGAGTTCAAAAGTCCTTTTCACGAAGAGGTTACGGCATTGCCCAAAAATATGAGTTTTGACAGTCTTTTGCAAATATTTTATGTATTTTAAATCCGATTTGGAAACGGCATACCATTTATAAATCAGGACTTCATTCCCAATCAATCTGCATCGAAAAATTGCCAAAAATTTGTCATGTTATGGACTTTTCCATGAAATTTATCGAAATAAAATCGATGAATCATCGAGTACCAGTCCAAATGTCATTTTTTCGTCCTTTTCCTTAAGTTTACAGGGAATATCTTTGCCATTTCACATCCGATTTCGCAACGGAATATCACATATGAATTGGAACTTCATTCCCGTTCAATCTTTGTCAAATATAGGTAATTAATCAAAGCGTAAACTTAGTAAAATCTTTTCCAAACACCACATATGAACCCAAGCGATTCTTTCTCGCCCTTTAGCTTCGGTTTCTAAGGAAAACCTTCCATAAATATCAAATAGAACGATACTACTTGAAGATATAAGTTTAAGAAGGTATAAAATGCTACGATTGGAGGTGTATTACCCAAGTTATGGCTATTTCCCTAAAATGTATCGAAATAAAATCGATTAAACATCTCCTCAAAGTCAGAATATCCTTATTTGTCCTTTTTCTGAGGTTTTTATGAAATTATTTTGCCATTTCTCAACCGATATCGAAACGGAATGCCATTTATAAATCAGTACTTCATTCCCTATCAATCTGCATCAAAAGATTGGAAAAGTAGAACAAAAAAATTTTCATCGATTTTCAGAAAAAATCATGATGTAACCCCTTTCAAAATTTGCGAAAATCGGGTCAAATTTTCGATGGCCAGATTTGGATAGAAATTAATAGTACTCGAAGATCTAAGATCGGGAAGGTATAACATTTGCCCATCTGCCAATTTTTAGCCAAGTTATGCACTTTTCCGTGAAATTTAACGAGTTCAAAAGTCCTTTTCACGAAGAGTTTTTGGACAGTCTTTTGCAAATATTTGATGTATTTTAAATTAGATTTGGAAAAGGAATACCATTTATTATTCATAATAAACATAATTAGTCACTAAATTCTGCATCCCTAGGACCCCACTTTGTTGTGTTTTGTGCCATCGAATATTGGCTTATCCTGGTTATCCTGGATTATCCTAGACATCTATTGGAGCGGACCTTCAAGCTTTTGGACGACATCTACTTTTACTGGGGAAAAATGCCATTCATCGCAGCCCGATTTACTTGTATGTTAGCGCCGTTCTCTGCAAGGATCAACAGCTGAGCTTCGGCGTCCATGCTTCTACGACAGGACCTCAAATGAAGTTAACGCCTCAAACTTGTAAATAAAAAAATAAATAAAACTAAATGTTATTTAAAGAATATATTATGTGTTTTATTTAAGGGGGGTTTAATTTTTGGTTAATTCCTGAAATATTTGCTAAAAATGGTGATTTTTGGGACTGTATCCTCCCGAATTCCTTGTAAAACTACAGCGACTATTGTGTCGGGTGGCCGAGTCCAACAATAACTTGTGTGCAACAAGGACATGAGCGTGAGCGTGTGTGTGTTGGAGGACGATCCGCTTACGCTCTTCAAGGTTCATTTATGGCCCTCATCGCTGGTCAATTTTTATGCATTTTCCCACGCTGTTTACTTTGTATATAAACGAGTGGCACTTACTTATTTTGTGCCACATAATGAGCGCTCCTGATGGGCGCTTATAAATTATAAAGCACACACACAAGGACATGGAAACACACACACACACACACACACAATCAAACACACACACTAATAACAATATATGTATACGTGTCCCAATAAACTTAGAACTCACACCCAAACAATTTGATTTGTATGGCTTTTCAATTTGTGCTCTGGTGCTGGTTTTGGTCTTCTGGTATCCTGGCGTCCGTTTGTCCTGGCACTTTCGCACCAAACTCCCCCCCACCCAAAGGAAAAAAAACTCCTACATCATGCTCGTATTTCCTTTTTGCTGCATTTGCCATTGTATAAATTTTTGGTATTTGCGCCAATTTCATTCCAAATTGAGCGCTGCCCACAGTCGTTTATTTTTAATGCACCCAGGCCATCCGAAACGAAGCAATATGGCCAAGGCATGGATGGCTGGGTCAGGGAGCAGAGGGCAGGGAGCAGGGAGCCGAGGTACAGCATCAAAAGTTGAATCCTGTTCTTTTTCTGCTTTATTCTATTCCAGCTACCATCAGCTACCGCTTTTCTTTTATTTTCATTCCCTATTGTGGGCCAGCAGACCGATTTCAGTTCTATTTGGTTATATGCTTTTAAAAACTGGAACAGGACATGCGGTGGTGTGGCCCTAATCTAAGCACCTTTTAAAATCCATCGGAATGTACAGTTTACAACTCAATACCCCATTTCGTATGTAATTTGACAATATTCTTTATAGAAATATAGAAGCCCTTGTAGAGAATTCAAATTGCGCTGCTGCGAGTCAGGAATTGGTATTTCAAATCCCATTTTTTGCCAATTTAGTCCTTTGTATTATTTGCAGTGTGCATTTTAGACATTGTACTGTAGTTTGGATGCCAAACACTCGGTGCACAGCAGGACACTCAGGCGAATTGCAATGGGCGGTTAGTGGGTGTGATGGTACGGCATCTCGGGTGCAGCGGATCCCGGACCAGGACTCGGCCCCAGATCCGGATTAGTATGAGGCCAAAACGTTGCCCAAGGCAAAGAAGGGCCGCAAGGGCGCTCAAGATTTATGGCTCATAGTACATGGAAGCTGTAGAGCTGTAGAGCCATCAAATACAATAAAATTGATTGCCTTTCTTACCGTAGGTGATGGGGATAGGGAGGTGGTGTGGGCGTTCTATAATGCGATTTTGATTTTTTATTAATTCCTTAATTTGCAATTAGTTAATGACTGGCCCCGAGGGTGCGCGCCAAAAGGGCAACTTCGTATGACGATGCGGCCTCCAAAATAAATAACAAAATGGCGTTCTTCAATATCCGGTGAACGGAAATTTCAATAAAGCATCGGAAAAAAGGAAGCCGGGCCAGGGCTTGAATCCTTGGGTGTAATCAGGATATGAGCTCCAATGACTGGGCGAAAAGAAAAAAAAAAACAAGAAATGAAAATGTGTGGCAATCAAACTTCGTGTTTAGTATGTGGCGGGCCGACGGGGCGTGGCAAGTTTTGAATTAGTTGCGCCGAGAAAATTCTGCATAAATCATTTCCTGTTTTTGTCAGCAACAACCGAGAAAAAACTGAATAAGATAAAAGCTTCGAAAAGACAACGATGGAATGGAGTCTAAAAATGAAAAACGAAGGAAGCTCCAAAATGACATGACAAAGTCAAAGAGATGAACAAAAAACACAAGCAAGACAAAAGCAAACAGCAACAATAACATTAAATTAGCATTTTTTATTACTTGTAGTTTTCCTTTGCCCTTTTTGTAAATTCCTTTGAGTATGTTTTTCTGTTTTTCTCTTTCATTTTTTTTATTTTGTATTTTGTATTTTGTATTTTCTGTTTTTGTATTTTTTCATTCCATTTCATTGGCAGCTATTTGCATAAGTTGACACAAGAAGCTACTAAGTAAGATTGCGTATACGACATGTTCGCCGGGGACTTATTTCGCAAAATCAGTCGATTTATCGACTCCAAGTACCTTTGCAGACATTAAGAAGCAACTTTGTTATACATTTTCGCGACGACTAATAAAAAATGCATTCATATTCACGAGAAGGGCAAAAATTTGCGACAGTTTCAACACCACGCGGGGTATATCATCGCCATTATATCACAGATTCTGTAAGAAAATACATTAAAATCAAAGGTAAACCTTTTTAGTCTTGCGAAGGACATCGGTATCGATTCTTAAGTAGAATATGATACAGGATTTATTCATTTGTATTATTAAAACTCCACTCCTTTTTCCGATTGATCACAAAAATCAAAATAGGAAATATCTTCGTCAAAATGCATCCTTCATGGGTTTTTCTAAAGCAAATTTTTTCCATCTACAATCTATTTTCATCTCAAAATCTATGAGGAACACTTTACATTGATTTTTATAAATTGTTCTCCTGAAACCGGCAAAACAATCGACTGATGTTTTTGAAAAACATAAATGTTCCCTGCTGTACGATAGTTTGTCGGTTATGGTGAGAGCCTCCGTGCCTTTCACTGCTGTTGATTCAAATAATATATATATGAAATCTTACACATTTATTACAATGGAGGAGAGAAAACAAAAGGCAAACTCAAGAAACCGGGCACATCTGCATGGATTTCCACAGCCTTCCCGGTCCCGCATCACTGCTCCACGTATAAATTTTATGTACACTTACTTACTTTTGCAAACAATGAAAGCTTCGTGACGTGACTTAGTCCGGGGGCTGGTCAGTTGAGCCGGATCCGTAGTCCGGAGTCCGGAGACCGGAGTCCGGGAGTCCAGACTCCACAGCTGTCTGCCATTGTCTGCCACGTTGCCACGTCTGTCCGATGGCAAGCCAACCCCTTCTCCTGCCGCTTCCGTTTCTGGGTCGTTGGATGCCAAGTGCAGCGATTTCGGTTTCCATTGGCATTATGTAGTTTAAGATTTCACCCAAAATGGGTATGCATATGTGTACTCAGTATATTTACATATATTTATTGTTCTGGAGGGCTGGCCATGTCCTGCGTCCTGCATCCTGCGGCCAAAAGAAACTGTAAACATCAACATCTCTTTGAGCGACTCTGGCACATATTGTATGTGCGAGTTTTTGTCGTGATTGCAAAGTTTGCACAAAATAGACAACATTGATTTCTTTTTTTATCGGTGACCTTTTCCAAAATCATTTTAGGAAAATTGGTCAGTGCTTTTCAAGATAAATAATTATGGAAATGGATATTATAAAATACGTATTTCCTAGAAAATGTTTCAGCCAATAGCCATAAATATTAATTTACCTTTGTACCATCTTCTTTTTAAATTCAATTCATTTCCTTTAATTAATTCAAAGTCATAAAACAAATTTCCCAAGCTCAGAGCTCATCGCTCACCCACTTGGTCATTAGATAGCTTTAAGCCACAAATAAGCTTTAAGTGGCCACTCGCTTGAGGTCCCCACCCCCCCCATAAGATATCTTCTGCAGACAGAGTGTCCTGGCACCGCCCCTAACAACATTGTCAACATTGAACAAATCGCTGCCATCAGTTTTGAGAACATTGTTTAAAGAACATTTTAAAATTCAGCATCAGCAGGAGTAGGAAACTGCTTATTTTTGTTGCTGTTGTGGATGGAACATGTCCTGGCTTCCTTCCTTCCTTTTTTTTTTTGGTTTTTTTGTATATTATTTCATACGCACGCTACTTAAGCATGGCAATAAATTGTCGTGCGAAATTTTCATATGCGGCGTCTTCGTCGTCAACCCAAAAAAAAACGGAAGGCAAGTGCCACGCCCTCATTGGACCCCCTGCTTCTAAACACGCGCCTTTGAGGTTTCGCCTCTTCGGGGACAACAACATGGTGTTTCCTTCAAGAAGCTTTACCCATTGTTGCGTGCTGGTTTGTTTCGCTTTCGCTGTTTTTGTAATTTTCAATTTAAGCTACACAACGTGTTGCTTGCCACATTGCCACATGGCAACTGGCAACTGGCCGTGCCGCATCTCCGGGGCAAGCCATTTAGTGAGAAATTAAGTGCCAGTCGTCGTATGCGTGTTAATTTCGCAACTCTTAGCAAATGACGCATACGACACGTGGGCCCCAAGGACCGCAAGGACCCCAAGCGCCCCATCTCCCCGAAAGCTTAGTTGCAATTTATTAAACATTTCGAGTACAAATTGATTATTTTGTTTGCACACTTTATGATCCCTATTATCGCCGGCACTGCCACTTCAAGTGCCGATTTATGAGCCCGACAAACGCGCCCAGTTTTTGCTCCCGCCTTTTTTTTATGGGACAAGAAGCGAAGTTTATGTGCCACACATTGACCAACCACCCACCAACCAAATTGCAGACATTGTAGTTGCCTTGCAGGGACTTTTTATGATTGCCACAAATCACATTATGACTTAATTTTTATGCTGCCACGTTCATAACATTTATGTAGTGCTAAAAAT
Organism: Drosophila vallismaia; assembly: GCA_035047325.1. Classification (NCBI taxonomy): domain Eukaryota; kingdom Metazoa; phylum Arthropoda; class Insecta; order Diptera; family Drosophilidae; genus Drosophila; species Drosophila vallismaia. The sequence continues at coordinate 7,513,602 of JAWNPU010000090.1, read as the reverse complement.
ACTCGCATCCGTTCATTCCGCGAGCCACATTAAATATTTAATTATCCGCAATGATCTGCAGGTAATGGCCTGCTTGCCCCAACCTGTTGCTGGTCACGTCGCAGCTTGTTGCCTGTCACCTGCAAATTCGCCAAATTGCCACCTGCCATCCCGCCATACTGCCTTACAGCACCACTGCCAACCTGCCACACAGCCATCCTGCCATCCAGCTACTTCGCACTGTCACTTTTCCTTGCCATCTGCCTAGTAAGGGCCAAAGGGGTTATAGGGCAGTGCTTTCAGGACGGGCCGTCTCCCGTCGTTTCAAGTGTCTGCAAAATAGTAGTTGCCACAGCTACCATTAACCCATTAACAGACGTCAATTGGTCTGCAACTACACTTCCAGGTATCAAGGCAAAAGAAAAGCCATGAAATGTGACTGAATTTTTGGCAATAAATAATTGAATACATTTGGAGTTCATTGGAATTTTAATAAAGAATACCAAGCTTTTAAGGAATCCTATATATATTAAACAAAACCCATATTGGATTGGTAAATATTCATATAATGACCCATATTTGTACTTCTGGAAATATATTTTATTCAAATTGATTCAAATAAATTCAAAAAGAATATTTATTTCCAAACGTAGTACTTCCTAACCATAGAAGAATAACTATTTGTTTTATTTGTTGTGGTATTTTTTGTTTTCTTTTATTTTTGATTTATACATTTTTAGTTGCGTTTCTTTTTCCTCTTTCATTGTTGCATGCCACAAATTGTCCTATCTGGGCCTTATCATTTAGGCCGTATTTTATGCCTGCTTTTTGTATTTGTGCCAAGCAAGCAAATTGAATTCCGACGAATTTAAGTATTAAACATGGAAATATAATATATATTTCTTGGATTCCAAGATATCATTAGAAGACCTAAAATCTACATGTGGATTTTTGCCAATTTAATAATTTTTAAGCCAATTATAAGAAAAAAAACTGCCAAAAATTCACCTTGGACATTCTTATTTTGATGTATTTTTTGTAAAAAAATCCCTTTTATGTTCTCCAGTTACAAACCTGTGGCGTAGGGCTTCTAGGCAAAAGAAAAAACCAAAAAACCTTAAAAAGGCAACATTAACGATAGAAGAAAAGAAAGTTTAACACTTGCCCAGGCTTCTGTTTATTCAAGGTTGGCTTAGGAACACAAAAAATATATATATACCCGTATACAATATATATATAGTAAAAGAAAAGAAATACACTGACCGTCATTTGTTTTCTTGACACTTCTGAAAGCTTCTCAACAAGAGGCATCCTTTTTTTCGCTGGCCCGTTCTAAGAATTTTCTTATACCCTTAACTTTTTTTTTTGCGTTTAATGTCATTTGCCTGTGAGCCCGAAAGAGTTTGTCACTAAATAAGTCGCAAGTTGATATTAATAACGTCTCATTATCGCCTCCTTCCAAATTTCAGCGTTTAGATGAAATATGTTCACATCGGTTATTTATCATAATGAAGACAAACGACGTCAGAGGATGACCTTCAACAAATTGAGGATTCAAGTTTTTAAGTTGCGGCAATTGGAATTGATGAGCTTGGAAATTTTTCGAATAGTTTTGATTCGAATTTGAATTTGAATATAACTCTTTAATGTACTTGTATCTTTGGCATCAAGAAGGCATTTTTTGGAAAAGCTTTGGCTTTGTTAGTAGAAATTTTCCAATTGACTGAGATGAAAGGCAATCAGAGGCACAATGACCAAGATAAGGCGAACTCACAGAAGAGATGTAAAGTGTCTTATTTTCAGTTCACTGACCATTCGAGATGATTGATTTCATGCAAATTTTCTTGTTCAGCCCGGTTGTCTGGCAAGAAAATTTGCATTCGGTTCTTGTTTGACCAGACAGGCTACCAACTAGCCAGAAATTGAGACTTCTACCTCTTTGGATGGTGAAAATTCATTAATTAGAGTAAGGGCAAACAACACGAGACAGGAGAGACGAGACAACTGGTTAATATTTAAACAAATCAAAGTAACAACAAATATACAAAAAGAATGTCTTTCCAATTTGATTGATTAGATCTCAAAAAAGCAATAAAAACACTTTGTATTCTAAAGATTGATCAATTGATGTTCTAAGTTATCAAAAATTAAATAAATTCCCTACCTTTCCTGCTTTATTTCTGCATCATGACACAGAAAATACCATAAATTTTCAACCCAAAGCAGCATCGATCTGTGGAGTCCATATCTCCGCCAGCAACATTATTAAATTTATGCACTTAACGATAGGAGTCGAGAGAGGATGTTGCGGCGGACACTTTTTGTGCTCTTAATGCGATGGCGGCAACAGTGCGTATACGCAATTTAATTTGAAATGTCTTCTGATACTTTTCCATGCGGCTGCATACAAAAATAAGTCAGGAAATGAGATTGGCAATATAATTTTATTTTCAGGCAACACTTTAACATTAATTTGAGTCAAGCAGGTTAACTATTAATGAATGTAACTAATTTATTGACTTTTGAAGAATACCAACGTCATCAAGGATATCATTTTATTAAGTTGATGTTCTACTAATAAATTCACTTCATGCATTCGCAGTTTTGCACTTTAAATTTAGTTTACTAGCTGGGGGTTAAGAAAATATATAAATTATATTACAAATTTAAATATCTTTGACTATTACCTACAGAGTTGATTTAAATAAAATTTATGAGGAAGCAGCTGCTGCCGCCGACTCTTCATTGGCCGCCATAATTCCCTTCACTATAGTCTGCTTTAGTTTTCTAATATCGGCATCCAAGTACAAGATACGCTCATATTTGGTGGTCAGCTTGTCGATAATGCCACTTAGGTGACATTTGAGGATCTCCTGCAGCTCCTCATCGGTGGGTCCTGTCATCGACTGGCGTCTCAGGTGGCATTGCAGTTCGTCCTCGGCCAGAGCCTCTGCCACACTGTCTTCCGTTTCCTCCAGTTTCTTCCGCAGAAGCAGCAAGTCATTGTCCAGCTCCGATCGCTCGGCACTCATCGCCTCAAATTCGGCAATTTTCTGGCCCATTTCCTGATTAAGGACCACGCCAGGATTAATCAAACGGACAAAGTCCTTAGTTGCCTTGGACATGGTTTTGTAAATTGTTTCAATGTTGTATGTCGTCAGGTTAGAAATGTTGAATGAATATAAAGTACAGATCAGAATGACAAATCAGGAGGAAACCTCTAAGCTTGCTGTTTTTTTATAGATATTTGAGGTTAGTTTGGTTCCTTTTGTTTTTCATCAATTTCCTATGTGGAAAATTCTCACCTCTCTGAGTATTCTTATGCAAATTGAAATTTGAAAAGAATGAAGAGCTGACCGCAAAATAAATTGCCGTGGATTTGAATAATAAAAGGAGCCCAGGACCAGGATCCTTCCACGGCTCATGTGAAAAATATTTGCGAAAAAACATAACTCAGGGCGCGTGTCCTAATTAATAAGACCACCTCGACGCCATCATTGCCATTTGAGCCCCGTAGATTTTTTCCTTTTATTTTTTCTCATTTTTTTTTATACGAATTTCCCAGCGGCATTTCGAAGAAATGCAAAAACAACAACCCAACACAGACACACACACTGAGTAATGCGAAGAAGACAATGGAGGGAGTGTGGCCAAAAATGATGAAAAGAAACAAAGGAGAATAGAGATATCTCATTATGGACAAAAGCAGGCCAAACGAGCCCAAAATAAAATGAAAAAATTATGCAACCAACGAAGAAGAGGGCGAAAAAATATCCAGCTGGCCTGTTTACATCCTTCCATCTCACACCTATCAGGATCTGGTCCTCCACGCCCTTTCGACCAGTCCATCTGCGATTTTGGAATTTGTTTACAGCTCTCAAAATGGAGTTCCTCACTGCGAGTTAGTCCTTCTTTTCATCGTTTTGTCCTTTTTTTTTTGCGTGGTTGTTCATGTTGTGTCTTGAGCTGGACAACACGCGTGCCAAAAATAATCAAAATATAATAAGCAGACTCTTCAAGGCGCTGGCAAATGAGGCATGTAATAATTTCTGCCTTGCCTCGAGAGCTCCGTGTCCCAGATTTTCTAGTTGCAAGATTTATGGCGGGTAGTTTGGTAATCCGAGTTGGCTTCCACGGGGTTTCTGGTTCTGGTCCCTAAAAGAATCCCAAGGGGGAAGGTTTAATCCCTTGACTTGAAATATTTCAATTCAAATACTATTGCTTTGTTCGTCTTCTATGTTAGAAGAACTTCTTGCAACGGAACTTAAGTCTAACTTAATCCTTAAATAATATATTTCCATCCATAATTGAGTACAAAAATATCGGTTTTCAACCCTATTTATTTCGGAACTGAGCTTGCAGTTGAGAGACTAGAAGTTTGTTTTAAAGAATATTCATTTCCCTATTTCTTAGGGTATCCTTTCGGGCGACTACCCCATTTCCCAAGGTTTCAAAATCAAATTAAGCAATTTCCTGCTCAGTTACAAAAGTAACAATTTTAAGAGTAGTTCACAAAACATTTCTATCTTCTCAGATTTTTTCAATTATTCGCTTTTCGTGCCTTTTCAGTCCTTTTGTAGCTTCTTCGGCTTTGCACACTTTTAGGTCATCATCAGTCGGTAAGTAAGCCGGATTACTGAAGGATTTCGTTGGGTTTTCCACGACATTTCTCTATGACTCGCCTCTCGACCGAATACAATGCCGGAAAGCAACAGATCCAAAGTTATGCAAATCGCCTGCGGCCAAAAATTTGCCTGAGCAACTCTTCAGGCCACAAGGTGGCCAGCGAAATACTGCAGATGGAAACCACAAGCCCGGGTAAGGGATTGGAGAAGGTGCCTAGTTTCCTTAATTTTTCGCTTTACCCGGCAAATATATGCTTTGCCGGGCGAGTGCTTTTTAATAAGTTAGTTGCCCAACGTTCACGCTTCTATGTTTTTTAGCTCGGCCTTCGGATGTGTGCGCTCGCATAATTAAAAATGTACACACGTGTGTCCTGACATTGAGACCACGTGTTGGCAATGCGAGCAGCGGAGGGAAGAGGATGTAAGAGGGGTTTTTGGCCCAGGTAATATTTACCCAAAGCTCAGCACCTCCGCAGCTCGGCAGCTCGGCAGCTCTGCAGTTCTGGAGAGAAAGTTAAAACCTTCACATAATCATTATTACACGTGGCGTATACTTAATTTTGGAAAACCGCGAAATGAAGCAGTTGCCTTGCCAAAAAGTCTAACTACAAAAAGTGGCTAATTAGTATAAAGTTTTAATAAAGATGATTATTGCGTTCTTTTTAATAATTTTTATTTAGATATTAGAATGTAATCACGATTGTTCCCCCTCGAAATCACTATGAAACCAAGCTTCCCAAAAGGCCCGTGCCTTCTTCATCGCTGGACGGAGCTGTTGTTGTCGTTGTCGTTGGTCCATGTCCAAAAAATGCCATAATTTTATCGGTTATGCACTTAATGCATGGAGCTGATTCGCTAGGTACCACTGTACCGATCACCAAAAGCACAACAGTCCTAAACCCCAAATAAGACGCATTCTAAATAGTTTTAAACAGACTTAAAATCAATGCTGACCGTTCTTTTATACCATTACATTTTGAGAACTGAAACATTTTAATTTTTATGGATTTTCTAAAGGTAATCTTATTATAAAGCCTTCAAAGTGAATCGAAAAGCAAAGGTTAAAAGAGATTTCTAACGAAACAAAACGATATTAATAAAATGGTGTACGATTTTTTAATAGTTACTACTTACTTAAAAACTAGCTAAGAATAAAAATTAATTTTAAGAGTTAGCTATAAAATTGGAAGGATATTCTTTCGTTAACTCTTTTTTGTATTTCATATTATAAAGTTCATTATATAATTTGATAAAATCTAAAATGTAAGCGTTTTGGAATAAAAATTCATTAATCAGATTCCGCTTACTTATCAGAGAATAAAATAAATCACACACGCGCCAATATTTTTTGCCAATTTTTTTTGCTAAATACACATGGGTCTTTTTCTAAATTCCGCAATATAAAACTTATATTCGGCCACAGGATCCCAAGGATCTTTTGTGACCCTTGTCACTGGCAATGAAATAAATACAAAAAAAAACAATATAAATTTGGCATAAACGAATCGAATTTCTTTCATTGACATTGCAAACAATTTTTTTAACCTTTTGGCCATGTTAAAAGAAAAATTTCCTTGCCTGGGTTTCATTTAACCAACAAACCGATTCCAATTCAATATGTTTTTGAAGTTTTTACTAGCACTAATTATTTGCACGAACCTATGGAATTAATTAATTTTCATTTAAGTTAGACGACGCAAAGCGAGCCCGATTGGTAATTTATTTCCGCTGTCATTTGGCGGTTAATTGCAGAAACCTGATTAACATGGGTTAATTGACATTTTGAAAATTGTTCAACAATTGCCATTTAATTAAATTTGTTGACAACATTTAATGAACTTTGTTATTAACACAAAAAATAAATCGCAGCTTTGGCCGATAACCCTTTAATATGTGACTTTAGTCACTCTCACCTTTCGAATCTCCGTAACATGTATGTGGCTTCTTTGCTGGCAATTAAATATTTTTGGCCTAATGAAATGCAGGGCTTATGGCGGTTTCAGAGAGCCATAGAAGTGTTTTTGGCAGCTGTCAACCAGGCCACTAAAAGCGGCTATAGACTTTTCATTATTGGTCGCAGGGGGAATCCATGCTGTGAGGGCGAGAAACCTTGAAAGTGTTGAGTGCCACGCCCACTCCTCCCACCATATGCATAATCCAGGAATGTGTGTGTGTAGGCGTAATGGGCGTGGCGGGTCAGCACTTACCAACCGCCTCGCCGCGTGACAAATTTGGAGTCAGCATTTTGGAATTTTACGCACCCGCACTCGCACCAAAAACTAACTAAAGTTTTTGCAAATTCTAGCATGCATGCTCGCTATATTCATGTATCCAGGAACGTGTGAGCTTAGGCACATCAATTTGGCTCAAATAGTGAGCCATCTGGCCAAAGCCCCAGAGCCCAGTTCGCATTTTCCAGCAAAGCAAACTCAATTAGCGTTGGCACAAGCTTTTAGCCAAACTAAGTTATTATTGTTATTGACGATGCCGTTGCCGTTGTGGAATATAATACCATTGTTTGCACCAAATGCAACAAAGTACTCTCGAATTATATAGAATAATGCAAACCATTCACAGACTACCCTCAAATATTGTATTAATTATTTGTAGTATTTCGTTTATTGACATTTCTCGTTATTTGCATGACTTTTATTCTTGATTGAGGTTTTGTAAATGGTCGTGTGAATGGGGCATGTCATCGGAATATTAAACAAAAAAAAACTGGCTATTTCAGCTTCTCATAAACCAGTCTGGAGCATAGATTGTGGTAAAGTATTAATAGCAAGTCTTTATTAAAAAATTTGTTAAAGAAAATCCTTTTAGCTTAAAACAAACTCTCAAGGATCTGGGAACTACTAACCAAATATCTGCAAGGGTGTATAAGTTCCAGATTCCTTTCCTGTTTTTGTGTAATAATGCATAAATCGATTTTCATTCCAGTTTGGGCGACGTTATTCGCAAGTTACCTCCAAGACATAAAGCAGAAAACGTGCCTTAAAGTATGCCAGGCATTTTAATTAAAACTCGTCTCTTCCACTACCCTTTCCCACCCGAAAAAAAGGAGCAAAAAAATGGCTCCAACCGTTATTCCAGCTTTTGCTTTACCTCAACTTAATGGCAGCTGCTGTCGTGCTTGATTACCCAAGTGCCACGCCTCCTTTTAGGTGCCTCCCGCCTTTGCTACTCCTCCTTTCCAACAGCACTCGAAAACTTTTACGCTTGTCATGTGCAACATGTCCAACTATGCCGTACTCCGTCCGACTCTTTCCACTTTCTCCTTGTTCCTTGCTGGCCCTGGCTGGCTCTTCACCCTCCCACTACCTTACTCCTTCGTCCTCCGAAGTTGGCCTACAGCCCAAAGGCAACAAATCCAGCACAATGCACACGATTGTAGCTGCTGAGCGGAAATGAAAAATCAAATAGAACAACTCATAATGGCATAGGTCTGTCTTGGCCAAGACTCTGTCAGGGCTGCAGTGTTGCCAAAAAAATCATAATTCAATAATTAATCAATCTATTTTCGATTGCGCTATAATTTTCATGTTCCAATTTGTTTTAAATCAATCAAATTTTGATTGGAATTAAATTGTTGAAAGTATTTTACAAAACTCTAAACATTTTTACATCATTTATTCTAATGGAAAGCTAAATGTAATCTTTAGTTAGCTTAGACTCTGCTTTAGAATATTATATTTCTCGATTTATTTTCAAGATTTTGTCTTAATTTCGTTGAAAGACTTTGCAGCCCTTAAGCGGGTAGAGAGAAAGAAAAAATAAGAACCAACAGTTGTGGCAATTTTCTTGAAACATTTTTTTGTATGCCTTAAGCCTTGTGCTGCCTCCGCACCGCACCGTCCACTTGGAAGAGTCGGAATTGTCTGTTATGTGGCACTCAATTACACTCTCGTTGTCACTAAAACATCTTCCTGGGAAGGCAGAGGAGACTCTGGGCTTTGCATACACCATATATAGTGTACACCTTAAACCATATGTGTGATTGTGCACCGACTATGACACTTGAAGTGGAGATCCTTTAAGGAGCGAGCCGAAGGATGGCATGTGCAAGCATACGGAGTGTGTACGGAGCTTGACATCCAATAAAGATTACCAACGATTGTTAAACACAAATTGCGCTCAATGATGATGAGTTATCTCGGAGCCCAGGAATGAGGAAAAGGACTCGGCAAAAGAGTCCTTCAGACATTTCCTCATACCTTCTCTCGTTTTTTTTTTTGCCGGCAAATCAGCTTTCCAACTTGACGTCCTCGGAAGCCATAAGGTACGAAATGCTTCAGTGTTCGGCAGGCATCCTGCACAAAACTTTTCAGGCCACCTTTTGACGAAGTTGTCAAATGAATTCCAAGGCCAGCACCCAACCACCATCTAAAAAGAAAACGTGTGTGCGGGGGCGTATTATCAGAAAATGAAATTTAAAACGTTTTTGTCTGTTTGCCACCGAGCATGCATGAAGTTTATTGTGCTTTTTGTGCACGGAAGACACATGGGGTATGATGTATTCGTGTCAGGGCATGTAATTCATCCCGAGTCCTAAATGAATGAGCCGTACACTTTTATTCAGAATCTGTGAGCCTTTTTATAGCATACTTTTCAGGGCTCGGGCCAGACTCTGCAGGGTTCTGAATTTTCAACTCATAATGTGTGTGTACTGCCGTAGTGGCTTTTTCCAAGAACTTCTCTTGGCCGTAAATCAAATATTTTGATTCCACCTTTGTTTCATTTCGTTTCCCAATACGTGTATCTATGACAAAATCTGGAATTTTTCATTTCAACAATTGAATGAATCCAGGATACTCAGGATACTTCTCCGAATCCGGTGTGTTCATTAGATATGTCTGTATGCAAATTTATTTTCTCATTTCGTTCTTCATTTGTGTCATTCATTGTTCCCTGTATTTCTTCTGCACTTCCACAGAGTTTGGTTTCAGACAACAATAAGAGATACTTCTATTGTTTACAGGACTTTTCTAGCTGATTGATTGAGTGAGTCACGAATAGGTTTTGTAGAAAGAAGTTTCTTCTTTAAAATGCAAGTGCAATGACTTTATATTTAGCAATGGGTAATTTAGCAATATCTAAATTAGTGATTAACTTCAATATTTCTTTTTGCGATCGACTGCCTTCTTCTTCCTTCAGCCTTCGTCCTTTTAGGGGGATGGCAACACATCAGGGCGATGGCACCTTGCATACATTATTAATTCATCTATTTTATAAGTTTTTTTTTGAAATCTCCCATTTAGTAGAAAAAACTCCACAATTTATCTCCACAAAATTATTAGTAATACGACTTCTTAAATTTAATCTAACTTTAAACTCAAACTTTTTAATGTAAATGCCAAGTGTGTGAGAATTTGATGCAGAAAGCCTTTGTTATGGGGCCACATGAATCCTTCTTTTAAGCTTGTTAGTTTTGCGACGCCTTTGGGGCAAGTATTGTTCGTGGCCATTACATTAATTAAATTACATTCATGTGACCCCCTGCCTGGAATCGTAAAAACCAATACGCTTAATGCATCTGTCATCGCAGGAGCCACAAAAAATGTCTGCGTTGTGTGTGCGTTAAAATTTCAAAAGCAAAATCACGTACTTAAAGGCAATAAGCATTTTTATATCTCACCCACGCCACTGCCACACATATTTTGTAAATTTTGTTATTTAAAAGAATCCCAGAACCGAACAAATTCCACTCACTCGCAGAAACACATTTCTATTAAAAGGCAAATTTCAACAGATTAACACACAGACGGCGATGAAAATCAAAAAGTGGCGGGGAAACTTGTGGAAAAGCAGCGCGTGTCATTTGCCGTGTAACAATTTGAAACTTTTATAGAGTTTGGTGCTCCGAATCAAACAGGAAGCACAAAAATACGAAAATAAAAAAAAAAACGAAAACAGGAAAGCGAAAAAATCCCATCGATGGTCGGTGAAGAAGTTTAAGAACACGTTAAACTTTTTACGACTTCCGTAGATGAGGATTTTGTGGTCCACAATATAAGCGAAAGTTTTCATTTATTTTTTTTTCTGCCATTTTTTTCGACCGTTTTGGACAGATAATGCAGTCTGGGATCGCGGCATGATGAAATTTAAGGCAACAGCTGCTCCTAATTAACTTGGCCATTTGGATAGAAGCGCCAGCATGTTTTAGTTTAAATCTCATAAAAATTGTTTGGTGGTTGCTGATTGAAAAGGAACCCCAGCCGATGACGGTTTTAAATCGGTACAAAAACTTCATTGCATATTTATGGCCTATAGGCGCTCTTGCCAACCTTGGTTTTTCCGCTTTTTAAATATTTAAATGCCGGCATAGGGCATGTGGGAAACCGAACATAAGACGAGCGCACATCTGGCATAAATAAATAGATTGTCCCTTTTTTGCCGAAAAGTCGAAAAGGTGAAAGGCTTCAGACAGACAAAAGCAATGCGCTCGAGCGGCAAAAATCCTCGGAAATTGAGCGTGAATTAAGCCTCTGGCTCTCCACTATCTTGCGTAATTTAAGTTTCCACTGAAAATGCAATTAAATTTTGGCTGAAATTTGCGATGCAGCCTGACTTTCTAGACCGGCCTTGTGTGTGCCGGCTTAGCTCTTGTTCCACTTTTATTTAACTAGACTAAGCGGCTTTCGCCTAGAAAAACTTTGCCGCACCAAAATCGGCTTGACTTTTGGCCAAGCCATCTCTTGTCTTAAATATGTAAGCATATATACTCTTGGGTGGTTTTCCACCAAGATTTTCGGACCCATTATAGGGATTTTCCTAGGTGAAAGTGGTATCACTAAAGAATATTTTATTGACTCTTAGGCTTTAGTTTTTAAACCTTTAAACCTTTTCATATTTCTAAATATTTCATGCCCTTTGAAATCGTTTTATCAAAAGCAACTCAGAATCTCTATTACAATGGCCTATTTTCTTTAGGAACCAAAAACGTTTAGGTTTCGCTTATGACTGATTTATTTTGTATAGCTATATAACTATGGAATGGCTCAAAGTAGTCCTCCGGCCTGGAAGCGAGTCCTGAATATGTGAAAAGCTCATTTTTGTGTGCCAGCCGACAATCAAAAGCCGGCCACAAAGACTGGCCACATTATGAGCTCCTGGCTTCTGGCTCATGGCTCATGGGCCTATGCATATGCCTCGCCGTACAAAAGTTGGGCCGAACAAAGGAAGCCCAACTGCGTCAGATCTTTTGTACGGTTTCCCGTGTAATTTATTTGACAGTTTGACAATTTGAAAAAAAGAAAATACAAAAAAAATACGCGCTAAACAGGGAAAGCGCGTGAAAGTGGCCTCGGGGCACAAAAGACTCCAGAGGCGTCGCATCGCAACGGTGGCCGGTGGAAAGCGGGAAAAGCTGCGGAAAATCTGGGAAAGCGAGGGAAAAGCGGGAAATGTACGGGACTAGAGAGGAAAAAACAGTGGCAAACAGGACTCAGGCAAACTCACCTCGGACCACTGCAAGGCGCTAATGTTGAATTAAACGAGCGCTGACAGGGGCATAAACAAAAGGCGCCCCAAACGCCTGCCATAAGGTCGACAGGCGGTTCCCAACAAGTCCAGGATTTATATGCCTTACATGCCATATGTATGGCTGCACATATGTTGGCACATTTAGGCTAAAAATTATAGAATAAAATTATAGAATCAGCCAACCAGCTATCTTTAACAAACTACAAATGGTTTACATGGTTTACTTTCTAAATTACGCATACGCCATGTTGCTTTTTTTTTGGCTAAAATCTATATGTCTATGTATTATCCTTACATTATTCTTAATTTTAGAGCCACTATTATTTCGACTATGACTGTGCGTCGTGTGTGTGATTGTGATTGCATATTTATGATAAATTGTCGCTGTATGAAAACGTGTCGCTGACATTTTGGCGCCTCCAACGAAAGAAAAAAGCGAAAAATTGTACCCAAAACGCAGTGCCCAGCGAAGCTACACAAAAAATGAAAATAAAGAGGAAAATTTTGCACAAGTCAAAGTCAGCATGAATGTTTATATAAAATTTTAATAACCCAGCAAACTGGTATTATTATTGAATTGGCAAATATCGGAACGGAATGACTTTGTAATGCGAAAATGCGAATTTTTATGAAGCTGAAAAGCCATTTAATGTCACGCCGCAAAAAAATAATCCACCTCGCTTGGAGTTGATTGGAAAATGCTTAAGAATAGCGAAAAAAGCTAAAGGAAAATAAAATAAAGCATAATATGCAGAGCCCTAAGCTTTATTGTCTTTGGCGATGCCATTTGCACACGCTCTCCCAAATCTCCGGTCGCATTCAACCTGTTTGGTTTGGTTAGGTTATCCGGCCGGAATACGCCGTACACTATACGGAATATACTGAAAATAAGGAATATACGGCATTCGTGCCTACTTTCCGGACTCTTTGCGGCTGGTGAAATGTTGTCGTAAAAGCGCTTTTACGTAATGCGACGATGTCGCTCAGACCGAGATGATAATGGTCCCCCAAGAATTGTTAGTCACTGTACAGTACGTGTGTGAGCACGGCCTTGAAGTGAAATTTACAATTCTCAAAGTTAAAGCCAAAATCTGAGGGATTATGCAAGTGGCAGCCTGGCATCCTGGCAGCCCCTTTTCAACCAAATTGTTGGAGATTTGGTGGGGAATTGGCAATAAGTTTCAACAGCCTGACAAATCGTGGCTAGCCGTTGGTTTAAAAAAAAGGTTTTAGTTTCAAACAAAGGCTATTGTTAATTGCCATTGAAAGCCAGGTATCCGGAGGCTTGAACTAAAAGTCCACAAAAGCAAATATATTTCCGTAAAGCAAAGTGTTTACAAAGCACCGTGCACCGTACACCGTGCGAGTTCTCGATTCCGGCGGCCTGTTTGCTCAGGTTGGCCAAATTAATTATACACATCTATTTGGTTAAGTTCCCTTAACTGACGAATGCTCTATTTGAGTATAGTCTTATTTAAGAAAGGAGCTATTCAGGGTTCTATCTTCCGGCTTGGGT